>OY728146.1:2081745669-2082945669 GCA_963277665.1 Viscum album
TTTTTCAAATCAACTATATTTAGAATAAATACTAATCAATTGTTTATGACCCATTGATAAAATAATAATGTAAGTGAAATCCCATGTCATACCTGATTGTGCTACAAACCTTGAAGGGAGGGGAGCCAAATGCGGTGATGCGGGGGAGAAGAGAGGTGGCAAAGGGGAGTTGGATCCAAAGGTGGTGCGGCGAGGGAGGGGACGGGTGGCCGCGACGGCGGGGAGCCGGAGGAGAGGAGGCGGTGAGGGGGTGGGGGATGGGCAGTGAGGGTGGGGGGGATGTGCAGGGTGGGGGGCTGTCCGGGGTGTGGAGAGGGCTGTCCGGGGTGTGTGGGGGGGGGGGGCTGTCCGGGGTACGAGAGGTTGTCCAGGGTGGGGGGGGGCTGTTTGGGGTGCGGGGGGGGGGGGGGGGGGGGAGGGTGGGGAGGTTTGTGGGGGGATCATCTGGGGTGGAGGGGGGATTTCTACGGTGCGGGGGGGGGGGGGGGGGGAGGGAGGGCCGAGGGGGCGGAGGGCCAAGGGCGGAGGCCGGAGGGTGGATGACGGAGGGAAGAGGGGTAGGAGACAGAGGGGGCGGAGGGCGGAGGCTAAAGGGTGGAGGGACGCCGGAGGGGATGGAGGAAGGGCGGAGGATGGTCGGAGGGTGGAGGGCGGATGAAGCTGGAGGGCAGAGGGAGGAGGGAGGAGGGAGCGCGGAGGGCGGAGGCTGGTGAGGGTGGAGGGGGGGAGGGCGGAGAGCGGTGGAGGGTGCACGGTGAGGCGACGGGGGAGGGCGCATAGGGAGGGCGACAACACAGGGGGGGGGGGGTATGTTGAGGGCGAGGGAGGAGGTGGGGGGGCGAAGCAATTTTTTTTGCAAAGCGCAGAGACCACCAATGGAGGTCGCCCATGTCACGGGGCTTCAAAGCGCAAAATTTTAGTAGTGGGAGAGACATTTAATTAATCAATGATAAGAAGTTAATGAAATTTGAGATCCCAAGGCTGATATCTAAAACCTACTACATGTACTTGAATGTTTTCAACATGTGTATTGAGATGAGTGCAAGATCTTAGGTTGTAATTCCAAAAATAAGGAAGATATCAATTGGCATCATTTGGTTACAACTTGAGGACATCTGAACAGCTCCTAAATGAGTCGTGGGAATTAAAATCAGTTGGTATCATGTTCACCCCCCCCCCCCCCCCCCCCCCGCACACCGACACCCAGGCCCCCTGCACACCCCACCCCTCTCCCTACATATCTTGGAAAGATTTATCTAATGGTATTCTAAATAACATCAGAAGGAAAGATATTCCTTGATGGAGTGAAGATAGTGTGTCTCCTCGATGGGGAGATGAGTAGGGAAGACCATTTAGAATCATCCAAACTTATTTATTCTATGAAAATCTGGAATTTCTAGAATGTGGTTGAAAAAATCATTGAAGAGGTATGAATTTCTCTCATCCTAGTTAATGACTGAATAAAGTATGATATTATGGGGGAGAAATTTAATTAATCAATGAAAAGAAGTTGATGAAATTTGAGATCTCAAGGCTGATTTCTAAAACCTGATACATGTAATTGAATGTTTTCAACATGTGTATTGAGATGAGTGCAAGATCTCAGGTTTTAATTCAATAAGTAACAAAGATATCAATTGGAATAATTTAGTTTCAACTTTAGGACATATGAACATCCCCTAAATGAGTCATTTGAATTAGAATCAGTTGGTATCATGTTCACACCCCTGCCCCCTGCACACCCCACTCCTGCCCCCCCGTGCACACACCCTCTCCCCCCTACACACCCCACCCCTTCCACCCGGCACACCCCACCCCAGACCCCTTCACATCTTGGTATATTTATCAAATGGTATTCCAAATAACATCAAGAGGAAATATATGACTTGATGGAGTGAAGATAGTGTGTCTCCTCGATGGGGAGATGAGTGGAGAAGACCCGTGAGAAGCTGCAAGAGTTATTTATTCCATGAAAATATCGAATTTCTGGAAAGTGCTTGAAAAAATCATTGATGAGGTATGAATTTATCTCATACCTGTTAATGACAGAATAAATTTTGATATTAAGGGGGAAAAATTGAATTAATAAATGATAAGATGTTGAGGAAATTTGAGATCTCATGGAAGATTTCTAAAACCTGCTACATGTACTTGAATGGTTTCAACATGTTTATGAGATGAGTGCAAGATCTCAGGTTGTAATTCCAAAAATAATGAAGATATCAATTAGAATCATTTGGTTTCAACTTTAGGAAATCTGAACAACCCCTAAACGAGTCACGGGAATTAGAATCAGTTGGTATCATGCACACACCCCCTTCCCCCCTACACACCCACCCCTGCCCCCCTCCACACCCCATACCTGCCTTGATGGGAGTGATTTATCAAATGGTATTTCAAAGAAAATTAGAAGGAAATATCTTCCTTGATAAAGTGAAGATAGTTTTTCTCCTCGGTGGGGAGATGAGTGGAGAAGACCCTTGAGAAGATGCCAGACTTATTTATTTCCATGAAAATCTATAATTTCTGGATAGTGCTTGAAAAAATCATTAATGAGGTATGCATTTCTCTCATCCCTTCCAATGGACGAATAATGTATGATATTAAGGGGGAGAAATTGAATTAATCAATGATAAGAAGTTGTGGAAATTTGAGATCTCAAGGAAAATTTCTAAAACCTACTAAATGTACTTTAATGTTTTTAGCTTGTGTATTGAGATGAGTGCAAGATCTCAGGTTCTAATTCCAAAAAAAGAAGAAGATATCAATTGGAATCATTTGGTTTCAACTTGAGGACATCTGAACAACCCCTAAATGAGTCATGGGAATTAGAATCAGTTGGTATCATGCACAAACCCCCTACCCCACTGCACACCCCACCCCTGCCCCATTGCACACACCCCTTTCCCCCCTGCACACCTCACCCCTGCCCCCTGCACACTCCCCTTTCCTCCCCTGCACATCCCACCCCTGCCCCCCCAACACACCCCACCCCTACCTTGATGTAGTGACTTCTCAAATGGTATTACAAATAACATTATAAATAAAGATCTTCCTTGATGGAGTGAAGATAGTGTGTCTCCTCTATGAGGAGATGAGTGGAGAAGACCATTGAGAAGCTTCCAGGCATATTTATTCCATGCAAATCTAGAATTTTTGGAATGTTCTTGAAAAAATCATTGATGAGTTATTCATTTCCTTAATCCCTATTAATGAACTAATAATCTCTTATATTAAGGGGAGAAATTGAATTAATCAATGACAAGAAGTTGAGGAAATTTGAGATCTCAAGGATGGTTTCTAAATCCTTCTATATGTACTAGAATGTTTTCAACATGTGAATTGAGATGAGTGAAAGATCTGAGGTTATAATTACAAAATGAATGAAGATATCTATTCAACTTGAGGACATCTGAATAGACCCTAAATGAGTCATGGGAATTAGAATCAGTTGGTATCATGCACACACCCCTGCCCCGTGCACCCCCCTGCCCCCACCCGCACACCCCACCCTTGCCCCCTCCCCCCCACCTTGTACAGTCTCTAGTGACTCATGCTACAGAGCTATTTTACTAAGGATTTTATAAGATTCTTCTCGTTTAAGGTGGAAACATTCTAATTTCATGACCAGACATAGTCAATTGTTCTATCTCCCACAACCACCGCCCTTTATATGTATTATAGGCACGTAGGATGCAAATGATTGGTTATACAACAACAAGTGAATTTTTGCTTGGGTCCAGTCATCTGTGGATGAGAGAGTGATGCTAGAGACTTCCATTTTCCATAAATAAACCATTTGATGATGTAATACCATTAATCAAGATAGAAGACTTCTGTGGATGAGAGAGTGATGCTAGAGACCTCTATTTTCAACAAATAAACCATTTAAGGATGGAATACCATTAATCAATATTGAAGACAGGATCATCATTCATAGAAAATATTCATAGAGGTTTTCCATGAAAAACAATTACTAACATTCCTGGAGGTTTTTCATAGAGCTGCTATGATTTGCCCTTTCTTTTTGCTGCAATGAAGTCCCAAAAGGCTCGTATGTTCTAGATATTCCACCATCCAGATATCAAACTATAGGAAAGGATATTTCATATAACATCATACCCAACCGGATTGAGCTACACCAATCAACAATCTCCCTTGTTTCATCCATCGTTACGGACTGTAATGCTGGTGGCAACGTGCTGAAATGAAGGTGGAAGAAGGCTGGTGTTGGCTAGATGTGGCTGGAGCAGGGCCAAATCATGTCATTACAGCGGTGTGATCACAGCGTGACCGCGACATGACCGCGGCGTGACCGCGGTGTGACCGCGGCGTGACCGCGGCGTGACCGCGGCGTGACCGCGTCGTGATCGCAGCGTGACCACGATGTGACCGCAACGCGACCGTGATGTGATCGCAGAGTGACCGCGGGGTGACCGTGGCATGACCGCGGTGTGACTGAGGCGTTTTACCCCGGTCCAACAACATATCGGGGAAAAATCTTCTAGCTAGGAGCGAAGGGAGTGGGAGGAGGTAGGGCAACATTCTGGTCATCGCCCCGCCATCAGAATTTGTGATTAGTCAGTCTCAATATTGATCAAAAGACTCATGGAATACTATCACTGTAAACTGCCATGGTTTTCGTCTTGGAGTAGGGCCAAATCCCGACGTGACCGTGGTGTGACTGCGGTGTGATTGCGGCATGATGAAGGCGTGACCACGGGGTGACTGCGGCTTGACTGCAGCGTGACCGCGGGGTGATCGTGGCGTGGCCGTAGCGTGACCGCGGTGTGACCGCAGTGTGACCACGGAGTGACCGTGGCGTGACTGTGATGTGTTGGCTCGATTCAGCGATAACTGCGGGGCAACATTTTCCAGCCAGGAGTAAAGGGAGTGGAGGAGGCAGGGAAACATTACGGTCATCGCCCCGCCAGTAGAAATTGTGATTAGTGAGTCTCAACATTGATTACAAGACTCATGGAATACTATCACTGCGAACCGCCGTGGGGTGTCATCCTGGAGCAGGGCCAAATTACGGCGTGACTACGGTGTGACCATGGTGTGACCACGGTGTGACCGCGGCGTGAAAGTGGCGTGACCGTGGCATGACCGCGGAGTGACCCCAACATGATCGTGGCATGTTGGACCGGTCCAACGACATCTGTTGGGCAGCATCTTCCATCCAGGAGGCAAGGGATTAGGAGGAGGCAGGGCAACATTCCAGTCATCTCTCTACTGGAAGAAATTGCGATTAGTCAGTCTCAACACTAATCAAAAAACTCATGGAATGATATCACTGCGAATCGCCGTGGGGTTTCATCCTAGAGCAGGGCCAAACCACGACGTGACCGCAGAGTGACTGCGGCGTGACCGTGACGTGACCGCGGTGTGACCACAACATGACCTCAGCGTGACCGCAGCGTGTTGGCCCGGTCCAACGACATCCGCGGTGCAGTATCTGACATCCATGAGGGAAGGGAGCAGGAGGCGGGGAAACATTCCGACCATCGCCCCGCAGAAAGATTATAGAACATATCAAATATTTAATATGATATAACAAGGGATCACCAGAGAAGGTTTTAGTGAGAAGCATAATGACACAACGTCTAATGGGAAACAAAACAACGGAAAAGAATCATACCCCCTTCACAAACCATTTACAAAATTCATTCAATTTTCCAAAACAGGGAACTTTTATTTATAATATTCAAAGCGTGAAAAGGAAAGTGTCATGGTCAAGGCATATGTCTACTTAGGCAATGTCATTTGAGTTAAATGAGTATGATAAGACAATTTATATTCTTCGAAGAAAACAAAAACTAACTAGCCAAAAAACAAACACCAACAAGAGGTATATGAAAGACTGAAACCAAATATAAACATGATACAAATAACTATTACTACTCTTGGGTTTAGAAGACAGTGCACCTTTGTTGGAGGGGTTTTATTATAAAATCATGACATTACTTTGTCACAAAATTAATTTAATTATATTTATCATTTATTCTAAAACTCATTGGGCACAAATTAAATGAAATAATTTAAGAAACTAGATCAACATAACTATCACTGTGAGTTTTCGCAGACAACGCACCTCCGTTGGAGGGGGTTTATTATAAAAATATGATTTTATTTATCAAGTGAAACAATTTATTAAAGAACAAATATTCAAGATATGCAATTCAATATTATAAAGAAGAATTATGAAAGAAGATAAATTCAATTTAAAGCATTCTTGAATTAAGGGATCCTACCTCAAGGTCGAACCAAACTGTCCACTTTTGCTTTTGGAGCTTTCTAACTAAAAGTTGCTGCTCCCCCACTGGGTATACGCACCGTCACACACATGCAAGGAAACCTAGACCCTATGCACACACCCACATGGCCATGAGCATGTGCAAGGGGATTCACACTTATGATTATATGCATATACCAGTCTCCACTCACATGCGTATGTTATTTATATATATATACATGGGCACTCATAGCCCCATTCGTGCATAATCACTACCATGGATGACTATACATGTAACAGGGGAACCCGCATACATAAACTTTCTTACCTATGCACATGCAGGCGAGTCACCGTTAACTTGGCTACTCAAAACCAACGAGATGGGATCAACGCTCTACACAAAGGATATTAGGAACATTAAAACACATAAAGGATGCTACATAACCAGTGAGAAAACCAACCAACAAAATTAAAGCCTTACCTCAATTTGGAGAACGAAATCCACCCAAACCAACACGAAATGATCCAACGCCCTACTGAAAACATAATATGGAGTCAAAAACACTGAAATACCTAAATACATGAGGTGCGAGACAAGTAGTAACCATATAATCTTACTTCAGAACAAGGTTGGTGGACTGAATCAATCTGAACCCCATTTCCCCCCCTTTGAAGAATATAATTACCCTTTGTCCAAAGAAAGAAGTAAAAGGTCTAAGTGGACAATGTGATAAAGAAAATAAAATAAAAACTAAACTAAAACATACTTGTATCCTGTGACTATACACGTCACCGCCCAACATATAAGAACCACAATGCCCCATGGGTCAAATCATGTTCCTGCAAGTAAGGGGGAAATAGATCCATGTTTCAAAATGATACTATCAAATAGTACATTACTATTAATTAACAAATATTCTCCCTGTTAATGGTATATAATCATTTTCTCTTGAGTTTCAGCTTGATTTGGTTTTGTTCGATACAAGTTTTTATCCCACCCGATAATAAAATTTTACTATAGGACACAATTTCTAATCAAATAGAATATATGATAAGAAAAATTGGATCCACACCTATGAAGAAAGTTGAACATGATAAGAAATAATGTTTGATCATATAGTCAGATGAGTTATAAAAGGATAAACCAATAAAAAAACATTAAGAGTTCTCCAATTTCTCAAGTGAATATACAATTTTCAAACAATAATGAACATGTGAAAGAAAAGAAAACCTTGTTTCCTCAACATAAATGTTTAGAATGTGAGAAATAAGAAAGCGCAAAGAAAATAAATCACTTTTTAGCTACAAAGAAAAGTTCTCCAGTGTTGAGAAAAAATCCTAATAACTTAGAAGTTGGTAAACCCACCTTATTAACATACTTGTTTATCAAACGACACAATTTTTTTAACTAACACTTGATCAAGAATTTAAATTTAGTATAAAGAAGAAGAATTAAGAAGTCTACTAAATGAAATTTAAATTCTTGAATTAAAGAGGCTAGGAGAGGGGCTTTACCTAAAAAGAGTCAAGCCACACTCGACACTTGACACTTTTAATTAGTGACAACTATAGGCTGTTCCATCCATCCTTCGGGAATATGTACATTTTCATATACATAAGGATGCCCTAACCCCTATATATGTGTCCGCATGGGAGTTCGGGCATGTGAGATTATGCTCCTCAACGAGATCCAAAACACACTATAAAAATATAAAGAACCCAAAAATCACAAAAGCCCTAATTAAAATTAGAAGAAAGAATAAAAACAGAATAAAACTTACCCAAATCCAATGTTGAACTCACTATCTTCTATGGTGGTGGATAAAAGTAGCATCTTCATAAGAAACCACCTGTAAGGAAATAGTGGAAAAATAAATGAGATATGACAACTTATATATATATATATATGATCATTGTGTCAACTATTCATGATAAATGATACATGAATCCATAACCAACAATGAAAAAATAATATTCATATTGATATGTACATATCAGTACTAAATAACATGATCATTAACAAAGAATAAAATTTCAAAAACACCCATTCATCAAAGAAAAACACATGCCAAAACTTTGAATTTACAGAAGCACGCTTTCTCATTAAAAAACACTATATTACATAAGGAATAAAAACTATTTTTTAGAAACACATTTTTCGTAAACATGTCATGGTGAACCCAGATTCTCCCCCCTACACACACATCACACACCCATCACAACCCCAGCACACCCCTCCCCCTCCACTACACACTTCTTGCCCCCTGCACACACTCCCTGCACCCCTACACATTCTCCCACACATCCCCTGTCCATGTACCCTACACACCCCCTGCACACACCCATCACACACCCCCTGCACACCACAACACAACCCCAACACACCCCCTCTCCCCTCTAACGCATGCTTCCTTCCCCCTACACACACTCCCTCCACCCCCTACACCATGCACACCCCCTACACACTCTCCCACACATCCCCTGGCCCTATACCCTGCACACCCCCTGCACACACCCCATGGACACCACAACACAACCCCAGCACACCCCCTCTACCCCTCTAATGCACACTTCCTTACCCCCGCACACACTCCATCCACCCACTTCACACACCCCCTACCCCTATACCCTGCACACCCCCTACACACACTAACTGCAAACACACCCTCCACACCCCCTACACCCCCTCCACCCCCTACACACCCTCACACACCCTTACACAATCCTAGAAAAACCCCAAACAACCCCTTCACACCCCATACAAAGTCTAAAATAAACCACAAACCAAAAACTAAATTCAAGGTTAAATAGAGCCTAAGAATTTCATTTGTCTTAAATTAAAATCAAGAAGATCAAGAAGAGGGGCACCAAGAAATTGGATACTCCTATCTACATAAAAAAATGATTCATTGTGCATATTTGTTTCTAACCACATATAAGATAATTTATGATAAACTAAAAATTCAGATTCTTTATAAATTCAATATGTTAAAGATGAACCTAGCCACCCAAATCCAGATTCTAGTAGGGTATAGACAACCAGAATATGCATTGTTGGAAACACTACAAGAAATCCATCCCTCTTAAGTGAGCTAGATAATTCCTCCCTATTAAAGAACTAGGATACCAAGGATCCTTAATTGTGTTTCTCATTGAAATGATACTCATCCATAAAGATATTCTTTCTTGATATACATTGTAAGAAAAAATGAATAATCAATATTTTGTTATTACAAAATAATTATAACTAAGGGTAACCATCTACTCTAAAGAATTAATAAGTTAGACTTCATCAAGTCTAAAATGAGAAAAAACCCAAAGCCTTTTTGTGTCATTATAGGACTGATTAGTACCAAACAACTGGTATCCCGTCTTGGTAAGAGCAGCAAATTTCTCAGAAAAGATACTATTAGGATTAGAAAGACCAAGAAGACCAAGCTTGTGTTTGTTAACAAAAATCTTAAGATAACTAAATACTTTAGGGTTATCAGATCCCTAACAATTCTAGAACATAATCTTCATTAAAACATGGATTTGGAGCTAGAGCTCCCATTCTTCATAACACTAGAGTTTTTGTTCCTGGGTGATCTTCTGAAAGTAACAGATTTTTTCCCATCCCTACTTATAATAACACTTTCCTTGCATGATGTTTTTATATTGGGATCGCCCAATTCCCTTGGTCTGATACAATAGGGAAAATTCCCTTTGGATTACCTTTACATGTGAAACTCAAACTGGTATTAATCTGATGAGTGATTCAAGAATTAACTCCATTCAAAATTAGAATTCTAGTATTGATTCCAGGATTAAAAACATAATTAGATCTTTGTCTTAATATTTCATTACACTTTGGATCATTTTGAAATTGAGTAACCTTATACTGTATACAACTCCCACTGTGGGATGCATTGGCCTTGTTGCTGTCTCTAGTTGGATTGATTGTATGTCCCTCTTTTAGAATATCAGTAGACATATGAGTCTGCCCAGACCTATATACAAATCTCAGACCTGTAGAATCCATGTTTATGATAGCAGTTCCCAAATTATCAGAAGACAGAAGAGTTTTCCAAGGACTGTATGCAACACTCAGACCTACAGAATCCATGTTTATGCTAGAAGATTCCAAATTATCCTTGCAAAGGGTGTTACAACCCTCTTGTAAAGATAAACTAGTCTGAGCAATACTAGTTTGGGAAATAAAAATTGGTTCATGCATATTAGAGATACTTATGATTTTCTCATCCTGAAAAGATTCAATATGAATCGTAATATCTTGATCAAATTCAATATAGATGGACTCATCTTCCTTTTCTATAAATCCAGAACCTTTAGCTTCAAAACTAACATCCTAGAAAACAACACATGGATTATTATTTCTAGGCTGGGAGGTTTCAACTTCAACATGCTTAATAGGGATGACATTACAATGATCAGCTTGATGAGAATCAATAGGGCACACAAGATCATAGGCAATTTCAAGAAAAATATCATCATCCCCACTATTTGTAACTCCATCATAAGCCATATTACTACTTGATGGACCAGGTATAGACAAATTAGTGGTGGGATGAGATAAATCAGCATCTCCTTCCTCTTCAGTTACAAGAGAGGCCCAAGATTTACCATTGAGGTTTTTAACATCAAATGTACTTGATTGCTTTTTCACCCATTTACCAGGTCCATATTTTCTTGGTGGATCATTTTTTTCAGGGCAGTAGATTTTCCCTTATTCCTCATATTAACCTCTTTCCAAGTATTAACATCAGAAGGGGGCTTCACTTGATTCTAAATGACTCGACAGTTAGAGATGTTGTGTCCAACAATTAAGCAGTAATCGCAAAATGGGGAACATATTCATACTCTACCTATACTTTAACCTATGGTCATTAGTGACGAAATTGATGGAGTCTGACTGCTTGGTATCAAAATCAGCATCAACCAAGATTATGACATATAATCCTAGCTCTCCATGAAGAGTGTGTTGATCCAACTTCAGATGAATTCCAATACAAGAAGCAATATCACTCGTGATTGTAGGGTTACAATACGCCTAGTTTAGGCCATTTAATCTAACCTATATTTGAGCTGTTGAATTACATTGATCGAAAGGATCGAAATTAATATGTCAATCAGAAATCCTTAGTGTGCCAGGCTTCAAATTAACATTTCTAATCTTCCGAAATGATTTGAGGTCATCCTTACTCTTCATTAGAATATAGAAGAAACCTTTTCCATTCATTGCCTCCCCAAAAATGTTAAATACTCAATTTTAGATCTTCATTGGGCCATGTTTTGTCTCATTTGGAATACAAAATACATCCAAGAATTGAGAATTTACATAGATCGATTCTCCGTTGAAGGGATTTTGGATTAACGATGACTGAAAAACCACCCCCATCCAATTTCTTGAAACAAGGAGGTCTGGGGAGGTCATCCGTGATGCAATTAACTCCATGAAGTGCATCCACAAAGGAATTTCCTTTGTTTTTAGAATCCCTTAAATCTCCTGTAAGATTTATGTTTTCAATCAAATGTTTCTCAATTTCTGAAGATTCACAGACCAGATCCTTGAAAGAGCATTCCCACTCCGTAAAAAATGCATCAACGATCATAAGGAAGGATAGAGAGAAGAAGAATCAATATAGTGATTAACAAGAAGAATTAAAAGGAATTTCTGCAAGGGTCTCCTTTATTGAACATGCCTCTTAAGGAGGGGTTTTTTTTCATTTAATTACAATGGAATGAAGGTTGCATTTTAGTTACTTCATATGGTACATGGGCATGAGGTTTGGATGGATCAAGCTTATAATTTGGAAAGATAGTTCTAAAATAAGATGTTGCAGCACTTTTAATTCATGTTGTGGATGCAGATCACTCTAAATCTACCATACCAAATGTTGTTCAGTTCTTTAGGGAGAGGATTATTGAAGAAGTATTTTGAGACTTAGCACCAAATAATGAACTTGAAGCCCTCCTTCACCCACCCCTACACCCACCATCCCCCTTGCACCCCTCCTCTACCCCCACTAACCCCCATCACCCCTACTATCCCCACCCCACTGCACCCCACCCCACTAAACCCACCGTATCCCTTACCCCCTCCTTCACCCCCACTACCCCCACTACTGTCCCAACCCCACTGATATGAATAGAACCGATATAAAATAACTAATGGGTCCCTAACCAAACTAACCTAAACTATAAAAAAATATTTAATTTCATTGAATGATATCTCTAACTCTTATTTGTTTTGTAATTTTTAGAATGAACCTTTTTTGGGTTAAGTGTGAATGAGCACAATAGATTACCAAAATAGCCAAAAATAAATTACGGACTGGAACTAAAATTTAAATTCTATAATTAATCTTAACATGTAGTTCAACCACGCACCATAGGATTTTGGAGGAGATAAAACACCTCTCGAGATCTATGTGACAGATGAGATCATATGACACCTATAGCTCTATGTCATTAGTTACTATCACCATTATTATATCCCCATTTTTATTAATCAAATCATTGTTTCCAATATGCATCACCTCATTAATAATTCCATACCCATGATACTGAACACCACTTCTCTTGACTTAGTTTCACCTGACATCCCATTTTCATCATTGAATCAAGAAAATACTTAACCAACAATAGAAAAAAAATCATCAAATTCCACATGACTATAATACCCTAAATGAACTTCACCAATGATAACATCAACCAAGAATACAAACCATGATAATCCAAATACTCTAACTTAATAAAACTAATCAAACCAAATTGATTAACTAAACTAAGAAGAACCAAAAGATATAGACTTAAACTAAACCAAATAGAAGTGACCTGATCCAAATCAAATAGATCATATAACTAATACTAGTAGAAATGAGAAAACCATCCTATTTTAAATAAAACCTAATAAAATATACAAGGCTCTAACTAAATCAATGTAATCCAAAAAAATTGATTCACTAAAATAATAACTTAAAGTTATAGAACTAAACTAAACCAAATAGATTTGGACTAATCCAAAATAAATGGAATTAAACAAACACTACTAGAATCGAGACAACCCAAATTAAAATCATATTATCATAACTTATGGATTCTAGAATTTTCATGTTTAAACTCTATAAGAAAATTAAACCCAATGAAAATCAGAAAAAAATAAAAAAAAGCATAACTAATGTAGTAAGTGAATAAAAATAAACTCTATCAATGAGAAATGTGACAATTAAAAAGTCAATAAATCAAAATAAATGAATCTTACCCAGTGAAAATTGAAGAGGCCGTGGATTTGAAATCAAAGAAACCCTTCTCTGTGGAAAAAATAATAGGGCATGTGAGGAATTAGAACCATCCTGGTTCATATGTATGGTGTTTTGCATTAGAGAAAATCAAATATAATTGAAACCACAACAATATAAATAGAATAATTATTTGAGGAAACATAAAACAATCCCTAACACACCCAATCGTAGGCCACTCACAAGCTTTGAGTCATGGACTACCCACCAGTGAGAATTAGAGGGGCACTGAGAATGTGTGAGTACTAAAAAAACATTACACATTGGTGAGTAGAGGAGGATGGTGGCCCGAAGGCAGAGGTAGATCTGGATCCATGTCAGAAGAATAGGATCACAGGGAGGTTGGGTGGTCGTGTTGTTAGTGGAGGATCGTCCTGAGGTTGGGAGGTTGCATCATCGTTGTAGGATTGTCTCGAGGTTGGGTTCCGTGTCATCAGAAAAGAATCATTTGGAGGTTGGGTGGCCGCATCGTCATAGGAACATAGTGGGAGGTTGGTTGGCACCATCGGGCGAGGACGAAGGTTGGACGACGATCGAATGAAAGCCCTGAGGAAGAGCTCGCGAGGAAGAGTCCACGAGGAAGAGGAGAATGGTTTCGAGGTGAGTTGGTGAGAGAGAGAGGAAATCCGCGAGGGAGGTTGAAATTCCATGGCTAAATCCACTATTTTTTAAAAACTGTGGTGATATAGTAGGATTTAGCCATGATTTTTTAAACCGTGGCTATATAAGTGTGGCCAAATCTTAAAATTCTAGTAGTGACTTTTCATCAAAAATTGAATGTTTTCAGAAAAATAACCAAAATCCATGATAAGCTAATTTTGATATTCTGAATCTAGAAATGAAGTCCATTTTGAAATATAAAATTTATAAAATTTCAAAAAGTGGGCATTACTATTCATATAGGCTAATTTGATTGGTTGTGGTGTGTTAGAACTCAAAGTTGCGTACAACACACACTATTGTATTATTAAAAGAGAAGTGTACCTTGGAAGCTTGGGGTGTTACATTCTCCCCTCCTCTAAATAATTTCGTCCTAGATGTTTCTAGAATATTACTGCATAAAAAGACTCGGGTGGTTCTTCATCATAAGTTCCTCGGGTTCCCACATTGCTTGTTCCCTCTTATGGTTTCTTCATAGAAATTTTACCAGAC
This sequence comes from Viscum album, assembly GCA_963277665.1. Lineage (NCBI taxonomy): Eukaryota > Viridiplantae > Streptophyta > Magnoliopsida > Santalales > Viscaceae > Viscum > Viscum album. Next base: position 2,081,760,358 of record OY728146.1, read on the forward strand.
GAGTCATCCGGTTTCTCACCACTTGTACTCTTGTATCAAGAACCTTGATAGGCTCTTTGCAATAATACATATCAGGTTCCAGTTCTAATTCCTCATAGGTGAGTACATGCATTGGGTCAGTCATGTATTTTCTCAACAGTAATACATGTAACACATCGTGAAATTTCGAGAAACATGGAAGCATTTCCAAATGGTAACCTACAACCCCAATTAATTCTAGAATTTTGAAAGGTCCAATGTAACTGGGACTTAATTTTCCCTTCTTACTAAAACATATAACACCCTTCCATGGAGATAAATTCAAGAAAACATGATCTCGAACTTGAAATTTCAAATCCTTCCTTCGGTTATCGTCACTGCTCTTCTACCTACTTTGATCTTCTTTGATGTGGGTTTGGATTAACATAACCTTTTCTATCTTTTCCTCCACCATTTCTGGACCTACGAGTTTTATTTCACCAACATCATCCCAATAGGTTGTTGTGCGACATCTCTTTCTGTATAACACTTCATATGGTGCCATCTGAATACTTGAATGGAAGCTATTGTTATAGGAAAACTCTACCAGAGGTAAATATTGATCCCACATACCTTTAAAGTCAAGTGAGAATGATCTCAACATGTCTTATAAGGTTTAAATAGTCCCTTTTGATTGTTCATCAGTTTGGGGGTGGTAAAAAGTTCTCAAACGAAGTTCAGTATCCAGGGATTTCTGAAGACTTTTCCAAAATCTTGATGTAAAATGGGGATCACGATAAAAAACAATCGATAAGGGTACTCCATGAAGTATTACAACTTCATTAATATATATTCTTTCTAAAAGTTCAAGTGGAAAATCTTCTCTTATGGAAATAAAATGTGCTAACTTGGTAAGACGATCAATAATGACCCATAATACATCATTCCTTCTAGGAGTCCTTGGTATCCCCATGAAAAATTCCATTGTAATATTATCCCATTTCCACTCAAGTATGGGAAGAGGTTGCATGATTCCTCCAGGATGTTGCCTTCTAGATTTCACTTGTGACAAACCATACATCTTGACACAAAATCAGAAATCTCCCTCTTCATGTTGTTCCACAAAAAATGTTCCTTCAAATATCTATACATTTTGGTGCTCATAGGGTGTATAGAGATATTGGTGCTATGAGCATCCTCCAACAATTCTCTTTTTAGATCTGGTATATCGAGAACTTAAAGTCACTTCCCCAAATTTTAAAATCCCATATTCATATACGACGTCACTCAATCTCCCATCATTCATAGCTTTAATCTTCTTCAGAAACTCCTAATCATCAGCCTAAGAACATTTTATTCTTTCTAGTAAAGATGGTTTGGAAACCATTTGAAAAATTATTGATGTTTCACCTTCCATGGTTATTCCCATATCCATCTTTACTAGATCCATGTATATAGGATCCTTTTAACTCTCATCTTGTTCAAAACTCCATGATCCTTTCTACTCAAAGCATCTTCCACCTTATTTTTCTTCCTCAGGTGGTATTTTATAGTGCAATCATAATCCTTATGTAGTTCAAGCCATCGCCTTTGCCTCATGTTGAGTTCTTTTTGTGAGAAAATATACTTCAAACTCTTGTGATCAGTATAAATCTTATATTTTTCACCATAGAGATATTGTATCCAAATATTAAAAGAAAATATTACAACTACTTACTCAAGATCATGAGTGTGATAGTTTTTTTCATGAAATTTTAACTGCCATGATGCATATTCAATAACTCTATCATTCTGTATAAGGAAACAACCAAGTACTTTCATTGAAGCATCACTATAAATAACAAACCCATTATTCCCTGATAGTAGAGAAAATATAGGATAATTGACTAATATTCTCTTTAGTTCTTCAAAACATTCTTCACACTATTTTGTCCAAACAAATTTAGACCCTTTATGTGTGATCTTTTTTAATGGGTTAGCCAACTGGGAAAAATTCTAGAAAAAGCATTGATAATAACCTACTAAACCAATAAAACTATGTACCTCGATTAGACTCGTCGGTGGTGGAAATTCTTGGGTTGATCTTGTCTTTGAAGGATCAAAAGATATTCCATCCTTAGAGACAATATTCCCAAGAAGAGAAATCTCTTGACCCATAATTCACACTTGCTAAAATTCCCTTATAATCCATTCCTTCTAAGGGTCTTTATAATAATGGACAAGTGATTTTTATGATCTTTGTAGCTTTTGGAGTATACCAAGATATCATCAATAAATACCACTAAAAATTCATCAAGATATTCCTTGAAAACTCTATTCACTAGATCCATGAATATAAAGGGTGCATTAGTCAATCCAAAAGGCATTACTGTAAACTCGTAATGCCCATATTGGGTTCGAAATGTTGCCTTCATAATGTCTTCCATCTTCACGCACATCTAATGGTATCCAGATCTAAGGTCAATCTTTGAAAAATATTGAGCTCCATGATGTTGGCCAAATAAGTCATCAATGCGAGGTAGAGGATACTTGTTATTTATTTTTATAGTATTGATGTCCCTGTAGTCAATGCACAAACTCATAGATCCATCTTTCCTCTTAACAAAAAGGATAGGGGATCCCCATGGAGAAACACTAGGAAGAATAAATCCCTTGTTACTCAATTCCTCTAGTTGTTTCTTTAGTTCCACTAATTCCACAGTGGCCATTCTATAAGGGTCTTCGATATGGGCCTTGAACCAGTAATTAAATCAACAGAAAGCTCAGTTTCTCATTCTGGATGATGTCCAGGTAAATCATGTGGAAATACATCAACATACTCTTGTACAATAGGTACATCCTCTATTTGAACATTATTTTCCTCACCCATAGTTATTTCATTCTCTTTCTCCCCAATAATTTAATTTAGTTGAGATACTGGGGGTGAATCTAGATAAGAATTAGGTGGTGATGATTTTTCTCTAAATATAAGGTGTTCTTTATCATCATTATCAAAAATAGTAACCTCCTTCTTCTTAAAATAATTTTTTTCATTATGGTCTGAAAGCCAATCCATTCTGAGGATTATATCAAATTCAATCATGGGTATGATAATGAGATCAGCAGATAAAGAACATTTATATGCCCTAATGGGGACTGATTCACAAAACTTTGTTGCAATGATACTTCCCTTAAGAGTTTTGACTAACAACTCCCTTGTTAAATAAAATTGGAGATACCTAATTTTCTTATCAAACTAGGAAGATATGAAACAATGCGGTGATTCAGAATCAAATAAAGAATTTCTAAAACTTGAGGAAACCATTAAATTACCTGCCACCACGTCTTTCAGAGATTCAACCTCATTAGTAGTGATAGAATAATATTGGTCTTGATCCATTGTCCTTTTCTGAGGTAAGTTTCTTTGGCCCCTAGGAAATTCATTTTCATAATTCCCCCTTTCTCTACAGTTGTAGCATTCCACATTGACAACCTCTTTCTTCCCCTTGCAATCACGATCTTGGTGGCCTTTTTCAGCACCCTTGTAACAGACTCCCATTTCTTTTAGGCAAGTACTGAGGTGTTTCTTCCCACATTTACTGCAGGATGGATATTTAACTTTTCCATTATTCCCCTTATTTCCATTTCTATAGTGTTCAGTAGATCTCTTCTTCTCTTTCATTTCTTTAAAGTTGTATGACATAGAGAATTCCTTTTCTGTCTTGATAGAAAATGAGACAATATCTTTGTATGACGAGAAGGATAATGAGACTAATGCTCAATGGAGAAATGGTTTTAACCCATAAAAGAAACAATTAATCTTACTTTTTGGGTTACATATATAATCTAATGCATGCCTTTATAGCCTTGTAAGGTTAGCTTTATACTTTGTGACATTCTCATCCTCCTTTTTCCGTAGACTCAGAAATTGTCTTTCCATATCTACTTGATGGTATTGAGGAATGTATTTTTCTAGGAAAATATCTTTAAAATCCCTCCATTCCATATTTGATACTTCCCCATCTTCCTTTGTTTTTGGAATAAATGACCACAATTGATCAGCAACTCCAGTGCAGCGATAAACTGTCATGAAATGTTTTTTCCCTTTCGCTACTCCCCAAGGCGTGGAATATTTTCTCTAAAGAATTTTTTCATTGCTTAGGTACTAGTGGATTTTTACTACCATTGAATGTTGGTGGTTGTTTCCTCATGAACCGATATAACATTGTCCCTCCACACTAGGGATCAGGGTGATCCATAAGGGTAAGGTTATTATTCATAACCTAAGTGAGTTTTCCCAGTATGGTGACAAGATGATTAACACCAGTTTCTTCACCAGCTCCACTATAATTATATTTTGTAGGAGGTAAATCCCTACATGGATTACGTGAGTTGATACGGTTTCCATTCCTTCCACTGGGCGCCATTTCTAAACAATGGCATGCACTGGATTAGTTTATGAATGGCAATACATAATTCCAAACTTATAATATACTTAACATAAATTGAACATTTTATGGATAATGCCATACTTTATAACCACATAGTAAAGGACTTGTTCCAAGAATACAGATAAGATTTTGTCAAGACCTTGTGCCAAGACACTAGCTTTTCTCATGAGACCTACCGATGCATCCTGGAGCTATAGAGGGCTCCACCCGTCACATACTAATTCCAATGGATTTATAATATGAAAAGGTTTAAAAATAACATAAACATTCATATTAAAACTAGAATACAAAATGTCAATAATTTATCCATAAACTATGAATGGTATAAAAAAGACATCCACAATCAAAACCTTTTTTAGAGAAATATATATTTCTATTTTGGAATAATTTAAGAGTCACATAATTATAAATAAAACATTTATTTTAAAAATATTATTATAAGATCGTATGGGAAGCTTTGACAATGTTATAACGGCGAAAAATAGCCGCACCTGCCATTTAAGTTAAAAAACATTCTTACCTTAATTTTATCGATAAGGTCATAAAGTACCTTGTTTGGAAAATGATGGAAAGATTCCTTTCAAAAAAATTTAAGGTAAAATATGGGTATAAATTTATTTACCCCATTGTTTATTAAATAGTAAAAATGTTTTTCAATACATTTTTAAGAAACATGGATGTGGATGATAAAGAGGTCCTAGTAGATAATTACGTATAAACAAACTCAGATAATGATGAGATTGTGAAATTCACCCTTACCTAGTTGTTTTCCTTGGTCGAGGGTAGGTTAACCTACTATATAATGGTGAAATAATTGTTATTAAAATATAAATGATCCATATACATTTATATGATATCATATATGATATTCTAATATTGCTTTGTTAATGATATTTCAGTAGTATTGTCGTTTCGGGTGTTAACTGATTAGTTTACCTTTACATGATTTGTTACATAAGTAATGTTTGTTATGAATAGGATGTATATTATTAATATTCATAATGATTTTAAGTCTTTAAACAATATTTTTAATTATCAAATGAAAATTATTCTTGAATGGATACGACGGGGAATGAATCTTATCGCGTTTGTGGAAACGGTAATTCATACGTACGCACGAGCAGAAATATCATTATTTTGATATCAAAATAATATATAATTGGATGATATATCATATATACAGAATAATTATCATGTTATATTAAATATCTACAAAAATTATACATCATTATTATACCTATCCAAATAATAATGTAATGAATAAGAACTACACCACAATGTGGAGAAGGTAAGCCGTACGTACGCATGTATGGTGACATCTCATTCATAGGATGGATAAAATGATGAATATGGTTGTAAAATTTTTTATAATAACATCAAAGTATATAGTAGATACTGGAGCTATTATTTTATAATGTAAACAAAAAATAAAGAGGATGTGGAAGAAGAAATGAACGTGAAAGAGGTGATTAAATATTTACCTCTTATTTCGGTTCTTCCTTTTGATTTGATCAAAATGGATCCTTAGTTTGTCTTTCTGAATAATTGAAGGCCTCTAGGATGAATGGAGGACAGTTTAGAGGATATTTGGGTAGGGTTTGTTTGAGGAAAATGGCTTTGAAGGTGTAAATTAGAGAGAAGGAGAAGTTACCTTTTAGAAGAGGGGTGAGGGGCACCTTAAAAAAAGATTGAAATATTATTTTATAATATAATAATTTTTGGTTTATAATGGATCCAAAATAAATTATTTAAAGGATAAGTCTGGTATGGGTCTAAAAACTCTCAAAAAATAGGTTCTATACAGGTTTGGTTCACTATATTAAGCTTATCTTTTATATTTAACTCTTAGTTAAATAGTTTTACATTAACCATGTCTCTTTGTATTTTTATATTATATGGTTAATAAACATAAAATAAACTTAAATAAAACCCAAAGTGGTTCATTAATGATACAACTATCATTATAATAGTCTTTTTTCTGAACCAAATATTTTTAGGACAATTATATCAACCAATAATATTGTATTTGTTTTAAAAACTCATTTCTGTCAATTTTGACATTATTTAATAATTGATTTTTGTTAAAGTCCTAAAAACTTTATTAATTTGAAATAAATACATTTAATAAACTATAAAATTGTTTTAATTCATTAAAAGTCACAAATTAGATTTATTTGGATATTTATAATATCAATTATTTAAATATTTCATTAATATGGTAATTACTGCATCATCATTGTGTCATAAATAAATTTAATTATTTAATGTATAAAAATTATAAATAAAATACTATTTTGTAGGAAATATTTTTTTCTTTCTAATATATATATATAGTAGAATTTATCATATGTATAACCCTATATTAAAATTGGTTTAGTTATTAAACATTGATTTTAACACTTGTAACTCTTTTTTGAATTAAATAATAATAAATGTCCTAATCTAATCCAAGTGGACCTAAAGGATCATATTTTATTCCTAAGATTTTTTTGGGTCGAATTTCACTTATCCAGTATAATTATGAAATGTTTTAGGGTAATAATAATATCATTTTTACCCTTAATTACCCTATTTTCTTTTTTCCATGGAAAATAAAAGTAAAAAGTTACTATTTAACAAAAATTATTTCCATCACATTGAACCACATTTTACATACTGATATCAACCATGCCTCTCAGATTTTTTAAATTCCACATAGAGAAGTAGTAAAATTAAGTTTTATGTAAATTTGCAAATGCTCCTAGGAGGTGGGTAAAAGACGGTAAAAAGTTAAATAAATTTTTTATATATCTAAAATTATTATAAACTGACTCAAATGAATAACATTGAAATTATATAGGTATTGTTTATATGTTTTTAGCTAAAATAAATTTAAATAAAATAAACAATTATTAAAATAAAAATTTGGTTTTAAACTATAACTCAGTGTTTTTCACTATTTATAAAAAATTGAAAGTTTTCAGAAAAATACCAAAAATTCACCCTAATCTCATTTCAATATTCTGAATCCAAAATTGAAGTCTATTTTGAAAGATAAAATTTATAAAATTTTAAAAAGTGGGTATTTCTATTCATAACGGCTAGTTTGGTTGGTTGTGGTGTTAGAACTCGATGTTGCGTACAACACAGACTATTGTATTATTCAAAGAGAAGCGTACCCTAGAAGCTTGGGGTGTTACAATATCAATATTAATAATACGATTCATCCTAATCTTGACCATTTATCTTATAATCCTAGAAAACTATATTCGACATCACAGATTATGATATGTTTGGGTTCTCTAGTGAAAAATAAATCATGATAATACCTTGCAATATAGTGAAATTTTTATGACTATTATAGTTCAAAATATTTTTTTTATTTTTTAATTTGGAGTAATATAATTATATATCTAACCATGAAACTAGATGTGACTAGTCAAATAATTCATCTATGTTGTAATAAAAGTAAATGTGTAATTTGTAGGGAGTGATAAAGAGATATCTCTATTCATGATATCACATGCATCAGTAGTCAATTTCATTGTTCCCCAAGCAATAATGTAGGATCACCTATTGTGTGGGAAGTGATATATAAATATCAATTTCCATGAGAAATTTTTTTATTATAAAACTATAAAAAATAAATAATTTATAAAGTGCTTATAAATTATAAATTAAGGCATTAATAATTTGTTTATATTGGTATTTATGAAATTTCCATGAGTTTTATAATAATAATTTTTAATTTTAATGCCTTATTTAGAAAACTTAGACCATTCCAAAAGTATTTTTGGTATATAAAATAAATTTTAGAATAAATTGATGAAATTTAGATAATGTTAATAGTTTACATTATTAATATGAAATGTAAATATGGTGAACATTTCATGATGAATATTTTTGTTGTTCATTTTTTAATTGGATGAAATATTTAAATATTCAGGTTTATGAATCATTTGTATTATAAATATTTCTAAGATTTAATTTAAAATACTTAAAATTTATTTTTCTAAATATCATGTCATCCATTTAAAGAACTTCATGCTAGTTATAATATAAGATATAAATGAAAATTAGAGATTTATTTTTTATAATTCCAAAATATAGATTTATTATAATTATTTATACATTTTGGATATAAAATTTTATTTGAAATAATAACCCTATGATGTAATGATCTTTGAATAGTGATACTTCGGTTCAGACAACCATAGATCTAGGGTCGTGGCACTATTCTAGAAAGGTGAGGTTGAACCCATGTCTTACCACACATTATCTTCAGTAAGAATTTAATTTGACATGATTTTATCCACTACATGATATAATTCTGTATAACATACACAAGATACACATATGAATATATATTGAACCTTATAATGAAAATTTTCATTATATACATATAACAAAGATCATTAGTTTTATAGGAGTTATTTATTAATGTTATTGAAATATGTTAGTATAATATATAATATTTATAAATTAAATAACCATAAACATTCATACATATAATGAATTCCTGAGTTTCATATAATAAATGGAGATATTTTGAAAAAACCCTTTAAAATATAATGGTTTAGGATTCCTTGCAAAGTAGAAACCTGGATAGACCTTGATCGTTTAATATAGGTGACCCTAAAAATTAAGTACACATAGAATATCTTGTAAATTAATAGAATTATATGTTTAATAACAATTTTTAGGTTACTAAAAATAAAGTGAGTTTGGGGTTACACTAGGATGGATTTCCCTAATAGTTATGTGCTTAGAAAAATGTGTTTAAGACAATTTATCAGATAAATCTAGACATGGTGTTGTATCGTAAACAACTAAAGTGTTATATATGATTTTTTTTGTGATTTTGTACTTAAATAGTGAAGTGATAGAAGAAATAATAAATCTAAATAAAACCATACTGGAATATGGATCTTGATCCACTAATAAATATGATATATAATCATCATTTTAGTATGAGTATATTCAATAATTTCTTTATCATTTACTTTTAAAAACATGGAACTCACTTGATAAATATCTTCTATTGTTGTTCAAAATTCCATTAAACGAAAATTTTATCTGTAAACTCATTTTATCTTTGTTTTATAAGATTATAAATTCATATTATAACTTTCTAATTGTTTATTTTATAAATAAAACCCTATTGAGAATGAAGAATTGAATATTCTAGAAATATTATTTAATTCTAAATCATCAGTATTAGATACTGGTTATGAAACACACATTTTTTCTATTGTATAAAGAACAAAAAATATAGGATAATTGGATATCTATGAATCATATATATATTTTTTGAAATAAATAAATTTATTTAGAATTAATAGTATTGAAATATGATTTACGTAAACCCATTGAATTATTTTTAGAGGTAGAAGAGTATTAGAATTCCATAGTTTATATATATATAGAAAACTTTTGTGTATTTTTTAAAAATAAAGGTTTTTATATTATTATTAATAATAATTACTATTATATATATATATATTTGTATATTTTATGGAATAAGAAATATTGATATTTTCTTAGACAATATGAGCATGGATAATTTGTTGTATAACATTGAGAATAAGATGGTCAAATTTAACGATTAAAAATACATTTTTTTAACATTTTCCCATCTGGAATATAAATGAAAGGCATATCTAAAGATTCTATAAGGATATATTATTAGAACCATTTTATTAAGAATAATTTTATATATGATAATCCTGTTTATTTTGAAAAAATTAAAAAGTAATATTTAATGGATAAGGTGAAAGAGAAAGTGGTTACTTGAACCTAATACATAATGATGTATGTTGGCCCATAAGTTCACCAGAAGGTGTTGGTTAAATAAACATTGTAACCTTTAATGATGGATTTAGTTTGTATGGTTAAATATTTCTTATAACATAAAATTTAAAACCATTGAAATATTTAAGGTGTTTCAAAAGAAAGTATATAATAAACTTGGAAATATTATTAAGATACTATGATCAGATAAAGGTGGAAAATAATTTTTTCAAAATTTTATTGATCCCATAAGAGATTGTGATTTATTTGATTAATCAATCCTCTATGTTTACCATTGTGAAAACATATATTTTACAGGTTTAATTTTATAATTTTAAACATGGTTAAATAAATGATGAGTTAATCTAACCTTATAATAAATTTATAGGTTTATGTTATTGAAATAGATGATTTCATACTTAAGTACATTATATCTAAGGATGTCTTAAAGACACTACATAAGATATGGATTGGGAAGAAAATAAATTTTATTTTTTTTGAAAATTTTGGGATGTAAAACTTATTTAAAATTTAATGTTTTTGATAAGTTACATCAAAATATAAATTGTCCCTATTCATTAGATATCTAAAAAATAAAATGGGTTATTTATTTTATAATTCATCAAATAAAATTGAGTTTTTGGATAAATGAAAGTTTTTCTAGAGACAAAATACATTTTTTTTGTGAAATAATAGGAGAGAAATTAAACGTAGTGAAATTAAAAACAAAAAACACGAATAGTTATTGAGACGAAATGTGATATAGAACTATAAGAGGATATGGAAATTGAACTAACTTGGACTTCATAATAATAATTTAGGTTGAGTAAGATTCATTCGGAACCTTATATAAATGAATTTCACTTGGTAAATGATGACAAGGTTAAGTTAATACAAGTTGATCCTACCAACTATCAAGAATATATTCAGAGTTATGATTTTATGAAATTGTTATAGGAAATAAAATATAAAATGGGATCCATATATATAAGTTAATTTTTTACTTGATTGAATTACTTGAATTTGGACTACTCATATGGTGAAAGTATGTTTTATTAAAGAAAGATGAAATTCATGGTATAGTGTCTACCTATAAAGCTCACTTCATGGTTAAAAAAATAAAAAATATCCATTTTATTTACTATAAAGAATAATTTTCAAAAACAACTAAATTAAATCACATTCCATTTTTTTATTTCTAAATGATATTATTATGATTATTAGATTTAACTAATGTATGTAAAAATTTTCTTCTTTAAAGGAAATCTATCATAAGTTATTTATAGACTATAGACTAATGTTTTTTAATTATTAAAATTGGTTTACTATGATGTTAAGGATGGAATGTTCCATTTATAGGTATAAGAAAGTATCTCATTGTTATAATATTAGTTTTGATTATTAAAATATTGTTTTTTGGTTTCATAAAATAATGGATATGATTCATATATATGTAAGGAGATCAGTGGAGGTGTTTTCATATTTTTGGTGTTGTATAGAGATAATATACTAGCCATCATAAATTATGTACTTCTTTTCAAGTTAATAATAGATTGGATGTGAAAACACTTATTTATGAAATACATGGATGAAGCGGCCTACATACTAGGTATTAATATTTATAGAGACACATCTAAAACTTTATCAGTTTAGGTTAGAATACACATATGGGTAAATTGATGAAGAAACATAGCATATAAAACTTTTAGAAGGGTTTCATAACAATATTAGATGTTATAATAAATTTGAAATAAAATATACCTTCTAATAAGGTATAAAAAAGATATATTAATGATATTATTTATGATACATTAATGGAAATCGTGATGTATACCATGTTATATACTCTACCCAATTTTTCTCATGCTTTGATCATAACTAATATATTCTAATCAAATATTGGGAAAACCACTCGATTTATTTAATGAATATACTCAATAAATTTATAAAGAATAAGATTTTATTATTGGACTTTGTAGGTGATGAAAAATTTATGAAAGATGATTACACTAATGATGGATTATGAACAAGAGAGGATGATTTTTGATGTCAATAAATTTTTTATTATTATACCTCAATAGAGGATCCATTATTTAGAATATTTTTAATTATTTGATGATGTATTATTTTTAATGTATTTATAATATGAAATTACACCAAATACTATAAAATAATTTATTTGGATCATGAATTTTATAACTAAACAAGGTATATTTCTAATAATATCTATCTTAATAGAATTGTATCATAACAACAATGGATTGCTGGATTGAGAACCGTAGTCTCACTAAGGATCAAACACATTCATTAAAAAATAATCAAAATAATGAATTCATTCATATGAGTGACATAACTATTTTACAAGAGAGTACAATAGATAATGCAGCAGGTCCAATAAAATACCCATTAGCACAAAAATTACATGATGGATAGATGAAGACCTTGGGTATTAAATATTTTGAGTACTAATACTAATTTATCTAATTTTTACTTAAATTAAATGATAGTTTAAATGTGGTAAAAAATCACAGTCTAAAACATATAATCATTTTACCATTAATGATAATTTCCAATTTATAATTCCTCATATTGGTTGAATTTATTATATGAGGGTAGAATAATAATTATTCTCAAAGTGGAAATATTTTAGTTTCCCCTTATCAATGTTTTTCATTGAAAGTCATGGGTTGTGAAAAAATGTTAATATTAGCTTAAGTAAAGCCTATTATAGAGATACAATGTTTACTCATGAGTGATATGTGCAATTTGTTTTCAGTATCAACTTGATAACGTATATTACATTGAATTACATGAATAATGTATTTTATATAATCATAGTTACATAATTTATATTAATTATCATTATATTAGGTTATCATAATACCCTATAGTAGAACCACATACTTTGATTCTTTTATTATGCCATCCTCAATGTTGATTCAATACGATGTTGTTGGGTATTTTTTTGACTGTGAAATTGGGTTTTTCTAACCAAGATGAGATTTTTATTCCTATGTTATTGGTATAACATGTGTTTACTCTTGTTAAATTATGTGAGGAAATTAATAGTCAGGTTTAATTGGTTGTTTTGGGTTTTTTGTCAACCTTGATGAATGAAATGTGACATATTCATCTAGATTTCTCAATATACTTCAGGAGAATTAAAAATTTAAGAGTATGCCAATATGAAAAAAACATTTTCCTTGTCTTGGGGTTATATAATATGTATTATAAAAATGTATTATATTAGTATGAATGTGTAATATAAATATACAACTAGTGGACATGATAAAATGGAGATACACGTGTTTGATGTAGATCCTACCAAATACCTTGGAAGATTGAGTAGAATTAACACTTTTCTAGTGGTATCCCTTTGATTATGGTTATTAATTAGAAATTTTTAATCATTATTAATGGAAAAAGTCCTATAATGTATCACATATGGTTATATAATGAGGATTTATTTTCACATTTTTCTATAAAGTGTGAGAGATTAAAATAGTTTATCCAAAAGAGTTTGGATTTAATTTCATAAATTTTTATAAAATGTTCATATATTCTTTCAAGATTTAGTGTAATTTTATTTTCATTTATCAAGTTTTCTTTATTGTTTTAAAATACTATCACAAAATGTCGTGCAGGTGAATATTTTTAGTGGGGTTTTTACTTAATTAGATCCAAAAGAACTACCATAAACTTTTTTTCTGATTATTTTATTTTCATTCATTTAATGATTCAGTAATAATTAAAATATGACTTATTTTAAATAATAATAATTTAATGATAATTTAAATATTTTCTTGTTGACATATAATTTTGAAAAAATATATATCAATGATTATAAAATAATATGAAATAACTAGTAGTTATGTGAATTATTATTATATTATAAATAATAGTATGACAAAATGTGATGATAATTTAAACTTATGTGAATAAATTATCATATATATCATTATATTAAACCCCCACTAAATACAAAATGTATAAAAAAATCTGAGCTATGATGTAATAAAAAATTATAAAAATATAAAAAAAAAATATAAGAATAATTAATAGTGTTTAGTTAAGCTAGCATTCAATCTTAGGAAAAACCAAAAAATAAATACTTGAGTAGCTATATAACTATAAGGTTATGAATCATCATAGATTCTCCCATATGATTACCATTGTTTAGTTTAATGTTTACTATCTACCTTCTACACCACATTTATATTTTTTGAAAAATTAATTTATGTTTTATATAATTTTTTTGACTTAAATAAAATTATATTTATAATATAAATGAATATAAATTTATAAAATTTTCATCCTTATGTTTTCTAACCATAGAGGAAATATCTTGGGTATTATTTTTAGTTATCCTTTTATACAAAGTAGTTGATACATTCTATAATGTCAATAAATTCACATTCAAGGATTTTATACATGTATCTTGTATCTTTTTTTTTCAAAAATTCATTTTGAAATTATGGAGGAACTAGATCACTAGTACATGCATGATATGTTACTAAAATAAATGGTCCTAGTGACTTTATAAAGGAATCAAATGGGAATGGCCCATAACTCATCCCATACACATAGATGGCATGATACTAACATTGGACCTAGATAATAAAATCATCTTGGGAGATATAATAGATTTGGGATAGAATACCATATTTCCACTATTTTATCCTAAAAGTGAGGTATTATTAAATTATAAATTAATTCATAAATTAAGAAACAGTATGGTATATAATGTTACCATAACATCTTTGGTAGATTCATTAATTTTAATTCTATTAGATTTCTTGTAGACATCAAACCACATTCATGTTCTGAAAACTAAATTCCCTCTCTCCTTATCATATATAAAAAATATAACGAATAATATTTTGGTATAAGGAATAAATTATAAATGAAATATAATATATTAATTTAGTAAAATAAACCATTTTAAATATTTTCCTTATAATTATATTCGTCCAATAGTTGAATTTAATTAATTTTTCAATTAAATGACATGACCCAACCCACCAGGTTCGACCTAGATAGTGATAAGGCAAGTGTGGCATCCCGATCTTTCTTCCAATAGGCTAGGAGATGGAAAATAGAGTTGAGTCGGAATAACCCACATATGTGATGAATTTTCTTAAGTACCTTCACAAATAAACACATCTCCAAGCCCATATAATGCTAAATTTGAAGGAAACACAACTGATACCAATGCATGAAAAAACCATTCCCGTAATTAGAGTACGAAAAAGTACTAAAAATGATAAATGGGAAAAATTAAAGAGAACCTGAAATTGAAAAGGAGCCCAACCTACATATGAGGAGTAGACCATTATCAAATACAACACCCAATAAGCACATCAGTTTTTTCTAGCCTAATCTAAGCTCTGCCTACTCCCGATCATCCTAGAAATCCATCAAATGGACTGTCAGCTACATAATACATGACATTGGTAGGAAAAGCCCAATTATGGGTGAATATAACAATAACTAATAGGATACCACAAAATAAATAAGTATAAAACATCCATAGTAGTAATCTCAAATCCAGATATGTGATCAAGATAATAAATATATCAATAATAAAAACCACTGTATAATTATAATAGAAAACTATTTTATAGGGTTCTCAACAAAAACATCCATCCATAGGATTCGGCTCAAGTATTCTAGGTAATTCTCATCTAGGAGGGATCACTCCCCGAGTCGTGCTCTTATAAATTAAACTGATTTGAGGGGTCATGATAATTTGGTCGTTCAAAGGTGTACTCACTAGATCTCTGAGGATTTCATCACATAGGTGGGGGATCACAATCAGGGCCAATTGGGGACATAAAAAACCCACCAGATAAACACTCTAGACAGGGTATCGACACCCTGTGCGTAATGGACAAGTCAATACCATGACACCAACCTAGAAACAATATAGGATTATACCTTGGTTTTATAGTGGGATATGCCTAACTGTATATGATAATGATAACATAGAGGGGATCACAGTCTTATGACAAGGTTGTATTTCAACACTATAACCTCATGGGAAAGGATAATGGTATCATAATAAAATGAACATGGTATACTCTTAGGAAATTAAGTGCTCTAAACACCCTCATAGGGAGTAAATGGTGTCTACTAGGGGTACACGACATGTCTTTCCAACACTTGGTTTAACCTTGTATCGCTATATTACATAATATATAAACTTCCCTATAAATATCATGTCCCTTATGGGTACACAATGTGTAGATTTTGAGTTGAAACTTAGTGTGCCACTTTCATGTTCCCGTGTACACCTGGATGTTCCTGTGTACTTCAGTCCATGCCCATGTACCTGGACATGTCTGAGTACTAGGTCATGACTATGTACTATACCTGTTCCCATGTTCCTATTTATGTATGTTCTCATGTCTCCCAGAGTACACACGAAGTCACTGGCCAAACGATATGTAGAGTGTGACTGGTGTCACATGGAATGTGAAATATAATTTTTTATGGAAACACTAGTGCTGAAACTAGGGGTCCCAAACAATGTGCATCTTCAGAATACACATTATGTAAATTAGAATTTTTCAAAAAACTGCTGTTATTATCCACATATGATCATTCTATCACCGCTGTTGGATCCACCAATGGTCACACCTGGGGGTTTTGGATCTCTTATATCTATGTTTTTCATTGAAAAAGTATCAAATTTTACAATCCAAGCTGATTGAAAAACCATATCTGTTTCTCGTTCCATCACTTTACATCATTTCGAGAAGAATGGGAAACCTATGATTTGGTTTGGTTCCTCCTACGATCACCCATCATCACCATCGCACCTCAATCTCAGCCTTTATCATAAGCCTCACCCATGGAATTATTTTTTTTGCGCTGAAGAATGTTTGATCTATGATCAAATATCAGTATATGTTGAACAATATTCCAAAGAAATTTCTCGTGATAAACATTCAAAGAAATGGGGGACAAAGGTAAAAAACAAAAAATGTGGAAAGAACTTAGGACATTGTTAAATTTAGAACTGATTCATTTCAGCTAAAACCATGAATGAAAGTATAAATAATGAACAAATAAATCATCTATAAAATAAATCATCTATAAAATAAATCAACCATAAATGCATGAATATAATCTTGTTAGTAGATTTGATGGAGGATTAACATGAGATAAAAAAAAGTTGAATAAAAAAATGTCCTACCTCTAGTTTTGATCAGTCACTAATGTAGAATGATTGTATATTGTAATGATTGGAGAGATCTACAAACATTGTTTGTGTAGATGATCCATCCAGTATCGATTTGATCCTCCTATCCATTTTCATCCTCCAACAATCTCCTCTAATTATCTCTCTCCTTCTCTCAATTTTTAGGTTTATGTGGATACCCCTGAGAATTAGTCATAACAGAATATTTATAGAAGATTACAAGTTCGTTTCTCCATCTAATAATAAATTAGATAATTTTATTTATTTATTTATTATCTATGGATGTGAAGACATTTTTACAAATGCCTGATGATGACCAATGTTTTATCACGCCTAGGGTAAAACCCATGATTAAATGGAAGGAAGACCCCATATTTTTTATCGTAGCCACTATTTAATAGTAATTCCACTATTTTAGAAAAACTAAAAATGTGTGATATTTATATATTTAATATTTTTATAATATCAATATCCGACTCACCGAGCCTTAGAATCTTCCACCATATCAGCATCTAGATCTAAAATAATTACTAGTTATATTTTAAATATTTATATGGAAAAAAGTGATTTTACATTGTCCCTACCTTAGGGATTAATTCTGTAAAAAGTGAAATGGAATACTAAAAAAGGCATGGGTTTTGATCTTGTATACAGGTCACTTGCTCCCAGATGCTCTCTTGAAAACTCCCATTATACCACCAAACATTCACTAAGGGAATCACTCGCCAGTGGAGAATATTCTCCTGAAAATACTTGATTTCTAGGGAGTACTATGAAAGGGTAGCACCATCCTCAATGTAAAATTCTTCCCTGTCCATTACATTCATCAGTTTGTGCACAAATCTGCTCAGCTAAAACATGTGGAAGACGTCATGTTCTCTATCTAACTATGACAATAGGGATGATTAGTAAACCACCTCACTAACCCTACAAAATATCTATAAGGGGACAATGAATCTTTGAGATAACATTCCAACTCAACCAAATATATGTAATCCACATCAAAGTGTGACCCCAAGAACACATAGTATCCCTCCTCGAACTCTAAAGGCCTCTTTTCTAGTTTTCATCGGAATTATGATGGATATATGCAGTCCTTTTGTACTCCAAGATAATATTCACCTAATCTATCATATCTCACACCTACTCTATAACCATGAGTACAAACTCACCTAAATTAGTTCAATATATTTTTGAGTTATCAGATTACCCATACAAGGCCTCTAAGGGTGTCATAACATTGGTAGATTGGTAGATGTTGTTGTACATAAACTCCACCAATGGTAGGTGGTCTTCCCAACTATATCCAATGTCTAACATGAACTCCTAAATCATTTTATCCCAAACGTTAATTTTATACTTAGTTTGGCCATTACTCCATGGGTGAAACATGATGCTCAAATGAAGCTGAGTCCAAAATAATGCCTTCAATCCTCCCCATAATTGTCACCTAAATTAAGCATCACATTCTGAAATGATCATTTAAATAATTCCATGGATCTAGAATATCTACTACACTAAAATGTGTCCCAATATCTCTACCAAAATCTGACTTTAGATAGCTAGGAAGTGGTCCAACATGGTGAGTCTGTCTATGATCACCCAGATTGAATCATGTACAATAGACATTTGTGGTTTCCCTTTCAATAAGTATATAGATATACCTTCTAAATTCCATTACATCACGTCTAGGGTTTGATCTAGACTCATTGGAAACTTTTTCTCATCATTCACTTATTGACATGTGAGTCATCGAGTGGTAAAGTATTATGTAATTTTATTCATGATTGGCCACAAATATTGGCACCAAAGGTCCTGGTATATCTTTTACATACTTGGATGTACTACGAAAGGGGATGTATGAAACTCACTCAATACCTTATCCCACAAATTTCCTCGAACCATTGACCATTCTCAAAAAATTATAGCATGCTCTACAACATAATAAAATCCATCATGATCATGTCAAGTGGACATTTGAGTACCTAAGGTCACATAGTTGGTATCTCCCTCTTGATCCACACTAAAAAATCATAGAATAGGTGGGGAAGAAACTTTTGAATATAGATTTGAATCACCATCATTTTCTAGGATGGAAAATTTCAACAAAGCTAACAAGTCTAGATCCTTCACCAATAACTGGGAGAAATATCTCATATGAAGAGAATTTTCTACCATGTACCCCTTCCTAAGAGTGTAGAATATCTCAAATCCATAATCTTGGAATTAATCCAACCATTATCTCTATATCAAGTTAATATCCTTATAAGAAAATATTTAGTTGAAATTGTTGTGGTTAGAGTAGATGGTAGACAAATCACCCATAAGGTAGTGTCCTTAAATATTTAGGATGATGACTACAAATGATAGCTCAATATTGTAGGTCACATAGTTCTTCTATTGTGGTCTAAAATTCCAATTACTATATTTCATCACAACCATCCTATATATTATAATACTACCAAGTTAAATAGATGAGTTATCACATAAAAATACGTACTCGACACCCTCCTCTCGAAATATCATGATTGGGGCACTCTCAATATATACTGCAGATCCTAAAAGTCCTGCTGGAACTATTTCATCAAAACAAAATAATTTTCTTTACGGGGTTTGGCATTCAAAGGTGCTGATAACCTATATAAATTTAATGTCGGGGATTTTACACTTAATATTTTTTGGATATTATATGGATTATTTTCAAGACTAGGATCTGGGATGACATAAAATTATGAGGCCCCGGTTTTCCTGGAATAAATGATTGAATCATATTAAATATATTAAATAAAAAACAAACAGAGTTTAACTAAAAGATGGAATAAATCCCAAAAGGGGCCCAAATTATAAATTCGAGGGCACCATTGAGTTCAGAATGTGGGTTTTACACTAGTCAGAAAATAATCTTTTTTAGTGCGGGCTGTTTATGAAAAAGTCATCACGTAAATAATTTAAAAAAAAATAAAAAAATGATTATTTTTTTAATTTTTATGTAGTGATTATTTCTTTTTTTAATTCATGGTTATTGAACTTCATCAATTCTAGCCACTCAAACCATGGAGATCCAGACAACTTTTGGAGAGCTTTTCTGGTGGATGAAGACAAAACATAGTTTTCATTGTGGATCGTCGTGCCAAAAGAGTTGGAGGATATCATCAATGATAGAAACACAATATTTATTCATCAATGATTTATCCAAAATCTATTTAAGACATCATTTTTTGTGATTTCCATCATATTTTTCAATCCCAAGGGAATAAAGATCAATTCAACAAACAGAATTGATTTACACATCATTGAAAGATTTAATTTGATGGAATTTCTTAATTGTTAATTGATTTATCCAAATTTTTTCATCCTTTTATACAATAAATAATCAATCCCAAATGATCAACATTAATGGTTTGTTCCTCACTTTTATATCTTATGGATTTTTTTCATTATTCTTTGTAAGTTCATTGAGGGCATTTTATTTTGTCTCATGGTTCAATAAATACCCAATATTAGATCATTTCATGACATCTCATTAGTGAAAAAATGATACCTTGGGTGTGGTTCCTAATTTATGGTGTGGTTGAGGTACGACAATAGCAGTGGATAATCGAGAGTGAAATATATGGACTTTTGAATCCTGTTATTCCCAATTTTGATAAAAAAAAGAAAATTTCTCTTGGTGGATCGTTATTCAAGAATATTTGAAACCCACAATCTCATGATCAGATGAATGGAGGTCTAAAAGAGCCCATATCTATAGGTTCCAAAAAGTTAGGCGGCTTCAGTGAGGTGAAAGATGGTGTAAAAGAAAATTTGGAAATCATGAGCAGCACAGCGTGTACTTCGGGCTTATGCACCGTGTGGTCCCCTGACTATAGTGAAAGAGTTTAGTCTAGAGTTAAGGATAACATGAAGTGTGACACCTATAACATGGCATGTGACCCATTATGCATGACTCTGTGTGTACATTGGAGAGTACATGAAGTCTCATGTATGCCTTCTTGCAAAAGGATCATAACTTTTGAATGATGAGATGGATAGAGTTCCTCTAGGACTATGAAATATTATTTTTATATACTCATTGTAATGGGAAGGTGGTGGTAGATGCTCTTAGTAGGAGATATTTTTCTTACTTTTTGGCTGAGGAATCAAACCATTTATCGATATTTCCGTTTTCCTTTATGGATATGGATAGTGATTCATATTTTTAGTAGGTGGTTGTTACCCCATCACTTTTATAGCATGGCAGGGATAATTGTCATGGAGATACAAATAGTGAGACCTTACATACTCCAATATCCACTGGAAATGATCCTAATTGTTATTATTATGGCGAGGAGAACATTATAATTTTCATAGGATGGATGATGGTACCTTTGATGTCGGAGGAGGAGGTGTAGCAAGAGTTTCATAGATCCCCTTCGTCGGTACATATAGGTGGGAAAATATGTACTTGGAAATATGATGTTAGTTTTGGTGTCCATGTACAAATTTGGGATTTTCAGAGTTTTTTTCCAGATACCTCACTTGTCAGTAGGTGACAGATGACCACCAGGTTCTAGTGGGTTTAGCTCAACCCCTTGAGGTGTCAGAGTGGGAGTGTGATGGGATATCCATAGACTTCATGATAGGATTACCACATATTCCAAGGGTACATGATTCCATTTGTCTGAACATAAACCAACTCACCATGTCATCCCACTTCCTAATAGTTCGAGAGAAGAGTTCATTTGAGAGCTTGGGATTCATCTACGTGAAAGATATAATTGAACTCTATGGAGTTCCCTCAATGATCGTCATTAATTGTGATACTCGCTTCCCTTATCGATTAAATAGGGTATTACTGGGGGATTTTGAGACTCGTTTACTCTTAAACATAGAGTTTCACCCCCTTACTGAAGGCCAAATAGAGTGAACAATCCATGTATTGGAGGAAATGTTACGAGATTTTATGTTCGACTTTGACTATAGTTGGGAGGATCAACTACCCTTGGTGGAGTCTACATACAACAACAGATACCATTACAGCATTGGTATGGCCCTATTTGATTCTTTTTACAGGTGACCCTATAGGTCACCACTTTTTTGGAATGATCAAGGAGAGTCGATGCTCATGGGCCTCGAGTTGGTGCGAGCTACTATAGAGAATGCACAGATCATGAATGAGTAGAAGAAGACTACATAGATCTATCATAAGTATTATGAGAACTAATGATGAAGACCTATAGAGTTTGATGAAAGACACCATGTGTTCTTGAGAGTCTCACCTCGACTTGGATAGATGATAGTTGGCTGTGGTGGAAAGTTATC
Source organism: Viscum album (assembly GCA_963277665.1). NCBI lineage: Eukaryota > Viridiplantae > Streptophyta > Magnoliopsida > Santalales > Viscaceae > Viscum > Viscum album. The sequence continues at coordinate 2,081,783,020 of OY728146.1, forward strand.
TCCAAGATTAATTGGTCCCTATCAGATATTGTATAGAGTTGGCGAGGTAGAATAACACTTTTCTCTACTACCACAGTTAGATTGGGTACACAATGTCTTCAGTGTGTCATAGCTAAGGAGGTCCATACATGACCCATAACAAATTATAGAATGGGGAAAGTCGGACATTGATGATGAATCAACCTTTGCATAGTACATGGTGGAGATAAAGGATTGAGAGGAGTGGATATTTTATAAGGGATTGATTCCCCTTGTGTGTGTCTAGTGGCATCATGGGAATTTTGAGGAGAGTTCATGGGAGAGGGAGGCATAAATTCATGATAAGTACCCACATCTATTTATTTAGACCTTTTTTGGATTTTTGGGGCATAAATAGCTAAGGTGTGGAGAATGTAATGTCTTTTATTTTCTATAAATATATATTTGGATATTATATGGATTATTTTCAAGAGTAGGCACTAAGAATATGTGTGATTTTGAGGCCTAGTATAACCAGAATAAATGTTTAAAATATATTAAATATATTCAATATCACATATGGGAAGTTTTCTAAAAAAAAGTGGAATAATTCCAAAATAGTGGCCTGAATAAGAAATAAAAAGATGTTGTTGAGTTCAGAACACAAGTTTTACCTTAGGCATGACATAATGTTTTTCGGCACTAGCCATTTTTGAAAAATTAATCACTAGTGAAACGAAAGGAAATAAATTAAATAATTTTTTTATTTTTTTATTTTTTGATGAAATGATTGCTTCTCATTTAAATTCACACTAATAGAAACTCCTTCGGGTTGGATGCTTGAACCTTGGAGATTCATAGAACTATTGGAGAGCATTTCTAGAAGATGATGATAGTATAGAGTTATGATCCTGAATCATTGCACCAATGGAGTTGGAGGATCTCTTCAATGATAGAAAATCAACCACTATTCATCAACAATTGATCCAAACTCTAGTTTGGATGACGTGCCTTATTATTTTCCATCCTATTCATCAATACGGGGTGAAAAAAGATCAATTCCACAAATATAAATGATTCATGCATTTTCGGTAGATTTAATTTGATGGTATTATTTAATTGTTCATTGATTTATCTCTCTTTATTCATCCTTTTCTATGATAATGAATTGAGTCTAAAAACAATAATTTAGGTTTGTTCCTCACTTTTGTGGCTTATAGATTTCTATACCATTGTTTTCACGTTCATTATGGGAGTTTATTTTGGCCCATGATTTGATGAATTCATAGTATTCAATTGTTTCATGACAATTATTCAATGAAAAATATCGATACTATGGGTGTGGTTCTTGATTAGTGGTATATTTTAGGTGCGACGATGGTGGTGGATAAATAGAAGTGGAACTAACATATTTTTGGATCGCATTCTTCCTTGTTTTGGTGAACGATGATAGTTTTTCCTGAATTATTGTTCTCAAAGAAGATTCAGAACCCAGAATACTGAGACCAGATGACTAGGGGTTTTGATGAACCATGCTATATAGGTTCCAAATAGGGTAGAGGCACCAGTAAGGCATGGGATGACAAGGAAGTAAATATGGAAATCATTTGAAACACAACATGTACTTCAATATTACATTTTGTGTGGGACCCATGGTTGTGGTGCTAGGGTTTCTTCTTGAGTTAAGGATCACATGACACGTGAGCCCAATCACAGGGTGTGTGAACACTTTCATGTGACTTAGTGTGTACTTTATAGAGTACCTGAACATGTGTAAAAGTACATGGTCAATTAGAATGTTGTGTACCTGTACATAGACACAACTTGGTGTACACTGGCCAGTACGTGGACACAACCACCTTACAAGGACACGATCAGGTCTTATAGGCAGGATACCATGGGCCTCTACAAACCATGTACTCCTTTTACATGAAATGTATATGTAGGCTACATGCATGTGGGGATATTTCACACGAGCAGGCATGGGGGTTTCTAGACACACCATGTACCCCATAGTACTTTCGGTGTGAACCATCAAAGAGTGCATGTGTCTCTTCATTTTCTTAGTTTGTACCAATGTTGGTTTTGTACATTTAAATTTTTTTTCTTTGAGGGTATAGTGTAACATTACATCCATATAACTGGGTTGTGATCCCCTCTAGATTCCATATATCATATATAGTTTTGGTGTCCCTCAGTGTGACCAGAGTGTGATCCTCTATCATCCTTTGTTCTCAAGGTTGAGTTTGTGGAATCCGCATGACCTCCCTGAGTAGGGAGTTGATCCTCCATCTAGAAGGTAGTATCAATATTTTTTTTGCTATCATTGACATATGATCCCCTACATAGAGGGTTGATCTAGATTTACTTCATGTTGTCCCCCAATGGTCATGGGTATGACCCTCTATCTGTGTATCATAGTCTTCATAGACTATTTATGTTTTTAGGTGGGTCCAATGAGCTAAACCTCTTTGTAAGGTGTGTATGATGATAGAATGGATCATGGAATGGATTCTCAAATAATGATCATTTCTTTGATCAGAATCCTCTGGATGGTAGTTGGTCATGACCACATGATGTTGTGGTATTTTTACTGAGTATATCTTGGTATTTTTGTTATACATTTATTTTCATATATTTTATTTTGGAAACTATACTTGGAACAAAGTGTTTAGTTTTTTCGGGGTGTCCCACTGGGTATTTTTATACTCACCTCAAAAAGGGATTTTCCTTCACATGTCGCATCTTATACAGATGATGATCTTTTTTATGAAGTCTTGGGAGGAAAAGGGGTGGGTGGATCAAAGATGGAGCTTGACATACTAAGGTGTTTTCTGGGGAGTATGAATTTGAATTAGGCATATCCATTATAATTGGTTGAACATTTTTATTTTTTTGTATGGGATTGTATTTGGCCCCATTTTTTCAATTTTTAATAGTTTTACTATCATACTCTGTTGTGGTATATAAGATGTATACATGCATTGTTTCAATTTGTTTACATTTCAGCATTTCTGGGGATTATCGATGTGTTCTTATGTATAGGTAATTTATGATAATGCCTCCCATTTGATGGATATTCCTACTCGGCGCTGGATGCCAACCCATGTCTTGTGGGAGGTGGTATTGGGGTATTCATGGGTCAGAACTCAATGGGTTGGGTCATGATAAAAAATTAGGTATAAATCTATTGTAGTATCCAACCATCCTAAGGAAGCTTCAAACCTCATTCTCTCCCTTTGGTGGCTCCCAAGCTAACACTGCCTCAACATTCTCTAGCTCCACTGATTCTCCATAAATCAAGATGAAATGTCCAAGAATGTTGACCTATTGAATCCATAAATGAAACTTAGATACGTTATCACAAAGATGGTGATCTTGGATTACGTCTAAGACCATAATTATGCGCCTTGAACACTCCACCCCAAACACTTAGTACACTAATATGCCATCAATGAAAAGACCTCTAAATCGGTCTAAGAAATGTTTAACGATCCATTTCATGAGTCACATGAACACTACTATGATTTTTATCTTGAAAAAAGGAATCACTAACTACTCATAGTGATCTTAGAGACATTAGAATACCACCTTCGGTATATCCTCATATCATACTCGAATCTATTGATAGCCTGATCTATAATCAATCTTTGAGAACCATCATTCTGTATTCAATTGATCGAAGAGGTTGTCAATTATCGATAGAGGATACTTATTCTCCTTGGTCACCTTGTTTAGACACTTATAATCCACACATAACCTTAATCTTCCATATTCGTTCTTAGATAACAACATTGGGGTTTCCTAGTGGGAAACAATGGGTATCAAAAAGCCCTTTATCTATATGTCCTCCAACTATAACCCCATCTCTAAAATATTTATAGGATCCATAAAATATACTTGAGAAGATATCAAGGCATTTATAGGGTTTTATTTAATGTATAAGACTATCTCTTGATGGGGAGGTAATCCTTGAACGTCCTTAAGAAGGATGTACACATATTTCACACCCATAGTAGGAAACTGAAATCCCATTTTATTTACTGGTCTAAGGTAAATAATTTCCAACTAGGGGGTAATCATATATATCTTCCTACTCGTGAGACCATATTACTCCAAATGGTTTTCCATATCACCCATGAAGGAAAACCTCAATCTATCTCAATGGAAACATCACATCCTCCACTTGAAATAGTCAATCTTGGTATAATTGTGGACAACCAATCCTTATCTAAGAAAATATTTCAAGGCCTAATCTCTACTATAATGAGAACCCATATGAAGATATCACATCCAAACACTATTTCACACTATCAGAAGAACTTTTGGATCATTGTGTCACCTCCAGTTAGAGTCTCCATGCATAAGGACCAAGCTAAGAGCTCAATCAGAATATATAATTCTCAAAAAATTGAAGAGGAAAGAAAATATTTGAAGTAAACTATGTCTATAAAAACTAATGATAAAGTATAAAATACATATATCATACTTCTAATCATCCTAGGAGGCTTGGTTCTATAATCCTCCATTTTTTGTACCTTTCCACTACCTTGAACAGTAGCCCCCTGAGCCTGGCGTGTACCACCTGGGGGTGATGGTGGTAATAATTCAAACCAATTATCGCCTCCTATTGTTGTACCAACTCCCCTCCCCATTGAAAAACCCATGAACCTCTTTGAAAAAGAAAATTGTTATATCTTGGTGTTCCAACAACCATCTATCTATCTGCAGTATGATTGTTTAGAAATATTAAGTGATATTTCCTCAACCATCACATGAGAAACACCTACTATCACTCTTCTGACTCAAACCATGCTAATAAAATTGAACTAATGATTAGATATACTTGGATCATCCCCTGAAGAATCTCATAGGCCCTAATCATTGTGACCTCTATTAGTTACTACCTGTCGATGTCCCAACTCTCGTATTCCCACTACTAGCACTCGTTATCAGCATCTGATCTACTAGAAAGGTCTTCACTACTAAGGCTCACTCATGCACTCTACTAAAGGTGGGAATATATATATATATATATATCACTCTAACCATGATATCTCATTGTAATTCATGTTCAAAATTATGTTCTCTAAAGAATAGTTCACTAATCATATCCAGTGAATATATCAAGAAGCTATTGAACCCAACTAAATACCCATCCAGAATCCTGCCACCCTGCTATAACTATAGAAGGTCCTTGATACACACTGATAGAAACAAGTACATATCCTCCCTGAAGAGATGCTCAAAATCTGACACAGAGAGTGTTGTATCATTGTGTGGCTGAGTCCCCAGACTCCACCATCACCTAGTGGATCCTTGAATAAGTATCACTATAAGGACCACCATATGATATATACATTTCCTCATAAGGAGAAAAAATTGGGTGACTACCTCTAGCCAGTCTTAAGACACATGGGGGTTTAGCTCATGCCAAAACATAGGAGGTCGATGTTTCTAAAACTAGTGTGGTGCACTCATCCTATGTGCATCATTGTTTAGTACTGCCAGTTACATATCATGGTCCAAGGGTAGTTGCATAACTAGAAAATTACTCATAGGTACCACCACCTATTGAGTCCCCTATGCTAAAACCTCATCACTTGACAGATCATCCACATGATTATGCAGTGGAAATCTTACTGGTTTTCTTTGCGAAGGTATCCTAAAATAGTGAAGATCCACCATTATCAATTAGTATATCTAGGTAGATTACTCAATTGGGATGTGGAAACCGTAAAAATTTCCAAAAAGATTCATGTACTAATATTTTTTTCTGTGACTAGTTCCTACATGTTCTGAGTCAATTAATAGGTCATCAGAGTCCTTTTGAATGGATACATTAACCACCACACCAAAATTGAGTCCCAAGACTAAAATCTAAACTGAAACCACTTTAAGAATATTTTTATAAATCTCAAATCATCTTCATAGCAGGGAAAAAGTTTATTCTCTAATCCTATGGCAGAACCATGATTTGATACCACTCTGTCATGACCCGACTGACTGGGGATCTCTTGGCTGATGATCATCCAAGTGTGACAACCCAAAGTCCACCTATAATAGGCCAGTTTCTAGTGACTATAACTGCATTGGAATATCCCACACATGAGATTATATTGGTTTGAAATACTTCTTAAAACCACAAATGAGTTTCTTTGAAAAAATTTAAACCTCCACTGACTAAACGGACCATTTAGAGAAGGCCAAGGGAACCATGCATACGTTTATAGATCTTTTTGCAAGGAAGAAATGTGTACGCAAGGACATTACATTCCCAATGCATGGTCAAAGAGGTTTTCTAGGACCCTACAATCCAAAATGGAAAAATAAAGTGGACAAAAATGAACCATATGGTGTGCAACAGATTGGCTAGGATGAAAAACTCTCACGCACCCAATACACCATCAACTGACATCTTCCATGCTGAGCCCCTTACGCACCGCCATTAATAATTTTTCCTATAAATAGAATATCAACCCACCGTCTCCATGGAAACAATAAAAAATTCAATCCATCTCTCACATGTGTGTAATATGGTCCCTTTTGTGACGAAGCAAAAGCCAGAGAATCAAGGTATAGGATCCTATGCAATAGGTCCCCCATGCCCCCCCTTTGTGTGGGACCATATGGGTTTTAACCTCACCCATTTCATTTTTTGTCTATGAAGGTGCATGGAAAAGAACATTCATGCATGAACCTCCTACCCTTATGAACATTCATCTTTCTATGAGACCCCTCCTTTTGCACACAAGCCTCCCATATTGCGCACACCCCATATTTGAGACTCCATGGGTTCCCTTTAATCTAAGGCACCATGTTTGAGCACCTATTGCACACATCTCCCATGTACTCAGAATACCTATTACGCGTAGTTCTCCAGGCTTGCACGAAGTAATTTTCCGGTCCCTTGTGAGAGATACCTTATTGTGATGCAAGACCTCTTTATTTTTTGTATAAGTTTGATAATTGATTATGCTTTTTTGGCGTAGAAATTCTAAATTGTACCCCAAGACTAGAAACTCCTCTACATCACACCGGTCAAGCATTTCTAATGGATTCTCTTTCCCAAGTGTGGTTTGGTATCAGTTATATAATTCTAAGGGGTAAGAAGTGAGTCCTCAATATCTAAGCTATAGGTTGTTAAATTTCCATGACCCATCATCCTCCACACATGACATTAAATTACACCCTCACACCATGTAATTCGCATGGGGTGCTCTTTCTTGGGAATTCTATATGCCCACTCATCTCCACAGAATTGAGATATTACTCACCCCTTTCATAGGGAATGATATCCTCCTTTCATGATTTTAGCTCCAATTTAGGAATCCCTCTTGGAGTAAGCCCCAATATCCTTCTCCTTGGTCCATCTTAGTGTGCAATCCCCACATCACAAATCGTGATGGAAACTTTTTCATCACACTCAAAAGGTCCACTACTACATCTTATTCCTCACACTAAACATGAATCACATGGGCTTAGAGATTAATAGTTAGTGCATCTTCATTTGGGCATGCTCAGTGTGTAAGATCCATGCCCCCACAATTCCAAACTACATGGGGTCTAACCACTGTATTCTAAAAAAGGTATTTAAGAAGCCTCCAGGCGGTCCTATCCCAAATAATGGTAAACTATGGTGGTCCCTCTAAGGGATATATCCTCTTGATGTGAAATCTAACCTTTATGGGACACATCCCTTATTTCCACCTCACAAATGTGTTCTGATCCATCTGCTATCACTTCATCCATCACCTCACCATTCTTCTAGTGAGATCAGTTCAACCACTTCCAACCAATTGGGTTTCTAACCATGTGTAATACCCTACATGTCAAAGGTAAGATAGTGACATGTAAGCCTAGATTCCAATCATAAAAACGTAAAATTTAATATCTTTCTTCTAAAATGAGTATATAGGAATCCTCCCAAAGGTCCATCCCATCATCGATTTCTATCCTTGTATTCCAATCAAGTCACTATGTCTCAGGAGGATCATGCCTCAAATTGGAGGTTACACATTTTTTAGGTCCCTATCCATGCACTCCATTCTCATGTGTCCCTCTATAGGTATCTCAAAGCCCCACACTGAACTAAATGGACTTTAATTACCAATCACTAGGATACATAAGAAGCCTCCCTATGGTCCATTCCCAACAACACCTCACAATCTATCCATTCCATCCATTCCATTATAAATTTCTCCATTTCCATCCTAATTCTTACCCGGTCCACCACATCTCAGTGAGATTATGCCATCCACATCCTCACTACTCTTAGAAGTACAAGGGTAGCTAACCATGTATAATCCCCACAAAATCCACATCATCCAACCAAGATAGATCCTTTTGAAAAGGTAATATAGCCATGTGTATGTCCCAAATCACCCTTTATAATTATATGGATTTTGATCCTTGTCATCTAGATAGGGTTCATAGGAAGCCTACATGAGGACCAATCTCAGCCAATGGTAAACCTTGGTGTCCCACACCTTGGGGTTAACCTCCCTGATCTGCCATCAGTGGTGCCCAGATAAGCCTTCATGGTGTGAATTATTCCCTTTACAGGACACAACATCTCGGGTCCACTCTCATTTAGCGTTCGGATCCACCCACCCGGTAAATCTTCTAGGTGCTCCATCGTAGGTATTTCCGTCTCTAATTCATCTTAACCAGGTGTCCTCATCAACTACCCTATATCTTTGCAAGATGTTAAACTCACAGAATACCTCATTTTAAACATAGTTTCATTAGGAAAAACATTTAAGGCATGACATTGGTATAAGATAAATTTTGATAGCCACATGATGCCTCATATTTCCACGCCCTTTAGAAGTCGTCCTATGATGAAGAATATAGGTTACCAATCTTATAGTGTCCAGAAAAGAGACTGATTCCCAACATGACCACTCCCCTGGCTAATGGTTCCTACCCATTCAAGAAACTATAGAATATCAATATAGAAGTAGTGTAATTAACCAGCATCGACAAAGAGATGGAATCAAGAATTAGTTTCATAAAAAACGTCTTAATCTATAAGGGAGACCCAAACTAACAGACGAACTCCAATGAGGAACCCATGGAAGGGAGAACCAACATCTCATTATCTCATTTCAATCATGGAGAAAATATTGTTGAGAAGTGATAAATGATGCCCGCCTTTTGAAAGTAGGAATGAGGTGTACAATGTAGTTTTTCAGTGAACCAGCGATGCCTGAAAAGAAGACACGCCCCAACGAAAAGTGTTGGAAAAATAAATGGTGAAACTAAAATGAACTTATCTCCTTAAACAATGGTGAATGTTAATGTAGGTCGTTAGATAAGGGATTTTAATATCATGCAACTAGTATTGGGCTAGTAATAGAAATGGTGAAACTAAAATGAATCATTCTCTTATGTATGGGATTAGTAGCATTTGAGACATCAACATATGAGGGTATCACCTGATCCAGCTATCTGATGTAAGGTCTTGCCTTGAAAATATGGGTTTGGTGTAAAACTCACCAAAATTTGGTGCTGTTAATCATTGGGAATTCTAGTCTATGAAAACGTTAGTGTGGATCTCTCTCCATTTTTGGAAGAATGGACAATATAGGGGCATTGGGAATTTCTTTTTTGTATCCATATTGACGACTGGATTTTCTTTATGTTAAGGATCCCAACTACATGAAATCAATCACCCCTTGCTCAAATACATAGTGGTAGAACAAATGTCAATGTTTCATTACCGTATGAATCCACCTCTTCTATAACTTCATCAATGACCATAACTAACGGGACCCACACCCCTTATAACCCTCATAAATCACGAAGAGGAGGGTGATAAACACCATCGTTGGATGATACGATTAGAAGGGGGTCATTCCCTTGAAATATATGGACCATGAGGACCTAGAGGCCTCTAATCCTCACTATCACTACCACCCAATGGGAATGATAGGGATCCAATACTCCCCAATACCCTAATTAACTGCACTAAGAGCCTCTGCTTAGTGGGATCCTATGACTCACTCCCCTACGCCAATGAGGTAAGGGAAATATGATTCATCTCAGCCATGAAAACCATCAAGGAGAAAACAAGGACGGATCCCATGTGGCCCCATTAGTACCACCAATTGGACCCTTAGGCTGATGTGCTGGTGGTTTATATCCCTACTCTATTGGACCCTATCCGGATAACCAAGCACCAGCATTGGGCTCAAGATTAGGAAGATTCATATCCAGGGGAATCATCTTCAATAGCTCCAATGAACTATTCCACACCTGGTTCATTCTATTAGATAACTTCCATAATATAGTAGCTATTTAGCAGTGTATAATCAAGTTCAAGGCCTCATCCACCCCATTGGAAGGTTGGGTTGACTGTTTTAGTCACTAGTACCACTAGCAGCTAGCATGGGCCAACCTGTGATGATAATATCTAGTACGGATGCCCTCCCTATACCATCGTTAGTTATTGTGAGGGTCATCCCTACTCTCATTCTCAAGACTGACTCCCTCCCCATGTTCCCAACACCTGTCCAATAATAGTTCCTCACAGCCTTATTGATATTCGACCCAGAGGTCCTCTGTATGCCTATGGTTCCCAATATAGAGGTCCTCCCTATTTCATGGACTACCAAAACAATGGACCTTCTCGCATCATTTATGGATAAAGAAAAGGACCTTCCCACTTCGTTCATGATTAATATGAAGGACCTCCTCATACGACCATTTCGATCCAGATTGGATGTCCTCTCCATGCCACATGTAGAAAACATGGATGTCCTCCCCAGGTCCTCACTAGATCCAGCAGAGACCCTCCCTGGTCTAGTGACCATAACTGCAGAGGTCTTCCAAACATTTCTAATAGACAACCGGAAGTTCCTTCCTATATAACCTTATATATATATATTCCATGGTTCTCCTTTCACCAACACTCATTAGAGTGGAGGTCCTCCCTGTTGTCACATAAGTCCAATAAAAAGTCCTCCCCACATTGATGATAATAGGTATGGAGGTAAGGTATCCCACATAATCAATCAGTATCAACAACATCCTCATCATGCTTAAAAAGTTCCTTGTCCTGAAGAACCATTCTAGGGTAGAAGGTTGACCCATCGTAGCTGAAGGAATAACTTTGGGAAGCTCTAAGTCAAGGAGGATGTAGTTATCTTATCTAATTCAGAAGTAGAATGAGACCCATTGAAGGATACTCCCCCCAAAATATTATACATCAGAGTCTTGGGTAGGATCCTGATGTGTGAGTTACTTCATCCTAGAAGGTGAGATGCACTGGATCCTTGAGACCCTTCAGGGATACTTGCAGGAGGAAGAATATTTGTTTCCTTTCTAGGGTATTTCCATGCAATCCACCCCATTGTCACTAGTTTTATTATCTACGAAAACAAGAGTTCATAGAGAGTTATTATAGGAAAAGATAAATGACGAGAACCATCCATATACATCACCAATAACTTCCACCCTCCCACACGAGGCGGTGGTCAGTACCCTTTCCTACAAGGAAATGATGATGCAGTTGGTACCACCTTATAGAGATGACCCAGTAACTAGTGGTCAGTCAGCTTTCATACCTTTTTCTTCACCGGCTAGTACAACACCGAAACTATACACATAAGATCCATTTCAATCTCTTAAGTAGGTCTTGATTGAAGTATTGGGAAATGAGAAGTCATATCCCACTCTCGTACAGGTAAGCCTGTGGGACACTCTCATCGCAGATCAGTTGTAAAATATGTTATATTCGATCACTACTCTTGAATTCAATATTTTGTAGTCCCATACTCAGGATGAGGTTTTTTTCTTCTGCCAAACCCATTGGGAGATAAATTTCTACCATCGTAACCACTGGTTGGTCTATCCGAAGAGTCAGGAGCATTTTGATGGAATCGACCCATAATCCCGTAAGATTGATTTTGAAGCACTCACTGTAGTGAAACACCCTGCGTCACCCACTACTGCTAGACCCTTTACGAATGATGCATTAAGATATTCATTATGATTTATGGAATTATTGAGGAATCATACCCATATGTAAATATCTGAGGATAGGGATAGTATGATGCTCTTTAGTTCAGTATCATCCTACGATAGTCAAGTTTATCTTCTAACACTAAAGATATTCATCTGGGCACAGTCGGGGTGAATTTGGCTGAGATCATCACACTCTAGAAGAGAGACACAGAAGTAGGTTCTAAAAAGATGAACCACACCTTGGGGTAGTGAAACATCAGGTGAAAAATCATACAATTATTGTATCTCAATTGCAGAGGTATGTATGTGGCCTCAGGGATTCTTTTGTCTCGTTACTTTTTTTTAGAATGCCAATTGTTGGGACCAAGTTTAATGGATAAGGAAGTAAGAAAATTTTACTATTATAGAGTGTTTTCTTTTTATGACAAAGAAGCTAAATCAGACGATGCATTGCTGGTATGTATTTCACACATATCATGAGTTAGGAGAACTTGTGATGCAATCCTTATGAAGGAAAGGGGGAGAAATGTTGATGCCAGTCAAATAATGTTTTTATTGGAAGGAATGATGCTGCTGGGGGATAGGGATGTTTCAGTTCCCATTGCAACTCTGACGATGCTAAAGCTGATATATCAATGCATAAATATCACGATTGTGGGATTCATGATAAGAGCAGAAGAATGGTTATGGGAAGCAGTGAAGATAGAAAATGACAAAGCAATGGACAATCTGGGGATGGCAGAAAAGCCCAGTTTAAGGTGGCACCGTTTTCCAGTGTTTTCCAAATTTTAGGGCCTGAAAATCAGGGGATGAAGATGTGTTTTTGGCAATGGATGAAGCATGAAAGATTAAATATGGTTTAGATTTTTGCGTGCAAGGCATGATTCAAGATCAGAACATCGAAAAATGACAAAGGCATGGAGTGCACGGAAATTTAGGCATGTTGCGCGCAAAAATAATGTGGTGCGCGCAATATATGCGGGTTGCGCAAAATAGTAGCGAGTTGTTCGAAAAATTGGATCATTGCGTGAAATATCTGCAGAATGCGTGAAATAGAGGAATGATGGTTTTGCACAAAAGGTGTTTCGAGATCATAAGCTCAAAAATTTTCACAAGCATGAGCTGCATGAAAAATTGGATCATTGCGTGAAATACGATGTCGTGTGAAAGGATGGGTTTGCACACAATATGGAATGCGGTTTGGAATTTTGCGCGCAATTGGTGCTTCATGATTTGAAGAATGAAAAATGGAAAAGGCATGAGGTGCGCGCAATATTGAAGCATGGAGCGAAATATGAAGCTGCATGAAAGAGTTTTTCCGCGCATAAAGGAGGTTTTACGCGCGGATTAGTGTTTTTCGTGTGGGGTCAAAATTGCCTATAAATATGAGGCTAACCCTACCTATTTGTTAAGGCTAGACACATAGAAGAAATTCCTAGATCTGGTGTGCGTAAAATCTTATGCTAAGTGGGGTGCGTGAAAAGAAAGTGGTTTTCGCAAAATTAAGATAGTTGCATGAAAAATTTGGAAGCTGCACGAAAAGTGAAACTTTGCGCGAAAAAGGGAAGTTGCACGAAAATGATTTCCGCACCAAAAGGGAATTTTTACACCCAAGCCATTTGAATTGTGTGCAAGGCACCCTAAAGACTGCACAAAATATTTGGGGTCTTCGCACGTATTAAGTATTGCGTAAGAGAGTTCATTCCGGCTTCTGGGTAAGAAAGTGAAGATTTGTACTTCAGAGAATACATCTATTCAATTGTAAAGAAGAACTGAAACATTGTGTTACCCTATTTGTGCTAAGAGGGAGCACACGCACTATTGGATTGTTTTCAAAGTGCTGCACGAGTGTAAGGGTATATCCTACTCGTTGTATTCCACATCAAAGGATTTTTTTCTAGTGGATTATGTGGTACTGGATTATTTCTGTACCGTACCAAGGACGTAGCTACTCTTATTGAGTAGTGAACCCTGTAAATCTTGTGTTCCTATGGTTCTGTGTGTTCAGCGGGGAAGAAACTCTTTAACAGGAGGAGAACGTTGTTTCATATAGAAGGAAACTTAAAAAGAAAAAGATATCACTGATTCACCCCCTCCCCCTCTCAGTGATACTTGGATCCTGACTGGGAACTTCACCAATAATAGTAGGGATCAGATCATGACATCGAAATCAAAAGACCTGACCGATACTGAGCAAGAGAAATAGGTTGAACTATCTATGATCACCTTACTATAGATGTTGGATGATCAAATGAAGTTAATTGATGAGATCTTTGTTGAGAACCTTGTAGAATGACGTCCAGACTACTGTGATCCACAACACAATCCTGTCCCTCCTCCACTAGGGAAGCAAAGTAAACCACAAGTTCTTCTCAGCTATATGACCTTGATCAATATCAACAATCACATAAATCATAATAGGGTAGGTGATGGAGTCTATGGTAAACTTCTACAGTATCTGTTGTTGAACCTGCCTGATCATCGTAATAACCTTTCCTAGGATTTTCATCAAGCCATTCTATATGCCACTCCATAGGTTATTCCACCGGCCAGTCTACAAGTCTCTTAGCCTGATTATCATTTCAATGAGCCCATCAACCCACTAGTTGTAGAGACCCAAATCCTGATATACATGGACATTACATTAATTTTTCGGAATACTTAATACATAACAAAAACAAACACCGAAAGACCGTAATAGTCTAGGGTCTCTGGAAACTCAGAACATAATAATCTAATCATGGTGAAAGATCTTCAACATCTCTCATAAAGATCTTCCCCCTTTTGTTTCCTTACCTATAACCTTTATTTATATCCTGGGGAAAAGAAAATATATAAAGGGTGTGCTCAAATGCTCAGTAAGGGTAATCATGGAGAAAATAAAAAAACCATATACATTTGAACATAAAAACATGAACATAATGTTTAAACATCGAAATCTTGAGCAATGACATAAAACATGGAAGTGCGTAAGGCATAGATCATAATGGAACATCAATCATGATAAAATATTTTGGAAGTAAAACTTTTAATTATGGAAAAACATTAAGCACATGATATGATTTCTATAGTAGCCAAGTCATTTCTGCCAAGACCATCTTAGTGGACAAATTCCCTTTCTAAATCGAGTTCACTCTTCGTTCTAGTCCTGTATCACTAAACCGGATTAACTTACCATTCCATCCATGTCTATCTCATGAGATATAATTATTTACCCAATGCATTGGAGGGAGATATAGGTCCCACCTATCCCATAATGAAATCATTCTTACTTGTTCCAAAAAATAAACTTAAAAAATTCATCATAACCCAAAGAATAATATGGGTTTCATAAACATCATCCCATCCTCACATAATCCATATAAAACAAATGGACATTTCATCATAAGAAAAGTGAAACCATGTAAATCATAAAAGAATTATACTTGAAAAATAATCATATGAAATAATTTCATCTTGGATGGAAAATGGTTTTGATAAATCACTTGAAATGAATTCTTGAGGAAAATATCCTTTCTTCCTCAAAATAATTTTATTTTCACAAAATGCCATGCACTTTTAAAAGAAAATTATTTTGTTGAATATAGTCATGAAATCTTGTAGTGTAAGCATCATGAAAATGAGGCATTATGAAACCATAAAAATCCGTTCACGCCGTATAAGTTAAAAATAACATTCTTCTCATACTTTTGTCGGAAAAGTCAAAAAGTACCTTGTATGGTGAACAAAAGAAAGATTCCTTCCATACGATGTGGTAAAAGTAAAAAGGGTAAAAATGAAATTAAGAATTAATGGAATTAAAGTAAACATTTTATGAAAACATTTTGAGAACATATGGACATGGATAATAAACATAACCCCAGTAAATACTTACGAATAAACAATCTCGGATAAGAATGAGATTGGAATAATTATCCCTTACCTTAGGTCCGATATGCTTCATATGTATTCGAACCACCTGTATAATGATTTAAATAATTTCATTGAATTATTACATAATCATATTCATTGTTATGATATCATATATGGTTCACTTATGACTTTATATTAACCATTGTTTTGTAAATTCAATGCTAAAGCAGCGTTTTGGGTAAAATCGTTTCATTTATCATTCGTGTTTTGACTTGTAATTGTTAATATGATTATTTAGATAATTATTACTTAATTGGAGAATATAAAACATGATTTATATATAATATATTTTCATAATATACATATATATAATAAATAGATGAATGAAATGAAATACACCGTTCATGGAGATGGTAGATCGTACATACGCATGAACGTTGTTTTCCTTTCCTTATTGACTTGAATGGAATTAAGTAGATAACATATATATATATATACATAAATACAGTAGAACTATTATATAATATATTTCATTATTACATATTATATATACTTTATAATCATTCTTGAATTGTTAACATGGAAAATGAATCTCATCGCGTCGTGGAGACGGTAATCCGTACGTACGCACGAGTGATGATATCGTTCCCATATTTATTGAATGGAATTGGAGTGGATGATATAAAATCATAGAATCAGTATGATGTTATAAAAATAATATATAGTTATTCTTTACACCATTATACCCATCCAAGTAAGGTGGTGGTGGAAAAACTGAATACACCACGGCATGGAGACGGTATTCCGTACGTACGCACGCGCGGTGATTTCATTTTCCGTAGGATGAATAGAAGGTGAAATAGGGTTGTTTCATATTTATAATAACATATCAGTATATAATTAATACTTATGTAATTACTTTATAATGAAACAACTAAATAAGAAGAAGTTGAAGAAGAAAGAAACTTGAAAGAATCGTTAGAAGAGATTACCTCTTCTTTGACACACCTCCTTTAAACATCTTCATAGGGGACTATAGTTGGTATATTGAGAAGACCAGAACCTCAATGATATAACTAGTGAGTTTTAGAAGAGGAATTTTCAGGGTTTGGCCGAGCTTCAAGGCTCAAAAGGGTGTGAAGAGAAGAGGGAAGGGGTTCCCTTTTTATAAGGGAGGAGATGGGCACCTTTGGAAAAACTTAAAATGTTATTTTATAATAAAGTCATATTCGGTTTTTAATTGCAAAAAATTGATTTATTTAAAATATAAGGTGGGTATGGGTCTAAAAAATCTCAAACAATAGGTTTTAGACAAGTTTATGTAACTATTTTGTCCTTATCATTTAGATTTAACTCTAAGTTAAATAATTTAACTTTTACCATGTCTTTTTGTTTTCTTACACTATATGGTTAATAAACATACTATAACAAGACAAAAGAACCCCAAGTGGTTCATTATTAATATATATATATATATATATACTTATCTAATTCATTTGGCCGAATCTTAGATTTTTAGGAATAAAATAACAATTAATAATATAATATTTGTTTTAAAAACTATTTTATGTCAATTTTGACACTATTTGGTACTTGATTTTTTTTTGAAAATCATAACAGCATGATTAGTTAAAAAAAGTTAATTAAATAAATACTAACATGTCATATTAAACTATAAAATTAGTTTAATTCATAAAAAGTCTCAAATTACATTTATTTGGGTATTTATAATATCAATTAATTTAATATTCCATTATTTAGGTAATTACTACATCACCATTGTTCCATAAATAAATTAAATTATTTAATGTCTAAAAATTATAAATAAAATAAACTTAGTTAGGAAATAGTTTTATATTTTTAATGAATATTCATAGTCTAATATATCTTATGTATAACCCTATATTAAATTTTTTTAGTTATTAAACTTTGATTTTAACTATTTTAACTCTTTTTTAAATAAAATAATAATAAATATCCTAATCTAATCCAAGTAGACCTAAAGGGTAATATTTGATTCCTGAGGTTGTTTTTGGTTGAATTAAACTTATCCAATAGAATTAGAAAATGTGTTAGGGTAATAATAATATAATTTTACCCTTAATTGCCATATTTACTTTTAACTGTGGTAAATAAAAGAAAAAAATTTACTATTCACAAAAAATTACTTTTATCTTATTGAACCAAATTTTACTCCTTGATATTAACCATGTCTCTTAGATTTTCGAAATTACACTCACAGATGTGATAAAATTATGATTTACGTAAATTTTCAAATTCTCCTAGGAGTTGGGTAAAAGACGATGAAAAGTTCAACAAAATTTTCATATATCTAAAATTATTATAAAATGACTCCAATTAATTACATTGAACTTATACAGGTATTATGTATCAATTTTGACCTAAAATAAATTTTAAAAAAATAATTAATTATTTAAATAAAAAGTTGGTTTTTAAATAGTAACCCAATGTTTTCACTATTCATCAAAAATTGAAAGTTTTCAGAAAAATACCAAATATTCACCATAGGCTAATTTAAATATTCCGAATCCAAAAATAAAGTCCATTTTGAAAAATAAATTTTCAAAAAGTGTGTAATATTATTCATAACGGCTAGTTCATAATAGTATTATAGTAATATCTCGTTTAGTGAAACTCAGTATTGCGTACAACACACGCTATCGTGGAAGGTCGCGATTGTGTGTAATGCAAGCCAAGTGAGGGATGCATGTAGTTCAAGCTCCTTTTGGTGTAGAGTACAACAGAAGACATTAGTGAAAATAAGAAGAATATTTTTCATAAAATCTCGGGGTGTTACATTCTACCCCCCTTAAAATGAATTTCTCCCTCGAAATTCATCGGGGATATAAATGGTTTACTACTCGAAAGTTTTAATAGAAACCCACATCGTAAAAAGGAATACCAAAAATTATCTTTAAAAACTAAAGTATGAAACGTAACGATTACCCAAATTAACTAATCATTGGGTTTCCACTTAGGAGAACATAGGTGAAAATATGGATATGGAAGAGAAATATAACCATCAAGTTCTTATAGAGAGTGGTAGAGAACATGGATATGAAAAATCCAACAATCACAAAGCCATAAATTTGTGTTGATCTAAGGTACCATCAGATTCATCAGATATAAGGGCACTAGGAGAACATTTTTGGTTTTCAAGATGATTTCCCTAAATTTGAAGAATTTGAATTAGAATAAATACTTACTTTATTTCGGTATAATAACACCATTGTTCGTGCCTTGAACAATTTACACTTCATCTCTTAAAGAAATGAAGTTGAATTATTCATTCGTGTAGTTTTATTAGATCATGTGATAGAATGATGGGACATTCCATATGTCTCAAACAAAAGGTTAGAAAAAGTTATCAAATATACATAAGTCCATCTATGGTGAGGTTAATCGTATATGATTCCAAAAATGGACTTATACTTCATCTATCATACTGCTTAATAAAACTAGTTTCTAGTAACCATGGACTTTCTATAGGCCAGTGGTAGGAAATAAAGGCCTGTCGCACTTCGGTTGTAGGTTTGATTCCCACAGCCTTGTCCGACATGGCGGGTTGTTTCTCATCCTGCAGGTTTTCCTTTTCCTAAAACTACATTATTATAACATTCCATCAATAATATAGAAAAAGTTCTATCCTTAAACAATACTAACTTATGTCCAATATAATCCATTCCAATCTTTAGGCTTATCCAAAATACATCTGGCCAAGGTCATAGTATAAAGAAAACAATTACTAGAAATTTCATCTGTCGAGCATGTGAATACCATCATTTAACCCCCATATATCATACGATATATCTTGTTGGTCAAATTACAAATATGTGAATACCTTAATCATCTATTCTCTTGAAAAATGAATACCCATTGAACCTTAGTGAAAACATGAATGTTGTCAAAAGTTAACTCTTTCCACATACCAAAATCCCAAAAATTATATATACTCAAACAATAATATCACTTAGTCCTTATATCAGTCATGAGATCATGAATACTGTCAAACATCTCATTATCTTCTTATCCCTTCATAATGTGCATATCATCTACTTTACAAAAATATCTGAATAACCTTTCATGGTTTCCAGTACCATTCAACATATACTTTCAAATACTTTCGGAAAAACAATAGTGTAACAATCCTTGTTTCTTTATTCCATAGTACCATTACCTATACAAAATAACTCTTGATAAACATAAATCATTCCACTGCATTCTTAAACCATTGACTGAGCTTCAACAATTATTTCTTCTCACATACCATTTGCAGTCTCTTCATCATCATCCACATAAATACTACCCATACGACCATGCTGATTCTCTTCAAGAGACTTTCCCATAGGGAATTGGTTTGAATAATTCCCATACATTCCACATTGAAAACATTTAATAATTATTGATTTCGTAGCAATACCATTATCCTTGTCCATGGTGTAAACTAAACCTTTTCCTTTTCACTTACTGGATTTGTGTCCTTCTTTTCTACACCCAAAGCATCTTCCAGTTCCTTTGAAACATTCTCCATAATGCCTCTTCCCACATGATTTACATGAGGGAAATTGAACTTTCTTTCCTCTATGATCATCATGAAACTCCATCTTTATCTTATTAAATGAGTCAGGATACTTACCAAAGTTGAGATTATTGATCATATTATGAGATTGCTGATTAGGCATAATATTGAAGTTTGGACTTCCAAATCCCATTTCATTTGGTTTCTCATGAAGAATATCATTCCATTGTCTATCATATCCTCCATTATCGTGAATCTTCCTGTTTCCAGCCATTTTCTAAAACCCAAAAAAAATATTGTGAGTGGAAAAAATCATAATCAAGGGGGAGTACCTTCAATATCTAACAACTTAGGATAAATTCTAATATCGTTTCCGTAATTCTAGGAATATAACCTATACTTATACTTAACCTTAGGTACATCCCTAGATATACCTTAGAAATATCTCTAGGGATCTCACTAAAGTTATCACATCCTAGTTTCCAAAGGTTAACTGAACCGAACCTCTGATACCAACTATAGAGACCCAAATCCTGATATACATGGACATTACATTACTTTTGCGGAATACTTAACACATAACAAAAACAAACACAAAAGGACTGTAATAGTTTACTGTCTTTGGAAACTCTGAACATAATCATCTAATGTGGTGAAAGATCTTCAACAAATCCCATAAATATCTTCCCCCTTTTGTTTTCTTACCTAAAACCTTTCTTTATATCCTAGGTAAAAGAAAACATATAAAGGGTGAGCTCAAATGCTCATTAAGGGTAAGCATGGAGAAAATAAAACAAACCATATACATTTGAACATAAAAACATGAACATAATGTTTAAACATCGAAATCTTGAGCAATGACATAAAACATGGCAGTGCGTAAGGCATAGATCATAATGGAACATCAATCATGACAAAATAGCTTGGAAATAAAACATGTAATTATGGAAAACAATTAAGCACATGATATGATGTCCATAGTGGCCAAGGCATTGCTGCCAAGACTATCTTAATGGACAAAGTCCCTTTCTGAATTGAGTTCACTCCTCATTCCAGTCCTGTATCACTGAACCGGATTAACTTACCATTTCGGCCATGTCTATCTCATGATATATAAATATTTACCCAATTCATTGGAGGGAGAAATAGGTCCCACCCATCTCATAATGAAATCATTATTACTTGTGCCACAAAATAAACTTAAAACATTCATCATAACCCAATGAATAATATGGGTTTCATAAACATCATCCCATCATTTCATAATCCATATAAAACAAATGATTATTTCATCATAAGAAAAGTGAAACCATGTAAATCATAGAGACATTATACTTGAAACATACACATATGAAATAATGTCATCTTGGATGGAAAATGGTTTTGATAAAACACTTCAAATGAATTCTTGAGGAAAATATCCTTTCTTCTTCAAAATCATTTTATTTTCACAAAATGCAATGCAATTTGAAAAGAAAAGTATTTTGTTGAAAATAGTCATGAAATATTGTAGAGTATGCTTCATAAAAACGAGGCATTATGAAACCGTAAAAATCTGTTCACGCCGTATAAGTTAAAAATAACATTCTTCACAAAACATTTTGAGAAAATATGGACATGGATAATAAACATACCCCCAGTAAATACTTACGAATAAACAATCTCGGATAAGAATGAGATTGGAATAATTATCCCTTACCTTATGTCCGATATGATTCATATGTATTCGAACCTCATGTATAATGATTTAAATCATTTCATTGGATTATTACAGAATCATATTCATTTTCATGATATCATATATGGTTCACTTATGACTTTATATTAACCATTCTTTTGTAAATTCCATGTTAAAGCAGTGTTTTGGGTAAAATCATTTCATTTATCATCTGTGTTTTGACTTGTAATTATTAATATCATTATTTATATCATGATTACTTAATTCCAGAATATAAAAAATGATTTATATATAATATATATTCATAATATACATATATATAATAAATAGGTGAATGAAATTAAATACACCGTTCATGGAGATGGTAGACCGTACGTACGCATGAACATTGTTTTTCTTTTCTTATTGACTTGAATGGAATTAAGTAGATGACATATATATATATATATATATACTCATTAGCATTATTATGTCATATATTTTGTGATTACTTATTATATATACTTTATAATCATTCTTGAATTGTTAACATGGAAAATGAATCTCATCACGTCGTGGAGACGGTAATCCATACGTACGCATGAGTGATGATATCGTTCCAATATTTATTGAATGGAATTGGAGTTGATGAGATAAAATCATAGAATATATATGATGTTATAATAATAATATTTAGTTATTCTTTACACCATTATACCTATCCAAGTAAGGTGGCGGTGGAAAAATAGATTACACCACGACGTGGAGAAGGTATTCCGTACGTACGCACACGCGGTGATTTCGTTTTCTGTAGGATGGATAGAAGGTGAAATGGGGTTTTTTCATTTTTAAAATAACATATCATTATATAATTAATACTTATGTTATTACTTTATAATGAAACAACTAAAGAAGAAGAAGTTGAAGAAGAAAGAAACTTGAAAGAATCGTTAGAAGAGATTACCTCTTCTTCGACGCACCTCCTTTAAACTTCTTCTTTGGGCACTAGAGTTGGTCTTTTGGGAAGAACAGAACCTCTATGATCTAACTATAGAGGATGAGAAGAGTAATTGGAAGGGGTTGGCTGAGCTTCAAGGTTCAAAAGGGTGTGAAGAGAAGAGGGAAGGGGTGCCCTTTTTATAAGAGAGGAGAGGGGCACCTTTGGAAAAACTTAAAAAATTATTTTATAACAAATTCATATTCGGTTTTTCATACCTCATAATTGATTTATTTCGAAGATAAGGTGGGGATGGGTCAAAATCCTCTCAAAAAATAGGTTTTTGACAAGTTTAGGTTACTATTTTATCCTTATCATTTATATTTAAGTCTAAATTAAATAATTTAACTTTTACCGTGTCTTTTTGTTTTCTTACACTATATGGTTAATAAACTTACTATAACAAGCCAAACGAACACAAAGTGGTTCATTATTAATATATATGTCATTATCTAAGTCATTTGGCCTAATATTATATTTTTAGGAATAAAATAACAATTAATAATATAAAATTTGTTTTAAAAACTATTTTATGTCAATTTTGACACTATTTGGTACTTGATTTTTGTGAAAATTATAACAGCATGATTAGTTCGAAAAAAGATAATTAAATCAATACTAACATGTCATATTAAGCTATAAAATTAGTGTAATTTGTAAAAAGTATCAAATTACATTTATTTGGGTATTTATAATATCAATTAATTTAATATTTCATTATTTAGGTAATTACTGCATCACCATTGTGTCATAAATAAATTAAATTATTTAATGTCTAAAATTTATAAATAAAATACCATTAGGTAGTAAATTTTTTTAGAGTCCTAATGAATATTTATAGTCAAATTTATCTTATTTATAACCCTATATTAAAAATGTTTTAGTTATTAAACTTTGATTTTAACTATTTTAACTCTTTTTTAAATAAAATAATAATAAATGTCCTAATCTAATCCTAGTGGGCCTAAAAGGTAATATTTTATTCTTTAGGTTTTTTTTGGTCTAATTAAACTTATCCAATAGAATTAGGACATGTGTTAGGGTAATAATTATATCATTTTTACACTTAATTACCATATTTACTTTTAACCGTGGTAAATAAAAGTAAAAAGTTACTATTCACCAAAAATTATTTTTATCTTATTGAACCACATTTTACTCCTTGATATTAACCGTGTCTCTCGGATTTTTGAAATTCCACTCACAGAAGTGGTGAAATTATGTTTTATGTAAATTTTCAAATTCTTCTAGGAGGTGGGTAAAAGGCGGTGAAAAGTTCAATAAAATTTTCATATATATAAAATTATTATAAAATGACTCCAATTAATTACATTGAATATATACAGGTATTATGTATCAATTTTGACCTAAAATAAATTTAAATAAAATAAACAATTATTTAAATAAAAAGTTTGTTTTTAAATAGTAACGTCGTGTTTCACTATTCATCAAAATTGAACGTTTTCAGAAAAATACCAAAAATTCACCCTAGGATAATTTCGATATTACGAATCCAAAAATGCAGTCCATTTTGAGAAATAAAATTTCAAAATGTGTGTAATACTATTAATAACATCTAGTTCATAATAATATTATAGTAATATCTCGTTTAGTGAAACTCGATATTGCGTACAACACACGCAATGGAAGGTCGTGATTGCATGTAATGCAAGCCAAGTCAGGGATGCGTGTAGTTCATGCTCCTTTTAGTGTAGCGTACAATAGAAGACATCAGTTAAATTAAAAAAAAAATTCATAAAATCTCAGGGTGTTACACTAGTGATCAGGGATCCTTAGCTATATAGGAAACCCCACAAGGAAGACTTGATAGCTACTATCGCTGCTCAAATCAATGCCTTGGAAACATGATAGGTGAGAAAATCACCTGATGACAAGCTGTATCCGACATGGGTGGAAAAATGTGAGAACCCTTGGATTTTGGGAATCCTACCTTATCCCCCTTCAACAAGATGGGTGGATCGATGAAACATTTGACCCACTTCATATCAATGTGTGGACCCATTTTGAGGACTCCAGAGACGTAAGAGGCCACCAATATCCGATGTTTTGTGTAGACATTGGAAGGGTTTGCATTCATCTTGTATAGTCAAATACCCATTAGGTTAATTGCTGGTTGGAAAGATAATTGTGTGGTATATTCTTTATTAGTTCATCTCCACTACCGATTCCATAAGTATTGAAGACCTCTTCAAGAGAAAGAAACAACTAGATGAGTAAGTCACAGAATTTTTGGCTAGGTGGAAAGGCCTCGCATATTGACTCAACATGTTGCTAACTCAAGAGTAGTTGCTGATGATGTGTGTGCGTAATGTTAATACTGAATTGGTTCCCTCCATAATCACTCATAATTTCCTAGGTGTCTTTCAAAATTTTTCTGACAAGTCTAACAGCATTGAGGAAAAATTTTACCCTACTAAGATGGCATTACCATTTCCTCCTCCATCTCCTGCAAGAATATATTCCATGCATGAGACTACTACCATTGCATAGATAGAGGCCCCCATTCCACTGAAGTTGTTATTGACATAGGATCACACATAACCTTACTGAGGGAAATAGCCTTAGGTATAGACTCAGTCTTAGCATCGCTTAATGTAGAATCTGAAAGCGCTACCACATAATACACCACTACTGCTTATGTGGGAAAATTAGTTTCCACCCCACCATCAGGCTCTATCCCATTACTAGGGTTGGGCACCCAGAGTTTCCTTTTTTGGATAGGAGAAACCATACCTATTCATTAAATGAGGATAAGATCCCCGATTATTTCGGTAGTGCCTTTGATTATGGGATTCTAAAGATTCCAGAATATAAGAAACCTGAGGAGGCTGATCTCACTGATCACCCCAACTACATCCCTTATCATAGGTTCCTTGGAAATACAATCAATAAATTCTAGGTGTTTAAGGATAGGCTCTAGGATAGGGTTGATAATAATGTTGTAATATTGGGCCCCGCCCCAAAATAGGTGACATGCATATCTATAAATCATTACAACAACCATGAAAGTGAAGGGAAAGAGGTCTCAAGTTGGGTACCTCAGAATTATGATGCTTGGTTAGCTCACAAGGATGTTTCTCATGCCCATGGTGTCATCCATGCCTATTTAAATCACCTGGAGCTTCCTAAAACCAACATGCCTCTTCGGATTGTCCCCTCTGCATCCATATATTATCTTTCTATTTCTTAGTTGGGAAAACACTGATGACATAAGGGAAAAAAATTCCAGACTGGTGCTGAATCCATCTCGCACACTCGGAGAATAAATGCCCCCAAAGATGAGGATAACCCCCAAAATCTAATTAGTATTGGAATATTACTTTAATGATGGATAATATCACACAAAAACATATATACTGTCATGTTGGTGGATCCCTATATGATTCTTAATTGTAGAGCGTTCCCAGCGGGTCCTCCTAATGTCCCCAGTTATGGCCATCATCGATGGGGCCATGGATAATTAAATCAACAAAATTATCTGGCCAGTGCTTCAAGCCAGGACATGTATTCTATAGATATGAGATATCATGTTGAACACAGAGAATAGCTGGCATCATCTACTCACCCAACTTTCCAAATTCTCTTCCACCTCCATTTTTGTTACATGACTAGCCATACCCACCACTGTCGCATCATGATAAACCATTCCATGTTTTAGTTAGACCTATGTTATATGATAGTTAGTAGGTAATAATTTTTAGATGATCAACTAGTGTGAAATAGGATATCCTCAGCATGAGTCAATATCCCCCAGTTTGACCAGAAACCCCCTTTATACCTCCTACCATAGAGAGACATCACACCGACAAAAAATGTGAGCCTAGCATTGAAGTATGTAGTGCTTAATAAGCTTTCCATGATTCATGAAAATCTCACCATTCACAAGGGCCTCTATCTATCATAATATATACAAGAATCTATCACATTAGCCTTGAAGAGACCCCTCTAGTTTGAGGTAGAGGTTACGACAACCGAAACGTTCCACGCAAAGTATGTCGAGAATTCATATTGATAATATTTTATATATTTCATTAGATAAGATGAGGTTTTTCTATAGAATGTGAACATACACCCTTTTTACATCAAATACTAGTTAAATTGTGGGGAATTATACCATTTTATCACCAACATTGGTTCTGGGATCAATCTTATCTTGAACTAGTCATTCTAAAAGCTGGGACTGACTGATGCAGATCCGAGTCCCTCTGAACCGATGATTTGGGGTTATGAATGGATCGAGAAGAGGCCGAATGGAAAAGTATGATTGAAGACCAAGTTTGATGGTCTTATTGATAACACTAAATTCATGGCTGTCTCATAGGATACTGCCAACAATGCGCTAATGGGTTGATCATGGCTCCATCTGCACGGAGTGATTCCCTCCACATATCACAAGTGCCTCAAGTACTCCCTCAACAGTCGAGTAGGAATTATCCACGGTGATACTATCCCTTTTTCCTATTGTGAATATTTATATTTATACATTTCATACTACTAGATCAAGGAAAAGCATGCCCAAAACAATGAGGTTGAGAAAACTATCACTATGTTCAACCCATGGAAATAATTGGGCAATGCTATCATTCTATGGATTCACCAGTTGGAGGCCACAATTCCAGACATGGGATACTTTTCATCATTTACGAGATGAGGGGAAGATGCATTCCCAAGTACAAGGAACTTCAAAAGACAAACTCATACTCAATAATAGGGCATGTTATAGTTATACCAAAACCTCTTGAACATATAAGGTATTAAGATTCTCACGCCATTGCTATATTAGTATGTCATACTTACCTATTCCACTGAGTGAGGTTGAGTTGACACAGACTGACCCACCACCCCTGCTTTGACATTGTTAGGTGTGGTAACCTTGGTTTTGGCCTAATGGAATTAGGTTAATTTTTTTTCATTTTTTCAATACTACATGAGTCTCCTGTTATAGATTCAATTGCTGCTCAAGCTAGCACCATCATTCCTCCATGTTCTGTTAACTCTGATGAACTACCTCTGACCAATGATCCATCTACCATGGATGATGAGGTGGATTTGGAAGATGATCCTACCAAATTTGAATAAGGGGTCTCCATCACCTTCAATGATTTAATAAAGGTGAATCATATTACTGAGATAGATTTGAGGCTAACAATGATCCGTGTAGCCGTTCCTGCAGAGGAGGAGTGAAAGTATGTGTACTTCTTGAAGCAACATCATGATGTGTTTTCCTAGAGTTATGAAAAGATTATAAAGTTAAGACCTCATGTATATTTCTATCATCTTGGACACCTTTTATGTCATTGCGAGTTTAAGAAGCCTCCTAGGAAGATGCACTCATCTCACGGTGCCACGGTTGAGGACGAAGTTGACAAGCTCATCAAATCAAACTTTGTGAAGGAATTTTAGTACCCCAAGTGGACAGCTAATTTTATTCCCATAAGGAAGAAGAATATATATATTAGAGTATGTATTGACTTCTAGGATCTCATCCCTAGTGACCAAATGATGATTTTCCCCATTTGGTGATGGAATTTCTGATCATTTCCACTCTTGGGTTTCTGTACCTCTCCTTTATGGAAGGGTATTCCAGGTATAACCAGATTTGGATGGCCCTAGAAGATGAAGAATCTACCAACTTCAGAGTGCCACATAGTACCTTTTTTTATTAGGTAATGACTTTTCTCTATATAATGATGAGGAAACATATAAGCACCCTATACACCACATCCACAAAACGATCCTCAAGATACTAGTGGAATGTTATGTGGATGATTTGGTGGTTAAATCCCACTAGCACTAGGACCATATATGAGATATTCAGAAAGTGTTTAGCCTCCTCCGATCCGAAAATATAAAGATGAACCCTTTGAAGTGTGCTCTTGGGTTAACCTCAAGGTAGTTACTCAGTTTCACAGTCAGATACAATGGAATTGAGGCCAAACCAGTGAATATAAAATCTATCAGCCAGATGCCCCTCTGTTCAACCTATGAGAATTCTGAGGTTTTCAAGGCCACTTGGACTACATATGTTGATTCATCCAAAATTTTGATAGAAAGTAGAATCCATTTTATAGTTTCATGTAGAAACATGATGTTTTTAAGTGGGATGATGGGTGTCAGACCACTTTTGAGTAGATCAAGTAGTATTTGTTGAAACCTCTTATTCTGATGCCACACACCTCCAAAAATCCATTGGTCCTTTATGTGACGGACCTAGAATAATCCCTAGGCACATTTCTCACCCATAATAACATAGAGGGGATATTGAACCATTTTTACCATCTCAATCGCATTCTCCTCTATTCAGATTTCATATATTATCCCATCGAGAGGAGCTGCCTTACTATGGTTTTGACAGTGAAAAAGTTACGACACTACATGAAGAATCACAAGATATAAATGGTTTCCCATGTGGATACACAAAAATAAATTCTTAGTCATCTAATTTTGATAGGCTACCTAGTACATTGGGTGGAGACACTTCATTATTTTGACATCAGATTCATTCCACAGAAGGCTATCTAGGGTAAGGCACT
This sequence comes from Viscum album, assembly GCA_963277665.1. Taxonomy (NCBI): domain Eukaryota; kingdom Viridiplantae; phylum Streptophyta; class Magnoliopsida; order Santalales; family Viscaceae; genus Viscum; species Viscum album. The sequence goes on from OY728146.1 coordinate 2,081,812,548, forward strand.
GACATACTTTCTGGATTCCATTACGACCCCTACAGTCCAGTCCCAATATCTGGATTTTCTAGATGTGAATATCTTTTTAGTAGATCAGATCGAGTCATGTTGGAATATTCACTTCAATGGCGCCTCCCAAATTCCAAATAGCATAAGGCTCAATGATCCCAGGCTCAATAAAGTAGGCTTGAGAATTGTTTTCAACATGCCTACATAGGTTGTTATTCCTTATTCATTCTTTCTGTTAGAGGGATGTACAAAAAACAAGGAAGAGTATCATTATATCATCACTTGTATTTAGTTGGATCTTGATATTTATGGTCCCCACTTTCATGTAAATGGAGACTCTGATCTAGTCATGAAGCAGATCTATAATGACTACATTGTCAGGAAGCTAGATCTTGTGCCCTTTCTCAATAATTATCTCCATCTGATGGCTTTGTTCCCTTCTCATTTAGAGGTGACTCATGTTCCCTGATAACAGAATAGTCGAGCTGATTCCCAGACTGGTCTAGCTACATCTCTCATAGATCCTGACCAGGAAGATATATTCATTCATGTGGCACATCAAAGAGTCATCGGTCCTATATTTCCATATCCTGACGACTTACAATAGGTAAACCACCTTACCACTTTTTCATCCACACCGAGATATCCGAATCCTCTTATAGTTGAATAAACCTATTATTGGACAACTCATTTTCTTTATTATCTCAATCATAGTAATCACCCATTGGGCAAAGCCAAATGTGGGTGAATTTATAACCATGTAGTGAAGCTCACCCTCCAGAGCTATCAGAGCCAAAAAAAATCTCTACCGATGTGGGTTTGATAGAATCCTATTACGTTGAATTCATGGAGAATATATTCTATATGTTATTAAGGAAGTATATGCTTGTTCCTATGGTTCTCATCAGGTAGGGATGAAGTTCTCCCACCAATTCATAGGTTGGGATACTTCTATCCCACTGTGGTCCATAAATGTTTCAGATTTTCCAAGATGCTCTATGTGTGTCAGATCCATGCTAACATTGTGCATTAACTTACAGAGCCCCTACATAATATTATGGACTCCTTTCCATTTTTAGTTTGGGGACTCTATGTCATGGGACTATTTCCACTTGCAACAGCTAGCCAGTGCCGATCATTCTTTCTGCAACAGATTTATTTTCTGAGTGGGTAGAATAGATTCCACTCAAAGGAATTCAAGTTTGGTCTTGTAATTGAATTTGCGATCTCAAACATCATCTATCAATTTGGGGTACCTCACTCCATTCTCACAAAAATGGTACCAAATTAGGAGCTGATGATCTGAATAAATTGTATCCCAAGTACAAAATTCAATCGAAACACACTTCTCACTACCATGAACAATAAATATTTTATATCTTGGTATTTAACAGGACCCTATACAACATTATTCAGAATCTGGTGTATCAGAACAAGAGAAATTGGTTAGAAAATATCCCCAATTATCTCTGGGATTATCCGACAAAAAATTATAATTCAACACATGAGACACCATATTACCTGGTGTATGGAACAAAGGAAGTATTCCCCATCAAGATTCAGTTTCCTTCACTCTGTATATCTTTATATGATTAGAAGATATGCTAAAGAGTAGAATAAGTCCTCCTAATAAACTTAAAACTCTCGAAGAGAAAAAGCTCTGATCCTTGTATAATCTAGAGTGGTACTAGAAAAATATAGCTAGATCCTTCAACAAGAGAGTTCATCTCTTATCCTTCCTCCAAGGTGACATGGTATTGGCTCTCAGGAAGCTAATGATACTGGGTAGGAAACTACTAAATTTGAATCCCAAATGGGATGTACCTTACATCACCCACATGGTCAACCCCAACAGTTCATAATCTTTGTGCACCATGGATGGTGAGAAAATCACACCTCTCACCAATGAAAAATTACTCAAATAGTACTTCACATGAGCACGCATGGCATCCAAGAAACATGACATTAAACTGTGACACCTCATCCCACATGACATTAAACTAATTTTTTTTACTTTATATATAACATTAAACTGCGCAATGAATCAACATCCCAGTTTCAAGATGATAAACTACCTTATTTCCCCATGGTATAAGCTATATGACCTTAAGATAATATCTATATCATCATAAAATACATTAAACTACTAATTCCAAGATGTAAGACATTAAAATTCATAACATTGATGTTTTTTTCTACATGACCAAAAAATAAATTTCTCCACATCCTTACCACATGGTGTTAAACTGCATGGAATTACAGGACTTCATAGGTCTTGATTACCATCCTTATGGGATACATAGAGATGCCCCAAAAATCCATCTTTGGACCCAACCACAAACTCTTAAAAACATTTTTCAACATCCCACATGATGCTAAACAATGTGTGAGTTTCATTTAGGAGTACAAGGTCTAGATTGTAGACTCCCTCAGCTATCATTTATGTTGGTTTTACACATGAAGCCACACTATACATCTCTACTTTAGAAGCCTCATATCATTGGTCTGAACATTCCAACATTAAAATAATATTTATAGTGTTCTAGTCCCATTAAAATAAACTAGGTAACAACCAGGATATTCTTATTTTAGAGGATGTGGTTCCCACCTTTAGAACTATCCATCCACCATGACGTATTTCAAAACTACATGTGGCTTGATTATCATCCTTATGGGATACGTAGCGGTGCCCAGAAATTGTTTCTCTGGGGCCAGCCACATAATCACAAACCTTTTTGGCCCTTTTTCCTTTGTTTCTTCCAGATAAATGTGTCGTGTGGTGTGGATCCATTTTTCCTCATTCACATCAAATTATGGAAGCCTCAACATGCATGTTAATTTTGAATATACCCTCATAGTCTTCATCCTTACCACATGACATTAAACTGAAAAGAAATCTAGAACTATGTGTGGATTGATTCCCATCCTTATGGGATACATAGTGATGCCCATATATTTTTTCTCTGGGCCTAGCTATAGAATCACAAACATTTTAATCCCATTGTCCTGAGTTTTCCTTTGAGAGTGTGTGGTGTGATATGGATCTCCTTGGACCCCCTTCACATTGGTAATGTTTTGGATGCACCACACAATTCTCATCTGGGATGTATCTCTCACGCATAATGTCCTAGTTTCAGGATAGTAAACTAAATTAAATATTCATCATCATCGCATAATGTTAAACTGAAGGGATACATTCCATGCAGACGATATTAAACTGGGCACTTATAGTCCAATCTATATGACTCTGAACTACACAACATTTATGGTCTAAGAAACATGACCTTAAACTATTTTCAATATCAGGTACCTTTACCCCATGTTCTATCTTATCCTTTGGACTCCTTGGGAACCCAATCCTTTAGTACATATCTTATCCCGCCTATAAATAGTTCACATCGGAATGTTTGAATGTGTGATGGTGTGAGACCTAGAGTGTTGGACCCCATATGAAATTCCCACAACCCATCTATGTGCTTCACATGTCCTTTTACCTAGATTCGCATCCTCTTCTACATCTAAAGGGAACCCAAAATAGCCTGGCTATGACACATCGACTGAAACGACCCAATATTGACGTACATGGAAATTAAATTACATTTTTGGAAAAATTAATACATGATACAATAAGACACCCAAATACCATATTAGTTCTGTGCCTTTCGAAACTGTAAAACATAACCAACTATTTCATAAAATATCTACTTCATCTATTGCTTTATCCTTCATGACTAGAACATTGTTTTGACACATCTTCTTTAATACCCTTCTTCAAATACTAGGGAAAAGAAAATATAAAAATGGTGAGATAAAATTATTATTATGTGTAAACATTGAGAATATAAAACAAACCATAAAAATAAGAATGTATAAAATTGAACATAGGGTTTAAATATCCAAATATTGGTTCATGAAATAAATCATGGTAGTACATAAAGCATAGATCATAAAGGAACATTAATCACGATAAAAAAGTGTTGGAATAAAATGAGGAATTGTTGAAAAAATCACATATTTTAATTTCCACAGTGGTCAATACATTGATTACAGGACCATCATAGTGGACAAAGTCCATTACTGAACCGAGTTTACTTTCCATTATAGCAATGTATTACGGAACAAAATTTACTTCCCTTCCAGCCCTGTATTACTCAACCATATTTACTTACCATTTCTTCCCAGTATCAATGAACCATATTTATTTTCTATTCCATTCATGTCTATCTCATGAGATATAAATATTTACCTAATCCATTGGAGGGAGATATAGGTCCCACCCGTCTCAAAGTTAAATCATTCTTACAAGTGCCCCAAAAACCTAAATCATTTATCATAGAATAACCCATGAAATAAATTGGGTTTTATAAAAATTATTCCATCATAATCCATATAAAATATCATTCCATCATTAAAACAATCAGATTATAGTAATAATAGCGATAGAAACCTAACCCTATTTAAAGTTCGTTAGCCTAGATGGAATATAGTTTTGATAAAACATTTGAAATTAATTCTTGGGGAAATATATTTTCTTCTTAAAAAATTGTTTCTTTCCTAAAAATTACATGCAGTTTTTAAAGATAATAATTTAGTTGAAAATAATCTTGAAATCATGTAGATGATGTTTCATGGAAATAGTGTGTCATGAAAACATAAAAATTCATTCATGCAGTATAAGTTAAAAATATATTCTTCTCTTACTCTTACCAAAAACGTCCAAAAGTACCATGTAGGGAAAACATAATGAATATTCCTTCCATACTATTTAATAAAAAAAATTCACCAATGGGTAAACATGAATTTATAAAATAGTAGAAGAACATTAATAATATTATATATTTTGGAAACATGGATGTGAATAGTAATTATACCCTAGTAAATACTTACGAATAAAAAATCTTGGATGATAATGAGATTGCAAAATTATCCCTTACCGTAGGTCTGATTTCATCTGTATGTGTCAGAAACTCTACTTTTTCAGGTATCTACTTTTGGTATGCACAAAAGGTCTCCTTAAGATGGTTTTCCACCCAAAGGGTGGCCTCTAGGACGATATAAGGGATTTTTAGAGGATATTTGGGAAGGTTTTGGGCTTTGGTGGTGTGATTAAAAGAGGAGGAAGGATACCCTTTCATAAGAGAGGGGAGGGGAAACTTTAAAAAGTCTTGAAATATTAATTTATTATAAATTCATTTTTAGTGTATAATAAGCTGAAACTCATTTATTTTCAATATAAGTTGAGTATGGGTCTAAATAATCTTAAACAATATAATTCAGATATGTTTTGATTTTATTTTAAACCTTGTCATTTTTATATATCTTTATTTGATCTATTTAATTTAATTTTTGGAAATAATAATTTAATTATTAAATGATTTTAAATATTTACTTATGTGTTTTCAATTGTCCATAATTGGATACTTCATGACATTTTCGACCATATGATTTTCACTTTATATTTTTTAAATAATTTAATAATATGTAATTTTTATAAAATATCAACAGTGTCAATTTTGACACTATTCATTTATTTGACTTTAAATAAAATCCAAAAAGATGATAAATTCGAACCAAAATATTTAATACACTCCTAACATGTTATAGTCTTGTATAAAAGTTGTGGAGAACATTAATTTGTTCATTTGAAATTTATTTTAATATTTTTAATATCATTTAGTTGATATTTCTATCAATAAAATAATTTCTACATCACTTATCGTGTCATCATTAATGGTAATTTTTTATTCACTAAAAATTATAAATAAACTCACATAATGTATAAAAAATTATTATATTTTTACAGACTATTTATGTTTGAAGTATTATCATGTTTATCAAAATATTAAAATTATTATACTTATAAGATATATGAGAGTGACATGTTGTCACTTTCTTTTGTTTTAATTATAATTACATCACTTCCATAAAAAAAGTCCATTAAATGAATCAATTTAGACCCTAAGGTTATATGGGCAAACTTTAATTCATAGAATATAATTTTTATAGGTTTTAGGCTAATTTTATTATTTTTATCATATTGTTAGTTTCCCTAATTTACCGAATTTACCTTAAACTATGGTAAATAAAAATTACCATAGTTACTATTTATAATATCCAAATAAATAAAATTAACCTATAAACATATTTGGACACAATTATTCCAAATACAGAATCCATTATTCATTATTCAAAACATTGAATTGGCAGAAATTAATTTAAAATTAATTCATGTTGTCAAAACCAAAAAGCTGGTTTTTAAGAAGTAAAAACTTATAAAAAGATAGTCATGTGTCTATGTTCAATTTAAATGTGTAATTACTTCCAATGAAAAATATTGTATTAAATTATAAAAAATAATCAATTTATATTTTAAAACCAATTAAAAATATAATTTAACTCTATAAATAAATGAGAAAAAATGCAGTTTTGAATTAAAATGCAGAATTTTTTATTAATCATCAAATTGTGAATGTAATCAGAAAAATACCAAAATTTAAACCAAGTTAAATTTGGATGTCTTGATTCTAAATTTTATGTTTATTTTTTCAAAAATAATATATAAAAATACTTGAAAACTATATTTAAAATTTGTGTGACATCAAAAGGTGACAAAACTGCATTTTTTGAAAAATAATTCTTTTATCTAAAAAATGGAATTTGTTCTTATATAATGTTATATAAAATAAATAAGATTAATTTTAATGTTACATAAAATTTAAAATATGTTTAATACTATTCATGATGGCTACTTTATATATTATTTTAATAATATATCATTTTTTTGTGAAACTCTGTATTCAATACAATTCAAGATATTGAGGAAGGTCTCTCTTACGTTTAATGAAATCCATGTTAGTGTTGTGTTTAGTGAAAGCTTAATTTGGTGTTGCGTATAACACAATACAAACATATTTATTTTATACATTGAACAAAATCTAAACTCAGTATCACGTGAAATGAATTCTGTCAAACAAACTTGAAATTGTTTTTAACACAAGCCAAGTATATTGTTGCATATAGTGCAAGCTAATACAATGTTTCATATAGAGAAAGATAATATTGGTGTATCATACAACCCAAGGCATCAATGAAATTAAAAAGTATCTATATCATATAATATCAAGGTGTTACATTTTACCCTTGTTAAAATGAATTTCTCCCTCAAATTTTTTTATGGTTATAATGGGTTTAGTAATTGAAAGTTTCTTTCCTAGAAAACAAAATCAAAAAAATAAATACTAAAACCTCATTTTAAAAAGGAATGTTATAAACATATCAATCACTCAAATTAACTCATCATTGGGTTTCCACATTAAATAACATAAGTGGTAAGTGAAAACATGGATATAGAAGAAAACTCTAACCATAAAGTATTGATGGAGAGTGATAGAGAAAAAGGTTTGAAGAACGTTAATTACCAAAAATCCATAAAACATTGATGATTTAAGGGACCATATGATTCATCAGATAAGAAGTTACTGTCATAATAGTTTCGGATTTCAATATCCTTTCCCTAAAGATGAATAATTTTTCCTGAGAATAAGTACTTCCTTTATTTTGGTACAATATCACTGATGTTTGTGACTTGAACAATTTCCACTGCATATATCATTTAAAGAAATGAAGTTGAATTTGTCATTCTTGAAGTGTTAGACAATCATGCGATAGAATGATAGGTCATTCCATCTGCCTCAACCAAAAGGATAGAACATGTAACTAAATATGAATAGGTACACCTATAATGAAATAATATATCAATCTAAAAAACATCAAAAAGAATATAACATATACTATCCATAAATGGATAACATTAAAATACTTCCAAAAAATAAAAATATTCAACATTAGAAATAGGTTAACTAAATCGAAGTAACATTTATCTCCCATATCTCATAAGGTAATTATTTGTCATCCTATTCCAAACATGTGAATACCTTAATCATGTATTCTTGTGAAACAACGTAAAAACATGAATTACCATAGAACCTTAGTAAAAACATGAATTCTATCAAAATTAACTCTTTCCACACACCAAAAATACCAAAAATTAAATATACTCAAACCATGATATCACTCTGTACTTATATCAGTTCTGAGATCAATAATACTACCAAACATCTAATTATATTCTTATCCCTTCATTATTCTCATATCATGTGCTTTCCAAAAATATTTCAATGACTTTATGTGGTTACTGGTACCATATACTTATGGAAAACCACAATGGACCCATACATAGATATTCCAATATACTATAATACCATAAAAGTACCTCCACAACATTATTCTCGAATTCCAATACAAGAATAATTCAATCCATCCTATTAAATGGTTGGCATGGAATATGTCATTTTTTGATTTAGAAGTAACCTCTTAGGTTAGGGAATTGAGTTAGTTAATGCTTGTGTTCTCCATAGATAAGACATTGAACTCCCTGATAGTCCATCACTCTATGACCCATTTCTCTACATAGATAACTTCTTCCCCTACATTTGAGGTATTCCTTAAGGTTCTTCTTCCCTTCTTCTTGAAAATTAGGAAGCTTAATCTTTTTTACATTGTGTTCCTCACCATGTGAAAATGCATAAAAGTCTATATTTCTCTTATTTGATGACATTGGAATACCAATAAAGCACACGTTGTTAATAATATATCACTATGAATGATTCATAATAATCCTAATATCTTTCTCTCTATTTATTACACAATTTGTTTCCTCATAGTCACCATTTTTTCCATCAAATTCAATGTTAACCCAATTCTTTCTTGTTCCCTCCATTGACTAAAACTAGAAACCATAGTGTAATAAATATTAAAAATTATGAAAACACACATAATAAAAAAATTCACTTATAATATGTCTAACTTATGAAACATTCTTTAATTCATGATACCTTAGGTTCACCCTAAGTTATTCATAATCAACTTCTATTCTAATAATTCATAATGGTTCATGAAGAGTTATTTAATTTACAAAGCATATCCCCTGAGAGTGTTTAACCAGGTTTGCAGCAAGGCCCATTTTCATATACCAGATTACCCTGAGTCAGACCCGTAACATCTTGTTGGAGTTGTTACTCCTAGGTACATTTGGGCTAGAGCCACATTCCCTCATTGTATCCAAACAAAGATTTATTTATAAGAAACCACTCACTATACCCTTTAAAATAATTCTAGGACATTTTACTAAACATTGACTCATCCTTTTACTTATCCATAGATACATACCTAGAAATATCCATATAAATATACCCAGGTAACTCAATAATGTTTTCTCAACCTAGTTTCCAAAGGTTAAATAAACCTTCACTCTGATACCAACTGAAACGACCTAAGCTTGATGGACATTGACATTACTTTACTTTTACGGAATAAATAATACATGACAAAAAAAGATACCCAAATACCATATTAGTTTAGTGCCTTTCAAAACTAGAAAGCATAAACAACTGGTTCATAAAACATCTACATTGTCTCATACTTTATCCTTCAGAACTAGAACCCCGTTTTGACACGACTTACTTAATACCCTTATTCAAATCTTGGTGGAAAATAAAACAAAAAAACTTTGATCTCAAATGATCAATAAGAGTAAACATGGAGAACATAAAACAAAACATATACATAAGAATTTAAAAACATGAACATAAGGTTTAAATATAAAAAACATTATTCATGAAATAAATCTTGGTAGTAAGTAAGGCATAAATCATAAAGGAATATTAACCTTGATAAAATGGAATTGGCATAAAACAGACAAACATGGATAAAAAATAAGAACTCATTATGATTTCCATAGTAGTCAAGGAATTGCTACGAAGGATATCATTGTAACACACCAAGATTTCATAGTACGGTTTTTCTTCAAAATAACCCAATAACTTGCACTACACACAACACCGAGTTCTAGCGCACCACAAATTACCAAACTAGCCGTTCAAAAGAGGTTATGAATAGTATTAAATTAATTTTAAACTTTATATAATCCTTATAATTTTAGATTCCATATTATGAGTTTCTTTGACATAATTTAAGAACAAATTTATTTTTTTCAGATAAAAGAAGTATTTTTTAAGAATGCAATTTTACCGCCTTTTAATGGAGATCCCTTTTTAAATCGAATATTTGAAACTATTATATATTCAATTTGAAAAAATTAAATTCTTCTTTAGAATCGAGACATAATAATTTATTTTCAATAAATTTGGAATTTTTCTGATAACTTTCATATTTGGGTGAATAGTGAAAAATAATATATTTTAACTGAAAACAACTTTTTTAATCAAATTTTTTTTAGTGTTAAATAATATATTTTAATGGTTCGGAAGTATAAATATATTATATTCTTACCACTTAATCCAATTATGGTCATTGTATGTAATTTGACTTTGAAATTGGACATAAACAAGTGTCAATCTTTTTATAGTTGTTATTTTTTAAAAATACGCTTTTTTGGTTTTGACAGTGGGAATTAATTTTAAATTATTAAATTACATTTCTATTTCTTGAATTTGGTAAAACAGATCTCATTTTTGAATTCAGAATATCAAAATTATCTTAGTGTAAATTTTTAGTATATTTCTGAAAACATTCAATTTTTTTATAAATAGTGAAAAACCCTGAGTTATTGGTAAAAATCGACTTTTCATATAAATAATTATTTATTTAATTTTATTTTATTTTTGGTAAAAATATATAAATAATACCTATATTATTTCAATATAATTCATTGGAGTCATTTTTTAATAAGTTTAGATATATAAAAATTTTATTGAATTTTTACCGTCTTTTACCCACCTCATAGGAGCATTTGTAAATTTGCATAAAACATAATTTTAACCCTTATGTGTATTGAATTTTAAAACTATGAGATAAAATATTGATATATATATGTAAAATGTGATTCAAGAAAATGAAAATAATTTTTTTGAATAGTAACTTTTGACTTTTATTTACCACGGTTAAAAGTAAATAGGGTAATTAAAGGTAAAAATGATATTATTATTACCCTAACTCATGTCCTAAGTCTATTGGATAAGTGAAATTCGACCAAGAAGAACCTTATGAATAAAATTTAATCCTTTAGGTCCATTTCTATTAGATTAGGACATTTATTATTATTTAATTCAAAGAAGAGTTAAAAGTGTTAAATTTAAAGTTTAATAACTAAACCATTTTTAATATCGGGTTACACAAAAGATAAATTCGACTATAAATATTCATTAGAATTAAAAAATTATTTCCTACATAATGGTATTTTATTTATAATTTTTATACATTAAATAATTTAATTTATTTGCGACACAATGATGATGCAGTAATTACCTTATTAATGAAATATTAAAATAATTGATATTATAAATACCCAAATAAATGAAATTTGATACTTTTTATGAATTAAAATAATTTTCTCTGTTAATATGACATATTAGTGTTGATTAAATGGTTTTTTTTGAAGTAATAATGCGGTTATGAATTTATAAAAAACAAAATACCAAATAGTGTCCAAATTGACATAAAAGAGTTTTTGAAAAAAATATTATATTATTAATTGGTATTCTGTTTCTAAAAATCTAAGGATCATACAAAGGGTATAAATAATAATATATATGTCATTAAAGAACCACTTGGGGTTCTATTAAAAGTTTATAGTATTTTTATTGACCATATAATATAAAAATACAAAGTGACATGGTAAATGTCAAACTATTTAACTAAGAGTTAAATCTAAAAGATAAGGTTAATATATTGACCCAAATCTGTCTAAAACATATTGGTTGAGTTTTTTTCGACCCATACCAACCTTATACTTTAAATAATTCATTTTTGATCCATTAGAAGATGAATATTATTTTATTAGAAAATAGCATTTTATGTTTTTCCAAAGGTGCCCCTCACCCCTCTTATAAAAGGGAACTTCCCCTTCTCTTAGATTCATAACTCCAAAGCCATTTGGATCGGCCAAAAACTGCCCAAATATATTCCCAACTATCATACCTTCATCCTAGAGGCCTTCATTTGGTTATAAATCCAACCTAAGGATCCCTTTTGATCAGATCAAAAGAAAGAACTCGAAGAAGAGGTAGTGATTTCACCACCCTCTTTCACATTCTTTTATTCTTCCACTTATTCTTTCTTTGTTATTACCATACCAAAATAATAAATCCAGTAACTTATATGTATTTTGATGTTATTATAAATACGGAACAACCATATTCATTATTCTATCTATCCAATGAATGATAATTTCACCATGTGTGTGTACGTACGGATTACCGTCTCCACGCCATGGTGTAATTTGTTATTCCATACTATGTTATTAGGATGAATATAATGATGAGTAATATGCATATAAATAATTAAAATAACATGATAATGTCTCTTGAAAATTAATATATCATCAAATTACATGCCTTTAAAGAAATGATATTGTCGCACCAACGTATGTACGTATTACCGTCTCCACGACGCGATGAGATTCATTTCCACGTTCACCATTCATCGACGATTATAAAAATATATTACTAATAAGTATGTAATATTTGAAATAATAATGCTACTAGATATATATATATATATATTTGTGTATTTACATATATCTTATTCACTTACTTCCGTTCAATACGACATGATAACAGAAATAACATTTATGCATACGTACGACCTACCGTCTCCATAAACGGTGTTTTCCATTTCATATATCTATCTATTATAAATATTTATGTTCTAAATATATATGATATGTGAATCAAGATTTTTATTTTTCAAGTATTTAAATCATGATCTAAATGATACGGTCAAGAATAACAAGTTAAAATACGTATGATAAAGAAATCCATTATTACTCAAAATGCTAATTTAACATGAAAATAATTATTTAATGGGTTGTCTAAAGACATAAAGGAATCAGGTATGATATAATATATATGAATATGGTTATGGTATAATCTAATAACATACAATCGTCATTATACAAGAGGTGAAACATACCCTCTACCAATGGAAAATGCAAGGTAATGGGTTTTCATCTCAGTCCTTATTCTCGTGAGATTCATGCTATATTGCCACTATTTCCTTTTTTGTGGTGTATGTACTGCCCATAATTGTATTCTTTGTGTAATAAAATTTTATTTATGTGTATTTACATATTCATTTAATGATACTTCTTTAATGGGGTGTATGTTTCATAAATTACCAAATTGGTAAGGGTTAATTCCTCAATCTCATTATTATCCGAGATTGTTTATGTGAATGTTTTTGCTGGGAAATATTTATTATCCATGTCCATGTTTCATAATTTTTTTTCAAAGGGATTATTTTAAGGGAATATATTACTAAAACATCTGTAACACCCCAATATTTCATAGTGTGTTAGTTCTTCAAAATAATTCAATAGCTTTCACTACACACAACACTGAGTTCAAGCACACCATGGCTTACCAAACAAGCCGTTCAAAAGAGGTTATGAATAGTATTATCTAAATTTTAAACTTTATATAATCCTTATAATTTTAGAATCCATATTATGAGTTTCTTAGACATAATTTAAGAACAAATTCATTTTCAGTATTGCACTTTCACCAACTTTTAATAGTGAACCCTTTTTAAATCCAATATTTTAAACTTATATATATTCAATTTGACTAAATAAATTTACTTTTTAGAATGGGGACATCAAAAATTTACAATGAAACATCCCAAGCTTCCATGGTACGCTTTCCTTTGAATAATACAGTAGTATGTGTTGTACGCAAGTTCGAGTTCTAACACACACCACAACCAATCAAACTAGCCGTTATGAATAGTAATACCTACTTTTTGAAATTTTATAAATTTTATCTCTCAAAATCGACTTCATTTTTGTATTAGGAGTATTGAATTTATCCTAAGGTGAAATTTTGGAACTTTTTGGATAACATTTATATTTTGATGAATAGTAAAAATTACTAAATTTTAATTAAAAACAACTTTTTTAATCGAAATAATTTTTGTTGACAAATTATGAATTTGAGTGGTTTTAAAGTATATTTAGAATTTATTTTTACCATTTAATACAATTTTAGTCATTCTACATAATTTCACAATTAAACCGGACATAAACAAGTGTCAATCTTTTGATAGTTATTATCTCTTAAAAACACGCTATTTGTTTTGACGACGAGAATTAATTTTTAAATTAATTAATGCAACTGATATGTTTTTAATTTGGTAAAATAGAAATAATTTTTGAATTCGTAATATCAAATATAGCTTAGGTCTAATTTTTGGTATTTTTCTGGAAACTTTCATTTTTTGATGAATAGTGAAACCACTAAGTGGTAGTTAAAAAACTGAATTTTTCATAAAACTAAATTTTACCGCTTCTTTGAGTGGAATTTTGAAAATCCGAGAGACACGGTTAATATCAAGGAGTAAAATGTGGTTCAATGAGATGAAAATAATTTTTGGTGAATAGTAACTTTTTACTTTTATTTACCACGGTTAAAAGTGAATAGGGTAATTAAAGGTAAAAATGATATTAATATTACCCTAACACGTGTCCTAATTCTATTGGACAAGTGTATCTCGACCAAAAACAACCTTAGGAGTAAAATATTATCATTTAGGTCCACTAGTATTAGATTAGGACATTTATTATTATTTAATTCAAAGAAGAGTCAAAAGAGTTAAAATCAAAGTTTATTTACTAAAACATTTTTAATATAGGGTTATACATAAGATAAATTCGATTGTAAATATTAATTAGAAAGATAAAAATATTTCCTAAATAATGGTATTTTATTTTTAATTTTTAGACATTAAATACTTTAATTTATTTATGACACAATGGTGAAGCAGTAATTACCTAATTAATGAAAAATTAGAATAATTGATATTATAAATACCCAAATAAATGTAATTTTGAAACCTTTTATAAATAATAAAACTTATAGGTTAATATGACATGTTAGGATTTATTTAATTAACTTTTTTTGATGTGATCATTCTGTTATAATTTTTTAAAAATCAATTATTGAATAGTGTCAAAATTGACATAAAAGAGTTTTTAAAAAACATACTATATTATTAATTGATATTAAATTCCTAAAAATCTAAGGATCGACCAAGAGACTTATATAATTATAGGTGTATCATTAATGGACCACTTGGGGGTCGCTTGGAAGTATATAGTAAGTTTATTAACCATATAATATAAAAATACAAAGAGACAATGTAAAAGTGAAACTAATTAACTAAGAGTTAATACTTAAATATAAGGTTAATATAATAACCCAAACCTGTAAAAATTCTATTGGTTGAGTGGTTTTCGACCCCTCCCCACCTTAAACATTAAATAATCCACTTTAGAGCCATTATAAACCGAAAATTATTTTATAATAAAATAATATTTCTAGCTTTTCCAAAGGTGCCCCTCACCCCTCTTATAAAAGGGAACTCCCCCTTCTCATTAATTTACTACTTAAAAGCCTTTTGGTTCGGCCAAACCCTGCCCAAATACTCTCTCAACTTCCATCACTACAACCTAGAGGCCTTAGTTTGATCAGAAAGCCAACCTAAGGATCCCTTTTGATCAAATCAAAAGGAAGAACCCGAAGAAGAGGTAATGTTTTCACCACCATTTTTCAAATTAATTTATTCTTAAACATCTTCTTTCTTTGTTATTATCATTCTAAAATAATGAATCTAGTATCTACTATATAATTTAATATTATTATAAACATGGTACAACAATATTTCAGTATTCTATCCATCCTTTTAATGGCATGTCACCATACGCGCATACATACAGCTTACCGTCTCCACGCCGTGGTGTAATTGTCATTCAATAAATTATTATTTGTTCGGGTATAATAATTAAGTGTAATTCATTTAAATAATAAATATAACATGATAATTATTCTGTCTATATGATATACCATCAAATTATATATTATTTTAACATCAAAAGAATGATATTGTCGCTCGTGCGTACGTACTGACTACCGTCTCCACGAACGCGATGAGATTCATTCTCCATCGTATCCATTCAAGTATAATTCTCATTTTATGATTAAAAATAATGTTTACGGAATTTATATAATTATAGATATGAATAAGATACAACCTATCCATAAAAAAATGGCTTACGTATCAAATAATATAATGGAAAACGAGTAAGTTAACACTCGAAATGATGATAATACTAAGATATTATTAACAAATCAATTTTAAAAGATAATATATGATATAATATTAATGTAAATGATTCTTTTATAATTAAATATCAATTATTTCACCATTATACAGGAGGTTAACCGACCTTCGACCAAGGAAAAATTACAAATTAAGGGGTTTTCATCTCACTTCTTATTCCCGTGAGATTCATGCCATATTGCCACTATTACCTTTTGGGTGGTGTATGTACTGCCCATAATTGTATTATTTATATAATACACTTTAATTTATGTGTATTTACATATTCATTGTATGATACCTCTTTCACGGGGTGTATGTTTCGTAAGTTACCAAATTGGTAAGGGTTAATTTCACAATCTATTTATTATCCGAGGTTTTTTTTTACGTAAGTATCTACTGGGACATATTTATTATCCATGTAAATGATTTATGAAAGAGTTTTCAAAGGGATTATTTTAAGGGACTTTTTACTAAAACATCATTTCAAATGTTTTAAATATTTATTCTTCTAAATCTTTCTCATTAATGTCCATGTCTTCAAAATGGTTTTTAAGGATTTATTTATATGGACATGAATGTTTTTAAAATGTTAATTCCTTTCAAAACTTTGAAAGTGGTATGGGACACATTGATTAAAAAATGACTTTAAATGAATTCTTTTCTAAATTTTGTGACTTTTAAATGTTTGTTGAAGCCAAAATATTGCCCGAAAGGAAGGGAAGAAAAAGAAGCCCCACACGCTGCCTCGCGAAGCCCCGACGCGAAGCACCCCCGAGCATCGCGGTCCGGCGAAGCACCAGAGGTAGTAACTCTCCGCGAACGGCCTGACCTTCGCGAGCCTGCCGCGAAGCACCAGAGACGGTACCTCTCCATGAACGGCCTGACGTTCGCGAGCTCGCCGTGAAGCACCACAGGCGGCGTGTGAGTTCTGCTTCGCGGCGCCCCTTGCCTATAAATATTGGGCTCTCCCTGAGTCCAGGAGGACAGACAATCCGACCTTTCGGCTTCTCCACTCCCGAATCATGAAGCACCTTTGCCCCGGGAATCATGAGCTTCGCGAGGTACTTCTACTTCGCGTGACACCTTCGCTTTGTCTCGTTTTGAGCCCGTATTCTGAGAGGGATGCCCTTCGCAAAGCTCAAGGGAATTCGCGAAGGAGGGGGATTCCCAAGGGAACCCGGGCAGCCGCGAAGCGTTTATGATTCACGAAACACCCATCATGTACTAGTGATCCCCATGCTAAGGCAGGATCGCTACACATCATGAAGCACACTACTTCGCAGTACCTTGCTTCGTGAGGCACCTCCTCTTCATGAGGCAGTGCTCCACGAATACTATTCCACTTCGTGACGCACTCTCCACTCACACCTCTACCCCATGCTAAGACCAAGGCACCCCACTTCGCGAAGCACACTCTTCTGCTTGGCAATTCCTCTCCCCGTGCGACCCTCCAGGTTTGCACAATGTAATTTCAAATTCCCACGGACAACACCAATTGTAGTGTTTCATCGCATAATGCTTCTTCGCATAGGCATGCTAACGACTATTGAATCTTCACATAGCCACACTAACGTAGACCCCTCGATGGTTCGCTCCGCGACCCCCTTTTACCACGACCTTACTGGTACCTTCCCTCCCCCAAGGAGCAGAGGGTACCGGTCATGTAAGTCCTAGGGGTGTAGAGTGAACCCACCTCGTCCGAGCTGTAGGACGTTAAACTGCCAAGCACCTCGTCCTCAACACATGACGTTAAATTGTGATCCAGCCCTGTGCTTCGCATGTAGGGTCCCCCCAGCTCGGACATTTTTTACGCCACCCGTCTCCACAGAGACGGGGTCACCCCCTCAACAAGGGATGATATCCTCCTTCTCGGAGTAGCGTATGTCCATGGGAGAAGGTCAAACACCTTGGTGTAATCCCCTAGCCACTCTTGCGGAAGTTATAACCCATGCACCTCCGTACTTCTCCACTGCCAAGATCAGTGGAGGGCGCGTTAGGGAATGAGGCACCTCCCATACTTGGTCCCAAATCCCTCTCTTGATGCGCTTTTCCGCACTTCGGGCCTCCGTCCTGGAGTAAGTCCCAGCACCATGGACCGCCTAACGTGTAAGCCCCTCTTCACTTCTCACGGATGCACCCTTCGCGACATGATCATCAGGTACTTGCTGCCTCTTGTTTCTCGCACCGAGCATGACTCACGTGGGCTTAGAGTGAGCATCGACCAGGGCAATTCCCTTGTCCAGCATGACATTAAACTATATGCCCTCGTCCAGCATGACGGTAAACTGTATGCCTCTGTCCCTCATGACATTAAACTGCACACCCATTTGAACTAAGAGGACTTTTATCCATGTCACGACATGGTACGTAGGAAGCCTCCACGAGATTCAAGACCACCCGTCATTTATTCATGTTGAGTTCCACCTTCGTCCAGTATGACATTAAACTACATTCCATTCTGATGGAAAGCCGTTGTGACCACCCGAACTATGAGGAATTTGATCCATGTCAAGTCATGGTACGTAGGAAGCCTCCCTGAGGTTCATACCCATCTCCCATCAGACCAAGGTCCCTTCCTCACGTCGGTTCGCCGACACCCACCCTCAGAACTATGAGGACTTTGATCCATATCAAGGCATGGTACATAGGATGCCTTCACGAGGTTCAATCACACCACTAGTGGACCCCTGGGTCTACTTTTATGTAGGTTCACAGATGAAACCCTTTGAACTACGAGGTCTTTGATCCATGTCAAGGCATGGTATGTAGGAAGCCTCCCCGAGGTTCAAGCCCATATCTCATTGGACCAAGGTCCACCTTCACGTCGGTTCGCTGAATACTTCCATTATTTGAACTACGAGGTCTTTGATCCATGTCAAGGCATGGTACGTAGGAATCCTTCCTGAGGTTCAAGCCCACCCATCATTTATTCACGTCGAGTTCATCCTTGTCCCGCATGACGTTAAACTGCATCCCAGTCCGATGACAATCCATTGTGACCCACCCGAACTACGAGGACTTTGATCCATGTCAAGGAATGGTATGTAGGAATCCTCCCTGAGGTTCAAGCCCACCACCCATCGGACCAAGGTCCACCTTCACATCGGTTCTCCGATGAAGCCCCATTTGAACTACAAGGTCTTTGATCCATGTCATGGCATGGTACATAGGAAGCCTCCCAGAGGTTCAAGCCCACCATCTGTTGGTCATCCCGACCCACCTTCATGTTAGTTCACCATCACCCGGGCAGCCTAGTGTGTAAGCCCCACACCATCTGGACCAAGGTCCTTGTTCGCGTCGATTCGCTGACACACCATTCTGAACTACGTGGTCTTTGATCCATGTCAAGGCATGGTACGTAGGAAGCCTCCATAAGGTTCAAGCCCATCACCCGGTCATCCTGACCTGACTCACGTCGGTTCACCCCCATCCCGCATGACGTTAAACTGTATTCCCCTTCCACAATTTGAACTATGAGGTCTTTGATCCATGTCAAGGCATGGTACATAGGAATCCTTCATGAGGATCAATCCCACCACCATTGGACCAAGGTCCACCCTCACGTCGGTTCGCTGACGAAACCCAGTGGACCCCCGGGTTCACCTTCACGTCAGTTCGCTGACGACATCCATCGGACCAAGGTCCACCTTCACGTCGGTCCACCGGCACCATCCCAAACTACGTGGACTTTGATTCCCTTCCACGAGGATACGTAGGAGGTCTCTTCAAGGCTCAAGACAAAATTCACCGTCGCACTTGCGATGGTCCCATTTCATTCCCCCTCCACTTCATTCAACTCTCCATCATACACCCTCATTCTCACCCGAACTGCCATATCCGGGCAAGATCATACCATTACGCTCCTCTTCGTAGCCGCCCATGGGCTGGTCCCGGTATCGGCACCCCTTCAACGGAAATTCCTCTATCCGATCCATTCCAGCTAATGCTCTGATCGGGCTGATCCATCTCCGTTGGACGTTAAACCTGCGGCATACCCTGTGTTAAACACCGAAAGCTGAAGAAAACCCCAGATATATGTCTATGGAATATAATTCCCCACCCTCTATGTGGGATGCCTCAGGATTCCACACCCTCGAGAAGCCTTATGACAAGAGACAAAAGACAGACACGCCAGTTACCCAGCATACAAACATGCTACTGATGCCTCGACGTGACTACTCCCCCGACTGAAGGTTGTTTCCCTGACCGGACCCTTTGGAATGTCCTGACAGAAGCAGTGTAATTAACCGGCGTCCATGGAAACATGGCACTAGGAAGAGTTTCACAAACAACATATTAAATCTATGATAGAGACCCAGACTAGGTGATGAGTTCTGAGGAGGAATCCACAGAAGGAAGAACCAACATCCCATCATCCCGGTTTCGATCAAGGAGCAGACGTCCATGAATAAGGAGCGGATGTCGCCCGCCTTTGGAAAGCGGGAATGCAGGGCAACAAGAAGCGTGTCCTCCTCCACAGACGGATGCGCGCGCGCCCCGGTGAAAGCATCAGAAACAGAAATGGTGAACCCGATGTGAAATTCGTCTCCTCAATGTAGAGATTAGTAGCGTTCGAGACACCAGTAGATTAACGTGTCACCGGATCCAGATATCCGGCGCCGGGTCCTACCAAGCAAATGGCGGGCCTGGCGTGAAACTCACCAGAAGTTGGGACGGTATAACGTGGGGCATTCCATTCTGCAACGTGTTGGCATGGATCCCTCTTACTGACATGGAGAAGGGAATGACGCTGGGGCACTGGTTGTCGATTCTCTTCCTCAAGGTACTGATGAGTTGATCTCTCCATTTCCCAGGAACCAGGTTTCTGTTGTGGAGACATGATCCCCGCCCGCTCACCTACGTAGGGGTAGGGGAAATGTCGGCACAACCGCCCCGCGTGGCTCCATTTCCACGATGACGACCTCTACATCTGTGAATATGGGGCACCCACGTCCCCTCTCCCCCTCAGAGATCATCCAGCGAAGGGTGATCAACAACCTTGTACCCAGGTACGAGGAGGAAGGGGTCATCCCAACTCGGGATATGGCCCGCCTGGACCTGGAGGCATCCATGACCCGCCATCAACGCCACCCTCAAAGGCCGCGCGGGGAGCCCCTGCTCCCCACCCCAATGTTCAATCGTTTCGGGAGCCTGTCCCTGGAACGCCTCGACAACTTCTCTCCTTACGCTGATGAGGCTGGTGAAGTCCGGCTCTGCCCGCTCACAGTCCCGATCCAAGGGCTCCAGGCAAGGGCTCCCATTAGGCCGTGTCAGCACCGCCATCCGGCTTCGCAGGAAGAGCAGGTAGGTTATGCCCCTACACCACCTATGCCATCTCGTCTGACCCGACGTCACCGCCGGGCCTGAGATGAGGACGCTCGCCAAGATACGTCGACGTCAACAACTACTGTGGCCCAAGCCACCACCAACGTACATCATGGAGTTCCTACATACACTGAGCAGGGGAACTTCTTCACCCGACCGGGATCGAGGCCTCAGACGCCCCATGGGAAGGCCGGGTTGACTCTCGGGGTCGCAGGCCCGAGCGATGATTGTCATGAACCAATCTGCGGTAACGTCACTCCATACGGAGGTCCTCTCCGTACCACCATTCCACAGAGCGTGGGCTTTCCCCGCTCCGAAGCTCGTCATGGAGGTATTCCTCGTGCAACCCCCATCCCGAAGGAAGACCCACCCCGCGGCAGTGACGCTCGGCGCGACAACCTCTCCCGCGACCACTATACAGGTTATGGAGTCCCTCCTTCTGCCCCCAACCGCCGATATGAAGGTGCTGTACATCCGGTCCTTCTCCAACGTGGGGATCCTCCCTATGTACTCTCTTCAACTGGAAAATGTCCTCCTCGCCCCGGAAACTTGAGGAGTGAAGGTCAGCCTCGCTCCGCCCGCACCGTCCATGGAGGTCCTCCCCATGTACCCTTCGACATTTTCCCTGGTTCCCCTCGCACCCTAGCAACCTCAAGCGGGGGCCCTCTCCATCACAACGCCAGCACCGCCCCAAGACTACATATTGAGAATCAACCTTGTCCCGAAGAGCCACCCCGGGGTAGAAGAGCGGGTCGTCGCAGCCACAGGAAGAATCCTGGGGGGAGCGGGTGGAGATCTAACCGGATCGTTTCTAGGATTCTTAAGTGGAATGTGACTCAGCGATGGAACCTTCTCCCCGCTCCTCCGCATCAAGGACTAGAGAAGGAACTAGGAACGTCAGCCTCATTCTCTCGGAATGTGAGGTCCACTGGATTCCCACCTCTCTACGTAGTTACATCTAGGAGGAAGAAATTGTGGAAATTTCACAGGTCCCAATGGTGCAATCACCACCATTGTCACCAGAAGCACCATCTACCTTTACCAGAGATCACAGAGAGATATTTTGGGGACCAACGATGATAGATCAACGACATGACCTATCGCTGACAACTGCAACTCCTGCGCCTGAAGCTGTGGCTATCAGCCCATCATATCGTGATATCGTGGTCAGGTCACCTCACTCTTCAGAGGATGGCCCAAAATTCAGCGTCCAGTCAGCTCGTTCGCCGTATTCTCTGCCACCAAGTTTACTGTCCCAGCGGTCCTCCTCGGTACCGCTACTGGTCCCTCAGCTGCCCCTGGTTGACGAGTGGGGCAATACAAGGCCAGACCCCAAGTCTGAACCCAGGAGCTTCGGGTGCATTCTCGCAGCGGATCACTTCCCGGAGATGTTCTGGCCGACGGCGGTGCCGAACTTTCACGCACCAGAGTCCCTTACCCCAGAGGAAGTGGGGTGCTTTTGCCGAACCCTATGGGAGACACACTTCCGCCTTCGTTACGAGTGAGTGATGTACCCCAGAAGTCGAGAGCACATTGAAGAAATCAGTGAGCAATGCCGCCTGATTGATTTGGCTGCACTCGTTGTGGCCCAGCACCCTAAGTCACCAGGCCTTCAGATCACCCTTCAATGGAAATGTGGTCAGAGTTTCAATGTACTCCGCAGATTCATCAGGGAAGCTACCCCCCCATGTGAAAGTCCATGGCTGGGGAGACTATGCCACTCTCATCTTCAGCCCTATCCGACGGTAGCCCGATTCGTTATGCGACATTGAGGACATGCCCTCGAGAGGGGTCGCGGTCCACATGGCTGACGTAGTGGAAAAGGAAGACGAGCTTGAATTTCTCGATGGAGACTCACCCCTCGAGGGCGTACCACCACTGTTGGACCCATCAGGGAGGGTTACCTGTCAGTAGAGGAACCTTCTAGGCCTCCCTGTACCCACCGATTCGCTGGTACTCAGTCGAAATGCCGGTAAGGGTAAGGAGCACATCGAAACTATCAAGCACTCTGACCCGTCCGCCTATGTACAGAAGACGGACGAAGATCACGAGAAGGTCGCATTATGCCAGCAGCTCGCTGAGCAGAAGTGGCTGGTTGAGGAACTCATGGCCAAGCGCGCTGTAGAGCGGCGACCCGACTATGGTAATCCCAAGCCGGGGCAGCAGGGGCAGGAAAAATTCCTCCCGGTGAGATGCCTCCAGGCAACCCTAATCATGCTACTTCCACAGACAGGGAAGAAGTCGGAACTTACGGCAAGAGGGCGCGATACGTCTCGCCAAACCCTCCTAAACGACGGGGCAATCAGAAGAATCTAGTCCGGGTTCCCCCAGTCACCCACAGGCCGTTCCGTCAGTCGCTCCATGAGCCGTCGAAGCCATCTACCATGTTGAAGAACCTGGAAACACACTTGTGATTAGGGATCCCCGTCAAGATAGGGACCCCCACCCGGATGATCTTATAGCGGCACTCATTGCCCACCTCGAAGCGTTGGAAACACGGAAGGTGGCAGTCCCACCAGATGGAAAGCCAAATATCACGTGGGTGGATGATATGCCCGCACACCCGGGTTTTGGGAACCCCACTTTCTCGTCCTTCAACTGGACAGGGGACCCGTCGTAACACTTGGCACATTTTTCTTCCAGGTGTGGCCCCATGCTAGGGACTCCGGCCCAGAAAGAAGCCACCAAGATCCAATGTTTCGTGCAGACATTGGAAGGTCCCACATACATCTTGTACAACCAGCTCCCTATCGGATCAGTGACCGGTTGGGAGGATCTCCGCCGATAGTTCCTATACCTGTTCAGCTCCACCACACGGAAGACCAGCATTGCAGACCTCTTCAAGTGCAAGCAAAGTCCTGATGAGCAAGTCGCAGATTTAATCGCCCGGTGGAAGGGACTTACATACTCCCTCAATATGCCACTGACTCAGGAGAAATTACTGACGATGTGTGTAGGGAATGTTGAAACAGAGCTGGTACCTTCCTTGATTACCTAGAACTACCCTAGAGGGTTCCGGGATTTCTCAGATAAGGCTCAGCGCCTTGAGGAGGCTCTGCAACAGGCTAGTCAGGCACATTCGTTGCCCCCTATGATCCCAGATAGGAGGAATTCCAGAGCTGAACCCATCACGGTGGCCCAAATAGAAGCCCCCATGCAGTTGGAATTACTGCCAGTGGCACCAGCCCTACAACCCCGCAGAGGTCCTCCACCTCAAGCGCAGGCTCCTTCCCAGCAGCGACCGCCTCAGAACCGACAAGTTTCCCCGTGCAATGCGCCACCCCCGCTAAGAGAGAAAATCAGGCGCCACCTCCTCGGCAGGCCCCTCCGGACCCTCGTCAAGGCCAGGCCCCCAGGGCCCCCTATCCGGAAAAAGGCACCAGACTTATTCGTTCAACGAGAATCAGGTCCCTGGTTAGTTCCGAAGTGCTCTAGAGCAAGGGATTGTACACCTACCCGAGTGCAGAAGGCCGACGGAGGAGAATCTTACTGATCAACCCAACTACTTTCCTTATCATCGTATTCTGGGTACACCCTCAAGCAATGCTATGTGTTTAAAGACTTGATTCAAGACCAGGTCAACAACAACATAGTCAGGTTGGGCCCGACACCAACACAAGTAGCAGGTGTCTTTGTAGGGTCAGATATTGGTAGTGACAGCGAAGGCGAGTGGCAGTAGGTTCCCTGCCATGGGTCCCATAAATATGACAACTGGACGGCTCGAAAACCATCTCCTGCGCCCATGGTATCATTCGGGCATGCCTGAATCAGCCGGAGCCTTCAGAAGAAGTATACAGTACCTCTACATCGCCTTCACAGTCGACCTCTTCCCAAAAGTGAAAGCAGGGACGACGCAAGAAGAAACAACGTGCTCCGCCGGTGTCGTCGTCATCCCGCACTCTTGGAAACATTATTCCCCCAGAAATAGGGATTCCTCCCAGAATCCTCCTGGTGGTGGATGACTCGTCGAGTGACAGCCATGGGTACAGTTCGGTTAACACCGTGGAGCTGGTAAAGCCCTATATGACTCCCAATGATTGGGAATGCCAGGCGAGCCTCCCCAACGTCCCCAGCCGACGTCAATGTCAGCGGAACCGCAACCAATCCGGTCATCGAGGCACATCAACGGGCACTTTTAGTCAGGATGTGCATGTGACTGAAACCAGACAATAGGCTCATCACAGAGCTCAGCACGCGCAGAACCATATGATGCTTTCATCTCTACCTCCACCGCCGTTTGTGCTACTAGATCAGGAAGGACAACCTCGTCCGTACCACAATCAGTCTTGCCCGGCTACGGGCCAATCTCCGCTGTCCGATCCTGGTCCGGAAACTACTCTCCAGGCATCAACTAGTAGGAAACGGGATGTGCCTAGCACTAGAGAACCGCCAGTTCAACCGGCAGGACCCTCTATTCCCCAACTGCAGAACGACCTCTTGTAAGCAGATGCTCACATTTGGCACGAAAGTATGATGTCCTGAAGCACCTGGCCGACATTCCGACAAGGCTTTCTATCCTTGAGGCCCTTCGCCTATCATCTTAAATGCGCGATGCACTTGATTAGTCCCTAAGGAGCCCCCTTCAATTTGAGACGGAGGTGGCGGCTGTAGAAGCCTTCCATGCCGAGGCAATTGAGAACGCCGAATATCAGGCGGTTATTTCGTTCTCCGGGGAAGATAAGGACCCTCCTATACACGGGCATATTTGCCCACTGTACATCACTGGCCACTTCAATGGTGTGGAAGTCCGCCACTGCCTCATTGACACGGGTTCCGGAATCAACCTAATCCCGACTCGAACACTGTGAAAGCGGGGTTTGTCTGAAGATGAGTTAACTCCCTCTGACCTTAGAATCCAGGGATACGACAAGACTGAGAAAACCCCAGTCGGCAAGATCCGCCTGAAGACTCAGTTCGGTGGCTTAATTTCCAGCATCGAGTTCATGGTCGTCTCTCAGGACACCGCCTGCAACGCGTTGATGGGTAGGCCATGGCTCCATCTGCACGCAGCAGTCCTTTCGTCGTATCACCATTGCCTCAAATACTCCCTCAATGGTCGAGTAGGCGTGCTCTAAGGAGATGCGTCTCCTTTCGCCTCTTGTGAGGCCTGCTATCTGGATGCTGATTATTACAAGATTAAGGATAAGCAAATATTAGTCAGTGAGGATGAACCCGCCCTGGTCACAAGTGATCCCTGGGAAAGCATGGATGACACCTACATCCTTCTGATCCACCGATTGGAGGCCACGACCCCCGACATGGGGCAATGTTTTGTTATTTCATGTATGAAAGGAAGGCATGTTCCCATGTCCAACGACAGCATAAAATCACCTCGGACTCCTACATCAACCAGGCTCAGGTGATCCCGGAACCTCCTACCCCTGTGCGGTACCAGAATTTCAAGATTATGAAAATGACGGTACGCCATACATGTCTTTTACGCCAGGCTGGAATCAACCGACTCAGGCCAACACGTCACCACTGCTTTGATGTCATCAAACGTGGCCCCTTAGGCCGAAGTCCATATGGGATAGGGTCGACTGGCTTCATTACTATGGTCTCAATGGCGAGTGAGTCTCCTGATATGATGACCACTGCTACCCAAGCCGGCACCAGCTGCCCGTCAGGGTGTGATAGCTCAGAAATAGATCCCTTTGCGGGGAACCCCTCCACGGGTGGAGAGGAAGATCTAGAGGACGCTCCCCCTTCCTTCGAGGAGGGCGTCTCTACCACGGTTGATGAACTGGTACAGGTGAACCATAGTAGCGAGGAAGATCCGAGACCCACATTGATCAGTGCAGCTATGTCCCCCGAGGAGCAGCAGAGGTACGTAGACTTTCTCAAGAAACACCGTAGTGTGTTTTCCTAGAGTTACAACGAAATTCCAGGACTAGATTCCCAGGTATCCGTTCACCGCCTGGGCCTCCCGTCAAACCATTGCGGGTTTAAGTAGCCCCCCAGAAAGATACACCCTTCTCACGGTGCTATGGTTGAGGCCGAAGTTGACAAGATTATGAAGGCCAACTTCATTAAGGAAGTCCAGTACCCCAAGTGGCTTGCCAACATTGTGCCGTTCAGGAAGAAGAATGGGACGATCAGGGTCTGCATCGACTTCCGCGACCTCAATCACCACTTCACAAAGGATGAATTTCCCCTCCCAGTGACCGAGTTATTAATTGATGCTATGGCCGGGTTCCAAGCCCTCTCTTTCATGAATGGGTATTCCGGGTACAACCAAATCCAGATGGCCCCCGAGGAAGAGGAGTCAACTGCCTTTAGGGCCCCCCAAGGTACCTTTTGTTACCAGGTTATTCCCTACGGCCTGAAAAATGCAGGTGCCACTTATCAGAGGGCCATGCATCGCATATTCAGGCCAATTCTCGGGATGCTGGTGGAATGCTACGTGGATGACCTAGTGTTCAAATCGCGCCAACGCTAGGAACATCTCAAAGACCTTGAGAAATTGTTCGGTATACTCCGTTCCCATCACCTGAAGATGAACCCGTTGAAGTGTGACTTCGGGGTCACCTCTGGGAAGTTTCTTGGCTTTGTTGTTAGATACCGAGGCATTGAAATAGACCCAGAGAAGATCAAGGCCATCAGCCAAATGCCTCCCCCGAGAAATATTCGGGAACTTCGAGGTCTCCAATACCACTTAGCCTATAAATGCTGATTCATCGAAAATCTGGCCGGCAAGTGTAAGACCTTTTCCCGGCTCATGAAGAAAGGCGCCTCTTACGAATGGGATGAAGAGTGTCGGACCACCTTCAAGGAAATCAAGCAGTATCTTCTACAAACTACAATTTTGATGCCACCTATTTCCTGAAAGCTGCTGGTCCTTTACGTGACCGCCCTAGAACAGTCCCTCGGCGCACTTCTCACCCATAAGAATAACGAGGATACTGAGAACAATGTCTACTACCTCAGCCAAATGCTTCTTGATACGGAGGTCAGAAACTCCCCTATCGAAAAGAGATACCTTGCGCTCGCCTTTGCCGTACAGAAGTTGCGGCATTACCATGCAACACCATGAGGTACAATTGGTCTCTCAGGTAGACCCACTGAAGTACATCCTGAACCGCCCCATGTTGACTGGCCGACTAGCACGGTGGGCGGTGATTCTCCAGAAGCTTGATATCAGGTTCGTACCTCAGAAGTCCATTAAAGGACAGGCGTTGGCAGACTTTTTAGCTGCCCATCCAACCTCCACGGATCAATCCCTGGACCTGGATTTTCCTGATGAGACGATCCTCTCAGTCGATCGTTCCATCCCATGTTGGAAAATGCACTTCGACGGTGCCTCCCGGAGTCCCACCGGTAGGAGGCTCAACGATCCTAAGCTCAACAGAGTGTGCTTAGGTACCGTCTTCATTACCCCTGCACAAGCCGTTTTACCATACTCATTCCTTTTGTCAGAAGGCTGTACCAACAACGAGGCAGAGTACCAGGCTGTCATCACCGGCCTCGAGTTGGCCTTTGAGATCGACGTGCCCCATCTACCTGTGAAAGGATATTCTGAGCTGGTAATAAAGCAGGTCAATGGAAATTATGTCATTAGGAATCCGGTTCATGTGCCATTGCTGGAGTGCACCCTCCGCCTAATGGCATAGTTCTCCTCTCGGCCAGAGGTCACCCATGTCCCTCGATCACAGAACGGTCGAGCTGACACTTTGGCTGGCATAGCTGCGTCACTCACGGAACCCGAGCAAGATGATTTGATTATACATGTGGCACACCGGAGAGCCATCGCCCCCACCACCCAAGAAGACAATGATGGCACATGGGTAAGTCATCTCACTGCTAGACTCGCTACGTCAGGGGTCCCAGGTTCGTCAGAAACAGCGGCCGAGGACACTCCCGACTGGAGGGAACCTTTTGTCGAGTATCTCCAAAATGGTCGCCTCCCGGACGACCGGTCCAACCGCGAGTGAATCCAACACCACGCACTGCAATTTACCCTCCAGAGCGGCCCCAGTCTTGAACAGATCCTTTATAAGCGGAGCTTCGATGACGTCCTCCTCTGTTGCATTCAAAAAGTAGAGATTCCTCAAGTTATGCAAGAGGTCCACGCTGGTTCCTATGGTGCCCATCAAGATGGGCCGAAGCTGTCCCATCAAATCCGGAGGTTGGGGTACTTTTGGACCTCTATGATCCACGATTGTATTAGGTATGCCAAGAGATGCCATGCGTGCCAAGTTCACGCAAACTTCCTACATCGGCCGCCGGAGCCCCTCCACCCCACCAAGTACTCTTGTCCATTTTCGGTATGAGGAATTGATGTAGTGGGACCATATCCACCGGCAATAGCTCGCCAGTGTAGGTTCATCCTGACTGCTACAAATTTCTTTTCCAAGTGGGCAGAGGCAGTTCCACTCAAAGAGGTCAAGGCCCATTCCATCGTCGATTTTGTGAGCTCCAATATTATCTACCGGTTTAGGGTCCTTCATGCCATCCTCACCGATAGCGGCACCAACATTCGAGCAGTTGAGCTGAAGAAATTTTACGCCAAGTACGACATCCATTCGAACCATACCTCCCGCTATCACGCGCTGGGAAATGGGAAGATCAAGGCGTTCAACAAAACCCTCTCTAATATTCTGTAGAAGATGGTTGGTCAGAACAAGAAAATATGGCCGGACAAGCTCCCCAACGCCCTCGGGGCTTATTGGACGATGACTCGCAACTCCACCCAGGTGACCCCATATTCCCTGGTGTATGGGGCTGAGGCCGTCCTACCCATTGAGATCCAGCTTCCATCGTTACGCACTGCAGTCTATGACCAGCAGGCGCCAGATGAGGTGGCTGAAATCCATCTAGATAAATTAGAAGCACTAGATGAGAACCAGCTTCGTGCCCTGCACAATCTGTAAAGGCATCAGAATAAGATAGCAAGGGCCTTCAATAAGAAGGTTCGCCTCCGTTATTTTCTACAGGGCGACCTAGTGCTGGACCTTCGAGCGCTAATGATCCCCGGTAGGAAACCGCCCAAGCTAGAACCCACATGGGAAGGGCCTTATATCATCCATAAGGTTTACCCCAATGGGGCGTACTCCTTGGTGACCACAGATGGTGAGCGCGTAACTCCTCCCAAAAATGTTAGGTTCCTCAAGAAGTACTTCGCCTGATCATATATGGTCCAAGACGACCTTAAAATGTATGGTCCTGCACGACCTTAAACTGCACCGCCATCCTGCAGGACGATAAACTACAAAATGGTCCGAGCTCTATGACCTTAAACTAAGATATCCCTCGTCCTTACTGCAAGACGTTAAACTGCAAGCCAGTTAGGCCTTCCTGACTGAGGCTCAGCCTTAGGCCCCTTGGCCTCCTCGGGCCCCCGACCCCCGTCCTTACTGCAAGACGTTAAACTGAAAGCCAGTCAGGCCTCCCTGACCAATGCGCAGCCTCGGGCCCCTTGGACTTTGTCGACACAGACTCTCTTATAGGATTGTACGGTGTGGTGTGGGATTACATACCCATTCACATCCGGTTACCCGCTGTACCATACATATACCAAGTTGAGACACATTTCCCGTCTAGAACAACGTTAATCTGTGCTTCAAAAACTACGTGTGGCTTGATTCCCCTCTTAATGGGATACGTAGGAACGCTCAGATGCCTCGTCTTGATCCCAGCCCCAATCTCTTCTCTCCCACTATCCCCCCTGGGAATAGTTTCCTTGGAGGGTCCTTGCATAGCTAGGAGTAGGCTTTCTTAGCCCCGCTCATACAGCCCCGCTCATACAATGATTGTAAGGGTTGCACCATGTGCTCACTCCCGTTCTTCTATCCTCCCACGTCCTCACCACATGAAGTTAAACTTCATGGCCTTCAAGAACTACGTATGGCTTGATTCCCGTCCTAATGGGATACGTAGGAAAGCCCATACATTTCGTCCATTGGCCCATCCCAAAAGCTAAAATATTCCACTCAGGTCAAGACATATGGTAGGGTGCACACTTTTGCCCCAACTCGCATTGAGAAAGACTCGACCCGGCTGCACGTCTCCCCTGGAGATGTTTGCCTCTTTCGTGGATGGGTACAACTATGCTTCACCCACTCCTTGACTGGGATTCCATCATTTTTCACACCCGGAGGGACCCCCAAGAATGGCCTGGATACTATGCCCAAGGGCTCTCCTACCGATACGGGCCAACGTCCCCGAGGGTTTCCAAGAAACAAGCCGATACAAGTCCCGCGTTGCAAATTTTTTCAACGGTTGACGCTCATTTGTTGATCCCATATCAGGTCACCATAGGAACGCTGTGTTTCGAACATGGTCAACAGTGTCCTGGATCCTCGGGTCCACGCCAAGATGGCCCAAAAATCGAGTGCAGTAACTCGTTCTGCCCCATCCTGAAGTGACAAACTTCCCTTCGGGTGGTGCCAGTGGTCGGGCCCACGACCCCGATTCTCTTATAAGGAATGTACGGCGTGGTGTAGGATTACGTCCTCTTTCACGTCAGGTTAGTTTCCATGCCGTACACATCCCCGGACGAGATACAGTTATCTCTTTCCCCGTCCATGCTGCAAGACGTTAAACTACAAGTTAGTCAGGCTGTCCTGACTGAGGCCCAGCCTCATGCCTCCCTCACCAAGGCCTAGCCTCAGGCCCCTTGGCCTTTTCGGGCTTTATCCCAAGCCCTTACCTGGAGTGTATGGTGTGGTGAAGGACTATGTCCACATTCACATCAGTTTGTTCAGCGTACCATACACATCCTCTGTCCATGGAATCCTATTCCCCGACCCTTGTCCTCACTGCAAGACATTAAACTGCAAGCTTGTCAGGCCTTTTTGACCGAGGCCCAGCCTCCGGCCCCTTGGCCTTGTCGGGCCCCCGGGCCCAGGTTCTTTCCCACAAGACTGTGCAATGTGGTGTGGTATTACGTCCCCATTCACGTCAGGCTACTCACCGCATCGTACACATCCTCATTAGGGTATCCTGCCCCTGGGTATCTTCTATAACTACGTGTGTCTTGATTCCCATCCTCATGGGATATGTAGGACCACCTGAATGACTAAGCTTCAGGTCCAACTCCATCTCTTGGGAATATCCTTCCCATCTTGGCTCCTTGACCTACCCTTCCTCCACGAGTGGTGTATGGGATTATGTCCTCATTCATGTCGGTCCTGTAATGACCACGCCATGAACTTCTCCCTCCCGATCTATTCCGTCGACCCTTTTCAGCGGTTCACCAATGTGCCTAAGGGTACTCTGGTTTATTACCCGTAATGAGAAACTTTACTCGGACACATCTACACCCACTTTCCAGGCTTTGTAATCCCTGCATCAGGGCTTCCATCATCTTTCACACCCAGAGGGACCCCCATGAACGACCTGGATACTACACCCAAGGGCTCTCCTATCGTTATGGTCTAAATCCCCCGAGGGTTTCAGACAACAAATCGATAAAATCCCGCGTTGCGAATATGGTCAGTGGTCGATGCTCGTTTGTTGTTACCACCTCAGGCTAACGTGATATGGAGACTGTTTTTTCCACCAAGGTTAACAGTTTTCCTCTATTTCCACGCCAAACCCATTAAGCCCAAAATTTCGGTTACATGATTCACATCCTTCTCCAGTCTCATCATGTCCATGTAGAGTCTCAAAACTCTTTGTACTATTCCTCCATGCACGTCTATGCGTTGGGGGAACAAGCCGTGTCAAAGGTGTCCTTCGGGGCTCTCTGCAGACTCCCCTTTGATGGACGCCCCATATATTGCGATGAAGATTACCCCCTTGTTTCCCACACCGAGTTTAACTCATGTGGGATTAGGGATCGGGTTGACGTCTGCACTTACTCGGGAAGTTGTCACCATTCATGGTCCGAGCTCTAAGACCATTAACTAAGATCCATCTACAACTACGTTCAGCTTGATTCCCATCCTCATGGGATACGTAGGACCACCCAGATTCCTTGGCTTCGAGTCCAGCCTATTTAGGGAGATAGTGTCTCCCCCC
This sequence comes from Viscum album, assembly GCA_963277665.1. Lineage (NCBI taxonomy): Eukaryota > Viridiplantae > Streptophyta > Magnoliopsida > Santalales > Viscaceae > Viscum > Viscum album. Next base: position 2,081,846,010 of record OY728146.1, read on the forward strand.
CTCTTTTCACCTCTTACCTCTATATAGGCCCCTCGGCCGGAGGTCTCCCTCTCGGAGTGGCATACAGTGTGATGTGAGATCATGTCTCCATCAATTGTGTTTCATGACACTGCGCACATTCCCCACCTAGCATCGCCTCTGCTATTTCTGCGCTGCATGACGTTAAAATGCGTGCTTGGTCCTGTCACACGACTCTAAACTGTGACATTATCATCCTGGCTGCACGACGAAAAACGGCACTGCATTGTGATGACCTCGTTGTAGAGGACATCATATTGGGTATTGGTCATGTGCCATGCCATTTGTCAATGCCTATTACGGCTTGATTCTTGTGGAGACACCAGGACCTGCTACCCTAGGCCTGTCGCTTCACAAAAAAAAACCACTCGCCTTAAAGGAAAAACAAGATTTACCAAATTCCGCTTCTTTTAGTGCAAGGGCCACGCCCACACTCCTCTTTTTCCCTAGCACTGGTACCCTACCGTTCCACCTTGCATAACAACGTATGGCTTGATTATCATCCTCATGAGATACGTAGGAGCGCCCGAACACTTCCCAGCGGGCCCAGCCTAACCTTCGTGTTCGGTCCCTCGACTCGAGCATTTCCCTAGAGAACACATGGTAAGTAGGTCTTAGGTCCTCATTCATGTCGGGTTTTGTAACCGCCTTGCCATGTGTTCCCTGCTCCCCTTACCCATTCATGGTCTGAGTTCTATGACCCTAAACTAAGATCTCCCTATTGAAAAGGACTCTTCTCCCTCTATCTAATACATCTCATTGTCGTATTCAGATGTGTTTTGACAAAGAGCCCAATGTGTGAAATTTTCATGGGGACATTCCCCGCATCCCATGACCAAGCTTCGTGAGCTCGCTATTTGGATCCTCATCCTCTTCCACATCCAAAAGGACCCTCGGACGACATGGATACTAGGCTTAAGGGCTCTCCATGGATGCTGGACCTAAGGGCCCTCCAATAGTTTTGGGCCAACGTCCCTAAGGATCTTTGACGACATTTTCGACATTGTCCCGTGTTTCGAACATGGTCAATGGTCAACCCTCATTTGTTTGTCCCCATTATAGGCTAACACGATATGGACGCTGCGTTTTCGCCATGGTTAACAATTATCCTCTATCGTCACGCCACCGTCATTGTGATCCAAATATCGAGCGTCCTGATTCACACATTTCCACTTCCTCATGTTCAAGTGCAATTCCAACATATTCGGCTCTATCTCTTCGCGTGTCTAAGTGTGCCACATGGGAGTGTTAGTATCATGGGGCCGGTATTCACCAAGTGTCTCTCCACCCTAACCTTCCCTTTTCTATGTCGGGAATGTCCCATCACTACTTGTTTCCCGCACCGATCATGACTCATGTGGGCTTAGTAGTTTTGGAAGGATGTGTACCAACACGGCCATGCATCTCATCGTCTTGCATGATGTTAAACTACACTTACAGAACTACGTATGGCTTGATTACCATCCTCATGGAATACGTAGAGACACCCTGGTATTTTGCCTAGGGTCCAGCCCATAGAAATCATTAATCCCATCCTTCCGCTTTACGGCCCCCTGGTTGGACCCCTCGCTAGAGAGGCCTTGTCCCAAAGAAGGAAGGATCCATGACCAAACCAACGCACCCATCTGGCGTACCCCCACCACGGTGGAGTAACTACATAAGTGTCAGATTCTGTTCGGACAAACCATCACTCCATATTCCACTCTTTGCGTGCCCCTTATTCGGATCCTCGTCCGCTTTCATGTCTGAAGGGACCCCCTAACGGCCTAGTCTCATGACGCATCGGCTCACCTACCATCCTGGGCCAACGTTCCGGAAGACTGGTCATGTTTGGAGGGACCCCCTAACAGTATGGATGCTTGACCCACGGTCCGCCAACTGTCCTGGGTCAATGTCCCGAAAGATTGACCAACAAAATTTGTGACATGGTCCCGTGTTTCGAACATGGTCAACGGTCAACCCTCATTTTTTCCCCATTTCAGGCTGACACAGTAAGGATACCCCTTCTCCTCCATGGTTAACAGTTGTCTTTTATTGTCACGCCATCCCCACAGTGCTCCGAATCTTGAGAATCGTAATTCACGCTTCCTGTTTCCGTCTGTTCGGACCGATTTCAGTGCCCCTGGCGTTGCACCGTTCGTGCATGAGGGCACGCTGAAGAAACGGTAATTCGACTGTTTTGAAAAATTACATCTCTGGCCAAGCCTCTCCCATCTTTAGGAAATCCAGACTGGTAATCCAAATCCTGGATGCCCGAATCTTGGTCTCCACTTCTATGTTAGGTGGGACGAGAAGGCAACTATCTCCTGTTTCTCACATCGGGCTTGACCCATGTGAGCTTGGGGAATTATCGCCGAACATCCCGCAAACATTATAGGGATGTAACGAACCGATTCAAACAGTGGAAATCGTGCGTGCTACGACATTCAAAACAACGAAGGAAGAAATTGAAGCGCGAAAGTACAAATAAAAGGTTTTTAGTTTGTTAAAGTACCCGGGGGTCGACCCCCCCCCCATGGACGGGTTGACCCCGTCAAAAGAGTGTTTCAGCTCTGCCACCCTTCATCTTGTGGCGTCCAAGACTTGTTGCCGCTGACTCAGATCCCCCTCCTCCTCAGCAGCGGCGGGGCACAGTTCGTCAGCCTTGGCTCTGGCCCTCTCTACCCCAGCCTGAATGGAATCCATCTTTCCAGAAGCCTACCTCATATGCTCCTATGCCTCTGCCAGCTGGTCCTTCAACCGTGAGATCAGCTCAGATTTTGCATTAATAGAGGCTGAGTGCTCATCCGCCTAGGTCTACAGCTGTTGGACCTCTCTTTCAGCCTCCTGGAGCTTCTTGATGTTTGTCGCCTTCCTTCGCTGCCAGCCCACACTGATCACATGATCATGCTACCAGATCTTCTCAGCCATAAGATCTCGGATGAGCGTGTGAGGACGTTGGGCATCCACTCCCCGAGCGCACATTTCAAGCAGCCGCAAGTGATGTCTATCCATTTAGTCCAGCCATAGCGCTTGGGGGGTGTCCTTGATGAAGCGCATGATTTGCTTCCATGACCGGTGGCGGACTATGCTGCTGTCTTCCTCATCTGAGGTCGTTTCGTCCCAGTCTGCGCGATTGGCAGGCTCGTACGCAGGATACGCCCACAAGAAGTCCTCGACAGGATATGCATCTCGCGTTGAATCCGGTGCGACATCTGGCGCCGAAGCAGGCACGACAGGATTGGGACCGGCCGGTCGATCCTCTTCATCGGAGTCCACCTCAATGACCTCGGGCACGATCCTGCTGGTGGTCCCGCCAATGATGATATGTGTTGCAGCTCGGGGAGATGGGGGTACTATCGCCACCATCACCGACATGCCCCTAGGAGGGATGCCACCAGACATCCCGACTAGCCTTGCCGCAGCAGCCCATGCCAGTCAGAGAACTGTATGATAGAGAGGGACATAAACGTTAGTTGGCATAGTCTACATATGACGACAAGGAAACTGGTAGAGGAAACTTATAGAGATCGACCTCCTGGTGCTGATCTTGAGCCGATACTGACGGGACCCTGAGGCGAGGCCCTCCGTTTACTGTTGGAAGGTCTGGAGATTCCGGAGGAGCCACCTCAGGTGCTCTGGTCCCACCAGACGCGGAACTAGACGCAGCCATAGGCGGGGGTTCTGAAGGTCATGCATCATCACCTGCTGAGGGGCGAGAACGAGGCATGCATACAAGTTCCTCCTACATGTCTCAAACATCGATGAGAAGTCCATAATGGCCCAAGAACGGACCATAAGGAAAGAAATTTGGAATGCTACCTCGAGAGCCTCTGCAAAATCGTCAGAATCTGAGCCTTGATCTCCGACCTTGCCCTCCTCTAATGGGCTCCTCCAGCCTCATCCTCCCGAGAGGAGTCCTCTGATTCTTCCAGTAGAGGGAAGCGCTCCCTCAGATCGGCAGCTGACAACTATGGGGGGACCATTCGATCCAGCAGTACCCTCACCCAGTCTGTCATTGGGCGAGGGACACCACTGGAGTGAACGTAATCCTCCAGCTCGTCCAAGTATTACTCTGCCTCCGCCAGAGACGCCATGAAGCCAGACCGGACTGGGCCTATGCCCAGTAACTCCATCCCAAGGCGATTCAATTGAGCCCATATCTTGGGTGGACTGAAGAATTTCGGGTTGACAACCCAAATGTCCCAGGCCTCTGGGAAGACGACATCCTCTGCCATGTCGATATGATGCAACCGCTTCCCCGGAGCCTGAGTGGATATCCTACGAAATTGCCTCTGTGGCCGCCCCTCCGGATGGACCTGCTCTTCCGGAATCACCGGATCCGCCGCAGCTGCCACACCCTCGGCCGATGCGGGTCTTGCCGCCATGGCAGCCCCGCCACCGCGAGAGGCCCTATCTGCCCTCTGATCCTGACCTCGGGATAGAGGAGACCCACTGTCACCAACCCGAATATTTGGCTACTTCAGCATCTCCCATGGGTAAGCATCCTCCCAACTAATGGCATACTCCCTCACCAATCCGAAAGCGGCGGTGGATGGAGGCAATGCAATTCGCATCTTCCCATCTTCCCGTGTGAACATGAGCCACAGCTGCCTCATCACACATGGGTGCTCCTCATGATGCAACTCCCAGTAGACGTGCAGGGTCAGCCGCAGGAGGCACCGGAACTGCCTCGCAAACTGATGTGGGGTGTACGTCTCATAGAGTGGCCCACAATCCACTCGTGCCACCAAAACTCCTCCTTGAAAGGCCAGGGGGTAAGCCCGGTGCTCTTTCGTTCCCCGCCCGTTGTAACACCCCGATATTTTATGAAAAATATTCTTTTTAATTTCATTAATATCTTGTGTTGTACGCTACACCAAAAGGAGCTTGAACAACATACATCCCTGACATGGCTTGTATTACACGCAATCGCGACCTTCCTCAATAGCATGTGTTGTACACAATACCGAGTTTCACTAAACAACGATATGCTATTAAAATATTATTAAAACTAGCCGTTATTAATAGTAATAACCACTTTTTGAAATTTTATAAATTTTACCTTCCAAAATGGACTTCATTTTTGGATTCGGAATATCGAAATTAGCTTAGGGTGAAATTTTGGTACTTTTCGGATAACTTTCATATTCTGATGAATAGTGAAAATTACTAAATTTTAATTAAAAACAACTTTTTTAATCAAAATAATTAATAGTGATAAATTATTAATTTGAGTGGTTTTAATGTATATTTAGAATATATTTTTACAATTTAATACAATGTTGGTCATTGGATGTAATTCTACATTTAAACCATACATAAACAAGTGTCAATCTTTTGATAGTTATTATCTCTTAAGAACACGCTATTTGTTTTGACGACGGGAATTAATTTTTAAATTAATTAATGCAACTGATATGTTTTGAATTTGGTAAAATAGACATCATTTTTTAGTTCATAATATCAAATGTAGCTTGGGCCTAATTTTTGGTATTTTTCTGGAAACTTTCATTTTTTGATGAATAGTGAAACCACTAAGTGGTAGTTAAAAAAATGAATTTTTCATAAAACATAATTTTACCACTTTTGTGAGTGGAATTTCAAAAATCCAAGAGACACGGTTGATGTTAGTATGTAAAATGTGGTTCAATGAGATGAAAATAATTTTTGGTGAATAGTAACTTTTTACTTTTTTTTACCACGGTTAAAAGTAAATAGGGTACTTAAGGGTAAAAATGTTATTATTATTACCCTAACACATGTACTGATTCTATTGGATAAGTTTAATTCGACCAAAAACAACCTTAGGAATAAAATATGATTATTTAGGCCCAGTTGGATTAGATTAGGATATTTATTAATAATTTATTTAAAGAAGGGTTAAAATAGTTAAAATCAAATATTAATAAGTAAATCATTTTTAATATAGGGTAATAAATAAGATAAATTCGACTATAAATACAAATTAGAACGATAAAAAGATTTCCTACAGAATGGTATTTTATTTGTAATTTTTAGACACTAAATAATTTAATTTATTTATGACACAATGATGATGCAGTAATTATCTTATTAATGAAATATTGACATAATTGATGTTATAAATACCCAAATAAATGTAATTTGAGACTTTTTATGAATTACACTAATTTTCTAAGTTAATATGACATGTTAGTATTGATTTAATTAACTTTTTTCTAAATAATCATTCTGTTATGATTTTCACAAAAATCAATTACTAAATAGTGTCAAAATTGACCTAAAATAGTTTTTAAAACAAATATTATATTATTAATTTTTATTTTATTCTTAAAAATATAAGGTTCATCCGAATGACTTAGATAAGGTTATTTATATTAATAATAAACAACTTGGGGTTCTTTTGGCTTCTTATAGTAAGTTTATTAACCTTATAGTATAAGAACACAAGAAGACACGGTAAAAGAAAAATTATTTAAGTTAATGTTAAATCTAAATGATAAGGTTAAAATAGGAACCTAAACTTGTCTAAATTCTATTGTATGAGAGGATTTAGACCCATCCCCACCTTATCTTATAAATAAATCAATTTGGAGATATTTAAAACCGAACTTGACTTTATAATAAAATAATATTTTTAGTTTTTCCAAAGGAGCCCCTCTCCTCCCTTATAAAAGGGAACCTCCTCCCTCTCTTCCTCACACCACTTTGAGCCTTCAAGCTCGTCCAACCCCTGAAAAATTAACTTCTCCACTTCCCTAGAAACATCCTAAAGGTCCTGGTCTTCTTCAATGACCAATTTTAGTACCCTAAGAGAAGGACTCAAAGAGGCGCTTCAAAGAAGAGGTAATGTCCATTACAGATTCTTTTATCTTTATTTCTTCTTCCACTTCTTCTTCTTAGGTTGTTTCATTATGAAGTAATAACATCAGTATCACTCATATACTGATATGTTATTATAAGTATGAAACAACTCTATTTCACAATCTATCCATCCTACGGAAAATGAAATCACCGTGTGTGCGTACGTACGGAATACCATCTCCACGCCATGGTGTAATCTATTTTCCACCACCACCTTACTTGGATGGGTATAATGGTGTAAATAATAACTATATATGATTATTTTAAAGTGATATTGATTCTGAAATAGTATACATACACTCCAATACAGTCACAAGATCATGAGAACGATATCATCGCTCGTGCGTACGTACGGACTACCGTCTCCACGACGTGATGAGATTCATTCTCCACTTTAACCATTCATGAATGATTATAAAGTATATATTATAAGTAATCATGAAATATATGACATAATAATGATACTGGATTTATGTGTATATATATGTATGTCATCTACTTAATTCCATTCAACTCAATAAGGAAACGAAAACAACGTTCATGCGTACGTACGGCCTACCGTCTCCATGAACGGTGTATTTCTTTCCATTTACTGATTTATTATATATATTTATATTCAGAATATATATTATATATAAATCATGTTTTATATTCTGGAATTAAGTAATCATGATCTAAGTAATCATATGAATAATTACAAGTCAAAACATGGACGACAAATGAAACAATTTAACCAAAACGCTCTTTAACATGGAATTTACAAAAGAACGGGTAATATAAAGTAATAAGTGAACCATATATGATACCATAACAATGAGTATGATTATGGAATAATTCAATGACATAATTTAAATAATTATACAGGAGGTTCGGACACTTATGAAGCAAATCGGACCTAAGGTAAAGGAAATATCACAATCTCATTTTTATCTGAGATTGTTTATACTTTGGTATTTACTGGGGTGTATTTTATCATCCACATCCGTGTTTCCTCAATATGTAATATTATTTCCATCCACCTACAATTTTTTTAAATCCAATTTTACCCTTCGGTGAGTTTTTAGTAAAAGATATGAAAGGAACCTTTTGTCATTTTTCGTATGAGGTAATTTTTGACTTTTCCAAAAAAAGTACGAGAAGAATGTTTTCTTTTAACTTATATGGCATGAATGGATTTTTAAAACATAATTTTCAAGAAGCTTCCCTTACAACTTTTCAAGTTTATTTTTAATCAAATTCTTTTAGTTTAAAATTGTATGACATGTTAAGAAAGGAAAAATGTTTTTGAAGTAGAAAGGATATTTTCTCAAGAATGGAGTTCAAGTGTTTTATAAAAATTATTTTCCATCTAAGATAATATAGGATTCTGTTTCTATCCCTATTATTAAATTGATTTGATTATTTTGTGATGGAATTATTTTTATAAAATCCTTTATCTTATATGAATTGTTTTATGATGTCATGATGTTTAAGAATCCCATTTTTATTACATGGGTTATGCTATGATGTATGGTTTATGATTTTGTGGCACACATAAAAATGGTATCATTATGAGATAGGTGGGACCTATATCTCCCTCCAATGAATTGGGTAAAGATTTTATATCTAATGAGATAGACATGGCTGGAACGGTAAGTTAATCTGGTTCAGTGTTACAGGACTGAAACGAGGAGTGAACTCGATTCAGAATGGGACTTTGTCCACTAATATGGTCTTGGCAGCAATGCCTTGGCTACTATGGAAATCATTACATGTTCTTAATGGATTCCACATTTAAATGTTTTATTCCCATGCTATTTTATCATGGTTTATGTTCCATTATGATCTAATCCTTATGTACTTCCATGTTTTATGTCGTTGCTCAAGATTTTGATGTTTAAACATTATGTTCATGTTTTTAAGTTCAAGTGTATATGATATCTTTTATTTTATCCATTCTTACCCTTACTGAGAATTTGAGCTCACCATTTTTATGTTTTCTTTTCCCCGGGATATAAAGAAAGGTTTTAGGTAAGAAAAAAGGGGAATATTTTTATGGGAGATGTTGAAGATCTTTCACCACGATTAGAAGATTATATTCCGAGTTTCCAAAGACACTAAAATATTATGGTCCTTGTGTGTGTGTTTTTGTTATGTACTACATATTCCAAAAAAGTAATGTAATGTCCATGTACGTCATGGTTTGGGTCTCTACAGTTGGTATGAGATGAAAGGTTTAGTCAACCTTTGGAAACCAGGATACGAAAACATTAGTGAGATCCCTAGAGATATTTCTAAGGTATGTCTAGGAATGTCCCTAAGGATAAGTATACGTATAGGATATAGACCTAGAACTATGGTAACGATCTTAGAATTTAACCTAAGATGTTAGATATTGAAGTTACTCCCCCTTTATTATGATTTTTGCTTCTAACACTATTTTTTTGGGTTTTAGAAAATGGCTGGAAACAAGATGATTGACGATAATGGAGGATATTATGGACAATGGAATGATATTCTTCATGAGAAACCAAATGAAATGGGATTTGGAAGTCCAACCATCATTATTATTCCAAATCAGAAATCTCATAATATGATCAATAAACTCAAATTTGGTAAGTTTCCTGACTCGGATAATAAGAGAAAGATGGAGTTTCATGATGATCATAGAGGAAAGAAAGTTCAATTTCCCCTATGTAAATCATGTGGGAAGAGGCATCAAGGAGAATGTTTCAAAGGAACTGGAAGATGCTTTGGGTGTGGAATAGAAGGACATAAAGCCAGTAAGTGAAAAGGAAAAGGTTCAGTTAACACCATGGATGAGGATAATGGTATTGCTACGACATCAACAATGGTAAAATGTTTTAAATGTGTAATGTACAGGCATTATGCAAACCAATGCCCTAAAGGAAAGTCTCATGAAGAGAATCAGTATGGTCATATGGGTAATATTTATGTTGATGATGATGAAGAGACTACAAATGATATGTTAGTTGAAAGAATTGTTGAAGCTCGGTCAATGGTTTAAGAAGGTAGTGGAATGATTACATGTTTATCAAGTGTAATGTTGTATAAGTAATCTCATGGTACTATGGAATAAAGAGACATCTAATGATTGTTACACTGTTGTCTTTCCTTGAGTTTTGAAAGTGTATGATTAATGGTACCAGTATCCATTAAAGGATATTCAGATATTTTTGGAATATAGATGATATGCGCATAATGAAGGGATAAGAAGAAAATTAAATGTTTGATAGTATTCATGAGCTCATGACTGATATAAGGAGAAGGTTATGTAATGGATTGAGTATATAGAATTTTTGGATTTTGGTATGTGGAAAGAGTTAACTTTTTAAAGCATTCATGTTTTCACTAAGGTTTAATGGGTATTCATTTTTCAAGAGAATACATGATTAAGGTATTCACATGGTTGGAATGTGACCAACAAGATATATGGGGATAAATGATGGTATTCACATGCTTGGTTGATGACATTTCAAGTAATCGTTTTCTTTATACTATGAGCTTGGAACGAAGTATTTTAGATAAGCCTAAAGATTGGAATTGATTATGTTGGACATAAGTTAGTATTGTTTAAGGATAGAACTTTTGATATTATGTAGTTTTAGAAAAAGGACAACCTGCAGGACTGGAGACAACCCATCGCGTCAGACAAGGCTGTGGGAATTGAACCCACAACCGAAGTGTGACTCGCCTTTATCGCCTACCACTAGCCAAGAGGAAGTCCATGTTTAGTAGAAACTAGTTTTATTATATTAAGCAGTATGATATATGAAGTATAAGTCCATTTTAGGAACCATATATGATTAATCTCACTATAGATCAACTTCTGTATATTTAATAACATTTGCTAACCTTTTGTTTGAGACAGATGGAATGACCTGTCATTCTATCACATGATCTGTTATCACTTCACGAATAACAAATTCAACTTCATTTCATTAAGAGATGAAGTGGAAATTTTTCAAGGCATGAACAACAGTGAGATTGTACCAAAATAAAGTAAGTATTTATTCTAATTCAAATTCATTAACTTTAGGGAAATGATCTTGAAAACCAAAAATGTTGTCCTAGTGCTCTTATATTTGATGAATCAGATGGTTCCTTAGATCATCACAAATTTATGGATTTGTGATTGCTGGATTTTCGAAATCCATATTCTCTACCACTCTCTATCAGAACATGATGGTTAGATTTCTCTTCCATATCCATATTTTCACCTATGTGGAAACCCAGTGATTAGTTTATTTGGGTAACCATTACGTTTTATACTTTTGTTTTTAAAAATTGGTTTTGGTATTCCTTTTTACGATGTGGGTTTCTATTAAAGAAACTTTTGAGTAGTAGACCATTTATAACCCCGACGAATTTTGAGGGCGAAATTCATTTTAAGGGGGGTAGAATGTAACACCCCGAGATTTTATGAAAAATATTCTTTTTAATTTCATTAATGTCTTGTGTTGTACGCTACAACAAAAGGATCTTGCAAAATACACATCCCTGGCATGACTTGCATTATACGCAATCACGACCTTCCTCGATAGCGTGTGTTGTACGCAATACCGAGTTTCACTAAACAAAGATATGCTATTAAAATATTATTAAAACTAGCCGTTATGAATAGTAATAACCACTTTTTGAAATTTTATAAATTTTATCTCCCAAAATGGAAATCATTTTTGGATTCGGAATATCGAAATTAGCTTAGGGTGAAATTTTGGTACTTTTCGGATAACTTTCATATTCTGATGAATAGTGAAAATTACTAAATTTTAATTAAAAAAAACTTTTTTAATAGAAATAATTAGTAGTGATAAATTATTAATTTGAGTGGTTTTAAAGTATATTTAGAATAGATTTTTACAATTTAATACAATGTTGGTCATTGGATGTAATTCTACATTTAAACCAGACATAAACAAGTGTCAATCTTTTGATAGTTATTATCTCTTAAGAACACGCTATTTGTTTTGACGACAAGAGTTAATTTTTAAATTAATTAATGCAACTGATATGTTTTGAATTTGGTAAAATAGACATCATTTTTGAGTTCATAATATCAAATATAGCTTAGGCCTAATTTTTGGTATTTTTCTGGAAACTTTCATTTTTTGATGAATAGTGAAACCACTAAGTGGTAGTTAAAAAAATGAATTTTTCATAAAACATAATTTTACCGCTTCTGTGAGTGGAATTTCAAAAATCTGAGAGACACGGTTGATGTTAGTAAGTAAAATGTGGTTCAATGAGATGAAAATAATTTTTGGTGAACAGTAACTTTTTATTTTTTTTACCACCGTTAAAAGTAAATAGGGTAATTAAGAGTAAAAATGTTATTATTATTACCCTAAAACATGTCCTAATTCTATTGGATAAGTGTAATTCGACCAAAAACAACCTTAGGAATAAAATATGATCATTTAGGCCCACTTGGATTAGATTAGGACATTTATTATTAATTTATTTAAAGAAGGGTTAAAATAGTTAAAATCAAAGTCTAATAAGTAAATCATTTTTAATATAGGGTTATACATAAGATAAATTCGACTATAAATACTCATTAGAAATCTAAAACTATTTCCTACATAATGGTATTTTATTTGTAATTTTTAGACACTAAATAAGTTAATTTATTTATGATACAATGATGATGCAGTAATTATCTTATTAATGAAATATTGACATAATTGATGGTATAAATACCCAAATAAATGTAATTTGAGACTTTTTATGCATTCCACTAATTGTATAGGTTAATATGACATGTTATTATAGATTTAAGTAACTTTTTTGGAAATAATCATTCTGTTATGAGTTTCACAAAAATCAATTACTAAATAGTGTCAAAATTGACATAAAATAGTTTTTAAAACAAATATTATATTATTAATTGTTATTTTATTCCTAAAAATATAAGGTTCTTCCAAATGACTTAGATAAGGTTATATATATTAATTATAAACAACTTGGGGTTCGTTTGGCTTCTTATAGTAAGTTTATTAACCTTATAGTATAAGAACACAAGAAGACATGGTAAAAGTAAAATTATTTAACATAATGTTAAATCTAAATGATAAGGTTAAAATAGGAAACTAAAATTGTCTAAATTCTATTGGATGAGATTATTTCTACCCATACCCACTTTAGATTTGAAATAAATCAATTTGGAGCTATTTAAAACCGAACTTGACTTTATAATAAAATAATATTTTTAGTTTTTCCAAAGGAGCCCCTCTCTACCCTTATAATAGGGAATCTCGTCCCTCTCTTCCTCACACCACTTTGAGACTTAAAGCTCGGCCAAACCCTGAAAAATTCACTTCTCCACTTCCCTAGAAACATCCTAGAGTTCCTGTTCTTCTTCACAGACCAATTTTAGTACCCTAAGAGGAGGACTCAAAGAGGCGCTTCAAAGAAGAGGTAATGTCCATTACCGATTCTTTTATCTTTATTTCTTCTTCCAATTATTCTTCTTAGGTTGTTTCATTATGAAGTAATAACATAAGTATCACTAATATACTGATATGTTATTATAAGTATGAAACAACCCTATTTCACCATCTATCTATCCCACGGAAAATGAAATCACTGCACGTGCGTACGTACAGAATACCATCTCCACGCCGTGGTGTACTCTATTTTCCACCACCACCTTACTTGGATGGGTATAACGGTGTAAATAATAAATACATATGATTATTTTAAAGTGATATTTATTCTGAAATAGTATACATACACTCCAATACAGTCGCACGATCATGAGAATGATATCATCGATCGTGCGTACGTACAGACTACCGTGTCCACAACGCGATGAGATTCATTCTCCACTTTAACCATTCATGAATGATTATAAATTATATATTATAAGTAATCATGAAATATATGACATAATAATTATACTGGATTTATGTGTATATATATGTATGTCATCTACTTAATTCCATTCAACTCAATAAGGAAACGAAAACAGCGTTCATGCGTACGTACGGCCTACCGTCTCCATGAACGGTGTATTTCTTTCCAATTACTGATTTATTATATATATGTATATTCTGAATATATATTATATATAAATCATGTTTTATATTCTGGAATTAAGTAATAATGATCTAAGTAATCATATGAATAATTACAAGTCAAAACACGGACGACAAATGAAACGATTTTACCCAAAACGCTCTTTAACATGTAATTTACAAAAGAACGGGTAATATAAAGTAATAAGTGAACCATATATGATATCATAACAATGAGTATGATTATAGAATAAGTCAATGACATAATTTAAATCATTATACAGGAGTTTCGGACACTTACGAAGCAAATCGGACCTAAGGTAAGGGAAATATCACAATCTCATTTTTATCCGAGATTGTTTATACTTTGGTATTTACTAGGGTGTATTTTATCATCCACATCCATGTTTCCTCAATATGTAATATTATTTCCATCCACCTACAATTTTTTTAAATCCAATTTTACCCTTCGGTGAGTTTTTAGTGAAAGATATGAAAGGAATCTTTTGTTGTTTTTCGTACGAGGTACTTTTTGACTTTTCCAAAAAAATACGAGAAGAATGTTTTCTTTTAACTTATATGGCATGAATGGATTTTTAAAAAATTATTTCCAAGAAGCTTCCCTTACAAGTTTTCAAGTTTATTTTTAATCAACTTCTTTTAGTTTAAAATTGTAAGACATGTTAAGAAAGGAAAAATGTTTTTGAAGTATAAAGGATATTTTCCTCAAGAATGGAGTTCAAGTGTTTTATCAAAATTATTTTCCATCTAAGATAATATAGGATTCTGTTTCTATCCCTATTATTACATTGATTTGATTATTTTGTGATGGAATTATGTTTATGAAATTCTTTATCTTATATGAATTGTTTTATGATGTCATAATGTTTAGGAATCCCATTTTTATTACATGGGTTATGCTATGATGTATGGTTTATGATTTTGTGGCACACATAAGAATTGTATCATTATGAGATGGGTGGGAACTATATCTCCCTCCAATGCATTGGGTAAAGATTTTATATCTCATGAGTTAGAGATGGCTGGAATGGTAATTTAATCTGGTTCAGTGTTACAGGACTGAAACGAGGAGTGGACTCGATTCAGAATGGGACTTTGTCCACTAAGATGGTCTTGGCAGCAATGCCTTGGCTACTATGGAAATCATTACATGTTCTTAATGGATGCCACAATTACATGTTTTATTCCCATGCTATTTTATCATGGTTTATGTTCCATTACGATCTAAGCCTTATGTACTTCCATGTTTTATGTTGTTGCTCATGATTTTGATGTTTAAACATTATGTTCATGTTTTTAAGTTCAAGTGTATATGGTATTTTTTATTTTATCCATGTTTACCCTTACTGAGCATTTGAGCTCACCCTTTTTATGTTTTCTTTTCCCCAGGATATAAAGAAAGGTTTTAGGTAAGAAAAAAAGGGTAAGATCTTTATGGGAGATGTCGATGATCTTTCACCACGATTAGAAGATTATATTCTGAGTTTCCAAAGACACTAAACTATTACGGTCCTTGCGTGTTTGTTTTTGTTATGTACTAAGTATTCCGAAAAAGTAATGTAATGTCCATGTACGTAAAGCTTTGGGTCTCTACACCCGTCGTTAGTGAGTATCCCCGTCGGTAATGGGAAGGGGTGGAAATTAAACTCATCCGCCCTCCACACCCGGTTCAGCACCATCGACACGGTTAGTTTGAACGGGAAGCTCCTGGCCTCATTCAGGATGGAGAGGGGGAAGTTTGATCCTGGCGGCGAGATAGGGTTTGGATACTCATAGATCCCCCTGATTTGCACCGCAATCCAACCATACAAGAGGTGGAAGGGCCCGCATATCCTTGGCGGCTTCTTGCCCTCGATAATGTGCCGCATCATTCTGTACAACTTGGCGAGCATTGGAATCCCCAGATTGACCCGCTGCCCCATGACCAGCATGGACGCCATGATAAATGAGCTGGGCCGCACCCCCATGCTGGTATCTCTCACCGGTAGGATCCAACCGCAGATGAGAGCCGCAATGAACACTTCCAGCATGACTATCGGCTGTTGTTCAGTGCTGACACTGAAACCCCAAGTCTTCCATTGGCTCTCCTCCAAGACCCGCCAATACAAGATCTCCTTACCCCGTTGGGCCGCCCTCGGACAAGTTAGAGGCCTCGGAGGGAACTCTCGATTTTCTGGGAAATTCAGGAAGCGCATGAACCACTTCTTAAAGTGGACATCCCTCACTGCCTCCTTGTCCGCTCTAGGGACGAGTGCCATCAGTGCCGACGCCAGTCGCGACATTTTCTCTGTATCCTCCCACGTGCTCATGACGGGGAGGAACTCATCATACATGGAACCCAAGACCGGAACCCCCGAAATCTGGTGGACATCCCACAGGCTGACGCCCACCTCCCCGTGGTGCAGGTGAAAGGTATTGGTCCTAGATGACCATCTGCTCAGCAATTCTGCAATCAGTTGTTTCGGTTGGTAAATGTGGAATTGGGAGGCCCATGCCGCCTCATATAAACCCACTCTCCTCAGCTCAGGCCCAAACTCCTTGCATGAGGCGCCTACCCAATAGGCCCACGCCCAGTCATCAGTAAAGTTTCCGCCCTGGTGCAGGTCCCACTCATTCGACCACCCCATCTTCAAATCCTGTAAAGACGCCTTCATCATGGTACGGTGGAGAGGAGGGGATGTCTCCAGTTGCAGTGGATTCCCATCAATATTGTTCACATGGTTGTAGAGACAGTCGGCGGTGACGAGTGTGATGTCCTCCCGCACATGACCATCGGCCGCCCTGAACCATTGGTGCTGACATGGCATGCTCCTAAACTAGCAAGCTGGTTTGTCCCTACTCGCCTCAGGGATGAAGACGTCATCCCTCAACCCGAAGCTGTACAATGGAAGCTTCTTGCACTGTGGATAATTCTTCTGACCCTCTGATATCAGCTCTATCAAAGAAATGTGGTCCGAGTGGCTTTAAACCATCTCCCCAAGGCCTGGACAGTTGGCCATCTCATCCCAACGGGCGACATCTGCAAGCACCCCCAATACAGCTTCTCGATGGGCCATTTCGGTTCCGACACCCAGAAAATAATTTTTTTTTCAGAAAGGACCGCGAATCTGGATCGCAATGCCGGCTCGCGAAGATCTCTCGTAAAGATCGATTGAGAAACCAAACCGCGGAGTCTGACCTAGGCCGGCAAACATGAGTTCGCTTGGCGCGGTCGTGGAGTCGGAGACCCACAGTTCGCCGTGAAGCTCGATTCGCGGAGAGCAGGCGTGGAGTACGCGGAGATTCGCGAACTCAAGAGCGCAAAAGTACAAGAAAACCGCGTAAAGACAAAAGAGGTCGGCCCCCTATTTATAGGCGGAGACCCCAGAGCTTCGCGGAGCATCGCGACGCATTCGGATCCCATGGCCATGGTCAGCACCGCGGGCCCCCTTTGCGAAGTCGCATCGTGAACCGCCGACAATTTTGGAGATTTTCCCTCAGACTTCGACCATTCATCCCTCCGCGGCTCCAAGTCTGAGGGGGGGGGGGGCATTTGTTGGCGCCAAAATATTTCCCGAAAGGAAGGGACGAAAAAGAAGCCCCGCACGCTGCCTCATGAAGCCCGGACGCGAAGCACCCCCGAGCATCACGGTTCCGCGAAGCACCGGAGGCAGTAACTCTCTACGAACGGCCTGACGTTCGTGAGCCCACCGCAAAGCATCGGAGGCGGTACCTCTCCGCGAACTGCCTGACGTTCGCGAGCCCGCCGCGAAGCACCGGAGGCGGCGCGTGAGTTCTTCTTCGCGGAGCCCCTTGCCTATAAATACTGGGCTCCCCCTGAGTCTCGTAGGACGGACAATCCTACCTTTCGGATTCTCCACTCCCGAATCGTGAATCACCCTTTTCCCCGGGAATCATGAGCTCCGCAAGGTACTTCTACTTCGCGTGATGCCTTCACATTGTCTTGTTTTGAGCCCCTCTTCCGAGAGGGATGCCCTTCGCGAAGCTCAAGGGCATTCGCGAAGGAGGGGGATTCCCAAGAAAACCCAGGCTGCTGCAGAGCATTTATGCTTCGCGAAACACCCATCCTGTACTAGTGATCCCCATGCTAACGCATGATCGCTACACATCGTGAAGCACACTGCTTCGCAGTACCTTTCTTCACGAGGAACCTCCTCTTCGTGAGGCAGTGCTCCGTGAATACTATTCCACATCGCGAAGCACTGTCCACTCACACCTCTTCCCCATGCTAAGGCCAAGGCACCCCACTTCGTGAAGAACACTCCTCTACTTGGCAATTCCTCTCCCCGTGCGAACCTCTAGGTTTGCACGATGTAATTTCAAAGTCCCACAGACAACACCACTCGTAGCGTTTCATCGCCTAATGATTCTTCGCATAGGCATGCTAACATCTATTGCTACTTCTCATAGACACACTTACGTGGACCCCTCGATGGTTCGCTCCACGACCCCCTTTTACCACTGCCTTACTGGTACCTTCCCTCCCCCAAGGAGTAGAGGGTGCCAGTCATGTAAGTCCTAGGGGTTCAGAGTGAACCCACCTTGTCCGAGCTGTAGGACGTTAAAATTACAAGCACCTTGTCCTAAACACATGACGTTAAACTGTGATCCGGCCCCGTGCTTCGCACGTAGGGTCCCCCTAGCTCGAGCATTTTTTACACCACCCGTCTCCACAGAGACGGGGTCACCCCCTACACAAGGGATGATATCCTCCTTCTCGGAGTAGCGTATATCCATGGGAGAAGGGAAACCACCTTGGTGTAAGACCCTAGCCCCTCTTGCGGAAGGTAGCACCCATGCACCTTCGTACTTCCCCACTGCCAAGGTCAGTGGAGGGCATGATAGGGAATGAGGCACCTCCAATCATTGGTCCCAAATCCCTCTCTCGCTGTGCTTTTCCGCACTTCGGGCCTCTATCCTGGAGTAAGTCCCAGCACCATGGGCCGCCTAATGCGTAAGCCCCTCTTCGCTTCTCACGGACGCACCCCTTCACGATGTGATCGTCAGGTCCTTGCTGCCTCTTGTTTCTCACACCGAGCATGACTCAAGTGGGCTTAGAGTGAGCATTGGCCATGGAAATTCCCTCGTCCAGCATGACGTTAAACTGTATGCCCTCGTCCAGCATGACGTTAAACTGTATGCCTTTGTCCCACATGACATTAAACTGCACACACATTTGAACTACGAGGACTTTGATCCATGTCACGACATTGAACGTAGGAAGCCTCCATGAGGTTCAAGCCCACCCATCATTTATTCACGTCGAGTTCCACCTTTGTCCAGTATGACTTTAAAGTACATTACAGTCTGACGGCAAGCCATTGTGACCACCCAAACTACGAGGTCTTTGATCCATGTCAAGGCATGGTACGTAGGAAGACTCCCTGAGGTTCAAGCCCATCTCCCATCGGACCAAGGTCCCTTCCTCATGTCGGTTCTCCGACACCCACCCTCCGAACTACGAGGACTTTGATTCATGTCAAGGCATGGTATATAGGAAGCCTTCACGAGGTTCAAGCCCACCACTAGTGGACCCATGGGTCTACTTTCATGTCGGTTCACCGATGAAACTCTTTGAACTATGAGGTCTTTGATCCATGTCAAGGCATGGTACGTTGGAAGCCTCCCTGAGGTTCAAGCCCATCTCTCATTGGACCAAGGTCCACCTTCACGTCAGTTCGCTGACGACTTACATCATTTGAACTACGAGATCTTTGATCCATGTCAAGGCATGGTACGTAGGAAGCCTTCCTGGGGTTCAAGACCACCCATCATTTTTTCACATCGAGTTCATACTCGTCCCGCATGACATCAAACTCCATCCCAGTCCGACGACAAACCATTGTGACCCACCCGAACTACGAAGACTTTGATCCATGTCAAGGCATGGTACGTAGGAAGCCTCCCTGAGGTTCAAGCCCAACACTAATCGGACCATGGTCCACTTTCACATCAGTTCGCCGAAGAATCCCCCTTTGAACTACGAGGTCTTTGATCCATGTGACGACATGGTACGTAGGAAGCCTCCCAGAGGTTCAAGCCCACCATCCGTTGGTCATCCCGACCCACCTTCATGTCGGTTCACCAGCACCCTGGCAGCATAGTGTGTAAGCCCCACACCATCTGGACCAAGGTCCGTGTTCACGTCGGTTCACCAACACACCATCCTGAACTACGTGGTCTTTGATCCATGTCAAGGCATGGTACGTAGGAAGCCTCCATAAGGTTCAAGCCCATCACCCGGTCATCCCGACCTCACTCACGTTGGTTCACCCCCGTCCATCATGACGTTAAACTATATTCCACTTCCACAATTTGAACTATGAGGTCTTTGATCCATGTCAAGGCATGGTACGTAAGAATCCTTCATAAGGATCAATCCCACCACCATCGGACCAAGGTCCACCTTCACGTCGGTTCGCTGACGACACCCAGTGGACCCCCGGGTTCACCTTCACGTTGGTTCATTGGCGACATCCATCGAACCAAGGTCCACCAGCACCATCCCGAACTATGCAGACTTTGATTCCCAACCACGGGGATACGTAGGAGTTCTCGTCGAGGCTCAAGCCCAACTTCACCGTCTCCCTTGCGATGGTCCCATTTCATTCCCCCTCCACTTCATTCAAATCTCCATTATCCACCCTGATTCTCACCCAGACTGCCATATCCCAGCATGATCATACCATTCTGCTCCTCTTCACAGCCGCCCATGGGCTGGTCCCGGTATCAGCACCCCTTCAAGGGAAATTCCTCAATCCGATCCATTCTAGCTAATGCTCTGATCGAGCTGATCCGTCTCCGCTGGACGTTAAACCTACGACATACCCTGTGTTAAACACTGGAAGCTGGGGAAAACCTCAGATATATGTTTGTGGCATATAATTCCCCGCGCTCAATGTGGGATGCCATGGGCTTCCATGCCCTCAAGAATCCCCATGAAAAAGGACAAAAGACAGACACGCCAGTTCACCAGCATACAGACACGCTACTAATGCCTCGACGTGACTACTCCCCCAACAGAAGGTTGCTGCCCTGACCCGACCCTTTGGAATGTCCTAATAGAAGCAGTGTAATTAACCGGCGTCCATGGAAACATGGAACTGGGAAGAGTTTCATGAACAACATATTAAATCTATGAGGGAGACCCGGACTAGGTGACGAGTTCTAAGGAGGAATCCACAGAAGGAAGAACCGACATCCCATCATCCCGGTTTCGATCAAGGAGCAGACGTCCCTGAATAAGGAGATGATGTCGCTCGCCTTTGGAAAGAGGGAATGTGGGGCTATAAGAAGCGTGTTTTCCTCTGCAGACGGATGCGCGCGCGCCCCTGTGAAAGTGTCAAAAACTATGTTTTCATGAAAAAAGGGGTATTTCTCTCAAAGAGTTTTACAAATCAATCTCATCTATGTCAAAATTATTTAATGTATTTTAAACTTGTTTTGAAGTTGATTTATCATGATACAAATCTTCCATATTCTGTTGATCGTTTTGTGATAGGTTTGACTGTGGATGTGTTATTTTTATACCATTCATCGTTTGTGGGTAATGTATTGAAATTTCTTATGCTAGTTTTAATACAAATTTTTATGTTATATTTCATCCTCTTCGTAAAATTAATGTGTTGGACTAGTATGTTCCGAGTTGGGGACCGGTAAAAGTAAGCCCTCCGGGTTGGGGTCCGGTTACAGCAGAACCTCTGGGTTGGTGTCCGGTTATTAGAGGCACTCCGGGTTGGTGTCCAGTTATTAGAGGTACTTCGGGATGGTGTCCGGTTATTAGAGGCACTCCGGGTTGGTGTCCGGTTATTAGAGACACTACGGGTTGGGTTCCAGTTATAGTTATCCCCTAGGCCTTGGCATGAGGCCTTGAAAAAGAAATTTATGTTTAGCATTATGTATTCCATAATTATGAAAGTGGTTATTGATATTTCATGTGATTATTTGATTAGTAGAATATCCATGTAAATAAGTAAATGGAATTATTTAATTTTATTTTTTCCATACTACGTTGAAGTTCAAGTTTAAAAGGATTTTGTTTTAGTTATACATTGCCTTAAATGTTTATTCTTATTTATGAACATTTCTGCTATATTGTTATCCTTTCTGAGCATTTGAGCTCACCCCTTTTTCTATGTTTTATTTTTCCCAGGATGTAAAGAAGTATTTTATGAATGACCTGCATGGATAGTATGAGGGGATATGAAGACAATATATTGTTGTAGTTTTTCACTTATTGATATAATGTAAACTTTATGAATTTATCTAGTGTTTCCAAGGCTACAAAACTAATCGGTCTTTCGAGACTTGATCTTTTTTGTGATCATGCCAATGTTATGTTATAATGCACCGACTCTGGGTATCTAGGGTCGGGGCGTTACAGATGGTATCAGAGGAAGTTTAGTACAAACCTTGGAAGCTTGATTTAGATAAACTCTGATTGAAGCACATAGATCTAAGATGGACTTTGAGGATTAGAATAGAATAACTTCCTAGAATTTTTGTATTGTAGAAATTTTTGTGAGTTTTCCGAGAAATACATCCCTGTCTAGAAACGAGCAGGTATAGGCGGCTCTAGCACAGATGTACCTAGGGGTAAAACCTGAAAACACCGCTTTGAGCTAGACTCGAACGTGAACTGGTGCATGACAACGAGCCTTGCTGCACTCTTGGTTACGACACTCTCAGGGGATATGCTTAGAATAATTCTCATTTTCTTTACAATCCATTATGGAGGGTTTATGAGTATATACTTCCTCAAAGGAGACATTTTTATGATTATAGATTATATCCATAAACTATTTAATTTATGTTATGTGTTTTACAAGTTTGGGATTAGGTATTGGTATTCATAAAATAATCTAGTGTATGCCATTGTTTAGAAATGGCGCCCAGTAGAAGGAATGAGAACTCAAACAATGCACATGATCCAAAGAGAAAGAAGGATCATATATTTCATGGTCTTAATCCGGAATTTATAAGAGAAATTGTCTCCCATATATTATCATCATATGAAGAAATAATATCATGTGTTGATAAGAGAAGTAAATAGTTTACTGAGTCCTATGGCTTTGAAGGGAAGAAAGAGAAGAAAAGGATGGAAGAGAGAAAGATGGATAAAGGGAAGAGGGAAAAGAAGAATTTTCCCATATGTGATAACTGTGGGAAGAAACACCCTGGAATTTGCCTGAAAGGAAAGAGAGTTTGTTATAAGTGTGGAGGAAAAAGGGCACAAAGTACGTGACTGCAAGGGTAAGAAAATGGTTTCAAATGTACAATGCTTCATTTGAAATGAGTTTGGACACTACGCGATCCTATGTCCCAGTCATCAGACTATGCTGCAAATGATGCTATTGGATAATAATCAAGTTATGATACTACCACAGATGAAGAATAATGATTAGAGTTCTACTGTTGATTATGTCATTTGAGTGTTGTATCAACAATGTACTTGTTATAATAACTATGGAGTATATAAGGATTGTACTGCAGTACTATTTCATTAAGGATTTGAGATTGTGTGGATCAAAGAAAAGTGACTCAATAGCAGGTTAATTTTTGTGGAAAATATATGCTTGAGAGAAAGATAAACCATAATATGGTTCTGATACCGAGGTAGTGATTTTAGAATAATACATGATTGATTTGGATAAATTATATTGGATATTCTTGACTACCTTGAAACTGATTAATGATTTGTATATTCCATCATTGTTGGTGTTTACAACATTTTTGGATTGAAGGAGTATATCTATTATTCTTTAAGGAATCATGGATCTTGAATGTAATCAGTAAGGTTTTATGGTAATTTAGGATGTTGTAGTGTCTTAAAAGAATACATGATGAAGGTGTTTACATGTTATTACGCAGCAAAAAGGATCTTTATTGTGTTTACCTTATAAATTTTGGACTGAAGTATTTTGGATAGTTCTAGTTTGGATTATTTTGGATTGCCATAAAAAGGAGAACCTGGAGGTCGGGCGGCAACCCGTCGCGTCTGGCAAGGCCGCAAGACTTGAACCCACAACTGAAGGGCGACAAGGGTGTATCACCTACCACTGACCCACGTGATGTCCTGTATTGAATAATGTCATTTTTTAATGTTTCTGCTAGATTAATTATAAATTCATTTTTTTAACCCTATACGAATAGTATAAATAGAATATTATTTATTATCTTTTTGAGTGAAAGATGAGTTTGTGGTAGAACTTAGTTAAAGGATGAGACTCTACTTGTCAAGTATATATTTTTCTTCTTCTCTTATTCAATGAAGAAATTAATTCTTATACTTTAGTGAAGGGATCTTAAAACAAAAAAAATGTGTTATCCGAATACCATATGTTTTGCTGAACCAATGGTATTTTAAATCATCATAGATTGATTAATTTAAGGCCCTCAATTTTACACTTGTTTGTCATTGATGACCTAAATCACTACCTATAAATATTTATGTTTTTCCTCCAATTATATGTCTCTAATTTCCACCAATGTTCTCTGAATAGAGATCATAATTTGGTGGTGACCCTTTCATTTCTCTTTTCCTCTTATTAAGACTAAATTTTATTGGCCCAATTTCCGATGTGGGTTTTCCCACAAAGATATTTTCTATATTCAAACATTTATTTTCAAAGAGCAATTTCAAATTGCAAGGATGCAATTTATTGAAGGAGGGGAGAAAGTAACACCCCAAGATTTTATAGTGTGTTATTTTTCAAGATAATTCAATAACTTGCACTACACGCAACACCGAGTTCAAGCACACCATGACTTACCAAACAAGCCGTTCAAAAGAGGTTATGAATAGTATTAACTAAATTTTAAACTTTATATAATCCTTATAATTTTATAATCTATATTATGAGTTTCTTTGACATAATTTAAGAACAAATTCATTTTCAGTATTTCACTTTTACCAACTTTCAATAGTGAACCCTTTTTAAATCCAATATTTTAAACTTTTATATATTCAATTTGACTAAATAAATTTAATTTTTAGAATGGGGACATCAAAAATTTACAATGAAACATCCCAACCTTCCACGGTATGCTTTCCTTTGAATAATACAGTAGTGTGTGTTGTACGCAACTTCGAGTTCTAACACACACCACATCCAATCAAACTAGGTGTTATGAATAGTAATACATACTTTTTGAAATTTTATAAATTTTATCTCTCAAAATGGATTTCATTTTTGTATTTGGAGTATCGAATTTATCCTAAGGTGAAATTTTGGAACTTTTCGGATAACATTTATATTTTGATGAATAGTGAAAATTAATAAATTTTAATTAAAAATAGATTTTTTAATCGAAATAATTTTTATTGATAAATTATGAATTTGAGTGGTTTTAAAGTATATTTAGAATATATTGTTACCATTTAATACAATTTTGGTCATTATACATAATTTCACAATTAAACCAGATATAAACAAGTGTCAATCTTTTGATAGTTATTATCTCTTAAAAACACGCTATTTGTTTTAACGACGGGAATTAATTTTTAAATTAATTAATGCAACTGATATGTTTTGAATTTGGAAAAATAGACATAATTTTATAATTCATAATATCAAATATATCTTAGGCCTAATTTTTGGTATTTTTCTGGAAACTTTCATTTTTTGATGAATAGTGAAACCACTAAGTGGTAGTTATAAAACTGAATTTTTTAAAAAACATAATTTTACCGCTTCTCTGAGTGGAATTTCGAAAATACGAGAGATGTGCTTAATATCAAGGAGTAAAATTTGGTTCAATGAGATGAAAATAATTTTTGGTGAATAGTAACTTTTTACTTTTATTTACCACGGTTAAAAGTGAATAGGGTAATTAAGGGTAAACATGATATTAATATTACCCTAACACATGTCCAAATTCTATTGGACAAGTGTATCTAGACCAAAAACGTCCTTAGGAGTAAAATATTATCATTTAGGTCCACTTGTATTAGATTAGGTCATTTATTATTATTTAATTCAAAGAAGAGTTAAAAGAGTTAAAATCAAAGTTTATTTACTAAATCATTTTTAATATAGGGTTATACATAAGATAAATTCGATTGTAAATATTAATTAGAAATAAAAAAATATTTCCTACATAATGGTATTTTATTTTTAATTTTTAGACATTAGATAACTTAATTTATTTATGACACAGTGGTGATGCAGTAATTACCTAATTAATGAAAAATTAGAATAATTTATATTATAAATACCCAAATAAATGTAATTTGATACTTTTTTATAAATATAAAAAATATTATAGGTTAATATGACATGTTAATATTGATTTAATTAACTTTTTTTGAATTAATAACTCTGTTAGTATTTTTTAAAAAATCAATTATTGAATAGTGTCAAAATTGACATAAAAGAGTTTGTAAAACAAATACTATATTATTAATTGATATTAAATTTCTAAAAATAAAATGTTCGGCCATGAGACTTATATAATGATAGGTGTATAATTAATGGACCACTTGGGGGTCTCTTGGATCTATATAGTAAGTTTAGTAACCATATAGTATAAAAATACAAAGAGACATTGTAAAAGTGAAACTAATTAACTAAGAGTTAATACTTATATATAAGGTTAATATAATAACCCAAACCTGTCTAAATTCTATTTCTTGAGTGTTTTTATACCCATACCAACCTTAAACTTTAAATAATCCACTTTGGAGCCATTAGAAACCGAAAATGAATTTATTATAAAATAATATTTCTTGTTTTTCTAAAGGTTCCCCTCACCCCTCTTATAAAAGGGCACTCCCCATTCTCATTGATTCACACCTTAAAAGCCTTTTGGTTCAGACAATCCATGCCCAAATACTCTCTCAACTTCCCTCAATACAACCTAGAGGCCTTAGTTTGATCAGAAAGCCAACCTATGGAGCTCTTTTGATCAAATCAAAATGAAGAACCCGAAGAAAAGATAATGTTTTCACCACCCTTTTTCAAATTCATTTCTTCTTCATCTTCTTCTTTATTTGTTATTATCATTCTAAAATAATGAATCCGATATCTCCTATATACTGTAATATTATTATAAACATGGTACAACCATATTTTAGTAATCTATCCATCCTTTTAATGGCATGTCACCATACGTGCGTACGTACAACTTACCGTCTCCACGTCATGGTGTAATTGTCATTCAATAAATTATTATTTGGATGGGTATAATAATGATTTGTAATTCATGTAAATAATAAATATAACATTATAATTATTCTGTCTATATGATATACAATCCAATTATATATTATTTTAACATCAAAAGAATGATATTGTCGCTCGTGCGTACGTACGGACTACCGTCTCCACGAACGCGATGAGATTCATTCTCCATTGCATCCATTCAAGTATAATTATCATTTTATGATTAAAAATAATGTTTAAAGACTTGATATAATTCTGGATATGAATAAGATACAACCTATCCATACCAAACACGGCTTACCTAACAAAGAATATAAAGGAAAACGAGTAAGTTAACACCCGAAATGATGATAATACTAAGACATTATTAACAAATCAATGTTAAAAGATCATATATGATATCATATTAATGTAAATGATTCTTTTATAATTCAATAACAATTATTTCACCATTATACAAGAGTTTAACCTACCTTCGTTCAAGGAAAAAGTACAATGTAAAGGGTTTTCATCTCACTCTTTATTCCCATGAGAATCATTTTATATTGCCACTATTACCTTTTGTGTGGTGTATGTACTACCCATAATTGTATTATTTATGTAATAAACTTTAATTTATGTGTATTTACATATTCATTGTATGATACCTCTTTCACGGGGTGTATGTTTCGTAAGTTACCAAATTGGTAAGGGTTAATTTCACAATCTCTTTATTATCCGAGGTTGTTTTTTTATGTAAGTATCTACTAGGACATATTTATTATCCATGTACATGTTTTATGAAAGTGTTTTCAAAGGGATTATTTTGAGGGACTTTTTACAAAAACATCATTTCATATGTTTTAAATATTTATTCTTCTAAATCTTTCTCATTAATGTCCATGTCTTCAAAATGGTTTTTAAGGATTTATTTATATAGACATGAATGTTTTTAAAATATTAATTCCTTTCAAAGGTTTCAAAGTGGTATGAAACACTTTTATTCAAAAAAGTATTTAAATGAATTCTTGTATAAATTGTGTTACTTTTAAATTTTTTCATGAAAAAGGGGTATTTCTCTCATAGAGTTTTAAAAATGAATCTCATCTATGTCAAAATTATTTAATGGATTTTAAACTTGTTTTGAAGTTGATTTATCATAATAAAAATCTTCCATATTGTGTTGAAGGTTTTGTGATATGTTTGACTGTGGATGTGTTATTTTTATACCATTCATGGTTTATGGGGAAAGTATTGACATTTCGTATTCTAGTTTTAATACAAATTTTTATGTTATATTTCATCATATTCTTAAGATGAATGTGCTGGACTAGTATGTTCCGGGTTGGGGACCGGTAAAAGTAAGCCCTCCGGGTTGGGGTCTGGTTACAGCAGACCCTCCAGGTTGGTGTCCGGTTATTAGAGGCACTCCGGGTTTGTGTCCGGTTGTTAGAGGAACTCCGGGTTGGTGTCCGGTTTTTAGAGGAACTTTGGGTTGGTGTCCGGTTATTAGAGGCACTCCGTGTTGGTGTCCGGTTATTAGAGGCACTCCGGGTTGGTGTTCAGTTATTAGAGGCATTCCGGGTTGGGTTCCAGTTATAGTTACCCCCAGGCCATGGAACGAGGCCTTTACAAAGAAATTAAAGTTCAGCATTATGCATTCCATCATTATAAAAGTGGTTATTGATATTGCATGTGATTATTCTATTAGTAGAATATCCATGTGAATAAGTAAATGGCATTATTTCATTTTATTTTTTCCATACTATGTTGATGTTCAAGTTTAAAAGGCTTTTGTTTTAGTTATACACTACCTTAAATGTTTATTCTTATTTATGAAAGTTTCCACTATATTGTTATCCTTACTGGGCATTTGAGCTCACCCCTTTTTCTATGTTTTATTTTTCCCAGGATGTGAAGAAGTATTTTATGAATGACCTGTACGGATAGTATGGGGGGATATGAAGACAATATATTGTTGTAGTTTTCACTTATTGATGTAATGTAAACTTTATGAATATATCTAGTGTTTCCAAGGATACTAAACTTATCGGTCATTCGAGACTTGATCTTTCTTGTGATCATGCCAATGTTATGTAATAATGCACCGACTCTGGGTATCTAGGGTCAGGGCGTTACAACATCATTTTAAATGTTTTAAAGATTTATACTTCTAAACCTTTCTCATTAATGTCCATTTTTTTAAAATGGGTTTTAGGATTTATTTTTATGGACATGAATGTTTTTAAATTTTAATTCCTTTTAGAATATTCAATGTGTTATGGGGAAATTTGATTCAAAACTATCTTTCTAATGAATTCCTTTATAAATTATGTGATTTTTAAATGATTGCATGAAAAAAGGATCTTTCTCTGAATGATTTTTACAGATCATTTTCAACTATATGAACATCATTTATGAGATATTATTCTTGATTGAGGTTGATTTATTATGATAGAAATATTCCACATTTTATTAAGGGTTTTGTGATATGTTTGACTGTGGATGAGTTATTTTTATACCATTCATGGTTTATGGTCAAAGTATTGACATTTCATATGCTAGATTTAATATGAATGTTTATGTTATATTTCAAACTTCTTATAAGATGAATGTGTTGGACTAGTATGTTCCGGGTTGGGGACCGGTAAAAGTAAGCCCTTCGGGTTGGGGTCCGGTTACTGCAGACTCTCTGGGTTGGAGTCCAGTTAAAGAGGCTCTCTGGGTTGGAGTTCAGTTACAGAGGCTCTCTGGGTTGATGTCCAGTTATAGAGGCTCTCTAGGTTTGGGTCCGGTTACAGTTATCTTATAGGTCATGGAATGAGGCCTTGACACAGAAATTAAAGTCTGGTACTATAAATTCCCTCATTATGAAATTAGTTATTAGATGGGATTATTTGACTTATAGAGTAACCATGTGCATTTTTATATGGAAATGTTTGATTTATTTTTTCCATATTATGTTCAAGTTTACATTTAAATTGATATTATTTTTATTACACATCTTGCCTTAAACGTTTATAGCTTCCGCTAAATTATTTACCCTTATTGAGCCTATGAACTCACCCCTTTAATATGGTTTATTTTCCTAGGATCCGGAGAAGTGTTTTATGTTTGAGATGCAGAGTTAAACTAAGGGAATAATGGCCTTCTCAAATGATTTTTTTGTGTTCTATGTTAAAAAGTATAATGTAATTTTCATGTATGTATTCTATTTTCCAAGACTGCTAAACTGGTCAGTCTTTCGGGACATGATTCCTTATAATCATGCCAATGTTATGTAATAATGCACTGACTCTCGGTAACTGGGGTCGGGGCATTACAATTGGTATCAAAGGGAGTTTAGAAATAACCATGGAAACTAGATTTACATAATCTATGATTAGATCACATTACCCTTAGATAGATATGTAGGATTATTATAGAAGAACTTCCTAGAATTTTGGTAATGTAGAGATTTTGTGAGTTTTCTAAGCAATACATCCCTGTCTGGATACATGTAGGTAGAGGCGGCTCTAGCACAGATGTATGTAGGGGTAAAATCTGAAGACACCTCTTTGAGCTAGAATCGAACGAGAACTGGGGCATGAAAATGGGCCTTGCTACACTCTTGGTTACAACACTTCCTAGGGATATGCTTAGGAAAATTCTCATTTTCTTTACAAACCATTAGGAAGGGTTTTTGAGTATATACTTCCTCAAAGAATTTTTTTATGATTATGAATTATATCCATAAACTGTTCAATTTATGTTAACTATTTTACATGTTTGGAATTATGAATTGCAATTCAAAAACTGACCTAGTGTATGCCATTTTTTTGAAATGGATCCCAGTAGAAGGATTGATAACTCCAACAATATGTATGATCCAAAGAGTAAGAAGGATCATATATTTCATAGTATTAATCCAACATATAGATGTCAAATAGTATCCCACATATTCTCAACATATGAAGAAATAGTACCATGTGTTAATAAGATAAGTAAAGAATTCCATGACACCTATGGCATTGAAGGGAAGCCAGAGAAGAAAAGGATGGTAGAGATAAAGATGGATAAAGGGAATAAGGGAAGGATGTATTTTCCCATATGTGATAATTGTGGAAAGAATCACCTTGGTAAATGCTTGAGGGGAATGAGAGTTTGTTATATGTGTGGAGAAAAAGGACACCAAGTACATGATTGCAAGGGTAAGAAAAAAGTTTCAAATGTACAATGCTTTATCTGCAAGGTGTTGGGACACTACAAGAATCAATGTCCCAATAATCAGAGTATACCATAAAGGATGCTATTGGATAATAATCAAGTTATGATACTACCTCCTATGAAGAGGAATGACTAGTGTTCTTATTTTTTTATTATAGAATTATTTCATTTGAGAGTTGTATCAACTATATAATGGTTATATGAATTATGGAGATAAATAAGGATTGTACTGTAGTACTTTTTTATTGAGGATTTGAGATTATATGTTTCTAAGAAAAGTGACTTAATAGTAAGCTACACATTTTGGAAAATTACATGGTTGAATGAAATGTAACCATTAATATGGTTCTGATAATGAGGTAGAGATTTTGGAATAAGACATTGTTGATTTGGAGAAATTATATTGGATATTCTTGAATTCCATAGAACGGATTAATAGTTTTTTTATTTCATCATTGTTGGAATATTCAATATTTTTTGATATAAGGAATATATCCACAATTATATACAGGATAAGGGAGAATGAATGTAATCAATAAGGTTTTATAGTTATTTAGGGAGTTACCATGTTTTAAAATAATACATGATGAAGGTGTTCACATGTTATTACGTGGAAAAAAGGATCTTAATTGTGTTTAACTTCCATATAAATTTTGGACTGTGAGTTTGGATAGAAGTATTTTGGATAAGTCTAAAGGTTGGAATGGATTAAGTTTAAAATTTGATGCTATTGTTAAGGTTATTTTTGGATTTTTATAAAAAAGAAAACATTCAGACCATGTGACAACCCATCGCGTCAGACAAAGCTGTGGGAATCGAACCCAAAACCATAGTGCGATTGGGATTTATCACCAACCACTAGACTACGTGAAGTCCCTGGATTGTATAATGTAGTTTTTTAAGGGTCTGATAGGTTAATTATAAATTCATTTTTGGAACCCTATACGAATTGGATAAATAGAATATTTTTTATGTTCCATTATCTTTTAGAATGAAAGATGAGTTTGTGGAAGAAATTAGTTAAAGGATGGAACTCTATTTGTCATGTATATATATTTTTTATTCTCTTATTCTATGAAAAATTAATTTTTAAACTTTAGGCAAGGGATCTTAAAACTAAAAATGTGTTATCCTAATACCTTATGTTTTGTTGAACCGATGGTATTTGTAATCATCATAGATTGATGGATTTGAGGCCCTCAATTTTACACTTGTTTGTGATTGATGACCTAAATAACTCCCTATAAATATTTACATTTTTTCTCCAATTATGTGTCTCTAATTTCGACCAATGTTATCCTAATAGAGATCATAATTTGGTAGTGACCCTTTCATTTCCCTTTTCCCCTTATTAAGAATAAATTTTATTAACCCAATTTCTAATGTGGGTTTTCCCACAAAGGTATTTTTTATTTCCAACCATTTATTTTCAAAAAAAAAATTTCATATCTCAAGGCCACAAATTATTGAATGAGGGAAGAATTTAACACACCAATATTTCATAGTACATTATTTTTTCAAAGTAATATAATAACTTACAATACACGCAACACCGAGTTCTAGCGCACCATGACTTACCAAACTAGCCATTCAAAAGTGGTTATGAATAGTGTTAACTTAATTTTAAACTATATATAATCCTTATAAATTTAGAATCCATATTATGAGTTTCTTAGACATAATTTGAGAACAAATTAATTTTGTTTCAAATAAAAGAATTATTTCTCAAAAAATGCAATTTTATTGCCTTTTAATGTAGAATCCTTTTTAAATCCAATATTTGAAACTGTGCTATACTATATTTGAAAAAATAAACTTCTTATTTATAATCGAGAAAAAATAATTTAGTTTCAATTAATTTTTGGTGTTTTTCTGTTAACTTTCATATTTGGGTGAATAGTGAAAAATAATATATTTTAACTGAAAACAAATTTTTTAATCAAAATAATTTATAATGTTAAATAATACATTTTAATGGGTTGGGAGGATAAATAGATTATATTTTTACCCTTTAATCAAATTCTGGTCATTTTATGTAATTTCACTTTGAAATTGGACATAAACAAGCGTCAATCTTTTGATAGTTATTATTTCTTAAAAATACGCTTTTTGGTTTAGACAAAGGGAATTAATTTAAAATTAATAAATTAAAATTCTATGTTTTGAATTTGGTAAAATAGACTTCATTTTTGAAATTGGAACATCAAAATTATCTTAGGGTGAATTTTTGTTATGTTTCTGAAAACATTCAATTTTTGATGAATAGTGAAAAACACTGCGTTATTGGTTAAAACCAACTTTTAATTTAAATAATTGTTTATTTAATTTAAATTTATTTTAGGTCCAAAAATATAAATAATACCTATATAATTTTAATGTAATTAATTAGAGTCATTTTATAATAAGTGTAGATATATTAAAATTTTATTGAAATTTTACTGTCTTTTACCCACCTCCTAGGAGAATTTGCAAATTTGCATAAAACATAATTTTACCTCTTTTATGTATTTAATTTCAAAAATATGATATACCTGGTTGATATCAGTATGTAATTTTTTTTCAATAAGATAAAAATAATTTTTGGAGAATAGTAACTTTTGACTTTTATTTACCATGGTTAAAAGTAAATAGTGAAATTAAAGGTAAAAATGATATTATAATTACCCTAACACATGTATTCATTCTACTGGATATGTTTAATTTGACCCCAAAAAAACATTGTAATAAAATTTGATCCTTTAGGTCCACTTGGATTAGATTTTGACATTTATTAATATTTAATTCAAAGAAGAGTTAAAAGTGTTAAATTCAAAGTTTAATAACTAAAAAACTTTTAATAATAGGGTACACATAAGATAAATTTGACTTTGAATATTTCATAGAAAAATAAAAAGATTTAATACATAATGGTATTTTATTTCTAATTTTTAGACATTGAATAATTTAATTTATTAATGACACAATAATGATGCAATAATTACCTTATTAATGAAATATTAAAATAATTGATATTATAAAAACCCAAATAAATGTAATTTGAGACTTTTTATGAATTACACTAATTTTCTAGGTTAATATGACATATTAGGGTCGATTAAATGAATTTTTTTAGAAGTAATAATGCTGTTATAAATTTATCAAAAACAAAATACCGGATAGTGTCAAAATTGACATAAAAGAGTTATATTATTAATTGGTATCTTATTTCTAAAAATATATGGTTCAGACAAAGGTATTAAATACTATTATATATGTCCTTAAATAACCACTTGTGATTCTCTTGGAATTTTATAGTATGTCTATTAACTATATAATATAAAAATACAAAGAGACATGGTAAATGTCAAACTATTTAACTAAGAGTTAAATCGAAAAGATAAGGTTAATATAGTGACCAAAATCTATCTAAAACCTATTTGTTGAGTGGTTTTAGACCCATACCAACATTATCCATTAAATAATTCATTTTGGAGCCATTAGAAACCGAAAATGAATTTATTATAAAATAATATTTTAAGTTTTTTCTAAGGTGCCCCTCACCCGTCTTATAAAAGGGAACTTCCCCTTCTCTCAAATTCATACCTTCAATGCCATTTTTATTGAAACAAAACTTCACAAATATCCTCCCAACTATCCTAAATTCATCCTAGATCCCTTAACTAGGTCAAAAATCCAGCCTATGGAGACCTTTTGATCAAATCAAAAGGAAGAACTCGAAGAAGAGGTAATGATTTCACCACCCTCTTTCAAGTTCTTTTATTATTCCACTTAATCTTTCATTGTTGTTACCATACCAAAATAATAAATTCAGTACCTTATATATACCATGATGTTATTATAAATATGTAACAACCATATTTATTATTCTATCCATCCTATGAATGATAATGTCACCATACGTGCGTACGTACGACTTACCATCTCCATGTCGTGGTGTAATTTGTTATTCAACACTATGTTATTTGGATGGATATAATGATGACTGATATGTATATAAAAAATTAAAATAACATGATAATTTCCCTGTAAAATTAATATACCATCGAATTCCTCACCTTTAAGGAAATGATATTTTCGCTCATGCGTTTGTACGGATTATCGTCTCCACGGCGCGATGAGATTCATTTCCACGTTCATCATTCATCAATGATTATAAAATATATATTAAAAATAAGTATGAAATATATGAAATAATAATGCTACTAGATATATATATATATATTTATGTACTTACATATATCTTATTCACTTACTTCTGTTCAATACAACATGAAAACAGAAACACCGTTTATGCGTACGTACGACCTACCGTCTCCATAAACGGTGTTTTCCATTTCATATATCTATCAATTATAAATATTTATATTCTAAATATATATGATATATGAATCAAGGTTTGTATTCTAGAAGTATTTAAATGATTATCTAAATGATGCGGTCAATAATAACAAGTTAAAATACGTATGATAAATAAAGCGATTATTATCTAAAATGTTAATTTAACATGAAAATCATTATTAAATTGGTAGTATAAAGTAATAAATGAGTCATGTTTGATATAATAGATATGAATATTGTTCTGGTATAATATAATAACATACAATGGTCATTATACAAGAGGTTAAACGTACCATTGACCAAGGGAAGTGCAAGGTAAGGGGTTTTCATCTCACTCCTTATTCCCGTGAGATTCATGCTATATTGACACTATTTCCTTTTGTGTGGTGAATGTACTGCCCATAATTGTATTCTTTGTGTAATAAACTTTAATTTATGTGTATTTACATCTTTATTGTATGATAATTCATTCATGGAATGTATGTTTCATAAGATCCCAAATTGGTAAGGGTTAATTTCTCAATCTCATTATTATTAGAGATTGTTTATGTGTAAGTTTTTACTGGGAAATATTAATTATTCATGTCAATGTTTCATAAAAAAAAATTCAATGTGATTATTTTAAGGGACTCTTTTACTAAAACATCATTTTAAAATTTTTAAAGATTTATTCTTCTAAACCTTTCTCATTAATATCCATTTTTTAAAAATGGGTTTAAGGATTTATTTATATGGACATTAATGTTTTTTAATTTTAATTCCTTTCAAAAGTTTCAAAGTGGTATGGAACAATTTTATTCAAAACAATCTTTTAAAAGAATTCCTTTATAAATTATGTGACTTTTATATGATTTCATGAAAAAGGGATATTTCTCTCAATGATTTTTTCTGATCATTTTCTACTATGTGAACATCCTTCATGAGATATTATTCTTGATCGAGGTTGATTTATTATGATAAAAATATTCAATATTATATTTAAGGTTTTGTGATATTTTTGACTGTGGACGAGTTATTTTTATGCCATTCATGGCTTATGGTCAAAGTATTTACATTTCGTATGACAGTTTTAATATGAATGTTTATTTTATATTTCAACCTTTTCATAATATGAATGTGTTAGACTAGTATGATCCGGGTTGGGGACTGGTAAAACTAAACCCTCCGAGTTGGGGTCCAGTTACAACAGAATGTCCGGGATGGAGTCTGGTTACAAAGGCTCTCTGGATTGGATTCTGGTTACAGAGGCTCTCCGGGATGGAGTCCGGTTACAGAGGCTCTCCGGGTTTGGGTACGGTTACAATTAGCCCATAGGTCATGGCACGAGGCCTTGACACAAAAATTAAAGTCTGGTACTATACAATCCCTCTTTATGAAATTAATTATTACATGTTATTATTCGACTAGTAGAATATCCATGTGCATGTTTATATGGTAATGTTTGATTTATTTTTTCCATATTACGTTCAATTTTATGTTTAAAAGGATATTGTTTCTATTACACAACTTTGCTTAAATGTTTATAGTTTCCGCTAAATTATTTACCCTTACTGAGAATCTGAGCTCACCCCTTTATTATGTTTTATTTTTCCAGGATCCCAAGAAGTGTATTATGTTTGAGGTTCAGGGTTAATCTATGGGAACAATGACATTCTCAAAGGATTTTTTTTGTGTTGTATGTTAAAAAGTGTAATATAATGTTCATGTATGTAATCTATTTTACAAGACTGCTAAAATGATCAGTCTTTCAAGACTTGATTCCTTGTAATCATGCCAATGTTATATAATAATGCACCGACTCTAGGTAACTGGGGTCGGGGTGTTACAATCAAAGTGGACAAAGTCCATTACTAAACTGGGTTTACTTGCCATTCCAGCAATGTATTACTGAATCAGATTCACTTATCATTCTGGCCCTATACTATTGAACCGGGTTTACATGCCATTCTAGCCCAATATTACTGAACTAGATTTACTTTCTTTCCAGTCATGTCTATCTAATGAGATATAAATCTTTACCCAATACATTTGAGGGTGATATAGGTCCCACCCATATCATAGTAAAATCATTCATATATGTGCTACAAAAACATTAATCATTCATCATAGCATAACCCACGAAATAAAATGGATTTCTTAAAAATCGTTCCATCATAATCCATTTAAAATATCATTTTATCATTAACAACATAAAATCATAGTAATTATATGGATAGAAATATGACCCTATTTAAAGATAATTACATTATATGGAAAATAATTTTGATAAAACACTTGAAATTAATTCTTGAGGAAAAAATCCTTTCATCTTAAAAAATGATTTCTTTTCTCAAAATGCCATGGAATTTTAAAAGATATGAATTTAGTTGAAAATAATATTGAATTCATATAGTTTAAGATCTAGGGAAATAGGGTGTCATGAAACCATAAAAATCCATTCATGGAATATAGGTAAAAAAAATTCTTCTCATAATCTTGCTGAAGAATTAAAAAATTACCTCACATCGATAACGAAAGAAAGATTTATTCCATACCATTTAATAAAAAAATTCACAAATGGGTAAAATTGACTTTAAACAAAAGTAGAAGAAAAGAAATAATATTATATATATTTAGGAAACATGGATGTGAATGATAAACTTACCCCCGTAAATACCTATGAATAAACAATCTCTGATTATAATGAGATTGAAAAATAATCCCTTACGTTAGGTTCGATTTCTTCAATATGTGTCTAAAACTCCTCTTTTTTAGGTATCTACTTTTTGGTATGCACTAAATGACTCCTCAATATGGATTTATACCAAAATGGTGGACTCTAGGATGAAGTTTGGGAAGTTGGGAGGAGTTTTGGGTAGAGGTTGGCTAAGACAAATGGCTTTGGATGTGGGATTAAAAGAGATGGAAGGGTTCCCTTTTATGAGAGAGGGGAGGGGCACCTTTAGAAAGTCTTGAAATATTAATTTATTATATATTAATTTTCAGATTATAATGCTCCGAAACTAATTTATTTATAAAATAAGTTGAGTATTGGTCGTAATACTCTTAACCAATAAAATTTATACATGTTTTGATTTTATTTCAAACCTTATCATTTTGATTTATCTTTATTTAAACTATTTAATTTTATTTATGGTAATAATATTATAAATATTAAATGATTATAAATATTTACTTATGTATTCTAAATTTTTCATTATTAGATACTTTATCACATTTTTGAACATATACTTTTTTCTTTGTAATTGTTAAATATTTTTGCGATTTTTAAATAATTTAATAATATGTTATTTTTATAAAATATCAAGAGTGTCTATTTTGTGACTATAAATTTATTTGAATATAAATAAAATCCATAGAGAAGATAAATTCAAACCAAAACATTAAACACATTCCTAAAAAGTCATAATCATCTATAAAATTCATGGATCAGGTTAATTAGTTTATAAGATAATTATTTTAATATTTTTAGAACCATTTATTTGATATTTCTATCAATAAAATAATTTATACATCACTTATCGTTTTATCATTAATGGTAATTATTTAATATCTAAAAATTATAAATAAATTCACATGATTTTTATAATTTCATTATCTTTCTGTATACTATTTATGTTATAAGTATTACCGTTTTTATCAATATATTATAATTATTGTACTTATAAGATATATGAAAGTGACATGTTGTCACCATCTTTTGTTTTAATTATAATTACATCACTTTCATAAAAAAATTCCATTATATAAATAAATTCAAACCCTTATATGATATTGGTCTACTTTAATTCATAAAATAGTATTTTTATAGGTTTTAGGATAATTGTAGTATCTTTATCATACTGTTAGTTACCCTAATTTACCTTATTTACCTTTAACTGTGGTATATAAAAATTACTATAGTTACTATTCTTGATATCAAAAAATAAAATAAAAGTAACCTATTAAAATAATTTGGACCCAGTGATTCCAAATATGGAATCCATTATTCATAATTCAAAATAAGAATTACCAGATAGTAATTTAAAATTAATTTTCGTTGTTAAAACCAAAAAGCGTGTTTTTAAGAAGTAAAAACTTATCCAAATATGGTCATGTGTATATGTCCAATTTAAATGTGAAATTACTTTCAATGAAAAAAATTAGATTAAATGATAAAAAATAATCCCATTACACTTTATAAACAATTAAAAATATAATCTAACCATATAAATAAATTAGATGAAAAGCCAATTTGGAATTAAAATATAGTATTTTTCACTATTTATCAAATTATGAATTTCAACAGAAAAATACAAAATTTTCAACAAAGTTTAACTTTGATGACCAAATTCCATAGATGATGTTTTTTTGTCATATAGAATATATAAAGTGTTAAAAACTATATTTAAAATTGGTGCACCATCAAAATGCGACAAAATTTTATTTTTTGAAAAATATTTTTTTTATCCGAAAAATTGAATTTTTTCTTATATAATGTTCTAGAAAATAAATAATATTAATTTTAATGTTGTATAAAATTCAAAAGGAGTTTAATATTATTCATAATGTCTAGTTTATATAAAATTTTAATAATATATTGTTTTTTATTGAAGCTCAGTGTTGTGTACAACGTAGGCTATCGAGGAAGGTCTCTCTTTCCTGTAATAAAGCCATGTCAGTGTTGTGTTTAGTGCATGATTACTTTGATATTGAATATAACATAATCTACTCATAGTTCATTTATAACTTAAACAAAATCTATAATTAGTGTCGTGTGAAATAAATTCTCTAAAATTAACATGAAATTGTGTGTGCACAAGCCAAGTATAGTGTTGCGTATACAGAAAGCTGATACGATGTTGTGTATAGAAAAAGATAATCTTGGTGTGGAGTATAAATCAAGATATCAATGAAATTTAAAATAATCTCTCTCAAAAAATCTTGGGGTGTTACAATGGATCACCTACCATTCTAGGTCAATGACTTGAAAGTCATTGGTTGACATTTTGAGATAGGTCCTAGGTATCGAACATGGTCAGTGGTTGACCCTTATTTGATTTTACCCATCAATGGTAACATGATATTGATTCTATGTTTCAAACAAGGTCAATAGTTATCCTATTTCGTCATGAAATCCTCATTATGTTTCATATATTGGGCATAGTGACTCATACCTTCCACCTCCTTATGTTTTGGGGGATCCACAACACTCTTGGTGGTCCCTCTATGCATCCATGCACATTGGGTTGGAATGGTAGTATGGTTTGGGATTTCCCACCAGTCATTTCCTTTCCATTTTTATTTACTCCCACATGATAGGGAAGCCTAACATAACTCCTTGTTTCAAACTCTGAGGATGGATCACATGGGATGAGGAGTCTTGGTAGGGTTTATACCCATATAAAGAAGTTTCAAAACCAATGGTCCAAACTCGATGACCATAAAATAGTCCAAGAGATATGACTCTAAACATTATTGTGCTTTTTCCTTGTCATAGGAGGTTAAACTATACATATACTTCCCACGCATATGATGTTAAATTAGGAACCCATGGTCCAAACATTATGACCATAAACTAGGATCCTTAGGGTCCAAATTCTACAAACCTAAACTAAGAACTCTATAGTCCAAGATAAACGACTATAAACCATAAAATGATTTTTCTTTACCACTTTATGTTAAGATACATGGATACTTCCCACACAGACAATGTTAAATTCGGCACTCATGGTCCAAACTCAATGACCTTAAACTAATAGCCTATGGTCCATGAAATTAGACCTTTAACTACTTGTAGTAATATAGTCTTTTATACTAGGTTGATCTGGGTCCTACCACTGACATTCCTTAATGCGTAGGGGCATTAGACCAAAGGTGTTAAGTTCAATGATGATATCTGTCAGACCAGTCTCCACACTTTGAGTCTTTCTGGGTTTGGATTTCCATAATCATTCAAATCCATAACTACCCCATAACGATAGTGTTCTCATGTCACTTCATCTAACCTCCCATTTCTGGAAAACACCCTAATGTATGGACACCGTGTTTCTAATTTTTTCAAAAGTTGATTCTACGTTTTCACACTCTACCTTTGAATGGTGATGTTGTGGATCATGTGTTGCAAACGTGGTCAACAGTGATCCATCCCATCATTCACCCCTTCAAGGATCTGTACATTGGATTTTTTTTATTTACATCCTTCTTATTCCCTATATTCTAGTGGAACTCTAACACCCTTGGGGTTGATCCTCAGTGCACCTGTGCATGATGAGTGAGAAGATCCGATGTTCCACACTTCTATTTGTGATAGGGAAGTACTGACATCACTCCTTGCTTCCCACACCGTGCATGGATTATGTGGGCTTAGGAGTCTTGGTTGGGTTTGTTCCAATATAGATAATCTTCCCATGCTTATTTTCAAAGAACTTTGACTTTAAAATAGGATCCATATGGTCAAAAATCTATTACCTTAAACTAATAAACCCAATGGTTTTTTCAGGAGTGTGTGGTGTGGGGTTAACCTATTTGGGGTCCATTAACATCTAGTTTTCAATAGCCATGATAAGACCATACCTCTTGAAACACTTCCTCCAGCATACTTACTACATGATTTCAAAATGCAAATAATATTCCTATCATACGAACATAAACTATGACATCATTATCATGGATGCACGAAGAAAAATGGAATAGTATTGTGGTGTTTTCTCTATAGAGGACATCACCCTTGGAACTGGACATCCACCATGACACATTTCTAGATATAAATATAGATTGATTTCTGTAGAAACACCAAGGATTTTTATCTCGGTATTGCTGCTAAAAATTAAACAAGAACAAACAAATGCACAAAAAACAAACATATAAGGATCCCTATCTCTATCTATGGTTTAGATCTGCATGGGGAAATTTCCCTTCATGAACTATTCATGGCTTGATTCCCATATTTATAGGATACATAGTGATCCTCAGATCGCCAATCTCAGGTCCAACCACAACATTTTCCCCCGTTCACATCTTTTCATCTTTATCCTTACCTCATGAAATTAAATTTCATATAGTTACAACACAATGTATGGATTGATTCAAAAATTTGTGGGAGATTTAGAAACACCTAGAAACTTCATCATTGGGAACAACCACAAAGTCCTTCAAACCTTCAGTCCCTTATCCTTCACCATGGTCCAAGATCTATGAATTTAAACTAAGAGTTGATGTTCGTAATGTAGGAAATTAAATTTAGAACCTACCCTGAATGATTCCAGGATGACCCATGCTAATCATGGGATGTTTTTGCATCCTCTCTAGAAAGGATTTCTCCCACTAGTGTTTGTATTCTACTATGATGTGTTCAAGAACTACATATGAAATGATTCCCATCCTTATGGGATATGTAGTGACAGTAATACATTTTGTTTCAAGACCATCCATAGGGTCATTATCCTTTTATCCCATTAGCTTTATTTATGATTCAAACTCTAAGACCTCAAACTAAGAGATTCGCAATGATTTCGTCCCTTACCGTATCACATGTGCCTTATTTCCTTCTTTTTTTCTTTATACTTGTGTGGTATTAAAGGCCTTTGGTCCTGATTAATATCAATTTTATTACCCCCATTCCACAAAATTATTATAGGAACAAACATTACCAGGGTCCAAGTGGCACGACATAAAACTATGAACATTGTCCCAACCAAAAGATGTTAAATAGTTGGACCCATCTTGATCACATGATGTTAAACTATACAATGTGGAATCCTCATCATATTACATTAAAATATGTGTTCATCATCCTTACATTCAGGATGTGAAACTATAAAGCACCCCAGGTCTCCCTCAAGAGGTATTCTCCCTCGATGCTGGTTATTCACCACATTGTTTACATCTTCAGTTATAGCTCGACATCCGAGATGGTGTGCCCCTAGAAAATAGGTTTTACATTTTTTCATACCAATGTGCTCACACCAATGTGCTCTAAGTCTAGGTGGTGTAATTCTAGTACTGTTATCATCCTATTGAACATTCAATCACTCCACCCCTAGCTTTGTATACCCCAATTTTGATCCTTATCCTATTCCATGTTTTAAGGGACCCCCAAAAAAACTGACTATTCCACATCAGTTCTGTAACGACCCAAAAATTCATTAATGAAAATTCCTCTTGATATATAAAATGGTTATATAACATATGCACATTTTTTTATGTTTCCACATTTTAAAATACCATTATGAATTGTGACATTTTCTAATATAGGCGTTGAACAGTGATCACATGATTAGTATAAATATAGGGTTCTATCAAATCCAATTTACTCAGAGAAAGGAAGCGATGACCTCATCCAGTAGACTTGCCCCGTATGAATCCCATTTTTCGAAACTCAGAAATGAGGTGGCATCATTGGGCTTCGCTCTTGACCAATCCCAAGCTCAATTTCAACATGTTAAGCATAAATGCAACCGTCTATGAGAGAAGTGTAAGTTGATAGATATTACCTCCTGAGCAATGTTATCTGATCCACCCTAAGAGTTTTTCACCATCTCACACTTTACCCTTTGGTCTTATGCAGGTGTTATAAGGGGTTTTGTGAAAAGACCTTAGCACTCTGATTAAGTTCATTTTTTGGTATATAATAATGAAATATACATTCATTTTATTATTATTACTTTGTAAATAGTTTTTAAATCAAAAAATAGTATTTCTAGTTAATATTGAACTAAGAAATCTATTTTGATAAATTAATGGATTTTTTAATTAAATAATATTCTAATAAAATATGGTTATTATTAAATTAATTTTTATTAAATATAAATGATCATATAA
The DNA here is from genome assembly GCA_963277665.1 of Viscum album. NCBI lineage: Eukaryota > Viridiplantae > Streptophyta > Magnoliopsida > Santalales > Viscaceae > Viscum > Viscum album. Next base: position 2,081,890,381 of record OY728146.1, read on the forward strand.
TTTTATGAATGCAATTGTAATTTTTATTAAGTTTTGGAAGCCATTTTTTCAAAGCCCATGAATTTTCAATAAATGTTGGTTTTTATTATAAAAGTAAAAATTCACATATTTAAACATTATTTAGATAAAAAAATATTATTTTTGGAATCAGGATGTCAAAATTATCCAACAATGAATTCTCATAATTTTCTGAGACAGTCGAATTTTTGGGTAAAAAATAAATATCGTTTAAATATATAATGTGTTTTATGACATCATAATGACCCAATAGTGATGTAATGAAATAATATAAATGATATTTTCTGACAATATATGTTTTACCATTAAAATAACATTATTTAAGGTTTTTTGGATTTATTTTTCAAAATGTTAGTGGACCCACCAAGAGTTATTAAACATTTTCACTTTTTAAATGAATTTACATGAGAGTGTCACTCACCTCCACATAAGAAACCCTATTATTTTATGAATTTTGTCCATTGGAATTATAAAATATTTTTTCCCACTCCCCTTTAGAAAAAACCATGGGAAAAGACCATGAGTTAGTTTGTGGTATTGATTAGTTTAATGTGCGGTGACCCAAACCTAAATAATAAAGAATTCAATGTACTTTCCTATAAAAACAAATCCAAGCTCCCACTTCCTCATCACTCTAATCCTTATGAGTTCTTCCATCCTCGGAACTCCTCTCTCTAGAATCCTCCCATGGTGCCCCAATATCCCAATAATCCTCTCTCAAGCCTCTCCCAAGCCTTTGGTATCACACTTCCATGTAAGGGATTTCTTCCTTTATCATTTTTGTTCAATTTTCTTTAAGTTGTTATGCCATTTGTTTTCAATTAAAAGTGTTCTTCTATGATTATGAAACTCCCCAATACTACCCAATTTATTTTTGGATGATGGGACACCCCTTTATCTATCATTAATGCCTCCCATGTACACCCGTTACCATGATGAAATTTTCTGAGGGAATTTTCTCTGCTCTTTTAAATCCCAGTAATTTTTTGTATTATGCATCTAAATTACATTATGTTTGTTAGTAAATGTATCTATATGACCCCATTATTGTCCATTTCATTTAAATATGATGATACACCCATTTATCACTCATCAACCATTATCATGAATCTTTATGTCACACTATTATGTGGTTGAAATTGCAACACGTTTTTCCAAGGAATGATCATTGTGTTGTGAATACCATACCGTTGTCTCTATCAAGGGTTTTCAACTTTATGAACATATACATATTTAATGGTAATTTTATCTATTTATTCCACATTACGTAATTATTTAATGAATTATGATGTCGATTTTTCCATGTTATATGATCCTTGTGGCACACTTATGCAGGAAATGAAATGTTTAAGAAGGGTGCGCCCGGATAGCGCTCTAATGTATTCGGTGAAGATTAGTCTCATGATTCATCAAGTGAAATGAGGGTTTACTCATGATAATTCAAGTTAAATGATTATTTACTCATGGAACATGTGCAATGATCCCTTTATCATTATAAAATCATGTTAAATGTTGTTTCCACATTTCCATGTTATATTAATCATGTTATATCATGACTTTATGTTCATGTTTATCTTAGGATCCAATGATATGATTATTGATTAACATGTACTATATCTTTCATGTTATGCCTCGTTAACTCCCTTACTGGGCTTTATAGCTCACCCTTTTCTTATGCTTGTCCTCAGGTTATCCCATGCAATGCTAACTACGAGGGAATGTAGTGGTCATGAAAATGATGTTTTCAATATGATGTTGCATCCTATGTTTTAAGTAGTTATGTCATGTTCCTAATCCCCAAAGTCACTAGACCTATTGATCTACTATGTTGTATCAAGTGAAGTTTTCTATGTAATAAATCATGTATAAGCTTGTAATAAAAATAAGGGTTGTAATAAGTTCACCTACTGTTTGGGAAAAACACCCCTGAAGACTTTGGATGACATTTCAAGTTAGGTCCTAGGTTTCAAATATTGTCAGTGGTCAGCCCTCATTTGTTTTTTCCCATTTTAGGCTATCATCATGAATACTATGTTTTGAATGCGGACAATAGCCATCCTATACCAATATTCCATCATCCCTTTGTTGGAATTGTGATCCACATTTTCACCCCCCCTATGTTCAGATTTATTCCAACACCCTTATAATTATCCCACTCATGCACTAGCGCATGTTGGGAGGGGAAAGTTGGCTACTCCGAGAGTCCTATTGTTCATCTACAACCTCTCTTAGCCTAAATCTCTAGGTGGATAGTCAATAATATAATATCCTATGTATTCAAAGATTAGATGGATCTCTCGTAAAAAAGTGAACAGTTATGTGTCCATCCCTTGTTTCTCACACTAGGAATCACCCACTTTACCTAAAAAATTGATCATTAGATTCATAACAGGATTGATTGATGTGTGGTAATTAAATAAAGAAAACATGTGTTCATGCACACAATTCAAATCAAGTAAGAAAAAAAGTAAATATGTTTCATAAATTTGGAAGAAGATGACCCTTATTGATCTACCTCTTTATTGGAGTGATTTAACTTTGCCACTATCCTACACATGGCCTCTAGAGTATTCTCTCTCCACTAGAGCTACCTCTCTTTATTAAATTAATCTTTATATAGCTCTCTAGATCTGATCCAAATCTGGAATCACTCTTCTTAGAGATCATCCACTTGATGGACCACATGTTTTGCTACTCTTGGGTCTCTATTAACTAGACCTTCAGTAATGTTACAAGTTCCGATTGATTGTTGACAAAGTTTTAATGCTCATTAACCTGTACTTATAAGTTATGGATCTATTTTTCAGACTCCTGGATCTTTCAGATGCTGTTATATTTCTTCAGGTACCAAGAAGAGTCTATGTGGCGATTACTTTCCTGCATATTCTCATCCAATTAATCACAGATCAATGCTTGAAGACTGTGAGTTTCCACACCTTTGACATAGATACAATGATTCTAGTTGTAGATTTACCCAATTAATATTATCCATTGTTCCTTTATAGAATCATGTAAATTCTTGATGCACATTGATTACCAACACCGAGTCATGTGACTCTCTTCAATTGTGTCTGGATCAGAATTTTCTAACTCCTTTGAGTATATAGGTTCGTACTTCGGAAAGATGGCCAAAAGTTGAGTAGAAGGATCTTCCTCTATAATCCTCTATGAGGGACTGGGATTTATCACATGTTGGTGTCCCTAATCATTCATTTTCTTCTCATCAAACATTATACCACCAGCTTTGGGTTCTACCTAGGTAGTCGCATCACCTATATCCAAAAACTCATGCTCACCAGGTGCTAAGGGCATATCATCTTGAGTGACCAGCTCATCATAGACACGTTAAATCTCTATGAGATCTCCCATTTATGTCTTAAACTCATCATATTTTTGGGATTTTGAACCCAATATTACTGTGTGGAGTAGACACCTCAGTCAACCAGATCCTCAAATGATAAGTTTGGGTTTGTGAAGGTAGGAACTTACGAGCTCTGAGTGCATTTGAATCAAGTTCCTGAGTCACCATAAGAACTTCCAGTATATTAGACCCATAAATACTCCTTAATTATATGATTCACACTATATCCTCTTGGAATATAGTATGGAATGTCGATGTCATCACTTTTTCCCCTTCAGCTGGCCCACCACTTGCCACCACGGCCACAACCAGTTTGTCGCCTTGTTCATTGTCGGGTGTAGTCCTAGGTTTACATATCTCTACATCCATTGGAAAATTCTCACCCCCTATGACAGGGTATTCATGATAAGCACTGATATTCTCTTGTATAAGATAAGGTATTATTTGTGGATTTATGTTTTAAAAGAAATGGTACCAAGAGTGATATAAATTGATATGTACTTCTAGATGTTTTGCTAGTCCCTTGTGAGACCCTGCGATTTCACCACTCTCCTACTGACTCCCTTGATAATCCGTTTTCCCTTGGAATCCCCCAATTTAAGACTCTTCTTTATAAAAAATATTTCTCTTCTCCTTATTTCTATTCTTCCACAACCTATCTTTCTTCTCCTCTTTCTTCTCTCTCTTCCTCATCATTGCTGCTATCATTGGGTGAAAGGTCTTCTAGATCATGATCCTAGACAAGCATCACTTTCACTAAGAGATGCATTTCTTCATATTAACCACGTTTTCAGGCATATACATCCATGGAAATATTTTACACATACCGTCATTAGAAGTAAACCCTGTTAGTGACCCATATAATCTCAATTTCTAGAAGCTGAACTCCGTCCTCTGTCAGTTTCTGCCATAGATTTTCATGATTTATCAACTATCGCAACTTTGTCTAGGATGAAAAAAGAGGGGAAGATTACGTCAGTAGTATGTTTAATGAGGTATCTCAATTGTTTCATAAGGAATTACCTATACATTCAATGATTCCACCTTTAGTACCATCCCTCCCTAGAAGATGGAAGTACAGACGCACCTTGTGACATTCCTTCTATTGAAGCTCAAGCTTGTGATGTCCCTACAGAATGGATTTCATCATGTAATACCTTCCAAGTGAAAGATCCACTTCTTTCCCACCACGCAAACCTCGCTGAATAAATCTTATGAAATTTTTTTATACAATTTCCTCTACTTATTCCTCCTATTAGTGTTTAGAATATTTAGTTTATAGGCTGACATCGACGATTGTAAGTGGAATGATGATGGTTTCTCCAAAGTCAGTACTTGTGAAGATGCACCAAAATTGATAAATAATGCAAGGGTGTTGCTCCTCCTAAACCTCTGTATACACCATATTGAGGACTTACTGAAGGCACCCAAACTTTATAGAAAAGTTGGACATCATGTGAGGTACAAAAAAGATCATTTCCCTGATCCAGGATACTAGCACAACCCCACTGATTCTATGAAGGTATTCTCTTTACTTCAAAGCCTATAAAGTCATCCACCATATGGTTCATTGAGGTGTGGAATAGACCTAAGATAAAAATTGAATGGTTACTGATCTGAATCATGACCCCTTCCACAGTGAGCATCAGATACTGGACCCCATCAATATTCAAAAGAGATGGCCAAGGGCCATTTCTTGGAGGACATATGACATATGGGAAATCATATCAACCAAAATGGGAAGAAATACAGCCACTCATGATCTGGAATGGTCTGCAGATTCTCCTAGGTGTACCTTCCCTTGATATTCACCCCCGGATATTGTAGAGCATTGATAAGACTAAAACCCCAAATTGACCTTGTTACGGGCTGCCACAATCACCACAATCACTAATGTTCATGGGAGAATCCCCATACTTTGATCCCTCACCAAAATTATCCACCGACTCCTAAGGGAAGGAAGAATGGTAGTGTATCATATCCTTGGGCACCATATATTCTACACGTTGAAGCACTACACCAAATATTCACTTGATTTTAGGATCACATGGTATGATCCTTCATTTATCCCTTGCGATGTGTTTAGGCTATGCTTCCCTTAGCCTGGAATCCCCACCTTCATATACCTCTTGAAGAATAAGCTGAACTACACCAGATATGGGATGTCCTATAGGATACAATCGATCATCATCCTCTCATTCTCCACATCTAGGAGATTCCATGTAATGATAGGGGTTCATGCTCTATCCTTCTGGATATTCTCTACCGGTAATAAATCATCATACTGGAGTCCCTACAGAGGAATTACCTCGATGAAATGGATGCCCCAGAGGTCCAATTCCAACAAATGGTAAAATCTAGTTCTCCCTCCAAAAGATGTACCCTCATGAAGTTAAATATTTCCTTTATGTGACACATCCCTACGACCCACCTCCCCGAGGTGTTCTGATCCATCTACCATCACTACATCTATCACCTCACCCTAACCTGGTGAGATCACTTCATCTTCTTCCATCCATTTGGGATGTTAACCATGTGCAATCCCCTATATTTCAATAAGAATATAGACATGTGTAATCTCCAATTCTATCTTAAACTATGTCAACTTTGATCCATGTCTTCTAAATAGGGTATGTAGGAAGCCACCACAAGTTTTAAGCCCATCATCCATTCCCATCATGGTCTTCCCCTCTAGTCACTATGTCTCGAGAGGATCATGCCTCAACCTAGAGGTTACACTTCCTTTGGGTCCCTGTCAATGCACCCCATTCCCATGAGTCGCCTTCTTAGGTGTCTCATCACCCCATCCCAAACTACATAGACCATGATTCCCAACCAGTTGGATACATCAGAATCATACAAGAGCTTCAATACCAACAAACCTTCCCACTCTATCCATTCCATCCATTCCATCATCAATTTCTCTATGTCCATCCTGATTCTTACTCGAGATTCCACATCTAAATGAGATCACTCCATCCACATCACCACTTTTCCTATAAGTAATCCAGTTCTAACCATACATAAGCCCTATATAATCCAAATCACCCAACCAAGAGCAATCATATTGCAAAGGGAAGCTATCCCTATGTAGTCCCCACATCACCCTTTTAAATTATGTGGGTTTTGATCCTTATCTTCTTGATAGGGTATGTAGTAATCCTCCATCAGGTTCAATCCCATCCAATGGTAAACCTTGTTATCCGCCTCCCTGGGGTGAACCTCTTTGGTCCTCCCTAGGTGGTGTCCATATTATCCTTCACCATGTGAAACCTTCCCTTTATAGGACACACCATCTCATGTCCTCTCTCATTGGGAATTATGATCAACCCATCTAGTAAACCTTCTAGGTTCTTCCTATTAGGTATGTTCCTCTCTGATCCATCTTCATTAGGCATCATGATCAACCACTCTGGATCTCTACAGGTTGATAAACTCATGACCTACCTCACGTCAAACATTGGATTCTTGAATAAATCCTTGTAAAAATATTCTCAAGAATAAGATAAATTGTGAGAACCATAGGAGGCTTTGTTTTTCTTCACCCTTGAGAATACCTTCTATGAGGACAAATACAGGTGACCAATGTTTCAGCCTCCCGATATGATAGTGATTTCCAACATGACTACTCGCATGACTGAAGGGTTTTTCCCTATCCATACCCCTTGGAATGTCCATACAGAAGAAATTTAATTAACAAGAATCTATGAAGATATGACAGTAGGAAAGAGTTTCACAAACAATGTATTAATATATAACGGAGACCCAGACTAGCCAATTAACTCCATGTAGAAATCCATGGAAGGAGGAACCAATATCCCATCATTCCATTTCAATCAAGGAGAAAACATCACCAATAATTGATGAACGCTAGACACCTTTGGAAAGTTGTAATGCTGTGTACAATCCAGTCTATCGGTGGACTTGTGACACGTGACAAGCAGAGGTTCCTCAGTGGATGGTTTCAGAAATAGATGCATTAACCTATGTAATTGTACACAATCACACATATACAAGCCTGTAAAATGTTTAAATGTAAAAAAATAACTAATTTCGATTAATGGATACAAAAGTTCCATAATAAGAGTATAAAAAAGCATTGAAACCAATAAAGGGGCCAAATACAAGTCCAAACAAAACTTCAAATGATTACAACGTACTTATAAGGAGGGGAATACTACCGAATTCAATATTTAGCAAACATATCGGTCTATATAAACCAATCTAAGATATGATTTCTCCTAGTACTCCTAGGCCACCATCAAATGACCTATCAACAACATAAGGCATGACATGTATGGGAAAATTTAAAGAATGGGTGAGTATAACAATACCCAGTAGGATACCCTGAAATCACTATGTATAATGCATCAAGAGCAGTCAGATCGACATAAGAAATGATAACAGGATAACATACCTAGTAATAATAAACACCTAGATATAATCATAATAGAAAACCAGTCTCAAATGTTCTCAACCAACACTACCAGCCTACTTGAGGTTTCTAGGTAATGCTCGTTTGGGTGGGATGCTCCCCCAGCACTGATGTCACACAATACACTCAACCAAGAGGTCAAGATTATCTAAACATGACAATATCCACTCACTAAATATAAGAGGATCTCATTTTCATGATAGTATTGTATGATTGAAATAATGATTGTAGATTCCCAATTACAAGGGGGGGGGGGTGAATTGTATCCTTTGAAAATTCCTTTGGAAACATTAATGTTGATAGAAAAATTTCATTTTATCCTTAAGAAAAACTACATTTAAGAAAGTTAAACAAGGTAAATTCACAAGACCTTTTAGTTCGACAAACTAGCAAGGTTCTGGAAATATGGTTCCATAAATGAAACTTAAGAAAAGTTTACAAGGAAAAAGATTCTACCTTAAATCGTTTATAATATTATTAATTAGTGTATACAAGTACAAGAAAGTATAAGATAATTATACTTTTATTATTAATCAAAATGCAGTGGTAATAAACTTGAAACAACACAAGTCACAAGTGTGAAATCTATTAACCCAAGGAGAAAGGTATCCAACAACCTTGGATAAAAGTCTATTAATGTATACTTTTAAGAAATTCTTTCTTACCCACACTAGGGTAAGCCCTTTATAGGTATATTAGAATCTATCTTGTTATCCCTGTAAGCCCTTGAACTTTGAGGTAGTCAGCACTTATGTCTTCCTATCCCTAGAAGTCCTCGATTGTACACAAAAACAATCGGATTTGCAAGAAGAAAGATGAACAAGATGTTCAATACGCACAAGGAATGAGAGTCTATCTCTCTAGAAATCACTTCAGCAGCATGTAATCTCTAGATTGATGGATCGTTCATTCATCAAAAGTTTTGAGCTCTTTCAAATGAGCTCCTATTTAAAGGAACTTCTCCAAAGGTCGGCTCCCTCCTCCAATGGTCATATATTTCATTGAATCTTAGAGGGACCTATACATGTGTCACTCAAACAACGATTAGTTAGAAACAAATTGTATGACATCGTTTCATAACTAAAACAAGGGTAAGTAAAATATGGTTGCCTAAATAAATCCATTTTTTGAGTCTAAGGAAAAATAAAGTTTGGAGACAATGAAAATAAACATTCAGATTCTATATTATCGGGATATTCATATTCTATTTTTCAAGGAATTTGGAATCAGAATTCTATAGACATCGGAGTATAAATTTCAAAGGAATTCGGGGTCTGAATTCTGAAGAATTCGGAGTCTGAATTCGGAGTAATTCAGAGTCTTAATTTTAGATAATTCAGAGTCCGAATTTTAGAGAATTCAGAGTCAAAATTTCTGGGGAATTCAAAGTCTGAATTTTAGAGAATTCAGAGTATGAATTTAGAGGAATTCGGAGTCTGAATATCATAGAATTTGGAGTATGAATTTAGAGTAATTCAGAGTCTGAATTCAGAGAATTTAGAGTTTAAATTTAGAGAATATTGTGTTTGAATTTCATAGAATTCAGAGTCTGAATTCAAAGAATTCAGAATCTAAATTTAGAGGAATTGAGAGTCTAAATTCAGAGAATTTGGAGTCCAGATTCAGAGAAATTTAGAGTCCGAATTAAGATAATTCGAAATCTAGATTCAAAGGAATTCAGAGTCAGAATTCAGAGAATTGAGAACCTAAATTTAGAACCTGAAAAAAGAATACTCTATATCTATATATTTAGAGTTTCAAGGTTTTTAGATATGAAATCGAATGTTACACATTGAATTAAAATGAGTTATATTTTGAGAAACTATAACATGAACAATGAAAACAAATGTTATGAGAATGTTTTTCTTAGGGAAGGAAAAATTTCTTTATTGAGATAAATCTTATGGGAAAATTTTTTTTCCTTGATATAGAGTGTTTATGATTTTCAAAACATAAAGGAATGAAATTTTTTTAATGAAACCTTATTGACTCAGTAATATTCCCCTCCTTGAAAAAGAACAAAAATAATTATGAAAAAGAATATAAGGAATTATAAATTTTATGGACTTGAAAATAAAAATTATCTCCCTTTACTTATGGATCATAGTGAATATGACTAACTCCCCCTTAGGCTTTCAAATACCTAAATATTGTATTCTTGATTTCTTGAATAAGAAATTTTGTTTTATTGAATTTGAAAAACTTCATTGATAAGAACTTTACTCTAGATGAACTCCCCTTACTTAGGGACATCTCTTCTTTACTTGGTATTCTTTTTATCATTCCTTTCTCCCCCTTTGTGATTTCAAAATAGGAATAAAGGGTATTGAAAAAACAATTTGTAAATGAAAAATTAGTACAAAACAACCAAATATATAGAGAATAATGAAAATTTCATTAATTAGAAAGAATTTGTAGATGTAAAATTACAATAAAAGATCGGAATGGAATGAAATTATCCTTCTTTCTCCTTCAGAATAAGCTTCCTCACAATGGTTTTTAGATTCTTGAGTTCCATGTGATCTTTTTCCATACACTTGAGTTGTTGATCATGATCTTCATTTTTTTCTCCAAGGCTTTAATTTTTTATTCTTGTGCCTTAAGACATTCTGTTTGAGTTTTCAACACTTATTCTTTCTTAAAAAGGTTCTCTTTAATCTCAATTCTGAGATCCCTTTCCCTCTTCTAATTCATTTCCACAGAATTAATATTTCCATTCAGATCATTAACTTCTTGCTTCTGAGTTGTCTATTCGAGGGTTAGATTCTCCTAAAAAATATTAGTAAGGTCATTGATATTTACATCCTCGGTGTCAAATTCATCCTTGACATTATCATGAAATTCGTCAAGGATTATCATTTCTTTGATTTTATTCTTTGACCATCTTGTAATCTTTTTGCAAGATCTTTCATGAACCTCATAACCAATGAGGAAGGTTTTGAAATATGCCTCTAGTGCGACACATTTTTTCATAACCACGGAATCTGAATCTGATTTTTGATTTATCGTATGCTGAAGCATTTGGAATCTTGAGTATATGATTTGAAATAAGGGAATAGTACCAACTAGCTTTTCCAATGACTAAAAAACAAAATCAGGTCCAAGAGAAGATGATTTTGAATCTGAGTGTTTTGTTGGAGAGGATTCTTTTTCTATGTCTTCACCTTTCTTCTTTGATGAAGCCCAAACATTTTTCTTCTTCCCTAGAGATTTACTAGCTATTTCTACTACCACCTTCTTTCCCTTATTAGATCTCAGAATGATGTCTTCTGCTTTGGGAGATTCGTGTTCACTATCTGATAGTTGGACAAACTTAACTTCATCTACTTCTTCTTTCTCGGGTCATGCCTCAACATCCTCTGGTTGGATAAAATCATGATTGATATTTTCCTCTTTAGATAATTTATTCACTTCTTCCTCACCCTTCTCATATTTTCCTAGAGTATCAAGTTTTGAAGACTCAACTTCAAAAGTTAGGAATGATAATTAATCAGAAAGGCTTTCCTTCTCATGTTAATCCTCTACTTGCCTTATCATGTCATCAGTATCACCACTGCCTTCTTCTTCTCTCTCGTCTTCCACTTCTTCTTCTTCAACTATTTATTTTTCATGATGTGATTATGGAATCACCACTTTCTTTCCCAGAGTCACATGATGTGATTCTAGCATAAAATATTCTGGTACTTGGATTATTTCAGATGATTTCACAACATCTTTGAGAAGAGACAGTACTATCTCACCCTCATACATCTTCTTCATTTGATTCTTCTATTTCTTTTGTTTTTAAAGCTCTTCAACAGCATTTATTTTTAAGGATTTTCCCTCAATAGGGTCCAAGCCAAACCTAAGCTCCCCTTCCTTCCTGTGTTTCTTATCTTATTTCAACTTAGCCACTACTTCATCAGGGTAGGGTTTTTGATTTGTTGGCATCAGTGGTGCTGTCTGAGTTTCCTTATCCACCAGGGTTTTTCTTTTCTCTTTCAGTTCCATAGCCTTTCTTTTCCTTATTCCATTCTTAGAGGTTTCAACCACTTCAAACTTCTTTGAAAAAGAATCTACTTCTTCTTCATATAGATCATAAAATTCTCCAGATTCATTTGAGAAGCCATCCTTTATCCTCCTTAAGGTATCATCACTCAAAACCATTATCTTGTAATTTCTCATCTTGGAACTACATTGTATTTTGAAAGATTCTAAACAAAGAACTATAATCTTTGAGAGAATAGCCACATACATAATGATTTGAGATTTCATATTTCCATTCTTAATATTCTCAATCGTCAACAAGATATATTTAACCATGTTTATCTTCTCGAGGTTCACCAAGAAATCCAATATATAGATATCACTCTTCTTTAGAGTATCCTTATACCCTTTCCTTGGAATTATAAATCCTTGAACCCACAATTCAAGAATCCGTAAGTTTGTAGAAAAATGAACAATCTTCGGAGTCTTCACTCCTTTCAAGTTAAGAAACTCTATATGATTTTCCTTATGAAAATCTCATGATACATCAGGTAATTTTTTATTACAAAATTATACTTCTCCTTCGTAAGGAATTACAATCAGACTTACTTCCCCACTATAAGAAAGAGAGTAGGTCTTTCCATGAAACTTAAAAGAGAACTTGTCTTTACCTTATTCGTTGAAGAAACTTGTGGTCTCATAGAACTCAATCAATAAGTCCGGATTGACCGGATCTTCTGCTTTTGGTTTCGATACACATAAAATATCCCAACCATTCAGCTTGACATTCTTAAATTTGATAGAGTCATACTTATCATAAAACTTTGATTTGAAAATCCTTTATCTATATATCTACCAATCAAGGGTTTCCTTAACCATCGACATTTCTTTCTGAGGAGAGGCTTCACCAGATATTCAGAACTGAGGAAACTTTTGAAGATTCTAAATGGCCTTAAGTATAGTGATAGAGCTTCAGCACGCGAAATATTGAAAAATCATTGTGGAACAACCATCAGGGGTCCTTATATAGTCGATATAGGAAACAATTAAACTTCCGTGGTTGATCCAACAGTTGAAAAACATATCATCAAATATAATAGTTGAGATGATAACCAAATAAGGATTTTGATAGGTTCTGATCTTTTGAGGTTTTTAAGATAAACATTTTTATTTTAGAAAAAAAAAATGAATCTGGAAAATTTAAAAACAAAAGGAATATACCAACATGTAAAAAGATGATTACAAAATTTATGAAAGGAAACATACCTTCTGTATTTCTAGGAAAATAATTATTAATGAGGAAAAAATTTCTTGGAGAACTTTAGATTTTGGAAAATTTAAAGACAAAATTTTATTACAAAAAATTTTGACTATGAAAAATATTGACTATGATAAATTTTGACTATGAAAAAAGTTGACTAAAAAAATTTTGACTATAAAAATTTTGACTACAAAAAATTTTGACTTTGAAAATTTTGACTAAAAAAATTTTGACTACGAAAAATTTTGACAATGAAAATTTTGACAACGAAAAATTTTACGTCGAAAAATTTTTACTATGAAATTTTTTTACTACAAAATAAAAAATCTGATTAACAAGAAAATGTACCCCACTATGAAAAGGAGTTTATTGTTATTAAAAGATAGGTTTTAACAAGAAGTTAATTTGTAATATTACCTTATAGTTATCATTCTTAACTTCTGTTTAATGTATTAAAATTTATCGAAGGGTAAAGATTTTGTGAAAATATCAGCAAGTTGATCTAGCATTCTGATAAACTGAAGAATGATATCTACTTTTTGTGTGTGATCCCTAAAAAAGTGATGCCTAATGTCTATGTGTTTTTCATGATAGTTATGTGCATGTTTTTTGATTAAGGAAATGGAACTAGTATTATGATAAATTATTTTTATTTTTGTAAATCTCATACCATTGTCTGTGAGTGTGTGTTGCATCCACAAAACATGAGCACAAAACTTCTAACTAATATATATTCAGCTTCAGCGGTGGAAAGTTCTACTGAGTGTTACTTTTTGTATGACCAAGAAACTAACAAATCTCTAAAGAAATGACATGTTCCGGATGTACTTTTCCTATCCATTATACATTCACCAAAGTCAGCATCGAAGAAACTTTTTAAAAAAAAATTATTTCCGGAAGTATAAAAAAATCCTAAATCCATGGTTCTTTTTAAGTAGCAAAAAATTATTTTCACTGCCATTAAATGAGATTCCTTAAGATTGGCTTAATATCTGCCACATAACCATACTGAAATAATTAAGTCTATATGACTAGCTATCAAGTGTAGTAGACTTCTATCATACCTCTAAATGACGTTTGATCTACTAGTTTCCCTGCTTAATCAATATCAAGTGAATTTGAGGTACCAATGGGAGTACTTATACTCTTAGTGTTGTCATATCAATACTTTTCAAGAGGATATTTAATATACTTATGTTGGGATATATAAATTCCTTCTGGTTTTTGAGAAATTTGAAGATAAAGGAATAATGTTAACTCACCCATCATACTCATTTAAAACTCAAATTTCATTAGATCTTCAAAGGGATGAGTTAAATATTGTTAACTTGATCCAAAAAAAGACATCAACATAAATTTTGACAATCAAAACATATTTCTTATCTTTCTTTATAAAAAGGGTTGGATCGACATTTCCTTTAACATAATTGTTTTGAAGAAAAAACATTTTAAGTCTATCATACAAAAATCTAGGGGCTTGTTTAAGTACATATAAATATTTGGTAAGTTTGAAAACATATTCATGAAGTTTTATATCATCAAAACCAAGAGTTTGTTCAAAAAAAAACTTCCTGTTGAACATATCCATTAAGGAAATCACATTTTACATCTATTTGAAAAAGATTGAAATTAAAGAATTCTACAAAGGCAAGTAGAATATGAATAGATTCAAGTCTAGATACAAGAATATAGGTTTATTCATAGTCTATTTCTTCTTGTTGATTATAGCCTATAGAAACCAATATAGCTTTATTTCTTACTATGATTCCATTTTCATCAAAATTGTTTCTGAAAACCCATTTTACCCCAATAATAGAAGTTTCCTTAGGTCTGGGAACCATGTTATAGACTTTATTCCTTTAGAATTTATTTAGCTAATCTTGTATAGATTTTATACTATCATCATCACCTAAAGCTTCATCAGTGGTTTTAGTTTCTAATTGAGAATGGAATGCTAGATATTCAACTTCATTTCTTAAAGAAATTCTAGTCCTTATAGGTTTATTTACATCACCAATGATTCTCTTACTGGGATGATTCTTAAGAAACATATGATTTGGGTTTTGTAAAACATGTTCATCATCAAATGGTAGGAAATCTTCTGGGGTAAATGTCTTAGAAACATTTTCTTGAAAATTTTCCATATTAGAAGGATCTTCTATGAATGGTTAAAAATAATTTTTTGAAAACACATCCAAAGATGTAAGTTGAGGTCGTTTAAAAACAAAAGGTTTAGTTTCATCAAATTTTACATGTACTACTTATTCAACATTACAAGTGTTTTTATTGAAAACTCTACAAGTCTGAGAAGTTGTTGAGTAGCCTAAGAAAATTACTTTATCTAATTTGGGTGAGAATTTATGTAGATTATCTTTAGTATTCAGAATGAATACTTTGAAACCAAATACATTGAAGTAGGAAAGTCTAGGTTTTCTACCATTCCATAACTCATAAGGGGTTTTGTTAAGAAAAGGTCTAATCAAAACCCGGTTTATAGTATAACAAGCAGTACTTTTAGCCCAAAAATGATTAGATATCTAATATTCACTCAACATGGATCTTGTTATCTCTCAAAGAAAAAAATTTCTTCTTTCAACAACACCATTTTGTTGGGGTGTTCTTAGTGCTGAGTAGGTATGAGTAATGCCTTTTGTACTATAAAAAGTTTCAAAATCCGAATTTTGAAATTCTCCTCCATGGTCACTGTGAATATCTATCAATGAAAGGGTTTTCTCATTTTTAAATTGGGCTCTAAAAATTTGGAAATAAGAAAAATATAAATATTTCCGTGCTATAAAATAGACGCACATAAATCTAGTGTAATCATTAACTAAGAAAAATACATAATATTTGCCTCCAATGCTTCCAGTTTGTGTTGAAGAATCAAATCTAAGATCTGGTAGATCCTTATGTAGTCTTTTTATAGAGAGTTTACACAGTTTCCTAAGGTTAAAATGTCATAACCTTCTATGTTATAACCAATAATGATCTTCTATTGAACTAAGGCAAGGTAGACCTTGGCTCCTAATGTCTTCAATGTTTTGTGTGTATACATTCTCTTGCCTATTGGTAGAAAGAATAAACTCTTTGTTGGAATTGTGTACTAATCACTTGTTATTCCTAAAATTGACAAGGTAACCTTCATCACATAATTAAATTATGATAATGAGATTATTCTTAAGACCCTTAACAAATAAAACATTTGAAATAAAACTTTTTCCATGAAGAACAATGAAACCTATACCAATAATTTCTCCCTTAGCATTATCTATGAATTTTACTTTTCTTCCTTTCATCATGATAATATTTTAAAAGAAGATTTTATTACTATTCATGTGCCAGGAACATCCACTATCCATGTATCATGTATTGTTTTTGGTACTATCTATATTTTTCTAAAAATAAGAGTGTTATACTTTCAGAACCCAAACGTTCTTGGATCCAAGAACTTATGAAAGAAAATTTTTAGGAATCCACATTTTCATAGAAAAATAAGCTTTATAAAAACCTAAAGACTGAGTTTTGTTTAAGGATTTTTTTGCCCAATGTCCACCACACTGACACTTTGTGCCGAATGAATTACTTTGAGGAATAAAATAATTATTACTGAAAACCGGTTCTGAATGAGTATAACCAAATCCAGAATTATTCCTTAGAGATCAAATTTGGGAATACATCTTATCAAAGTTTTCCTTACCTAAGGTAAATTGTGAAAAACACTTCCTCAAGGAAAATATTTTTGACTTCAATCTAATAACTAATTTTTTGTCCTAAAAAAATTTGTTTTAGCACTAGAGTTCGTCTGTAATATACTTTTCTTATAAATTACTTTTTCTAGTACCTTAAAAAGTTTATCCTTCTCAGAATTGACATCCTCAATGTTTTTTGAAATAATTTCACAATCATAATTTTTTTTATCAAGATCATTAGAAAGATCTAATACTTCATTAGTAAGAATATAAATTCAAGAATTTTCCTTATCAAGAATTTTCTTGAATTTAGAATTTTCATTCTCAAGAAGATTAGTAAACCTAGAAAATTCTTCATAAGTAGGTAAAGTATTATCTTAATCAGAAGAATATTCTTCATCCAAAGATTCATAATATTTATTATCACTATAATTAGAATTCTAGGATACATTGGTTATTGATTTAGCATTGTGTACCTTGGCTATTAGATAATGATTTTCAATGGGTAACTTGGAAAGTAATCCAATATTCTTCTGACTAGAAGATTCATACTTTGAGGATTCATCAGAAGAGTCTCTACCATTAGCACTCTAGGTGTCATTATATTTCAATACTTTATTAGCTTTAGCATTGTAGTACTTCTTTCTATTCTTATCATAATTCTTTTCCTTTCTATCCTTTCTCTTAAGCATAGGATAATCTGTCCTTATATGCCCTGCTCTTTGGCATTCATAGTAAGTAACTTCATAATCTTTCCGGTATTTTCTTTATTTCTTATTATATCTATACTGAAAGTATTTCTTCCCAAATAACTTGTTCATACATCGAGAAAGATTTTCTAGTACATTCTCACAATGTTCACTTTCACTTGATTCAGACAAAACAATGAGTTTCTTTGAATTGGATTTTGTAACCCTTTCAGGATTCTTTTCTTTAGTAGTAATAAAGGCTAAACTTCCATTTCCATTCTTCTTTTTATTCAAATTATAATCTCGTTTAATTATTGTCTCATATTGAATAATACTTCTCAAACGCTCATCACGAGTAATCTGAGATACTTTCATATTCTCATCAATAGATGTTCGCTTAGATTCCCACTCATTAAGCACGATATCTACAATCTTGTCCACTAGTGACTCATCATCTAAACCTTTCACACCCATAGATTGTAAATCTTTAACAATAGTCATAAAGATTTTTTTACCTTGCACACTGGTTCTCCATAAAGAAATTGAAATCCATGATATTCTTCTCTAAGCATATCTCTTATAGTTTCTATAACCTTGGATGTACCAAAATGACTAACCTAAAATTTCTTCCAAATATTATATGCAGCTTCAGAAGAAGAAATATGACTGTATATGTTCCTAATCATGGAACACAACAATGAATTTCATAATTTATAGTATAGTTAATATTCTTACTTTTCTTGATTTGTACAAGTTTTGACTTCCTTATTAGGAATCTTATAATCTCTGGTAAGCATGATAATGTTGTCCACTCTGGTATTAATAATAAAAGTCTTTATACGATCTTTCCAATATTCATTATCATTCCAATAAAATATAGGTGTTCTAGTAGGATTTATATTGTTAATCGAACCAATATTAATTCTTTCCCTATAAAACAAAATATCTTTCCATAGAATCTTTTAAATAAAAAAAGTTTGTAAACAAGGATAAAAATACTAAGCAAGGGAAATATATTCAGAACAATGAAAACATGAGAAAGAAAACATATATGTGAATATAAGTATTTCAGATACCTCCTCTTATACTAATTGTAGGATCAAAATAATGAATGTAGATTCTCTATTACTATAGTGGTGAATTTTATCCTTTAAAAATTACTTTGGAACCTTTAACATTGAAATAAAACTTTCATTTCTATCCTTAAGAGAAACTACATTTAACAAAGATAAACAAGGTAAATTCACAAGGCCTCTTAGCTCTACAAACTTTCTAGGTTCCAGAAATATTTATTCAAAAGTAAAACTTAAGAAAAGTTTACAAGTAAAATGATTCTAACTTAAAGCGTATAGAATCTTATTAATCAGAGCATACAAGTACAAGAAAGTATATGATATTATACTTTCCTTATTAATCAAAATGCATCATAAATAGACTTGAAAAAACATAAGTAACATCTATTTAATCTTTTAACCCAAAGATAAGGGTACCCAACAACCTTGGATAAAGGTCCCTTAATTTATACTTTCAAGAGATTTTGTCTTACCCACACCTGGGTAAGCCCTCGATAGGAATATTGGAATTTTTTTTGCTATCACCGCAAGACCTTGAACTTTAAGGTAGTCAGAACCTCTGTATTACTATCCTCAGAAGTCCACAAACTTTAAGGTAGTCAACACCTCTATCTTCCTATCCCCAAAAGACCTTGATTGTTCACAACAATAATCGGAGTCGCACGATGTAACCTGAACAAGATGTTTTGTACGCATAAGGCATGAGAGTCTCTCTATCCTGAAATCACTTCAGCGGAATGTAATCTCTAGATTGATGGATTAGTCATTCATAAAAAGTTTTGAGCTCATTAAAATGAGCTCCTATTTATTAGCACTTATCCAATGGTCGTCTCCTTCCTCCAATGGTCATATTTTTCCTTGAATCTTAGAGGGGCATTTACACATGTTAGTCAAAAAACTGTTAGTTTGAAACATATTGTATGACATTGTTTCATAACTAAAAAAAGGGTAAACAAAATATGGTTGCCTAACCAAATAAATTTTTTGAAGTTTAAGGAAAAATAAAGTTTGGAGTCTAAGAAAATATACATTTGGAGTCTATATTACATGGATATTTGGATTCTATTTTTCAAGGAATTTAAAATCAGAATTCTGTAGACTTCAGAGTCTGAATTTCAAGGGAATTTGGAGTCTGAATTCTGACGAATTCGGAGTCTGAATTCAGAGTAATTCGGTGTCTGAATTTCATAGAAATTGGAGTCTGAATTTCAGAGAATTTGGAATCTGAATTTCAGAGGAATTCAGAGTTTGAATATCAGAGAATTTATATTCTGAATTCAAAGGAATTCAGAGTCTGAATTTCAGAGAATTAGGAGTCTGAATTCAGAGGAATACGGATTCTGAATTCATAGAATTTAGTGCCTGAATTCCGAGAATTCGGAGTCTCAATTTCCAATAATTGGGAGTCTGAATTTAGAGAATTCAGACTCTAAATTAAGAGAATCCGGAATCTGAATTCAGAGTCTGAATTTAGAGTAATTAGAAGTATGAATTCAGAGAATTTAAAATCTGAATTCAGAGGAACTAAGAGTTTGAATTCAGAACCTAAAAACATAATACATTATATCTAAGTATTTATATGGTTCTAAGGTTTTTAGATATGAAACCGAATTTTACACATAGAAATAAAATGAGTTAGATTTAGGGAAACTATAACATAAACCATGAAAACAAAGGCAAGGAGAAAATTTTCCTTAAGGAAGGAAAATTTTTCTTGTTAAGATAAATCTTAAGGGATAAAAATTTTCCATGAGATAGAGTGTTTGTGATTTTTAAAAGATAAAGGAATGTAAAATTCAATAGGAATCCTTATTGAATCAACAAAGATATCAGACTCAAGTCTATTTAGGGACACCAAAAATCCTTCTATACCATCGTTCTAGATAGGGGATCGATTCCTTGTGCATCGTGATCACATTGATACCACTAACCCCACCTTGGAATGATAGAGGATTCCACCTTGGTCCCACAAGGTAATAAATCAAAATCTATCCTTCACTAAAACCATAGTGGGTTCACAATTCCATGAAAAGTATATAATTCTTCACTATACACTCATGGGAAAGTACCAAGGTATAATTCTAAATAGTACTTGGTATATAGTTAAGAAGAAGATGGCTTAAAGAACCCTCAAAAGAAGCTCATGATGTGTAGTAGGGGTACACGACATGTCCTTAAAACTCCTGTTCTATCTGTGTATTTTAATATAAAACGAAATATGATCCTAAATATACACAGTGTTCTCCTTATGGGTAAAATTTTTGTAGATGTCAACTTATAACTCAAGCTGCCACCTACCTGTGGCTGTGTACACCTCATTGTGACTATGTACTTGGGTCCATGTCTTTGTACCAAGCCATGTCTAAGTACAGGGTCATAATTGGGTTCTCTACTCATTCCCATGTATGCACCCATGTACTCCTATAGAACATGTGGAGCTTCCAACCATGGGACACATGACATATGATAGGTTTCACACAACGTACAATATTTAATATTCTATTGAAGTCCAAGTGTCATAATAAGGGGTCCCATATAGTATGTATCTCCTGATTATAGTCTGTGAAACTCATGAATTTTTAGAAACTTGTGGTTCTTCTTTTTAAATGATCACACTATATTTACCACTGGATCTCCAGCCTATATACCATAGAGTTTGTAGATATCTTTCATTCGACCCTTACTGTCACTGGAATCATGATTCCATTCATCTAAACTGATCAAAAAACAATCATTGTCACCCATGCCATCGCTTCATGTCGAACTAGGAATAATATAGAACCTATAATCTAGTATTTTCCATCATACGACCACCCTAACCACTGCCGCACATCGATTTCATCCTCAATCATGAATCACACCAATGGTATTGATCTGTTTCACCAATTAATTGTTGTGCTGTAACACCCCAAGCTTCCACGGAACGCTTCTCTTTAAATAATACAATAGCGTGTGTTGTACGCAACATTGAGTTCAAGCACACCACGACTTACTAAACTAGCCATTAAAAAGAGTTTATGAATAGTATTAACTGAATTTTAAAATTTATATTATCCTTATAATTTTAGAATCTATATTATGAGTTTCTAAGACATAATTTAAGAACAAATTCATTTTTTTCAAATAAAATAAGTATTTTTCAGAAAATGAAATTTTACCGCCTTTAAATGGAGAAGCCTTTTCAAATAAAATATTTGAAGCTTTCATATTTTAAATTTGACAAAATTAATTTATTATTTATAATAGGGACATAAGAATTTAGTTTCAATAATGTTTTGGTGTTTTTATGATAACTTTCATATTTGGATGAATAGTTAAAATACTACATTTTAACTGAAAACAACTTTTTAAATCAAAATAATTTATGTTGTTAAATTATAAATTTTAATGGTATTTAAGTATAAATAGATTATATTTTTACCATTTAATCCAATTATGGTCATTATAAGTAATTTCAGATTGAAATTGAACATAAACAAGTGTCAATCTTTTGATTGTTATTATTTCTAAAAAATACTCATTTTGGTTTTGACAGCGGGAATTAATTTTAAATTAATAAATTCAACTTCAATGTTTTTAAATTGGTAAAATAGACTTCATTATTAAATTAGGAATATCAAAATTATCTTAGGGTAAATTTTTGGTATTTTTCTGAAAACTTTTAATTTTTGATGAATTGTGAAAAACACTGAGTTATAGTTTAAAACCAGATTTTTATTTAAATAGTTATTTATTTTATTTAAATTTATCTTATGTAAAAATAGATACATAATACCTATATAAGTTCAATTTAATTCATTGGATTCAGTTTATAATAATTTTAGATATATAAAAATTTTATTGAACTTTTCACTGCCTTTACCCACCTCCAAGGAGAGTTTGCAAATTCACATAAAACATAATTTTACCGCTTCTGTGAGTGGAATTTAGAAAATCTGAGAGGCATGGACAATATCAAGGAGTAAAATGTGTTTCAATAAGATAAATATAATTTTTGGTGAATAGTAACTTTGGGATTTTTATTTACCACGGTTAAAGGTAAATAGGGTAATTCAAGATACAAAGTATATTATAATAATAAAACATTATCTTAACATTTTTCATAACCTTATTGGATGAGTCATGGACAATAATGGGCATGAATGGGTCGATTTTGGGACCCCATGGAGCCACTTGAGAGTGATAATGACTCTTTAGATTAATTAATTTAATGAAAAGACAAAAATGACCCAAACAAATATCTTTTAGTAAATTACTTTTTACATATGGTTATATAAGTTATATTTTCGACTATAAATATTAATTGGAATTCTAAAAAGAATTCCTACATCATGGTAGTTTTATTATAATTTTTATAAATTATATAAATTAAGTTATATATGACATAATGATGATGTAGTAATTACTTTACTAATGAAATATTAAAATAATTGATATTATAAATACCCAAATATATATAATTTAAGACTTTTAATGAATTACCAAAATTTTATTAGTTAATATGATATGTTATTATTTCTTAAATTAATTTTTTTCTAATTAATAAAGTTTTTACGACTTTAAAAAAATCAATTATTAAATAGTTTCAAAATTGACATAAATGAGTTTTTAAAACAAATATTATATTATTAATTGATATTATATTTCTAAAAATCTAAGGTTCGGCCAAAAGACTTATATCATGATAGTTGCCTCATTTATGGACCACTTGGGGGTCTCTTGGAAGTATATAGTAAATTTATTAACCATATAATATAAAAATACAAAGTGACATGGTAAATGTCAAACTATTTAACTAAAAGTTAAATATAAGTGATAAGGTTAATATAGTGACCCAAACCTGTCTAAAAACTATTTTATGAAAGGATTTATACCCATACCCAACTTATAATTTGAATAATAAATTTTTGAGCCATTATAAACATAATATAAATTTATTATAAATTAATATTTTAAGTTTTTCCTAAAGAGACCCTCCCCCTTATAAAAGGGAACCACTTCTAACCAATTATTCACACCTTCAAAGCCTTTTGGTTCAGCCAAACTATCCCCAAATACCCTCTAAACTATACCCCCTTAATCATAGAGGCCTTCCTTTAGTCATAAATCCAACTTAAAGACCCAATTTGATCAAATCAAAAGGAAGAACCCGAAGAAGAGGTAATGTTTTCACCACCGTTTTCAAGTTCCTTTCTTGATCAACTGTTTATTTCTTAATTGTTTCCATTCTAAAATAATAACTTCAGTATATTATATATACTTTTATGTTATTATAAATATGGTACAACCATATTCAATATTCTATCCATCCTTTGAATGACATATCACCATACGTGCGTACTTACGGCTTACCGTCTCCACGTCGTGGTGTAATTGTTATTCAAAACATTATTATTTAGATGGGTATGATAATGATATTTAATTGATGTAAGTAATAAATATAACATGATAATGATTCTGTATTTATGATATAACATCCAATTTTATATTTTTTTAATATCAAAATAATGATATTGTCGCTCGTGCATACGTACGGACTACCGTCTCCACGAACGCGATGAGATTCATTCCCCATCGTATCCATGCAATTATAATTCTCATATGATGATTAAAAATAATGTTTAAGGACTTCATATCATTCTTGATATGAATAAAATACAACCTATCCATAAAAGACACGGCTTATGTAACAAAATATATAAAATAAAATGAGTAAGTTAACACCTGAAACGATGATAATACTAAGATATTATTAATAAATCAATGCTAAAAGATCATATATGATCTCATATTAATGTATATGATTATTGTATAATTTAATAACTATTATTTCACCATTATACAGAAGGTTAACCTACCATCAACCAAGGAAAAGTACAAGGTAAGGGTTTATTTCACAATCTCTTCATTATCCGAGGTTGTTTATACGTAATTATCTACTGGGACCTCTTTATCATCCATCCATGTTTCTTAAAAATGTATTTCAAAAGATTCCTACTATTTCACAGAATATGGGTTAAAGTTATTTATACACTTTTATGACTTTTTATATGAAGTTTATAAAGGAATATTTACGTCATTTTTGAAATAAGGACCTTTTTAACCTTTTTGACAAATTAAGGTAAGAATGTATTTTTTTAACTTATACGGTGGGTGCGGCTATTTTCCACCGTTGTAAAATATTCGAAGCTTCCCTTAAAATCTTATAATAATATTCTACAAGTAAATGTTTTATTTTATAATAATGCGACTTTTAAATGTAAAAAAAAGAGATATTTCTCTCAAATAGTTTTGATTTCATCTATGTCAACATCCTTTGATGGATTTTAAACTTATTTTAAGTTGATTTATTATGATACAAAACTTCCATATTCTATTGAAGGTTTTGTGATATGTTTGACTCTGGATGTGTTATTTTTATTCCATTCATGGTTTATAGAGAAAGTCTTTACATTTCGTATGCTAGTTTTAATACGAAGGTTTATGTTATGTTTAAACCTGTTCATATGAGGAATGCATTGGACTTAGTAAGTGACGGGTGGAGCCCGCTATAGCTCCTTGATGCATCGGTAGGTCTCATCAGACAAACTAGTGTCTTGACATAAGGACTTGACAAAATCTTATTTGTAGTCTTGCCACGAGGCCTTGGCTGTGTGGTTATGATGGTCTGGCATTATGAATTCCATCATTATGAAAGTGGTTATTGATATTACATGTGATTATTTGACGAGTAGAATATCCATGTGAATAAGTAAATGGAATTATTTCATTTTATCTTTTCCATATTATGCTGAAGTTCATGTTTAAAAGGCTTTTCTTTTAGTTATACATTGCCTTAAATGTTTATTCTTATTTATGAAAGTTTCTGCTATATTGTTATCCTTACTGGGAAATTGAGCTGACCCCTTTCTTTGTTTTATTTCTCCCAAGATGTGAATAAGTATTTTATGAATGGCCTAGAGGGATAGTATAAGGGGATATGAGTGTGGAGAAAATATGTTGTTGTAGTTTTTACATTATGAAGTAATGTTAGACTTATGAATTTATCTAGTGTTTCCAAGGTTACAAAAATAATCGGCCTTTTGAGACTTGATGTTTTGTGATGATGACAATGTTATGTAAAAATGTACCGACTCTGGGTAACTGGGGTCGGGGCATTACAGTTGGTATCAAAGGAAGTTTAGTACAAACCTTGGAAGCTAGATTTAGATAAACTCTGATTAGAGAACATAGCCCTAAGATAAGACTTTGAGGATTTGTATAGAATAATTTCCTATAATTTTGGTATTGTAGATATTTTGTGAGTTTTCTGAGCAATACATCCATGTATAGATACGAATAGGTACAGACGGATCTGGCACAGATGTACCTAGGGGTAAATCCCAAAAACATCTCTTTGAGATAGACTCGATCGGGAACTGGTGCATGACAATGGGCCTTGTAGAACTCTTGGTTACGACACTCCCGAGGGATATGATTAGGATAATTCTAGTTTTCTCTACTAACCAAAATTAAAGGTTTATGAGTATATAACTCCTCAAAGAAAACATCTTTATGATTATGGATTATATCCATAAATCGTTCAATTTACATTAGGTATTTTACAAGTTTGGAATTATTTATTGCAATTCATAAACTGACCTAGTTTATGCCATTGTATAAAAATGTCTCCCAGTAGAAGGAATGTGAACATCAGCAATACGTATGATCCAAATAGTCAGAAGGATCATATATTTCACGGTATTAAGCCAAAATTTAGAAAGGAAATTGTTTCCTATGTATTCTCAACATATGAAGAAATAGTATCGTGTGTTAATAAGATAAGTAAATAATTCCTTGAGTCCTATGGCTTTAAAGGGAAGCAAGAGAAGAAAAGGATGGAAGATGGAAAGATGGATAAAGGGAAGAGGGAAAAGAAGAATTTTCCCATATGTGATAACTATGGGAAGAAACACCCTGGAACGTGCTTGAAGGGAATGGGAGTTTTTTATAAGTGTGGATAAAGAGAACACCATGAATGTGACTGCACAGGTAAGATAAATGTTTCAAATGAAAAATGCTTCATTTGCAAGGAGTTGGGAAGCTATGTGAACCAATGTCAAAATCATCATAGTATGCACCAAATGATGCTATTGGATAATAATAAAGTTATGATACTACCACAGATGTGGAGGAATGATAAGAGTAATTATGTTGTTATTACAGAATTATGTCATTTGAGTGTTGTATCAACAATGTACTGGTTATAATAATTATGGAGTATATAAGGATTATACTGCAGTACTATTTCATTAAGGACTTGAGATTGTGTGGAACCAAGAAAAGTGACTCAATAGTAGGTCAATTTTTTTGAAAATATATTGTTGAGAAAAAGATAAACCATAATATGGTTCTGATACGAAGGTAGTGATTTTGGAATAATACATGATATATTTGGATAAATTATATTGGATATTATTGACTACCTTGAAACTGATTATTATATTCCATCATTATTTGAATTAACAACATTTTTAATGGATGAAGTATATACAGTATTCTATAAGGAATAAAGGAGCATGAATGTAATCAATAAGGTTTTTTGGTAATTCAGTATGTTTAAGTGTTATAAAAGAATACATGATGAAGGTATTCATATGTTATTACGTGGTAAAAATGATCTACATTATGTTTACCTTCCATATAAATTTTGGACTGAGAGTTTGTACAGAAGTATTTTGGATAAGTATTAATGTTGGAATGGATTATTCAGGATACTATTGTTAATGTTATTTTTGGATATTTCTAAAAAGGACAACACGCAGATTGTGTGACAACCCGTCGCATCAGACAAAGCTATGGGAATCAAACCCACAACCATAGTGCGATTGTGATTTATCGCCTACCACCAGACTACATGAAGTCCCTAGAGTGTATAATGTAATTTTTTTAATTTTTGATAGATGAATTATAAATTTATTTTTGGAACCCTATACGGTTAGGATAAATAGAATATTTTTGAGTTCTATTACCTTTAGGAGTGAAACATAGGTTTTTGGTAAAAAATTAGTAAGAAATGAATGTCTACATGACAAGTAAGTATATTTCCTTACATTCTTAGTAAATCTCATAAATAAATTCCTCAACTTCATGAAAGGTAAATTAAAACAAAAACCTTGTCTGTTGACTTTTCCTAATGGGGAATCAAAGACCGTTTAACAAATCACAAGTTTGTGATTTTCTTGTAGTTAACTTTGTCCTAATCCTATTTTCTACAACTCTCCATCAGAACATGATAGTTTGTTTCTTCTCCATCCCATGTTTTCATATAATCCTATTATGGGCTATCTTGGGTGAACTTTGTACTTCTCTTTCTTTCTTTTAAAGTTATATTTTTATTATCCCTATTTCCGATGTGGGTTTTCCAAAAAGGTATTTTCTATCTTCAACCTTTTATTTTCAAAGAAAAATTTCAAATTGAGAGGACGAAATTTATTGAAGGTGGGGAAAATGTAACACCCCAATCTTCCACAGTAGGATTCTCTTTGAATAATACAATAGCATGTGTTGTACGCAACACTGAGTTCAAGTGCACCACGACACACTAAACTAGCCGTTCAAAAGCGGTTATGAATAGTATTAACCGAATTTTAAATTTTATCTTATCCTTTTAATTTTAGAATATATATTATGAGTTTCTAAGACATAATTTATGAACAAATTCATTTTTTTAGATAAAAGAAGTATTTTTAAAAAATTCAATTTTACCTCCTTTTAATGCAAAACCCTTTTTAAATCCAATATTTGAAACTTTTATATATTTAATTTGTCAAAATGAACTTCTTCTTTAGAATTGGGACATGAGAATTTAGTTTCAATAATGTTTTGGTGTTTTTCTGATAACTTTCATCTTTGGGTGAATAGTGAAAAATACTATATTTTAAATGAAAACAACTTTTTAAATCATAATAATTTATATTGTTAAATTATACATTTTAATGCTTTGGAAGTATAAATAGATTATATTTTTTACCATTTAATCCAATGATGGTCATT
Organism: Viscum album; assembly: GCA_963277665.1. Taxonomy (NCBI): domain Eukaryota; kingdom Viridiplantae; phylum Streptophyta; class Magnoliopsida; order Santalales; family Viscaceae; genus Viscum; species Viscum album. The sequence goes on from OY728146.1 coordinate 2,081,918,908, forward strand.
GTACATAATTTCACTATTAAATTGGACATAAACAAGTGTCAAACTTTTGGTTGTTATTATTTAATAAAAATACGCCTTTTGGTTTTGACAGTGGGAATTAATTTTAAATTTATAAATGCAACTTCGATGTTTTTAATTTGGTAAAATAGACTTCATTATTTCATTCAGAATATTAAAATTAGCTTAGGGTAAAGTTTTTGTATTTTTCTGAAAACTTTTAATTTTTGATGAATTGTGAAAAACACTAAGTTATAGTTTTAAACTGAATTTTTATTTAAATAATTATTTATTTTATTTAAATTTATTTTATGTCAAAATAGATAAATAAGACCTATATAAGTTCAATGTAATTCATTGTATTAATTTTATAATAATTTTAGATATATAAAAATTTTATTGAACTTTTCAACGTCTTTTACCCACCTGAAAAGAGAATTTAAAAATTCACCTAAAACTTAATTTTACTGCTTCTGTGAGTAGAATTTCAAAAATACGAGAGACACGGTTAATATCAAGGAGTAAAATGTGTTTCAATAAGATAAACATGATTTTTGGTGAATTGTGACTTTTGACTTTTATTTATCGCGGTTAAAGGTAAATATGGTATTTCAAGATAAAAAGTATATTATAATAATACATAATTACCTTAACACTTGTCATAAACTTATTTGATGAGTCATGGACGACCATGGGCATCCTTGGGTCGATTTTGGGACCCCATGGAGCCACTTGAGAGTGATAATGACTCTTTAGATTAATTGATTTAACGTAAAGACAAAAATTACACAAACAAATATCTTTTTGTAAATTACTTTTTACATGGGGTTATATAAGTTATTGTTTAGACTATAAGTCTTCATTGGAAATATAAAAAGATTTCTAACATCATGGTATTTTTTTTATAATTTTTAGACATCATATAAATTATTTTATTTATGACATAATGATGATACAGTAATTACCTTATTAATAAAATATTAAAATAATTGATATTATAAATACCCAAATAAATATAATTTGAGACTTTTAATGAATAAAAATTATTTTATTAGTTAATATGACATGTTAGATTGATTAAATGGACTTTTTTTGAATTAATTATGTTTTTATAACTTTAACAAAAATCAATTATTAGATAGTGTCAAAATTGACATAAATGAGTTTTTGAAAACAATATTATATTATTAATTGATATTCTATTCCTAAAAATCTGAGGTTCGGCCAAAGGACTTATATCATGATATTTGTATCATTAATGGACCACTTGGAGGGCTTTTGGAAGTATATAGTATGTTTATTAACCATATAATATAAAAATAAAAAGTGACATGGTAAATGTCAAACTATTTAACTAAGAGTTAAATATAAACGATAAGGTTAATATCGTGACCCAAACCTGTCTAAAATCTATTGGATGAAAGTATTTAGACCCATACCAACCTTAGAATTTGAATAATCCACTTCGGATCCACTATAAATTGTATATGAATTTATTATAAATTAATACTTTAAGTTTTTTCTAAAGAGCCCCTCCTCCCCCTTATAAAAGGGCACCACTTCTAACCAATTCTTCACACCTTAAAAGCCTTTTGGTTCGGCCAAAATCTGCCCAAATACCCTCTAAACTATCCTCCATTAATCATAGAGGCCTTAATTGAGTCAGAAATCCAACCTAATGACCCCTTCTGATCAAATCAAAAGGAAGAACCTGAAGAAGAGGTAATGTTTTCCCCACCCTTTTTCAAGTTCCTTTCTTCTTCAACTTCTTCTTTATTAGTTGTTTCCATTATGAAATAATAAATCAAGTATCTTCTATATACTGTGATGTTACAATAAATATGGTATAACCATATTCAGTATTCTATCAATCCTTCTAATGACATGTCACCATACGTGCATACGTACGGCTTACCGTCTCCACATCGTGGTGTAATTGTTATTCAAAACATTATTATTTGGATGGGTATGATAATGATATGTAATTTATATAAGTATTAAATATAACATGATAGTTATTATTTATATATAATAGACCATCCTACTATATATTATTTTAATATCATAATAATGATATTTTCGCTCGTGCGTACGTACGGACTACCGTCTCCACGAACGCGATGAGATACATTCCTCATCGTATCCATGTAATTATAATTCTCATTTGATGATTAAAAATAATGTTTAAGGACATGATATAATTCTTGATATGAATAATATACAACCTATCCATAACAAACATGGCTTATGTAACAAATTATATAAAATAAAATTAGTAAGTTAACACCCGAAACTATGATAATACTAAGATATTATTAACAAATAAATGTTAAAAGATTATATATGATACCATATTAATTCATATGATTCTTGTATAATTTAATAAAACTTATTTCACCATTATAAAGTAGGTTAACCTACCCTCAACCATGGAAAAGTACAATGTAAGGTTTTATTTCACAATCTCTTCATTATCCGAGGTTGTTTATACGTGATTATCTACTGGGACCTCTTTATCATCCACATCCATGTTTCTTAAAAATGTATTTCAAAACATTCTTACTATTTTACAGAATATCGATTAAAGTCATTTATACCCTTGTTTTAATTTTTATATGAATTTTATAAAGGAATCATTACGTCATTTTTCAAACAAGGACCTTTTTAACCTTTTCGAAAAATTAAGGTAAGAATGTCTTTTTTAACTTATACGGTGGGTGCGGCTATTTTCCCCCATTGTAAAATCTTCAAAGCTTCCCTTACAAGCTTATAATAATATTTTAAAATTAAATGTTTTATTTTATAATAATGTGACTTTTGAAGGATTAAAAAAAGATATATTTCTCTCAAATAGTTTTGATTTCATCTATGTCAACATCCTTTGATGAATTTTAAGCTTATTTGAAGTTGATTTATTATGATAAAAAACTTACATATTGTATTGAAAGTTTTTTGATATGTTCGACTGTGGATTTGTTATTTTTATACCATTTATGGTTTATGGAGAAAGTGTTTACATTTCCTATGCTAGTTTTAATACGAATGTTTATGTTATATTTAAAATTGTTCCTATGAAGAATGCATTGGACTTAGTAAGTAATGGGTGGAGCCTGCTATAGTTCCTCGATGCATCAGTAGGTCTCATGGGACAAACTAGTATCTTGGCACGAGGCCTTGACAAAATATTATTTGTAGTCTTGGCATGTGGCCTTGGCTGCGTGGTTATGATAGTCTGGCATTATGCATTCCATCATTATGAAAGTGGTTAATGATATTTCATGTGATTATTAGACTAGAAGAATATCCATGTGAATAAGTAAATGGAATTATTTCATTTCATCTTTGCCATATTATGCTTAAGTTCAAGTTTAAAAGGCTTTTCTTTTAGTTATACATTGCCTTAAATGTTTATTATTATTTACAAAAGTTTCTGCTATATTGTTATCCTTACTGAGCATTTGAGCACACCCCTTTCTAAGTTTTATTTTTCCCAGGATGTGAAGAATTATTTTATGAATGAACTTCAAGGATTGTATAAGGGGATATGAGTGTGGAGAAAAGATGTTGTTGTAGTTTTCACTTTATGATGTAATGTAAGACTTATGAATGTATCTAGTGTTTCCAAGGCAACTAAACTAATCGGTCTTTCAAGACATTATCTTTTGTGATCATTCCAATTCTATGTAATAATGCACCGACTCTGGGTAACTGGGGTCAGGGCGTTACATGTACAATGATTGAATATCACTATACATGAAACTGAAGTCTAAAAAAATTTCCCACAATGAATGTGAGAAGAAAAGGGGGAGAAAAAAATCCAAAAAATGAGGAATGAGACATGAATATTTTTTTTGGGTTAGATTTGATTCATTATTGTTAGAATAATGAATGAATATACAAAAATAAGAAAAACCAACAGAAAAATAAATCAACCATCAAAGCGCGAATCAAATATTGTTATTGGATTTGATCTGTGTCTGACATGGAATAAATGAAATGGATCAATCTAAAAAATAGAAACTTCCAACCACAAGTTCTGATCATTCATCAACAAAGAATGGTTTTGTGTCATTATCATTATAGAGACCCAAAAAAACATTGGTGTATAGGATCCTTGAAATATCGATCTGATCCTCTAATCTGTTACTCTCCTCCAATAATTTACTCCAAATATCTCTCTAAATTCTCAAGGTTATGTGGATAACCATGAGAATTGGTCATAATAGTGTACTTATATAATATTTCTATGTCACTCCATCAACACATAATAAAATAAATAAATAAATAAATTTGTTTTTTATTTGTGTCCACAAAAATATTTTTACAAATGTCCCATATTGACACAGGTTATGTTTAACCTAGGGAAAAAACCACACTCTAAACTAAAATGTGGAATGATATTTCTGATATGATCCTATGTTTTATATTTATTCCACTATTTTAAAAAAATTGTGCATTCATGATAATAATATATTTAATATTTTTATAATATCATTATCGGCCTCACTAGGACTTAGAGTATCACACCGTCTCATCACTTATATTTGAAAATATTAATAGATATATTTCAAATATTTACATTAAAAAATAGATACTCTACATTAAATAAAACACAATTTCCAATTAAATTCCTAATAACAATAAATTATTACCACTTGTATATTTTTTAGACATAATATTAAATTATTAAATACTTTATTCTCTTCACTTTGATTGTTATCCAAAACACCTTCCAGTTTTCCTCATATATGTTTTAGTTACCTTCTCATATATCTATTGTATGTCTAAATATGTGTTATTAAAATCATTCCACAATCTTCCTTAAAATCCTTCCATCACTTTCTGAAAATTTTTAATGTCCAGGGATGTACTATCACCTAAAGGATGTAAAAAATGGAAGAAAATATTAACAAGGACATTAAAATTATTAGACCATTAATGTATGTAACAAATCCATTTAAATTAATCATTTATGATTACTATATTAATATTACCTTTATGTATGTATCAACTACACCATTATTTCCTGAAATAGGTATATTTATCCAATTGATATTAGTAATTGGTAGGGTCACTAATTCTCAATCTCACCAACCAAAAATATTTTTGTATATAGCCTTGACACATTCAGTTGATACATCATAACTATAAAATGGTATCACTATATTTTAATCATTTATATTCTGAAAATATGATTTGTTGATGTCTACCACCCATATATTATTTTTTATATCTATTTAAAAAATTAAGATAATATATTTGTATACAAATGGATTATATTATTTTACATTAAAATATATACAAAAAACTATGACCCACTAATATCCTTGTGATAGTAGAATAGTGAATATTTTATTCCTAGACACATTCATATCATTGGACCTATTTTTTGGAAACATATACATCCAAAGGTGTAGTTTTGGATGTAGGAAATGTTCTAGAAATGTTATGGAGTAAATTAAATAGTGTGGTGTAAAAAACATGGAGATAAGGTTTTGGAATAATATGAGATGAAGATTGACTAATGTCTCCAGAATTATTCTCCCTCAACATTCCTACCATAAAAACAAGTAAAAAAATAAAATACAACAGAAATAAAATAATTTTAAAAATATATATCACATAAATTAATCATTTAATTCATACAAAGTTACTTAAATAAAATCATATATTCAAAATACTAAAAATAAATAATTTATATTTTAATGAATGACTACATATATGAAAATATTTTTCTTTATTGGTCACATTATTATTAACCATCATTGGTAAGATTATTTCTTTAAACTCACCGTGAATTTCAAGACAAACAATGTCAATATCATGAGTGAAAAAAATCTAGTATTTTTTTTATATTCAGGGGATTTAATATCCAAAATTAATCTTTTCATTTAATCACCCATATAATATATTTATATTATTATCATGTATATAACTACACTCCAACCTTTCATCTATTTTAGCTTCTATATAAAATACCAATTTTTCTTATGCTGCAAATTTATATAGATCAACTTATTCATTCTCACCAATATCAAGAAAATAATAGAAAATAATAGAAATAAGTTATAAGGAATTTATTAGTTTACCCATAGTAACATTGACTTACTTGTATTTAAATTATAAAACAAAAAATATTATATAGTAGTTTAATTCAAAAATTCCATCCAACCTTCCATAATATCTCAGATCCGCAAGTAAAAAATAATTGTATTTCTTATTTTAAGACTTATTCATGATCAAATTTATGAAATTTGATGACATGTATTGTCGCATACTAACTCAGTTATCTTATTCTTATTTATTTATTTAATTATAATTAAGGTTGTTCATAATTTTTGGGCTTACCAATTTTAAAATTTTGAAACATCATATTTTTTCCAAGGCACACGGTTAGTAAAAAATATGTGAAAACAATTCAATTGTGTATGTAATTTGGAACAGAAAAAAATCATGGCTCAATCATGGTTTCCCTAATTACATTCAATAACCATTAGAGTTGATTTAGGTCCTCCAGTAGTTGGTGTATTGTTGGGGCATGCTTTGGCTAACTATGTAGCCAAACCATGTGCAATTCCAGATCTTAAAAAAATGTAAAATTCCAATATTTCCCACCACCTTTTTTCTACATAAACCATGCCTCCCCACTCTATTTGTTTCATATGAACCATCTAAGTCATCCCCTTATCCACCACTCCCTGCTCCTCTCCTCTCCACTAAACCATGATTTTGAGGGGTTTTTTAATGATTTAGGTTCTGTTCTTCGTGGTAAGTCCTCCTCTCCATTCCTCATTCCCTAATTGTTTATTTTTATTATCTATTTTGTGGTACTCCCAACCTAGATGATTATTTATCTTAATTAGTTAATTTTATTGGTAAATAATTGGCTCCTATCCTTTTTAAGGATCTATTTAAGGATTATTATAGGGATGTTAATTGAAGCTGATGAGTTCTACTCCTTTTGTGGTAGGTTTCATCCTATTTATTAATATTCTAAAACCTTTTCTATTTTTGTATTTAACTCATGAGTGATTATATAATAATTATATATATATGTATATACATATATATGATTTTTTGAAAGTTTAAACCATTTTTTACTTGGTTTTCGTTGAATGTGATGGTATTTCAATATTGAAGTAGGTGATTTAAATAATTTTGATAATTATTTTTTATATATTCCACAATCTGATGTTATAAGTAATTTATGTGTTTTAAAAATGTTTTATGACCCATCTAATTTAATTTTCAAGAATATTTTAAATTACACCTAGCATTTCAAGTAGTACTTGAAATGCCAAGAGTTAATAATGTAATTTAATATTTGGTTTGAAATGGAAATGTGAGATTATCGAAGTAAATTTTGATATATGAACATATATATATATATATATATATGTATATATTGGTTCTACACACATATATAGGTATATATATATTTAAAAATTCACATGAGAATATATGAATCTTAATAATGATATATATATATATATCTTTACGTGCGTAAGTGTATATAGGTATGAACAAAAGGGTGAATTTTAACTACAATCTTGTTTCTCTTTTTGATTTATTAAATGAATTTAAAAAGGTGAATTTTTTAATGGTTTCTCAAACACATTTGAAAGGACAGTTTATCATTTTCTAAATAATTATTTTTTGTTGTGATGGTTGATATTCAATTTATAAGGTCCCTTTATTATTAGAAATGGGAATGTCTTGTTTTTTATGGAAAGTGGAACTACTTATGAACCATTGGAAATAAATGGTATGTATTATTAAAAGTTGATCTACTTTAAACTTCATGGTAAGACTGAGTGGTTGGGTTAGTGAACTTGAATAGGGAAAGCCCTCTTTTTAATATCCAGGATTGTGAAGTCTATGTATTCTTTCCACTGGACGGTGACATGTTTCTATCTATTTCCTCCATATGCTTGTGAAGTATGCTTTGGGTTTATGTATCCCTTAGTTACCCTTAGTGTGTTTTCCCATGATTCCAAATTTAAATTATTTATTGTGTAGGTTCATCTTCTCTTGAATTAATTTATAGTTCTAATGATTTTTATCTTTCTATTCTTCCTCGAGACTTATTCATTTAATTTCAGATGGTATTTAAAAGTGTATTGAAAATACCATTTCAAAATTATTTCAGATGGGTGTTTTATTAAAAAGATTCATGGGGTCACATTATTTTTTCCAAAAGTGATTATTTTAATTTAAAAAAATAAAGTAATGTTTATAAATGATTTGTAATACTTATGTGGGGTATTATGTGAAATGAAATAAAAACCAATTTTGAGTTATGTTATTCAAATTATCATAAAATATCTTTTATTTAAAGAATAAACATGGGGTATGGTTTTACTTAGAATGCCTATTGAGCTATATGATCACAACTATCTAAATGATTTTCATTTTTAGGTTCTAGTTATATTGCTAACTGCTTATTGAGTGTTGATTAATTTTGGCTGGATGGTTACCTATGGAAATACAGAGGTATTATTATTGTTTTATATAGTTTTCTTTATCATGTTATCGAAATTTAAACTTTAATTTAAATTAGTGGTTCAATATATCTATTGGTGGCCAAATAAAAGTAATTATGGAGGTAGATTTATATCTTCATACAGGGGATGAAGTCTAGACTGAGTGGAGAGATTAATTAGTTTACCTTTTCTATTTTTATACTTCGATTATATTGTTTTTATTATATTGTTTTTTATAGCTGGCTGATATTTAAACTGTTCATGCCCCATTTTTCTACTGTTTCTAGAACTATGATTATGGTGTGAATCCATTCCCAAAATATTTATTTTGATTCCCTGGTGGTTGTTGCCACCTTGGGGTGACAAAGAATGTGGTTCAGAAATATTTTAGGATAGGTCAAGCTTTTTATTGATGAAAAAATTATGATGGTCTGTACCATATATATTAACATTTAATTTCATAGCCTGATTTTAGGGACCCCAAGAAAATAAATTCATAAAATCTTACAATTAAACATGACTATCAAGATTAAATTTTTATTAAAAATTATATAAATTATTAATTTTATAAAACCCACATTAAAACACACACATATATATATATATATATGAATTTAATTATTTATTGTCTTAAAAAATGTGAAAAACATACTACAATCACTCTATTAAAAAAATTTATTATATATCTCTCTTTACAATTTAGAATCCTCAGTGATATCTTTATTTGTGTCATAAATTATTCAATGAATGAATTTTAAATTTTATTATTTATCAAAACATATTATTTTCATCTAATAATTTTAATTTTGTTAGTGTAATATATAAAATATTTTTAATCGGTTGACTTAATATGGGAATGATAGTTGATTCCTTATCAGATTATGATTTAATTAATATATAATTTATACATCTAACTTTGCTAAATCTTGCCTTAATTTTTATAGATACATAGTTAAAAAGTTAATACCCTTATATCCTAATTAAAACTCATCAGTAGAACTTTTTTGGTTTAGGTTATTTTTTATTTATGATTACAAAAGATCGACGTCACAAAAATAAAAAATTAAATAAACATAATTATCTATATTGAAAATGAATTAAAAAAAATTATTTAATTAAAGGGAATAAAATAAATCTAAATTAACTCTCAATAAGATATAACTATTAACAATATAAGAGTCCTCATAATTTATCTTTATCATGAAAGTACATAGTCAAATTAATTATCAAAAGGAAATATAGCATGTGAAACATCCTATATATATGAAAAAAATTTAATAAAATTATTTCCTAGTTTTTTGAGCTTAAGTGGTGTAATGTTTTCTCATGAATTTGTTTGAATAATGTATAAAATTTGTCTATGATTGAAAATAATTTTTTTAGATAATAATATTTCTTTTCCTCAGGTTATTATTTCGCTAGAAAATATGTGAATAATTATTTTTTAATCAAATTAAATTATAATGATTTAATTCAACATATATAGAAATATTATCTGAATAATAATCTAGTACTTTCACATTCTTTAATATTCAAATGAATATATATTTTAATTGATTTTTATTTTCAGAAATTGCAGCAATGTACCTCAAAATCATATATTCCCATAGATTATTTTTTATATTCATTGATTTTATGTTCTTATATGTAAGAATATAGGTCACTAATTTTTGTTTATTTTCAATTATTTTCAAATTATTTTTACAAAAATGTTTCTTTAAATATGCCTGACATCAAGATTTTTATATAAAAAATAAAATCAATAATATGTAAATTTCAAAAAATATAATATTTTTTCATCTATTTTTATGTTCTAACTACATTTTAGTTAAACATAAAACCCTCCTTCCACTATAATTCAAATGATAAATCTTACCAAATTCATCTTCCAAAGTTACTGTCTATTTTATAACCTAGTGATTGAATTTGATGGTTATATATAATCAATGTTTCCATTGAATCTCGATGTTTTAAGCCAAGATCTATTTGACCCATCAAGGAATATATAATAAAATTTTAAATAACATTATTTAGTTTAAATTATTCACTCATGTTTAAAATTAATTTCATAGGATACCCTAGAAAAGCCTATACGATTATTCTAATGGGTTAATTTTCATTGTCCAAGGAAGACACTAATTATCCACATTATAGTATCATTAATTTTTAACATTTTCATAATAGATTCACTATAATTTATTCACAATCATTTCATAACTCTTGAAATTCCTAGATATGAGAAAAAAATACATCAATTTAATTCCTAGGAATTTGTTTAGGTGGAATAATAAGGGATATGATAAATAAAATTTTCTACATACAAAACTAAGGTGGTATATTATACAAGACCAAGGTAATTTTACTTATGTTATAATTAGTAATTAAAGTCAAAAAATGGTTAAATCTATTAATATCTAATACCAAACATACAATCCTAAAATTATAAGATAAATTTTGTGGATGCATGAAATTTATTTGTCCTTTAATTTGTAAAATTTAGGTGTTAAAAGGTTATAGTAATGGGTTTGGAGGTGTTCTAAGGGAGTTAAGAATAAATTTTTATTTGAGAGAAACAAAACTATGGTTCTTTCCTCACTATATCCTAGTTTACTTGTCTTTATTGAGGTTGTGGTCTTACCATGGTGAAGTGATCGTGGTTTATAAGATAGGATTGGAGGAGGTAATAGACACTGTTGATCATAAAATTACATCATAGTTATGGCCCCCATGATGTTCTTTTAGTGAAATTTAATGGTCTATATTGTTGTTGGGAAGCATATTTAATTAGGAATACCATTAGAAATATGGATTTATTTCATCAAGGTTGGTGGAAAATGACATGCTGGTATATGGAACATTGTTGTCTTATCTCATGGGTTGAATGTAATTCAAATGATTTTTTGGGGCTACAAATGCATTCCATTTCTTTACTTAAGCACAAGTTTATTGATATAATAATGACTTATGATAATTAATAAATTTTTGATTTTAATCCCTTTATATTTAGATCACCATTGTGATTACCCGACCTAAACTGGGGCTTGTGCCGCAACAACCCCAAGCCAGCCTCTATAGGCTAGGGGTGGTGAAAAGTGCAGAATGAACACTGAACTTGGGGATCCCTTTTCCTAAATAAATGTTGACTTGCATACAACAAACTCAATGAAAAAAATCATACGTAAATAAATAAATGATACAACACTTCTATAATTATAAAAAAAATTCATGAAACACTTGAATGAATAATGTACGGTAATGTATACTAAAAGGAAAAAGGGGGAAAATACACAATTGACTAGAAATTTGTCCCAACCTAACAAAAATGAATAAATGTAAACAACTGAGATCCCAGCTTATGTATCCCATGCTATTACCACCATACGTGGTCCACGAATTCTGTATCCCTAAGCTTATTTGAAGTCATGATCAATCTTTCCACCATCAATAAAATGCATGATAGATATTGGTGAAAGCCTATGCTGAGGTGATTTTATACAGACATTGTAGAATTCCATTAAAAGGGTGAAGGGTGAGAATTAAGAGATACAACTGAAGAGAAAAGAACTAGATAAAACATGGTACAGTAAAAGAGTACAAATAAACCCAAAAAGTGAGTGAAATTAAGGTCTTGAAAACACAAAGAGATAGAAACGGTGAGAAGATAAACTTATCATCGAGTCTTCACTACTTCTATTAGTAGAGTACACTCGTCCAAACATGAGAATCTAGGCACAAAAAGCATGTGGCATACCCCGTACATCTTCACCACCCCTCGATGGAGAGTAACCAAAACCCAAGGTGTGGGTATTGAATGATTATTTATATATATAATCATCCAATGAATCCAAAATGAGAGATTAAGGGTATCTAAATCTCATAGATCATACCAAGAAGAAGATTCCCCAATTGTTCCCAAGTAAGGCCATATTAGATGCCCAACCCCCCTTGCCTCTACCCAAGACACACTAGTTAAATGGAATTAATCACCACACCTTGATACTATCCTCTATGGGAAACACTAACAAGCCCGCACAATTTTAAGTCACATCACAAGAATGCATCTTAGTGGGGAAAGTGTCTTTCTTTCTCGTGAATCCAAAGGTCCATCTAATCACGACTCATCCCTGCACCACACAATCAAGGGGTCACCAATATTAAGAATGGATCTCATACCTTTGTATGTCCGGAGGGTAATACTCTGGTTCTCACAAAGGAATGGAACTTCTCAGCCTAGATGGAGGGTACCACTCATGAAGGTCACCGGAGAATGACACTACCTAGTTCAACTAGAGGGTAAGCTCGATGAGTCATCAAGGAAAAGAAACTATCCAACCCAACTAGAGGGTTACGCTAAGAATATGTCATTTGGTAATGCCACTACATATCTAAACTGGATGGTAAGCCCGAAACATTGAGAAAATACACTACCTATTCATAGTAGAGGGTAACTTAGAAAGATGACTAGGGAATACCATTTCCCAATCAAGCTGGAGGGTATGCTTGGTACTACTCTGGTGATTTTGTATGATCGCCTCTATCTTTAGATGTCGCCTCAGCAAGTTCCAAACTCGATAAAGTTTAAATAATATCTCAAAATACTTTTATGATGGTACAATATTGTCATATGTGGAAGAAAACACTCAGGATAAGAATCGCATGGTCCCAAATCTGAGTTCAAACTAAGGATATTTGGATGATTGAAGATGACATGAAAGATCACAAGTTGATCATAGAGTGTGAGGGGACCCAAAATGTGTGTGGTCCCTCTTCATAGCGTGGTCATGTCTTTAGTCAGTACATAAGTCTCGTCCATGTAGGGGTACATGCCACAAAGGTAGACTACATAGAATTTACCACCTATCCATGTATTAGTCCATGTTTTCTAGTCATGTCCATGTACTTAAACATTGTTTCCAGCAACTATGGTACCGGTCATATTAGTCCACATGGGATGTCGCCCGTGTGGTCAACTAATGTTCTTGTTCTTCTTTAATAGAGTCCCAAACTATGTGTCCCATCACAATGGTTGTCCAATCAGGGGAGGGATATACTGCATGTGAGGGATTGATACATTCCATGTTACCCTTATATTCTATAAAACCCTAGCACCGCCACTAAGGGGGAAACACACCATGTGTAATTCATCCTACACGACATGTAGTAGAGATTTTTCTAGAATGTTTAGATTTCCATGATGTTTAATCTAGACTATGAATCTGGTAAAAGTACTTCAAGTCTCATATAGAATCTTTCCAAAATAATTACATCTAGCTACGAATCTTGCTCACCGACTATCGCTTGCTAGGAATCGGCAACCGGAATGAATGGTGATTTATTTATTCTTTCTACTTGCACCCATCCATTTCAAATCTTGATAATTTAGTTCTAAATAGTCAGATTCTTCATCAATTCTTCATGATGATTCCCAATATAAGCTTGGATCAAATAATCATTGGCGTTTTGTCAATCCACCACAAATTCGGGCACCTGACCAGGCATGGGTTTCCTAACAACTATTAAACCGAGAACCGTGGTGTTCCAACAGTAAAGAACGCAAAGAATAGGTGAATAAATTCACAAGAACACATGGTTTACTATTGTGGGCCAATAAGTTTTGGCCAAAAATCAAGATCATGTAATTTAGATTAGAAATAAATGATAAAGCAAAATTTCAGTACTTAGCCTCATGAAAATGTTTGTAAATGGGGGCACTGATTGAAGAATAAAATTTGATCTTCTAAAACATTTAATGAAAGGGAAAAATCACTAATCTATGAGTGCTACCTCTTGTTTGGATCATTCACTATAGAAGATTGTGCCCACCAAAAATTTAAGGGGAATTTGTTGTGTTTATTGTGCTTCAATACACCTGGATCCAAAGGTTTATCATTCGTCACCAACAAAAGAAGGGTGGATCTATTGTTAGTGGATGGGAGAATAATGAAGACAAACCTAGATAAATACCCTTAAACATATATTTATAATAATTTTATTAGGTAATAGTTTGATTAGTAAGTTAATTAATTAATTAATTAATTAATTTTTTCACATTAACGCACCACCAATGACCTAGGGTTTTAAATGCCCCACACTAACTCATTTTATATCGCACCTAGGGTAAAAACCACATTCCAAACTGAACTGTGGCCTTAGATTTCTGGTATGATAAATCATTTAAGATTGATCCCAATTTTTTTGATTAACCACAAAAACACAATAGTTAATATTTTTAAAAGATTAATTCTATGCACACCGAGTCGAAGAATCATACACAGTGTCAGTTCCCAACATAGTAAATACAATTATAAATATTTAAATGCCCAATAAGAGAAGAACCAGGCCTCTAAATCATTCCCTCATTCAATATTTTCATCATTGAAATGAAAAACTATGCAAACAACTTAGGATACTAAGCCCATAGTGGGTTTTCCCCCTATAAGGAACTCTCTTGAATATTTCTGTACATCCACAATAGGTGAACCAAAGGGATGGTCCGTCCTCAAAAAGTTCACTCCTGTCAGTCCTCAATCGTTAGTAGGATCTCCAAAAAGGTGCCTCCATCCTCAATGTCTTGCTCACCCCATTCAAGTGTGTCTGTAAGTTCATGCATGTATCTCCTCATTTAAGAAATGTGTAAGATGTCGTGCACCCGTTCTAGCTGTGGGGTAGAGAGAGGCTATAGGAAACCTCACTAACCCACTCTCGAATGGCCTGATGAACCTTAGGGATATCTTTCCCCAGAGTGAACCTCCTCATTCATCATTGTAGGGAGAATCTCAAGAATACATGTTCCCCATGATCACAATCCAAAGGGATTTATATTTGATTTGTTCCATCTTCATCCATTCATGGATGAAATTTACTTTATCTGTTGTCATTTTCACTAACTATGGGCCCGTAAGTGATGGCACTAAAATATCCATCTAGCAAAAGGGTGACCCTTAGGGCTGCCATATAGGTGCTGAAAAGGTTTTGTGCTGATGGCAGAGTTGTATATGTTGTTGTATAAAAAATCTACCAGGGGAAGGTTATCCTCCCAAATCTAAATGAAATCTAACATGCAAGCCATTAGCATGTCCTATAGCACCTAGATAGTGTGTTCAGTATTACCATTTGTCTATGGGTGAAACTATGTTCTCAAAACAAAACAGTGTGATGAATGAAACTTGTAGGATTCTCCATTATCATGACATAAATTACATGTTATGAAAGGAGACAATCTTCATGGTTACTCCATGAATTAAACACCCCAACCCCAGTTACCTAGAGTTGGTGAATTATTGCATAACATTGGCATGATCGTAAGGGATCAAATCCCAAAAGACTGATCAAGTTAGTCACCATGGAAGTACTAGATACAGTCATAAGTTTTACATTACATCATGATATAAAAACATCCAAAACATTTTGTCCCCATTGACCACACTTATATCCTTAGCCTCTCCCTACAGGTCAACCATAAAATATTTTCTTTACATCCTGGGAAAAATAAAACATAGAAAGGGGTGAGCTCAGATGCTCAGTAAGGATAACAATATAGCAGAAACATTCATAAGTAAGCATAAACAATTAAGTAATGTGTAAGACTAAAAAATAAGCCTTTTAAACATAAACTACTATATAATATGGAAAATATAAATCAAATAATTCCATTTACTTATTCACATGGATATTATACTAGTCGAATAATCACATGCAATATCAATAAAAAATTTCATAATGATGGAATGCATAATGTCTGACTTCATAACCACATAGTCAAGGCCTTGTGCCAAGAATAAAAATAAGATTTTGTAAAGGCCTTGTGCCAAAACACTAGTTTGTCTCATGAGACCTACAGATGCATCGAGGAACTATAGCGGGCTCCACCCATCACTTACTAAGTCCAATGCATTCCTCATGTGAAATGGTTTAAACATAACATAAATATTTGTATTAAAACTGGTGTATGCAATATCAATAATTTATCCATAAACTATTCATGGTGTAAAAATAACACATCCATATCCAAACATATCACAAATCCTCCAATACAATATGGAAGTTTTTTATCATAATAAATCAACTTCAAACAACCTTAAAATCCATCAAAGCATATTGACATAGTTGATATCAAAAAAAAAATTAGAGAAATATCTATTTCTATTTTGAAATCATTTAAAAGTTATATAATTATAAAAGAAAAAAATTATTTTGAAAATATTCTTATAATCTAGTATGGGAAGCATCAACGATGTTATAACAGTTGAAAATAGATGCACACACTGTATAAGTTAAAAAAAAGACATTCTTACCTTAATTTTGTCAAAAAGGTCATAAAGTACCTTGTTTGGAAAATGACGGAAGGATTCCTTTTAAAATATATACGGTAATAAGGGTATAAATGAATTTAACCCGTAATCTAGTAATTATTAAGAATGTTTTGAATTACATTTTTAAGAAAACACACATGTGGATGTTAAAGAGGTCCCAATAGATACTTACGTATTAACAACCTCCAATAAGCAAAGAGATTGTAGAATTAACCCTTACCTTGTACTTTTCCTTAGTATATGGAATGTCAACCTCTTTTATAATTTTTAAAACATGGTTATAAAATTATAAAAGAATCATATACATAAATTTGATATCATATATGATCCTCTAATATTGATTTGTTAATATTATTTTAGTGTTATCATCGTTTCGGGTGTTATCTAATTCACTATCCTTTATAATCTTGGTTATGTAAACCATTTTTTTATGGATAGGATGTATTTTATTCATATAAAGAATTATATAATGTTAATAAACATTATTTTTAATCATAAAAATTATTCTTGAATGATTACAATGGGTAATGAATCTCATCGCGTTCGTGGAGAAGGTAATTTGTACATACCCACGAGCGACAATATCATTATATTGATGGCGAAATCCTATAAAATTGGATGTTATATCATATATAAAGAATCATTAAAATTTTATATTTATTATTTACATCATATATACTCATTATTATACCCATCTGAAATGATGAAGGGTTTGAATAACAAACTACAGCATGATGTGGAGACGGTAAGCCGTACGTACGCACATATGGAAAATTTGTCATTTATAGGATGGATAGAATAAATAAAATGGTTTTACCATATTTATAATAACATCACAGTATGAATAAGGTAGTAGAGTTATTATTTTGGTATGGAATCAAAGAATGAGGAAGTGAAAGAAGAAAATAACTTGAAAGAGGGTGGTGAAGTTATTACCTCTTTTTTTAGGGTGTTTCCTTTTGAGTTGATAAAAAGGGCTTCTTAGGTGGGAATTATGATCCAAGTAAGGACTATAAGTTTATTTGAGGTAAGTTGGAAGGAGATTTGGGTTGGGGTTGGCTGATTCAAATGGATTTTGAGGTGTGAAATTAAGAGTGGGGAAGTAACCTTTTATAACAGAGGTGAGGGTCATTTAGGAAAAGCATGAAATATTATTTTATAATAAAATCATTTTCGTTTTCTAATGGCTCAAAAATTATTTATTTAGAGGATAAGGTAGGGATGGGTTGAAAAGAAATCAAACAATTGGTTTTAGACAGGTTTATGTCACCATATTAACCTTATCTTTTAAATTTAACTATAAGTTAAATAGTTTGACATTAACCATGTCTCTTTGTTTTTTTATATTATATGGTTAAAAAACTGACTATTACAAGCCAATAGAATCCCAAATGGTTCATTATTATACTATAAAACATTATCTATGTCTTTTGGGATAGCATTTTATTTTTATTAATATTATACCAATTAATAATATAGTATTTGTTTTAAAAACTCAATTATGTAAATTTTGACACTATTTAGTATTTGGTTTTTGTGAAAATCATAATAGCATGATTATTTCGAAATAAAATTATTTAATAAACCCTAATATGTCATATTAACCTATAAAATTAGTGGAATTCAACAAAAGTCTCAATTTACAATTATTTTAATATTTATAATATCTATTATTTTAATATTTCTTTAATATGGTAATTACTCCATCATCATTGTGTCATAAATAAATTAAATAATCTATTGTCTAAAATTTATAAATAAAATACCATTATGTAGGAAGTATTTTTATATTTATGATTAATATTTATATAAGTATTTATATTTTGTGTAACCCTATATTAAAAATTGTTTAGTTATTAAACTTTGAATTTAACACTTTTAACTCTTCTTTAAATAAAATAAAAATAAATGTCCTAATTTAATCCAATTGGAAAAAATTGATCCTATTTTATTACTAAGGGATTTTTTGGGTCTAATTACAGTTATCCAATAGAATTAGAACATGTTTTAGTGTAATTATAATATCATTTCCCCCTTAATTACCCTATTTACTTTTAACCGTGGTAAATAAAAGTCAAAAGTTTCTATTAATGAAAAATTATTTTCTTATTATTGAACTAATTTTTAGTTACTGATGTCAACTGTGTCTCCTATATATTTGAAATTCTACTCATAGAAGCCGAAAAATTAATCTTTATTCCAATTTTTAAATGCTCCTAGAATGTGGGTAAAAGACGGTAAAAAGTTCGATAAAATTATATATATATAAACTTATTATGAAATGACTCCAATGAATTACATTGAACAAATATAGGTATTCTGTATCTATTTGAACTAAAATAAATTAAAATAAAATAACTAATTATTTAAATAAAAAGTTAGTTTTAAATAATAACGTAATGTTTTTCACTATTCATCAAAATTGAATGTTCTTAAAAAAATACCAAAAATTCACTCTAATCTAATTTTAATATTCCAAATCCAAAAAGGAAGTCCATTTTGAAATTTATAATTTATAAAATTTTAGAAAGTGGGTATTACTATTCATAACAGCTAGTTTCATTGGTCGTGGTGTGTTGAAACTCCAAGTTGCGTACAATGCAAGCTATTGCATTATTCAAAGGGAAACATACTGTGGAAGCTTGAGGTGTTAAATTATCTCCACAAAATAATTTCTTCCTCGAAACTTCTAGAATATTAATACATAAAAATTTTCAGGTGCTTCTTCATCATAAGTTTCTATGGTTCTCACGTTGCCTCTTCAATATTATGGTTTCTCCATAGAACTTTTAGCAGATGAGTCGTCCGGTTTCTCAGTACTTGTTCTATTGTATCATGAATTTTGAAAGGCTCTTCACAATTAGATAGATTAGGTTCCAGTTCAATTTACTCATAGTTGAGTATATGCATGGGGTCTGGCATGTATTTTCTAAACAGTGATATGTGGAACACAACATGAACTTTGGAGAGACTTGGAGGCATTTCCAAATGATTAGCTACAACTCCAATTCGTTCTTGAATTTCGAAATGTCCAATGTACCTGGGACTCAATTTACACTTCTTATCAGATCAAATAACACCCTTTCATGGTGATACCTTCAATAAAACATGATCTCCTACTTGAAATTCCAAATCTTTCCTCCTATTATCGGTATAGATATTTTCCTACTTTGAGGTATATTGATGTGGTTTTGGAAAATATTCACCTTTTTCATTGTTTCCTCAACAATTTAGGCGCCTACGAGTTTTATTTCACCAACATCATCCCAATAAGTTGGTGAGCGACATATCTTTCTGTATAACACTTCATATGGTTCCATATGAATACTTGAATGGAAGATATTGTTATAGGAAAATTCTACCAGAGGTAAATATTGATCCCACGTACCTTGAAAGTCAATAGATAAAGATCTCAACATGTCTTCTACGCTTTGAATTGTCTATTCTGATTGTCCATCGGTTTGAAGGTGGTAGGTAGTGCTCAAAGGAAGTTCAGTATCCCCGACCTTCTGAAGACATTTCCAGAATGTTGATGTAAAACGGGGAACATGATCAGAAACAATCATCATGGGTACTCCATAAAGTCTTAAAAATTCATTAATATATATTCTTTCCATATTTTTAAGTGGTAAATATTCTCTTATAGCAAGAAAATGTGCTGCCTCGGTAAGACGATCAACAATTACCCATATTACATCATTCCTTCGAGGAGTCTTTGGTAGCCCCATGACAAAGTCCATTGTAATGTTATACCATTTACACTCAGGTATGGGAAGAGGTTGCATGAATCTTTTAGGCTATTGACTTCTAGCTTTTACTTGTTGACAAACCATACATCTTGACACCAAATGTGCAATCTCCCTCTTCATGTTGTCCCACCAAAAATGATCCTTCAAATCTCAATACATCTTGGTGCTCCCTAGGTGTATAGAAAAATTGGAGCTATGATCCTCATCCAAAAATTATCTTTTTAGATCAGGTATGTTAGGAACATAAAGTCTCTTCCCAAATTTCAAAATTCCATATTCATATATGAAGTCATTCAATCTCCCATCATTCATAAATTTAATCTTCTTTTGAAACTCCTAATCATTAGGCTCATAACTCTTTATCTTTTATAGTAAATATGGTTTTCAATCCATTAGAAAAAGTACTGATGTGTCACATTCCATGGTTATTCCCATCTCCATCTTTACTAGATCCATGAAAATAGGATCCCTTTCAACTCTCATCTTGTTCAAAAATCCAAAATCTTTTCTACTCAAAGCATCTCCACCTTATTTGCCTTCCCCGGGTTGTTGTGTATAGTGCAATCTCAATCCTTGAGTAGTTCAAGCCATCATCATTGCCTCATGTTGAGGTCTTCATGTGTGAAAATATACTTCAAAATCTTGTGATCAGTATAAATCTCACATTTTTTACCGTAGAGATAGTGTCTCCATATTTTCAGAGAAAAGATTATAGTTGCTAACTCAAGATCATGAGTAGGATAATTTTTCTCAAGAATGTTTAGCTATCATGATGCATAATAAATAACTCTATCATTATTCATAAAGACACAACCAAGTCCTTTCTTTAAAGCATCACTATAAATAACAAACCCATCATTACCTGATGGTATATTCAAGATGGGAGCACGGACTAATATTCTCTTCAATTATTCAAAAAATTCTTCACACTCTTTTTTCCAAAAAAATTTAACCCCTTTACATGTGAGCATGGTTAATGGGTTAGACAACCAGGCAATATTCTTGATGAAACGTCAATAATAACATCCTAAACCAATAAAACGGTGTACCTATGTTATACTCGTCAGTGATGGACATTCTTGGATAGCCTTGGTCTTTGAAGGATAAACATTGATTTAATCCTTAGAGACAATATAGTGAATAAATTAAATATTCTGATGCCAAAATTAACAGTTAATAAACTTCCCATATAATTAATTTATTCTAAGAGTCTTTAGAATAATGTGAAAGTGATTTCCATGATCTTCGTAGATTTTGGAGTATACTAAGATATCATCAATAAATAAAACTACAAAGTCATCAGGATATTCCTTGAAAACTCTATTCATTATATCCATGGAGATTGTGGGTGTATTAGTCACTCTACAAGGCATTACTGTAAAATCGTAATGCCCATACCTGGTTCGAAATACTGTCGTCGGAATGTCTTCCTTCTTCACACACAACTGATGATATCTAGATCGAAGGTCAATCTTTGAAAAATATTGAGCTCCATGAAGTTGGTCTAATAAATCATCAATGCGGCGGATGGGATACTCATTCTTTATTTTTATAGCATTGATCTTTCTGTAGTCAATGCATAACCCCATAGATCCGTCTTTCTTCTTAAAAAAGAGGATTTGGGCTCCCCATGGAGAAAAACTAGGGAGAATAAATCCAGTATTACTCAATTCCTCTAGTTGTTTCTTTAGTTCCACTAATTCCATAGTGGCTATTCTATATGGGGTCTTTGATATGGTCCTTGAATGAGGAATTAAAAAAATGGAAAACTAAATTTCTAATTCTTGGGGATGTCCAGGTAAATCCCTTGGAAGTACATCAACATATTCTTGAACAATAGGTATGTCCACTATTCAAAAATTATTTTTCTCCCATATAGTAATTTCATTATTTTCTTCCCCAATAATTTAATTTATTAGAGCTACTGGAAGTGGATCAAGATAATAATCAGGTGGTGACGTTTTGGCTCTAAAGATATTATACTCTTTATCATAATCAAAAATTGTAACCTCCTTCTTCTTACAATAAATTTTCACATCATGGTCTGAAATCCAATCCATTCCAAGGATTATATAAAATTCAATCATGGGTATGACGATTATATCAGTAGATAAAGAACAATAATATGCCCTAATGGGAAATAATTCACAAAACATTGTTGTGATGATACTTCCCTTAGGTGTTTTGACTGAAAACTCCATTGTTAAGACAAATTGAAAATATCAAATTTTCTTTGCAAACTAGGAAGATATGAAACAATGTGATGATCCAGAATCAAATAAATCATTGTCTAAACATGAGGTAACCATTAAATTACCTTCCACCACGCCTTTCGAAGCATCAACCTCAGCAGTAGTGATCACATAAGCTTGGAATTGCTTTCTTGGCTTTTTCTGAGGGATGTTCCGTTGGCGCATATGACATTCATTTGCATAATGTCCCTTTTCTCTACAATTGTATCATTCAACAATGAAAACCTCTTTCTTCCCCTTGGAATCAGGATCTTGGTGGACTTTTTCACCACACTTGTAACAGACACCCATTCCCTTTAGGAAAGTACCGGTGTGTTTCATCCCACATTTACCATAGTATGGATATTCAACTTTTACCTTCTTTCCCTTATTTTAATTTCTAGAGTATTAAGAAGATCTTGTTTTCTCTTTCTTTACATTAATGCCGTAAGACTTAGATAATTCCTTTTATGTCTTGATAGTGCATGAGAATATATCTTAGTACGATTAGAAGGATTGTGAGACAAATTCTCTCTAGAGAAATGGTTTGAACCCATCAAAGAATCAATAAATCTTACTTCTTGGGTTACGTATATAATCTGTTTCATGCCTTTCTAACATTGTAAAGTTAGGCTCATACTTCGTGACATTATCATCCTCATTTTTCCTCAGACTTAGAAATTGTATTTCCATATCCGCTTGACGGTAATGAGGAAAGTATTTTTCTAATAAAATCTCTTTAAACTCCCTCCATTACTTGTTCGATACTTCTTCATATTCCTTTTTGTGTTGGATTAATGACCACTATTGATCTGCATCTCTTGTGATGCGATAACCTGCCATGACAAATTTTTCCCTTTCGCTACTCCCCAAAGCATGAAATATTTTATCTAAGGAATTTATCCATTGCTCAGCTTCTTATGGATTTTTAATCCCATTTAATGTTGGGGTTTATTTCCGCAGGAAGTGGTCTATCATTGATCCTCCGCGTTGTGGATCAGGTTACTCCATACGGGTAAGGTTATTATTCATAACCTGAGTGAGTTATCCCAGTATGGTGATATGTTGATCATCTCCAGTTGCATCACTAGCTCCACTATAAGTATATTGAGTAGGAGAGAAATATCTAAATGGATTATGTACTTTGATATAGTTTCCATTCCTTCCACTAGGTGCCATTTCAAAATAATGCAATATAGTAGATTAGTTTATAAATCACAATACATAATTCCAAGCATGTAAAACACTTAAAATAAATTTAATAGTTTATTGATATAATACATAATCATAAAAATGTTTTCTTTGAGGAGGTATATACTCATAAATCCTTCATAATGGTTTGTAAAAAAATGAGAATTATCTTATTCATATACTCGAGAGTGTCGTAACCAAGAGTGCAGCAAGTCCTGTTGTCATTCACAAATTCTTATTCGAGTATAGATCAGAGCAGTGTTTTGGGGTTTTAACTGTAGCTACATCTGTTCCAGATCAACCTCTACCTGCTCGTATCCAGACAGGGTTTTATTTTTTGGAAAACTCACAAAATCTCTACGTTACCAAAATTCTAGGATGTTGTTCTATACTAATCCTCAAAGTCTATCCTAGGGTAATGTTCTCTAATCAGAGTTTATCTAAATCTGGCTTTAGAAGTTTGTACTAGACTTCATCTAATACCAACTGTAATGCCCCAAACCTAGTTACCCAGAGTCAGTGCATTATTAAATAACATTAGAATGATCACAAGGGATCAAATCCCAAAGGCCTGATCAGTTTAGTAGACTTGGAAGTATTAGATACATTCATAAGTTTTACATTACATCATGAAATAAAAACATCAACAAAATATTGTCCCCATTGACCACACTTATATCCTAATCCTATTCCTAAATGTCAACCACAAAATATTTTTTTCACATCCTAGGAAAATAGAACATATAAAGGGGTGAGCTCAGATGCTCCGTAAGGATAACAATATAGCGTAAACATTTGTAAATAAGTATAAATAATAAAGGCAATGCATAAGACTAAAAAATAAGCCTTTTAAACATAAACTTTTACATAATATGACCAATACAAATCAAATAATGGCATTTACTTATTCACATCGATATTCTACTAGTCGAATAATTAAATGAAATATCAATAGCCAATTTCATAATGATGGAATGCATCATGCCAGAATTTATAACCACATAGTCAAGGCCTTGTTCCAAGACTACAAATAATATTTTGTCAAGTCCTTGTGCAAAGAAACTAGTTTTTCTCATGAGTCCCACCGATGCATCGAAGATCTATAGCAGGCTCCGCCCGCCAATTACTAAGTCCAAGGAATTCCTCATATGAAAAGGTTTAAACATAATATAAACATTCGTATTAAAACTAGCATATGAAATGTCAATACTTTATCCATAAACCATGAATGGTTTAAAAATTAAAAATCCATATTCAAACAGATCACAAATCCTTCAATACAATATGTAAGTTTTCTATCACAATAAATCAACTTCAAACAAGCTTAAAATCCATCAAAGGATGTTGAGATAGATGAAATCCAAAAATTTTTAGGGAAATTTCTCTTTCTATTTTGAAATCATTTAAAAGATATATAATTATAAAATAAAACATTAATTTTGAAAAAATTAGTATAAGATTGTATGGGATGCTTCGACGCTGTTATGATGACCGAAAATAGATGCACCCTCTGTAAATGTTAAAATAAAGACATTGTTATATTAATTTTGCTGAAAAGGTCATAAAGTACCTTGTCTGGAAAATGATGGAATGATTCCTTTAAAAACATATATGGAAAAATAAGGGTATAAATGACTTTTACCCATTGTCTAGTAAATAGTAAGAATGATTTGAATTACATTTTTAAGAAAACATAGATGTGTATGATAAAGAGGTCCCAGTAGATACATAGGTATTAACAACCTCAGATAAGTAAATAGATTGTAGAATTAACCCTTACCTTTTACCTTTCCTTAGTCGATGGTATGTTAACCAATTTTATAATAGTTAAAACATTGTTATTAAATTATACAAGAATCATATACATAAATATGATATCATATGTGTGTTGAAATAGTGGGTGCCCTAGACCCAACTGTTATGTGTTTTTGATTACCATATCATGTATAGAGTTAACTATGCATGATGTCATCTTACCATTATAGTGTAGACTTTTCTGCGTCCACTACTGAAATGGTATAGTCCAAAGATTAATTGTCGTATCGAAAGGTTATAGTAGTTCCCAAGCTATAATGAGAACCTCTAGATACTATGAAATTAAGCTTAAATATATGTTCTATGGTCTAGATACATCTTACCAATTGGACATAGTAGATGTCTGACCATTAGGTGCAGGGGGATCATAAGCATTGAGACTTATTCTCATGAAGTTCTCACTTGGTGATCTCTAGTAGTGAGACCATGAGGACTGACCCGCCAAGAAGAACTCCACATGTTTTGGGTATCATTGGACGTTACTATCTATGATCATGTGTAATGGTCTCCTGACTTGAGATCATTACCAATGTATGTCATTTCATTGCGTACTTTGATGCAAGGTGAAAACCATGACGATTAAGTCATGGCGAGGTAGTTTGTGTCAGGTGCGTCATTGGTGGCATGACATTGGTTGAATGGTCAAGAAAGGATTTGTCGCTTCCAGGTTATGGAAGTAATATATCTCAGGCCATGTTGATATCGATGGCAGTACCTTTTTAAAACCATGTCCATGACAGTCAAGGGTTAATCTGTCCAGTTAAATCAAAAAACTATAAAGAAAGAAAAAGGTGATGACACATGAGTGCGTCCTACATTATGAGTTATTACAGACAAAGAGATTATATTACATAGTGCGTGTTCGTAGGTTGGTTGTCTCTGCTGTGAAAATCCTTATTTCTTCAGGGGCCATGATGGGTTGCTAGATCTCACTCTAGGTTTGTGAATACTATTCACATCTGTCGAAATATGGGCCTAGAGGGTCACACACAATAGCGTATTCAAGAATCTGCCCTATTCAGTTGAATATATATTTTGGACATGGCGGGCCCCTCCACAGGGGTCCGAGATATGTACAAAGTTTAACGATCACCAATGCAATAAATAAATTCATATTATTCGAGTTTACAATAATATGTATTGAATTTATTAATTGTATTTACGAGTTTTAATTAAATACATGAAAAATATTAATTGATGAATATTAAATTATTCAATGTTCAATTAATATTTATGGGGGCAACGAGTCAAGTTAATGACTCAATTATTATCACGTAATATATTTTAATATATTACAAGTAAATGATAATAAAATTTTTGACTCAATTTAGTAGTTATAAAATGTCGTTAATAGTGTGTTATGTATTTAGGGTTGGCGAGGCGATACCAGGTACTTTAATTGAGCACTATAAATAGAAGAGAAGGGGAATTTTACAAATACTATTCATGGAGCTTATCTCTCCTCTCATCTCTCCCACATTCTAGAGAGAGATTCTCTGGATCGAAGGATCTCTCTCCCGGGCATCGCTAGCGATGCGATGCGGTGGTCATTGGAGTGCTGAAGACATCATCACAAATCCGAGCTAGCACCCGGATTACGATGAACGGAGCTCCCGAGGATTACTTGAAGATCATGTCGATGATCTAGAGGAACTCGACTTCGGATTATTCGAGTAGCGATTGCCAACGATTAGAAGACGTCAGGCATGACTTCAGATTTAAACCAGGTATTTTACGGTTTAATTTTGTTCTTGAAATCCACCACGCGTGGTCATCGGCTAAGACCCAACTGCTCTTATATGACGTCAACAAGTTTACATTGAC
Organism: Viscum album; assembly: GCA_963277665.1. NCBI lineage: Eukaryota > Viridiplantae > Streptophyta > Magnoliopsida > Santalales > Viscaceae > Viscum > Viscum album. The sequence continues at coordinate 2,081,946,510 of OY728146.1, forward strand.
CGTCGATTGAAAAATTTTAAAACCTACCTGTTTGGGGCTTCTGATGCATGCCCGGTTCCAACAATATGATCCTCTAATATTTCTTTGTTAATAATATTTTAGTAGTATCATCATTTCGGGTGTTAACTGGTTCTTTTTCCTTTATACGATTGTTTAAGTAATCCATGTTTTTTATGGATAGGATGTATTTGATTCATATTAATAATTATATTATGTTCATAAATAGTATTTTTAATCGTAAAACCTATTCTAGAATGATTACGATGGGGAATGAATCTCATCATGTTCGTGGAGACGGTAATTCGTACGTATGCACGAGCGAAAATATCATTATATTGATGGTGAAATAGTATGTAATTGGATGGTATATCATATATATAGAATCTTTAACATGTTATATTTATTATTTAAATATGTTACACACATTATTAAACACATCCAAAATAATGAAGTTTTTGAATAACAAACTACATCACGACGTGGAGACGGTAATCTGTACGTACGCACGTATGGTGACTTGGTCATTTATAGGATTGATAGAATAATGAATATGGTTGTACCATATTTATAATAACATTACATTAGGTTTAAGGTAATAGAGTTTTTATTTTGGTATGGAATCAAAGAAAGAGGAAGTGGAAGAAGAAAAGAACTTGAAAGAGGGTGGTGAAATTATTACCTCTTATTCGGGTGTTTCCTTTTGAGTTGATCAAAAGGGATCCTTAGGATTGATTTATGATCCAAGTAAGGACCCTAGGTTTATGTGAGGGATGTTTTTAGGATATTTGGTCAGGGGTTGTCTGAGAAAAATGGCTTTGGAGGCATGAAATTAATAGAAGGGGAAGTACCCTTTAATTAGAGCACTGAGGGTCACTTTAAAAAAAGCTTGAAATATTATTTTATTATAAATTTATTTTCGGTTTATAGTGGCTCAAAAATGTTTTATTTAGAGTATAAAGTGGTTATGGGTCGAAAAACTCTCAACCAATAGGTTTTAGACAGGTTTAGGTCACTATATTAACCTTATCTTTTAGATTTAACACTTTGTAAAATAGTTTGACATTTACCGTGTCCCTTTGTATTTTTATATTATATGGTTTATAAGGATAGTATAACAAGACAAGATAACCACAAATGGTTCATTTTTATTATATATAACCTTATATAAGTCCTTTTGATGATCCATAGATTTTTTATCAAAATTATACCAATTAATAATATAGTATTTGTTTTAAAACCTCAACTATGTCAATTTTGACACTATTTAGTATTTGTTTTTTGTGAAAATTATTACAACATGATTACTTTGAAAAAAAATTATTTAATCAACCCTAACATGTCATATTAACCTATAAAATTAGTGGAATACATCAGAAGTCTCAATTTAAATTTATTTGGATATTTATAATATCAATTATTTTAATATTTCATTAATAAGGTACTTACTGCATCATCATTGTGTCATAAATAAATTAATTTATTTAATGTATAAAAATTATAAATAAAATATCATTAATAGAAAATATTTTCATATTTATAATGAATATTTATAGTACAATTTATATTTTTTGTGACCCTATATTAACAATTTTTTAGTTATTAGACTTTGAATTTTACACTTTTAACTCTTCTTTAAATAAAATAATAATAAATTTCCTAATATAATCCATGTGGACCAAAAGGATCATATTTTATTCCTAAGGTTTTTTTGGTCAAATTACACTTATCCAATAGAATTATTACATGTGTTAGGGTAATTATAATATCATTTTTACACTTAATTACCCTATTAACTTTTAACCGTGGTAAATAAAAGTAAAAAGTTACTATTCACTAGATATTATTTATTAATCCTATTGAACCAAATTTTATATAAATATTTCAACCATGTTTCTCATATTTTTTAAATTCAACTCACTGAAGTGGTAAAATTATGTTTTTTTTTCAAATTTTTTAATGCTCCTAGAAGGTGGGAAAAAGATGGTAAAAAGTTCAATAAAATTGTATATATCTAAACTTATTATAAAATGACTCCAATTAATTACATTGAAAATATATAGGTATTAAGTATCTATTTTTACCTAAAATAAAATAAATTAAAATAATTATTTATTTAAATAAAAAGTCAGTTTTAAACAATAATGTAGTGTTTTTCACTATTCATCAAAAAATGAAATTCTTAGAAAAATTCCAAAAATACACCATACGATTATTTTGATGTTATGAATCAAAAAATTAAGTCCATTTTGAAAATTAAAATTTATATAATTTCAAAAAGTGGGTATTACTATTCATAACAGCTAGTTTCATTGGTCATGGTATGTTAAAACTCCAAGTTGCATACAACGCAAGCTACTAAATAATTCGAAGGGAAACGTAACATGGAAGCTTGGGGTGTTACAATTAAGGAGGAAGATCTCTTGTACATACAACTGCCCCAAACACTCCAACAAACTATGTTCCCTGATATTAAAGAACTACTATGACTTCGTGAGTTAGTCTACAATCACCTAGATGGTGTCATAGACCGTCAAAGTGCATAGAATACATATGGCGTAGACCATGGATATGTGGTCCCATTTCCACTTCGGGGCCTCAAGGGGCTGAAAAGAATATTCCAAAATATGGTTCTAATATTTCACCTACTAATAGGTGATACACAGTGAGATGAACATAGCTACACTTCATCTAATGTCGGACCACCAAAACTACTATTGAAGGTCTCTATACATATTCCCCACATTGGGATGTACAACTAATGGAGAATTGTGGAACTCCAAAATCACCTATTCTCGCATTGCTACGTGAACCATGGTTCACTCCTAGAATAAGATCTCCTGATTCCCCCTTCAAATTATCCATATGGTGTGTTTCCTTTGGATATATGATCACGAAAAACATCAAAATTGATGTCTTCCCACTAGGAATCTCTCACACGCGTGAGGAACTATGGATTTATCACCATTGACTGGTGAAAAGTTGTACACTCCTACTCTACTAGGGATAGCTATAGGGAATCTAACATCTCTAAAGCTTCCTGCAGTATGAGAGCCTGAGACTTCCTATTATAGATATTTTCTTAACATGTTTCCATTTCCTAGACTATAGACTAGGTTGAAGTCGTAGTTCTGTAAAAACTCAAACCAGTGTCGTTGTCTCAGGTACACGTTTCTCTGAGTGAAGACGTACCTGAGATTATGGTGGTCCAATTATACTACAAAGTTCTCTCCTATAAGGCAATGTCTCCACATCCTCAGGGTGAAGACCACCACTGCCATCTCCGGTTCATGATTCACCCAGTTCTACTGATGGGGTCTCAAATTGGCTCATCCCATATGAGATTACATCCTATCGTTGCATCAAAATGCAACATATCCCATCTTCTATGCAAGAAAAATACACTACGAACTCAATGCCTTCCTTTGGTAGCCCCAACACCAAAGAAATCATCATCCTCTATCTCAACTCCTCAAAGGCTCTCTGGCACTACTCATACTAGGTAATCAGCTATCCCTTTCATGTTAGGGTGGTCAAAGGGGAGAAAATTCTAGAGGAGTATACTACAAATCTTCTTTACTACCTTACCAAACCAAGAAGGCTCTGCACAACTGACACATTCTTGGGTGGCTCCCAAAAAACAATTTCTTTGACCTTTTTTAGATCCCTAACTAAATCTTGTTCATAAATGACACTATAAATGAAATTTCAAGAGCTTTCTGTTAAGATGGTGCTCTTAAATAAAATCAAGTTCCATCCTCATTTGCTCTACATGCTCCCCCTCTATGGAAGAGTAAAGAAGTACGTCATTGATGAAGACAATAACAAACTGGTCCATGTATGGATGGAATATCTGGTTCATCAAATCCATAAAGACGGTGATGGAATTTTTCACACCAAAGGGTATCACTAAGAATTCATTGATTCTATAATTGCATTAGAAATCCAACTTTGGAATATCATCCTTGAAACCCGCAACTGGTTGTAGTCGGACGTAAGATTGATTTTGGAGAACCATATCACACCTTGAAACTGATCAAAGAGGTCATAAATAATACGAAAGTGGTACTTTTTCGTTATTGTGGCTTTGTTCAGGAGAAGATAATCCACAAAAATCTGTAAGCTCCTATCTTTTATCTTTACGAACAAAATTTGAGCTGCAAAGGGGGACACACTATGCATGATGAAACATTTCTCACAAAAGTCCTCTATGTGAAACTGTAGCTACCAGATCCCATTAGGTTTCATATTATATGAACCAGAAGATATCAATGTAGTCCCATGATGAAACTCTATAAAAAAATAAATCTCCCTCCATGGAGGAAGTACCCGAACATCTTCAAAAAAATATCCATATAGACCTCTCTAAATGAAGGAACCTAGTTTCCTAAAGGGTTTTCTTCACCAAGGGTTATGATTTATAACTGAGGGGTAATAGGCTGTAACCCCTTTCTCAAAACACTCTCTTTTCATGCTATGAGGACTCTCTTTTTGAAAAAGGATTACCTCATCCCATCAGCTCGTAGGCATATGACTAGAATACGATGACAATAGATCTTGGTTAAAACCATGGAAATACAACACACACCCAATATTAAATCATAGAGTTCCATCATGAATACCAATAGGTCCCTTGTGAACCTCTCTCCACCAATGATTGCTCGCAATTCCAGCTAACGAAAGGCAATGAAGAAGTGTTCCCTTCAGGAACCTCAAGACAAAACTGATGTTCTAGTGTTTCTATAGGGATATCCAAACCATGCACCACGTGTCAAGAGATAAAATAAGAATTGGAACCTGTTTATACTAATTGTGATTCAAGAGTATAATAAACAAAAATCATATCTCGAATCATCTCATGCGACATTGGATAATAAACATCCAAATCTTACAGCTGTCTCTGGTCCCGACCGCGAGAATCCAGCGCCTGACATGGGATACTTGGTGGTGGTGGTGGGGGACCTCATAGAATCACCCCCATAAATATCTCCTCTACTCCTATGCAAGATCCTCCTCCCAAGGTATGACCCTGTCCATACCCGAGAGATTCTTATTCACGACGTTGTCTCTGTCATGCCGATCTATCAACTATCTTCCTAGGATGATCAACACGTCTAGTCAAGCAGTATTGTTCCATGTGACCTCACCCGTCACAAGAATAGCATTACCCCTCCAGGGGATTCCCTATCTCTCTACGCTTCCACTTTACTGTATGTCTACATCCCTAAGCCTAATCACTAAAGGGAAACTTCTTTGGAGATCTCTAGCACCTACGTACTACTGTAGATGACTCAAACCTATCATTCCCACTACCCGCTCCAGCAATCTAGAATTCCATTGATAGAGAAATCACTATCAAAAGTGCCAAATCCATCACCCTGACATAGGTGGGGATGAAAAAGGGCACTATGTGGGCTAAGATCTCTCTGCGATGCCCCTACTCAATCTTCCATGCTCAGAAGTAGCTATCTATGATCATGTCGAGAGAGAACCATGTAATATCTATGAACCAAGACAAATAATCTTCCATTTTATTACCTCTATGATGAATCTCTATAAGCTCATGAATCTAAATAGAGAATAAGTAAGAGGTGTAGAACTCCTCACAAAAAAAACTGTTGGAAGTCATCCCGTGAGAGTATCAACTCATTGTGAATTTGGGTAACTAGGCACCACCAATGAAAAGATGCTCCATAGAAAAGACTGGCTAAAAAATCCACCATCTGATCTATCAGGGGTCCGAACATGTTCAAAGATGAGGACCACCGACTCTAGCTAATCCTATGCCGTTGTGGATCTAGCTCTCCACGGAACATCAGTGATATAAAATATTGGAATGCATGGAGTGTGCTCAGCCTATGCACGTCCTCATCCTACTCTACTGGGACTATCTACTTCTCAATAGGTTTAGGTGATACTACTTACTCACATGGAGGAATGAGGTCATCGAATGGACCCTGAACTGAGGTCTCGCCGCTCATAGGATCGTAGTCATGAATCTGAGCTGGTATCCAGGCTGGCTATTTTTGGGGAGATATCCAGAAAGTTATCAAGGAGTACTATTGTTCGATGAGTATATATATATATATATTAACAACAATAAAGCGATTACTCAAGAATGAAATTCAATGAATAAATCCTATAAGATTCATTAACCATTAGTCCCTCTAAAAAATGTCTCACTGTTCCATGTCTACAGAAAGATATTCAGCATCCCGATGAATGGCTACGTGGACTGCCTTACCATCTCTAGATTCCCTGGCTACAGATCTGCACTCGAGAGACTTTGAAACTAATACCCTAAAACCAAAAAATACTCTTAAGGGGAAACATCTGAAGAACTTCCCAAGGAATGAACTTCCTCTAATACCAATCAATCATGATCCTCCCTATGATGGGGCTCAAGACTCAACTACCCCAAGCCCACCTCCATATGCCAGGGGGTGTCAACAGGTGGAAAAGGCACAATAAACATGGGGAGGCGTTTACCTAAATACCTACACACACACAACCAAAAAAATCAAAGGAAATATGAATTGGAAATGAAATTAAAGATGAAACACTGCTATAAATATACAAACAATTCATGGTAAACTAAATATAATTAAGTAGGGTAGTGTATATTGAAAACAAAAATGGGAAAGATTCACGCTCAACCAGAAAAATGTACCAACTTTATAGAACATAAGAAAAATTAATCATATGATATGCTAGATTTTATATCCCAAGCTATGACCACTATGAACTTTCCAAACAGTTCATATACCTAAGACAATCTAAAGTCATGGTCAACCTGTCTACTGTCTGAAAAAGACACTACATGTGTTGGGAAAAGCTGATGCATGGGTGATTATATACATACCCAGAAGAATTCCTTAAAAAGGATGTAGGGGAATTATTAAGAGATACAATTGAAGAGAAAAGTAGTAGATATAATAAGGTATGGTAAAAGAGTACAGCTCTACCCAACAAGAGAGTGAAAGTTAGATCATCTAAACACAAGGATGAGAAATGATGAGAAGATGATCTTCTTATCGAGTTTTTGTTTCCTATAGCAGGAGAGTAGGCTCATTCAACTATAAGAATCTAGACATGAAAATCACATGGCATAACCCATGTGTCATCGACTCTCCAAGAAAGAGAGTAACCAAAAACTAAAGAGTGGGTACTAAATGAAGGAATATATATATGCTTCGTGAAAGAAGCTCAAGTGAGAGAGTATGGGGATCTCAATCTCATAGTTTATCCCAAGAAGAAGAGTCTCCAATGGTTCCAAGGTACCTCTATATATTATTCCCATCACTCCATGTGTCTGCTCATGGCGCACAATTCAAAGGGAATCAATCACTACACATTGATACTATCCACTTTGTGCTGCATGAACTCACCTGAATGATTTGAAGTTGCATCCCAAGAATGTGTCTCGGGTTGGAAACCATCACTCTTTATAATGAGTCTAAAGGTATATTAAACCATGCCTCATCATTGTGACACATAGTCTAGGGGTCACCGGATTTAAGAGAGAATATTGTTCCCTGGTACATAAGTAGGGTCCTATTCTAATAGTTACTGAAGAACACCCCTGAATAACCTAGCCAAAGGGTACTAGTTTGGAAGGACATCGTTGAATTCCACTACCTAATCTTACTAGTTGTTAATCCCATTGAGTCGTTAGGGAAACGCCATTACCCAGTTCAACTGGAGGGTTATTCTTGGAAGATGTCATTGGGGAATTCCACTGCCCAGCCCAGCTAGAGAGTAAGACCACAACATGAAGGAACTCCACTAACCAATCCTATTAGAGGGTAAATTTGGACGTTCATAAGGGAATTCCACTTCCCATCCATGCTAGAGGGTATGCCTGAAACTTCTATCGAGGAATTCCACAACCCAACTTAGTTGGAAGGTTAGCCTGATACATATCTGGTGATTATCTATGATCACTCCCACCATCGGCTATCTCCTCATTACATGATAATACCAGCACATTTGCCATTATTTCTCCAAATCTTCTTACAAGGGCACCATCGCATTCTACATGAAAAAACACTTAGGATGGGCATCTCATATTCCAAAATCCAAGTTCAAACAAAGTATATATAGTCATTTTATGATCAATCGGAAGATCTCATGTATTATATGACTTGTTTGGGGACCCCCATGGCATGTTACCCCTCTTCACAACCTGGAAATGTCTCTTGTTATACACCAGTCCCATTTGTATAAGGGTACATGATTTGTAGTTGGACTACATGGAATCTCCCACCTATCCGAGGATCAAGAATTGTCTATTGGCCATGTCCTTGTACTTGAACCCCATGTTCGTGTACTATCACTACAGGAAAAAGTGGTATTAGTGACGGGTTATTTGCGACGGGATATTTTCACCCGTTGTAAGGGGTTTGGCGCGACTTGCGCGCCAAACCGTGCAAAAGATATTTGTGACGGGATCCCCTTCCCATCGTAAATAACCGGTGGCGGTAACAGGTTATTTGCGACGGGAAGGAGTTCCCGTCGCAAATAACCTGGCGGTAAGGGTTATTTGCGACAAGACCCGTCGCAAAAAATCCCTTTTTATTGCCGCCCATAAAAAATTCGGCCGAGGTTATTTGCGACGGTCCCATCGCAAATAGTAACAATTGCGACGGGAATACTGTCGCAATAAACCCCATCGCAAATAATCTAACCTATAAATAAAGCCAGCCTTGACATATTTTCCGAATCTGAACTACTTCTTACTAGTTTATATAAGTTGAGTGAATTTTGTTTTGCAAGCCGATTTCAAGGTGGTTGCGGGGATCATCCTACAAGTACAACAAATCAAAAGCTCGAAAACCAGTTTAAGGTTTTTATCTGAATTTTAATTTAATATTTATTTAATGTTTTTGGTTTATATTTTTACATTGGTTTTTATTATTTCAAATTAGATATAATTATGTTGTATTTAGGTTGTATTAAATTTGATTTGTTAGATTTAATTATTAGTACTTAACAATATTTAATAATTAAGTGACTGTAATCAGTAATTAATAACTGTAATTTTAATTAAAGATAGTAATTAGTAATTAATGAATGTAATTAGTAGTTAATGAATGTAATTAGTAATTCATGAATGTAATTAGTAATTAATGAATATAATTTGTAATGATTAGTAATAATTAGTTAAATTTTCCAATAATTAGTATTAATTTGTAATAATTAGTAGTAATTTGCAATAATTGACAAAAAATAGGAATAATTCAAAAACATTAGTAGTAATTAGAGAAAAATAACAATAATTAGGAATAAGTAAAAATAATTAGTAATAATTAGTAATAATTAGTAATAATTACCAATAATTACCAATAATTAGGAATAATTAGTAATAATTAGTAATAATTAGTAATAATTACCAATAATTACCAATAATTACCAATAATTACCAATAATTACCAATAATTACCAATAATTACCAATATTTTGGAATAATTACAAATAATTATTAATAATTACCAATAATTAGTAATAATTACCAATAATTAGAAATAATTAGCAATAATTACCAATAATTAGCAATAATTAGCAATAATTAGCTATAATTAGCAATAAATAGAAATAATTAGTAATAATTAGCAATAATTAGCAATAACTAGCAATAATTAGCAATAACTAGCAATAATTAGTAATAATTAGTAATAATTAGCAACAATTACCAATAATTTGTCATAATTAGCAATAACTACCAATAATTACCAATAATTACCAATAATTAGTATTAATTATCAATAATTACCAATAATTAGCAATAATTACCAATAATTAGCAATAATTACCAATAATTTGCAATAATTACCAATAATTAGAAATAATTACCAATAATTAGGAATAATTACCAATAATTAGTAATAATTACCAATAATTAGTAATAATTACCTATAATTAGTAATAATTACCAATAATTAGTAATAATTACCAATAATTAGTAATAATTACCAATAATTAGCAATAATTAGCAATAATTAGCAATAACTAGAAATAACTAGCAATAACTAGCAATAACTAGCAATATAGCAATAACTAGAAATAACTAGCAATAACTAGCAATAACTAGCAATAACTAGCAATAACTCGCAATAACTACCAATAACTACCAATAACTACCAATAAGTACCAATAACTACCAATAATTACCAATAACTTCCAATAATTACCAATAACGACCAATAATTACCAATAATTACCAATAATTAGTATTAATTTGCAATAATTAGCAATAATTAGCAATAATTAGAAATAATTATTAATAATTACCAATTATTACCAATAATTTGTAATAACTACCAATAATTACCAATAATTAGTAATAATTACCAATAATTAGCAATAATTAGCAATAATTGGCAATAATTAGCAATAATTAGCAATAATTCGCAATAATTAGCAATAATTAGCAATAATTAGAAATAATTAGGAATAATTACCAATAATTAGGAATAATTATCAATAATTAGCAATAACTCGCAATAATTAAGAATATTTAGCAATAATTACAAATAATTACCAATAATTAGCAATAATTACCAATAATTACCAATAATTACCAATAATTAGCAATAACTAGCAATAACTAGCAATAACTAGCAATAACTCACAATAACTCACAATCACTACAAATAATTAGTAATAATTACAAATAATTATCAATAATTATCAATAGTTAGAAATAATTAACAATAATCATCAATAATTATCAGTAATTAGCAATAATTATCAATAATTAACAATAATTAACAATAATTAGCAATAATTAAAAATAATTACCAATAATTAGAAATAATTAGCAATAATTAGCAATAATTAGCAATAATTAGCAATAATTACCAATAATCAGCAATAATTAGAAATAATTAATAATAATTAGCAATAATTATGAATAATTACCAATAATTAGCAATAATTAGTAATAATTAGGAATAATTAGTAATAATTACAAATAATTAGTTATAATTACCAATAATTAGCAATAGTTACCAATAATTAGTAATAATTAGAAATAATTAGTAATAATTAGCTAATTGGAAAAACTAGCGTGATCAGTATCTTTCTCAATTATCTTTTTATCTTTGTATTGGTTTTAAGAAAACTTTTGTCTCCACATGTAATATTTGCATTCATTTTCAAAATTATCAACCTACTCACCAATATAGAGGTGAAAGTGAATGCAAATATTACATGTGGAGACAGAATGTTAAACACATAGATGAAAAGAGAATTGTAACATAATATATAAAATTATATTATTTTAATTTTAATAATAAAAAATTACTAATAATGTAATAATGTAATTATTATATAATTAATATTTATGAAAAAATAATATTAGTATTATGAAAATAAAAAATTTATAAAATATTAAATTTATCAATATTGGTAACAGGTTTTGCTCTATTCTTAACATGTTCAATTATTAAAGGGTCAATTTTTAGGTCTATCCCAATAAAAAGTTTGCGTCAGTCGTGTCTGATGTAAACTCTATAATTATCCTTGCTTGGTTGATCATATTAATATTTTTTTTATAAATATTAATCATATAATAATAATTACAAATAACTATCGGTAAATATCGGTAATTATTAAGAAGTAGTTGTATTTAGTTATCCTCTCTTTTTGAGTGTTTTTTCTAACAAAATTTTCAAAAGTAGTAATACTTTTATATTTTATAGAAAAATATGAAACAACGAGGTCGTCAACAATCATTATTAGATGACCGCATACGGATAAATCAACGTAGAAATCCAAATGGTTATGGTTTAAATCCAGTGTATATTGAGGGTGTGGAGAATTTCATAGCATTTGCGGCATCAAATCCAGAATTCGATTCAGAAGGCACAATAAAATTTCCTTGTAAAAAATGTGCACTGAGAACATTTGACACATTTGACAAAGTTGGGGGTCATCTCTTGCATTTTGGTTTTCAACCGGATTATGTTTTTTGGTATCAACATGGTGAACGTAGTTCTACAGATGGTGATACTAACTTGATTCCAGATCCATCCCGGTTTCAAAATTTAGTAAATGATGTTGCAGGTCCATCTATTCAATATACAGAAACTCAGGACGATATTGATTCAACTCCTGAGTTGGCACACTCTGAATTTAATGAGTTGTTGAGGTATGCTGAGGATGTGTTATATCCTGGTTATAAGATAAGAAAATTATAATCAGTTGCAATATTTATGGCTATCAAATTAGATAATGGAATTTCAAACACGTGTTTTGATCAAATATTTTCTTTGGTTAAAACACTGTTACTTGAAGGAAATGTTTTGCCTGCAAATTACTATGAGAGTTAGAGGCTGGTTCGGAATTTAAGACTTAGTAGTCAAAAGATTCATGCATGTTCAAATGATTGCATTTTATATTCTGGGGAAAATTAGTTGTTGGATAGTTGTCACACTTGTGGGAAATCGAGGTATAAAGAAGCTCAACATGGGAAGTCTGGATTGATTCTTGTAAAATAGTTGTGATATTTTCCTCTTACATCCAGACATCAGCGTTTATTCATGTCTAAGAATATAGTGATAATGATGTCATGGAACAAAACGAATATTTCAACCGATAAATGCTTGAATAATTCGGTTGATGGTGATTCATGGAAACATTTTGATAGATTGCATCCATCCTTTTCTTTAGAAGCCCGAAATGTGCGACTGGGTCTTTCCACTGATGGTTTCAGTCCATTCAGATCTTATGGTAGTCAGTATTCATGTTGGCCTATCTTTTTAAATCCATACAATTTACCTCCATGGATTTTGATGAAGGAGCCCTATATCTTCTTGAACTTACTAATTATAGGACATCCGAAGAAGAATATTGATGTTTATTTGAAACCATTGATTGATGAATTAAATATACTGCGGAGTACTGGTGTCAGTACTTATGATGTTTCTGCGAAATAGAATTTCATACTAAGAGCAGCATTGATGTGGACAATTAGTGACTTCCCGTCTTATGGCATGTTATCTAGCTGGAGTACACGTGGGCCAAAATCATGTCCTTACTGTATGGGAGAGAAAAAGTCATTTATTCTCATCCATGGAAAAAAATCTTTCTATTTTGACTGTCATCGCAGATTTCTTCCAGCTGATCATCTGTTTCACCGAATTAGATCTCATTTTAGAAAAGGCACAGTTGAAAGGGATGGACCTATAAAAATGCTATCAAGTACGGAGTTAAAATTAGTTTTATATTCATTACCTCCCATCACATTTGGACCCACAATAAACCAACAGAAAATGTCTAGTTTTGGGAAAGAACACAATTGGCTAAAACGTTGCATATTTTGGGATTGGCCATATTGGTCTGATTTGATCATCTTCCACATGTTGGATGTCATGCATATTAAGAAGAACTATTTTGATAATTATTTTCATTCAGTTTTGGATACACCAGGAAAGAGAAAAGATAATGTAAATGCACGATTAAATCTTGCTCAAATTTGCAGGCGTCCAGAACTCGAACTGTTTGAGAATGTCAGAACAGAAAGGTTAATGAAACCAAAATCAACTTATACATTGTCCAAAGAAAGCTGCTTATTATTTTGTCAATGGATTTTAGATTTTAGACTTCCAGATGGTTGTGCTTCCAATTTGGGTAGATGTGTAAATAATGGTCATATTACCGGATTAAAAAGTCTTGATTGTCATGTTATAATGGAAAGACTTCTACCCATTAGATTAAGAGGTCTGTTGAACTCTGTGATATGGGATTCCATAACAGACGTATCATATTTTTTTGGGACATTTGTGCGATTACAACAGATTACGATGCTCTATGAAAATTTGAAGAAGATGTTGTTGTAAATATATGTAAACTGGAAAAAATATTCCCGCCGTGTTTATTCGACTCAATGGAACATTTGATATTACATTTTCCATATGAAGCAAAATGTGGAGGTCCGATACAGTTTCGATGGATGTACCCATTCAAAAGATGCATGCAGAAATTGAAAAAAAAGTACGTAACAAAGCATCAGTTGAAGGATATATTGCTGAAGCTTATTTGCAAGAGAAGATATATTTTTTCTGCTCCCACTATTTTGAATCTGAGTATCCTTCAAAACACAACCGCTTGAGAAGGAACGAGGAGAATATTGATGAAATCGACAATCAATTATCTGTTTTTAACCAGTCAGAGCTTGGTTTTGGTGAAGTTCATGAACGATGGCTTTTAGATGATGAACATCACAGAGCTCATAGGTATGTTCTGCTCAACTGTGAAGAGATGACATCATTCGTACTGTAAGTGATTCTATAACTTATTCTATTATTTATGTTACAATAAATAACTTTTTTTATATATTGTATGATAATCATATCAAGAAAAAACTTCAAAAAATTACAGCAGCTGCTCTCGATGAACGTAGAAAAAAAAATTTCTCAGTGGTTTCAAATACTGGTAACATAAAATTTTCATACTTTCACATCTCTTTCAATTTATAGTTTACTATATTGATAATTATTTCACAAATTTTCAGGTGTCTCCACATGCTGATAAAATTGACAAATGACATTGTATATTGAGTAACCCACCATCCAAAATGGTGAAATCTTATAATTCATATGTGGTGAATAGTTTTCGATTTCATACACATGCATATGGGGAATCGAAAAAAAAACAATGAGCAGTGGAGTTTGTTTGAGAGGATCTCATCATAGAGAAAATGAAGTTGAATTTTATGGCATACTTGATGAAATCATTGAACTCTGTTATCTAGGACAACATTACATAACGATGTTCAAATTTCAGTGGTTAGATACTGAGAGAGGCATGTGTGTTCATCCAACTCATGGAATCTTCGATATTAAATGTAAAAGTGTTCTTGAAGTAAATGAACCATTCTTACTGGCTTAACAGGAACATCAAGTTTATTATGCAAAGTACTGTGCTACGTCAAGAGACTTGACTGATTGGTGGACTATAATAAAAATGAAAATTTGAGACAATCAGTTTAGTCAAAGTGAATGTGCTTTCACTGAAGTGCAAGGAATTGTAGTTTTTCAAGAGAGTAGTCAAAATCAATCTTTTTTACAAAGATACATGAGTATCGATGATGACACCCCTCAATTAAGAGTCAGTGATGATGATGATGATGATGATGTTAATGACGTCACAAATGAATTTGAAATGGTAAGAGATGAAGCAACTGGAACTCAAATGGATATCGATGATATTGAGGAGGAATATGAAGGTGACATTGACAGATATGAAGATGATGATGAAGTTGAACATTGATACAATTCAATAGTAGTTATATATAATCATAAATAATATATATGTATATATAATAATAATTATTAATTATTTGCTAACAACATTCATTTAATGTTTTAGATGGACGAGGACACATTTCATGAGTTGGAAAATGCTGACCTATCTTTCGATGCGAACGAGTTGATGGCACCTGACCCTCAGCCTAAATGTTCTTTAGGGGGTACGCGGAGGGGCGCGTTCTTGCATGACTGATGATTCTTGACCCCATCCCTGAGCGAAGTCCACATATTGGGTTCAATCCATGCACCCAGAGGTGTGATAAACTGTGCATTTTACTAAGATTTCATTAATCTATTTACATAATAATTGTTTGATTATTCTTTTTACAGTTTTCCGTATATTGCAGTCAGACAGGGTAGTGCTATTTTGTGAAACTATTTTTCTCACCCATGGACGACGTGGGCGTATATTCTGGTTGATGTGCAGCAGGCCATGTTCAGCCATTGGTTGGTACGTATGTAAATAAATAATTTTTATTTTGAAATTTATTTCATTTATAACTTGATATTTTGAATTATTTGTAGGGTTTATGGCATCCGATCGAGGATACCATGTGTGACACCATCCACGAGGCATGAGAGGTGGCCATGCGTGATCGCTTTCATTATTTTTTGCACAATTTAAGAAGAGCTTCCATGAAGAAACAGAAGTGTTAGATTTTAACGAGTCATGTAAAGCACACCAACCAGAGTACATTTCATCCCATGTATGGGATGGATTATGTACACACTGGTTGAGTGGTGGATTTCAGAGGAGATCATCCATGGAGAGGCAGAATCAGGGGAGACAGGAGGTGACTCATCGAGCTGGGAGTCGTACTTTCAGTACTCATAGACAACATTTGGTACATACATTTTTTATAAATATTTTATATAACATTAAATATTAACAATTTATTTTATATTCTTATAGGCTGTCGAGCACCCCGATATTACAGAGGATGATGTATATCGGAGGATGTACAGTGATCCAGCTACTGGGGAGCTTAGAGGTGATCACCAACGTCACATCGTGGTCAGTATTATTTGTTTTCAAGTTTAAAAATTAACTGCATATAATATATTCACAATTTTAATTTTAAATTGCAACTACAGGAGTCATATGAGACCACAGCGTCACAGACCCAGTCTGAGGGTCAGGCCGAGGCATCAGATCAGACCAGTGGCCATTAGTTTGATGAGGCGGCATGGATGCAGGCGACCCAATATGTCTTTGAGAAGGGCCGGGTAGTTGGTATCGGCTCTCGGCTGACTCCCAGAGATTATTATGGCAGTGCTGCGATGTCGGCGTCCTGCTCGAGAGGAGCTCGTGCATCTTCCTCTGCTACACAGTATGAGGATCGGTTGCGATATCAAACTGAGTTGATAGAGAGTCTCCAAAAGGAGCATGAGGAGATGCGTCGGCAGCAGCAGCAGCATGAGGAGGAGCGCTGATGACAGCAGCAGGTGTACGAGGAGCAGATGAGTCGGTGGCAGCAGCAACAGCAGGAGCAGATGGAGTACATGCGCTGACTCACTCCTACCTTAAGGATGGAGTTTCTTCCACCAGCAGATCCCCCTCCCCCTCCTCCTTCAGATTAGTTATTGTTTAGATGTTATAACATTTGTAAATTTAAAATATGACATTTTTTCTATTCAGAGTTTTTGTCTCTCTTATACTGGTGTCAATATTGTATTATTTAATTTCTATTTATTTTTAATACTTTATTATTTATTATTGGTATTTATTTTAATGTTTTTTTATTTTATTAATAATAATATTACTCTTAGTATTTTATTATTTGTTTATATTTCTTTTTAAAAATGTTGATAATTTTCATATTTTTATTTTCTAATTATTTTAATAATATTATATTCAATATTTTTAATACATAAAAAGTTTCAAAAATTTTAATTAAAATTATAATTTTTTAATTATTTATAATAACAAGTATTTGGTATATTATTATTATTATTATTATATAATATTATATTATTTATATTACAATATTAATATGATTAATAATATTATTCATATTTTATAATATTAAATTTTTTTATATATATTTAAAATTTTAAATATTTTAATTTAATTTTAATTTTTTAAATATTTTAATGATTTTTTGTTTTAATAATTGAATGAATTATGATTGTATTATTAATATTATAATATTAATTAAATTTTATTTAATACTTTAATATTTTTTATTTTTTTATACATATTTGCGATGGGATAATCATCCCGTCGCAATAGGTAATTGCGACGGGCTCGTTGCAATTACCTATTTTTTTTAAAAAAAATTAAAATTTTTTGTGACGGGAATATTTGCCCGTCCCAATAGGCAATTGGGAGGTGCCTGTCGCAATTCCTTATTTCTTTTTTAAAAAAAAAATTTTAAACTTTTTCGCGGCGGGAGTAGTGGCCTGTCACAAATGTTATTTGCAATGGTCCCATCACAAAAGCCTTATTTAAAGTTTTTTAAAATATATCGATTAGTATTTGTGACGAGAAATATTCCCGTCATGAATAATATGTTTAGCGACGGGCCCGTCACAAATAGTGTTTGTTGCGACGCCATTTACCGCAACGGGTCATTTATGACGGACCCCCGTCGCAAAAGCCTATTTGCGACAGGATCCTATCACAAATAACCCGTCGCAAATGTGCTTATTTCTAGTAGTGTATGGTACACCACATGTTAGTCCACATGGGATGTGGCCCCTGTGCGCAACTCATGTGTGTGTTCTTCTTATATGAAGTCTTTTCCCTTGAGACCCATCGCTTGGGTTCTCAATGTAAGGGAGGGGTACACAACGTGTGAGGGAGTGATACACGCTGTGTTACCCTTAAATTCTTCAAAACCCTAGCATAAATGCGAAGGGGGACACAAGCCATGTGTTCTTCATCCTACAAAACATGTTGTCGGTGCTTTTTTAAAAATGTTCATTTTTTCATGAAGAATTTTATGTGCTCTATATTTGGTCAACAAACTTCATATCTCACCAAAAAGAAAGCTTCATATCTTGTCGCAAATTTCACTCACCTGTCTTTGTTTGTCGGGAATTGGCAATCGAAACGAATGAGGGTTTCATTCTTCATTCCACTCGCACCCATCTATTTCAACGCTAGATAATATAACTAAAAATCATCGAATTATCCCTCCATTCATCATGATGATTCCAAATCTATGCCCCAATCAAATAATCATGATGTTTTTTTGATCCACCACAAATCATAGCACCCGATCGGGCTTGGGTCACCCGACAACTATCAAACCACGAATCAATGGGTACCAAAGGCAAAGAACACAAAGGAAGGGGATAAAATGAACAATAATTTGGGGTTTATGATAATTTTCAAGCATTCTTCACCAATGATCCAGAACATGTAATTTGGATTAGAAATAGATGATTAAGCAACATTTCAGTACTTAGGCTCATAGAAAGGTTTTCAAAAGGAGGAGAAGATTGAAGAATTACAATTTATATGGTCAAAAATTTAATCAAAGGGAAAACACCAATTGATGATCCATACATTTTTTTAGATCGTTCACTATTAAAGAACCCACTCACCAATGAATTTGGGGGAATCTACTATTTTAGTTGTGTTTTGATCCACCTAGATCTAAAGGTTTGTAAATCGTCACAAACAAAGCAGGGGAGGATATCTCACCAGTGGATGGGAGAACTATGTGGATAACCCTAATCAAATCATCCTAAATATCTATTTATAATATTTCAATTTGGTCAATGTTAGAGTAGTCATGTAACTAATTAATTAGTTATTTCAATTAAATTCACTACCAAGTATTGAGGGGTCTGAACCTCCCGTTTCAAATCATTTTATGTCATTCCCAGGGTTAAAAATGAATTACAAACCCTACTGTTGTATCAGATTTCTAATCTAATGAAATTTTTAAGAGTTATACTATTTTATTTAATTAACTGTGCACGTGCAACATTTAAAATTTTTATAAAATTGATTCTAGGAACACCAGGGCTCAAGAATATTATGTTGTATCAGTGCCTAGTTGTGGAAATATATTTAAAAATATTTCAAAGTCTTAAAAAGAAAAAGTGTGTTTCTACAACCTTTGATTAACCCAAACAATGAAACCGTTTGGGTTACCATGGCATTGTTTTTTCTTACTATCTTTAAATATAAATACGGGTTATTGTTTTTCTTCTTCCTTTATTCATACATATTTTTAAAACCCTTTATTTTATTGAGATTTTAATCGGTGTTTTTTAATTATTTTAGTGGATCCTTGAGTTATTATTCTTCTGATTTTGATAATGTGTACTATCATGTAATTTTCCCTCTTTATCACATATTATTTATTCTATTATTTTATCATGAGGATCTATGGATACCTTTTAGAGTAGTGGTGATGAGGTATTTATGTGAGGTGGATGGATTATAATTTCTTGGGAAAATCTAGGTGAGAAAGTGGGAGTTTGAAAATTATAATACATTATTTGGAAGCATAATTATTTAAACATCTAGTTATGGATGATGATTCGTGGAGCACACCAATCCTAGTAATCCTAGAGCCTATATTTACTACCATTACATTGGTATTATTACAAGGAATCAAATCTCTAAGGAGAAAAAGTTTAGTGGTCTTGGTAAACTTGACACATACGTGAGACTTGTATTATAAATGATTACACTAATCACAACATAATTTTTTTTTGGCATTCGATGATAATTAGGATATTTTATATAGCGTGTCAATGCATAAATTATTATATACAATTTATGGAATGATGGGAAAAGGAAACATAATAGAGGTGAGCTCAATTTCTCAGTAAGGGTATATAAAACAGAAACAATAATGAATTAATGAGAATAATAAATATGGAAGGGTAGTAACTAAAGACACATGCCATGAAATCAATAAACTAAGAAGGAAGTGTAAAACCAATATGGAAAGGTAAATAACATGGAGCACATTCCATTCAAATAACTAGATAAGGAAAAATCAATATATCATGGTAAGAAACTGAAAACACATTCCATCTAATCATAAAAACATAGAATGAAATGAATCCATATACGCTATAATTTTTAAAATATCATGGGTAATACACACTAAATAAAAATGATGATATTTATTAATTATTTAACATTACGTCTCTAGATCATGAAAGCCTATATAGAAAAGAGATTTCATAAGATAGTTTCGAAATACAGGTAGCAACCTATTTAATTTGTACAAATAAATTATCTCCTAAGAACTAATTGATGCATTGAGGGACTATATAAACTTCAATCCCCACCCATCGTTTCTAATCCAAATCCTTTCCCATCTAGAATAATTAAAATAAATAACATTCCTTATCAAATGTCCATATTTAATAATGAATACAAATTTGTCAAAATTTCCCTAGATTTTCAAATAACTATCAATGTAAACACCAAATGTAAAAATTATTTATGGAATAGGTTATAAATATATCCATAATAAACGATTTGTATAATTTGGAGAAATGAAATGTCAAATGATCATATAAAACTTAATATTTCAAGGGGGCTAACAAATTTATCATGGAAGTGAATGTCAATACACTACTTGTCCAAATCAATCGCGAACCATCTGGAGGAATAATAATGATGGTATCCATACAATATATCCTAAGTGAAGTAAAAAATAAAGGGGTGTTATCCTTGATGTGTGGAAATATTATGAAAAGAACATTTAAAAAAATATTTGAGGAATATATATTTTCTATTTTGAGTTTTTGGAAAATAATTTTGTTTGAAAATCTCCTATGAAAATAATTTCAATTTTAAACATTAAATGGAAGCTTTAATGAAAGTAGATAGATAAATCTGTACATGTCATATGAGGTAAAAAAATATTCCTTTCACACAATAATAATGTTAGAAAAATGAATTGTTTGCAAATAGACAAGAATATTACTTTTAAAACATTAGTAAATGAAAATAAGGGATAAAAATTTCTTTAATAAATAATTTTGGAAAAGGTTAAAATATTTTTGAGAACATTTTTTGAAAACTGGGTTTCTAGAAAAAAATAGTTTCTCTGACTAATGAGACAAATGAAGTTGTGTTTTCTTAAAAACATTTTGAGTAAAAAATATTGTGCAAATGGTAAAATTACTTGAAAAAACTCATCAATAAATATAATGGAATAAAATTAAAGGTTTTATTAATCAATGATCAAATAATTTTTTTACAGAAATTCCAGGGTAAGAAATACCGAACAAAATGAGATTGTGAATTAAACCCTTGAAAAGACCGTAAAATTGATGTGAAAATCAATCAATGAATAGATTATGTGTGTAAAATTTAAATACACATAAAACAAGTGTAAATAAAAAAATATATAGTAAGAAATTATTACACAAATAATATTATAATATTAATCACTACGAGGTAGTAATTTAACCCAATGAAAAGGAATCTGGTTATGAAATTCGTTACCACTTGGTAAATTTTAACTCAAACAAAATTATAAGAAATATTTAATTTTGAAACAAAAAAATACCATAAAGATAAAACAATTAATGATATGATATATCAAAATGGGCAGTATATATACCACACAAGACATGTAAGTGGGGAATATGACATTTATCTCATGGATGTAAAAATGTAAGATGAGAATATCTTACCTTGAGTGTCCTTTAAATTATTGTATAATATTTTTAAACATGTTACTGACTTATTTTAGAACCATATTAATATTTATGATATCATATATGATATTATTATAATATCTTATTACTCATTTGTTTATAATCTTTCATTATTTTCACTATTTTGGTTGTTTATTTCCTCGTTTATCTAGTATGTTTTGACTTATTACATGTTGTTCATATCACAGTTTAATTATATAAATAATTTAAAACATGATTTAAATTTTATATATATTATTTATATATGTATTTATAATAATCCATAAAATTTGGAGATAAGAAATGGAATGTACCTTTCATGGAGACGGTAGGTGGTATGTATGCATGAATACTACTGTCAATTAATTTTTTATTTAAATAATGAAAATTAAATTAAATATATGTATATATATAATAAAAAATAGAGGATCATATTTTTTTATATATTTCTTATAGTTTTATTAAAACATTCTTTTATACATTCAATGTATATTTTGAACGAATCACATCGTTTTGAGGAGGTGGTAGTCCACACTTCCACAAACGATATTAATGTATTTTCAAAAAATGGAAAGCATAAGGATATGTGTTATAAAAAAATTATAGAGGAATAAAAAAGTTATAAATATAATATATATCCTATTTAAATAGTGTTTCTATCAGAATTACCAACCATGATAGGTAGTAAAAGAAAAAATGTATGACATCATTTTGCGAGGTGATAGTTCACCATACACATAAATGGTAAGTTTATTACCCATTAGATTGAAGTGTGTATAAGTGTAGGTTGGAAACATAAAATAACAAAATATAAGTAAATTTAGTATACTTTTTGTTATTTTATATTCACATTTTCACGACCCGCCTTCACCAAAAGGAGGTAAGGGTCAGCCGATTGCTAGGCCCTTCCTTCTTTAAGTTGAAGGGGAGATAATGACCCCCGAAACCCGAATTCAATAGGTCCCGGTGTGGCGAATAGCACCAAGGGTATAGAAATTTCTCACAAATGGAAGGCATTACCCTTTTTATTTTATTGGATCAAGTGATAAGGAGAAGAAAACCCAACAACACCAAGGAAGAAAGAAAAGTAAAGCCAAAAGTAAACCATTTCCACATGCATGTTTCAAAAGTAAAAGCCACAAAGTGCAAAAGGTGACTACAAGGTAAGTACCAAAGAGGAAAATAAAACAACAACTGGAACTGCTCCAAAGGTCCGAGCTGGTATGGTCTTGCATGATCCCTGAAGTCCTCCTGGAAACCTGAAAGCAGTATTATATACGTAGGGTGAGCATACAAGTACACTCAGTAGGGAAAACAAAGACTCTCGTGCACAAGTGGGGGAACGTACTAAAGTCCCGTGAGAAAAAGAGTAAACCAAACACCTATCAAGGTAAACTATCCACCCCAGGCCTCACCAAGGCACACTCCCCAAATAACTCAAGTCAAGTAATATATATATAATAAGATCACATCGATGATTGGGTACCCCGCGCCACTTTCCCACTAGTTATTGAGACATCCTACACATCGGACCAATCCCACTATTCTCACCGCAGTCCCACTGCCACACCCGCCCACACACACCTGGGCCACAACCACACGCAGTCCCACTGCCGAAATCCCACCCGCACACACCTGGTCCACAACCACACGCAGTCCCACTGCCGAAATCCCGCTCGCACACACCTGGGCCACAACCACACGCATTCCCACTACCAAAATCCTCCCCGATCACACCTGTGCCACAACTGTCACACATAACCACGCCTGCAAACACCTAGGAAAAAACAACCACCACCACGCCCGAAGACACCTGGGCTAGAAAATACACTGCCACGCCCGAAGACACCTGGGCCTCATCCCGAAGACACTTGGGAAACCACCTGCCGCACACACCTGGCCCACCACCACACTACCCAGCCCGAAGGTTCTTGGGCTAATAATAGACTTCAGGCCATCACAGCCTGCCCGAAGATACTTGGGATATCCGGTAAAGGGACCAGAAAAAGAGGTAATAACCAACCACTAAGAATAGTGTTGGGAAAAACACCCTCCCCCATGAAATGGGGGTGTTTGGCACTACGTGCTCAACTTGGGTGGAATGCGAATAAGAAACACAAAGATACATATATATAAAGGTAACAAGCACTCACCCAAAGCTAGGTTTTTCTTTCATACATCCTACAGATCACAACAACACTCAAGTCCGAGTCACGACTCACGCTAACAACCCATTTGTCCCCTTTATTATTTCACGTATAGTAATAATGTTTACATTTAAGCACTACTGGGCAACTAGTAGGCATAGGCATAAGTCCAGGAAAGTAAACAGTCAAACAACAACCAAAACGTCCACACCCGGTTCTCAACAACAGAGGTTTCCACCCCAATTCGTGATATAAACAAGTAACCACTCGGATTTAAAACTCACAACCACCGAATCCATACCAACAGGCGATCCCATCCCCAATTTCACATGACCACCGAGGGTATAAAAGAACAGGGGATCCCATCCCCTCCCACATTTCCAGAAATCGGCCCAAAAGGAAAACAACCAACTACCACCACCAACACAAGCAGGGCCTTGCAGGTATTTTCAGATTTAAACAACTTAACACACTGCATGATTCAAATTCCGTGTGTTCTAACCAGGAGTTATCACAAAAGGGTTGATCCTGGTGCTTTCAATTTATTCATCCGGATATACGTGATTAATGAATTCACTTTTCATAGCAGGAGTTTACAACCACAAACAAGCCATTTAAAACATTAGTAGGGTTCATTAGTGCACAAACAACGACCACCAACGGCCTTGATTTTGAAGAGGCATAAGCCAGCACAACTCAGCAAGATGGTATTAGAAGAAACAACATCAAAATATAAAACACCATCAACAATCACAGCCCCCCCCCCTTTTTCTTTATAGAATTCGTTCATTATCTTTAATTAGGTCTGGTTTACCCAATCCTTCAGAATCAAAAGCACGACCCCCCGCATGATACAAAAAATAGAGAGGCAAAGGAGAAATTCCCTACCTGTTGATAGATGATCGACGTTTAGGCTGGGGCGTGGAACTTTACGGATAACGATGCGCCCGATGAACCAGAAGCTGTTTGTGAAAATCCATGATCGAGAAAAGAGAAACCACAAAAAACCCTTAGTTTATAAGAGCTGGGGACAGTTGAGGTGAAAACGTGAAACCGCATAAGGTGTGGGGGGGTCGTGGGTTGACCACGCGGCTCCACTCGTCACAAAAAGGGGTCGGGTGGTTTAATCCGACTCATGAATTGATTAAGTATTTAATTAAAGCTCTTATGCGCGTTACAGGTTTTAAAAACACACTTAAACGAGTCACAATAGGGTTTAAAACACTATTTGCACAAAGGAGCGCTACTGGAAACAACTTGACAAGGCTAGGTGTCACCGATCGGTCTCACTGATCGGTCGCACCGATCGGTCTCACCGATCAGTCTCAGCGATCGGTCTCAGCGATCGGTCTCAGCGATCGGTCGCGCCCATCGGTCGCGCCGATCGGTCCCACCGATCGGTCCCTCTGATCAGTCGCACCGATCGGTCGCACCGATCGGTCTCACCGAGACGCCACTCCTTTAGAACCCAGATTTTGGAAAAGGGTAGGACCAAGAGAGTCTAGGTTATCACATCAGATACCTCTCAAACTATTCTCGTCCTCGAGAATTTAAACAACCCACAAGGGAAGGGTGAGTCCGAGCAACCACCCCAAAAGATACCTCTCAAGAGTGAACCTCATCATTAACTAAGAACACCTTCCTGTCACGATCCAAGCAACATACCATGCCAAACCGCCTGAGCATGTGGGATGGGGAGTCTCCTCCCCCATGTCAAGATATTATCCACTTTGGGCGGTACTGACTTGCCCGCACAGGTTTAATCACATCCACCTTAATAAGTCTTGATTAGGGGTTGGGTTCTACCTTTCCCCATAGCCGGGGCTTTTCACACACAAGCAGAGGAAGAAAACCAGAACATTTCATAGCCAAAAGACAAAACGTTCTATCACAATAGGTACAAAAAGGAATAAAACTTAAAACAACTCTGGGTACTGGGTATGCATCTGTACTTCCCTCTCCCACATACTCTCCTCAAGCCCACCATGTCTCCACAACACGCGAACCAAGGGAATGGTTCGCCCGCGAAGCACCTTTTCCTTGCGATCCTCGATCACCACTGGTCTCTCCATAAAGGTCACGTCTTCCTCGATGTCCAGCTCACCCCAATCAAGGACGTGTGAATCGTCGTGCAGATACCGACGGAGCTGGGGCACATGAAAGACATCATGTATCCGTAGTAGCGGTAGTGGCAACGCTAGCTGGTAAGCCACTTCGCTGACCCGCCGCAACACTAGGAAGGGTCCGATGAATCTGGGAGAAAGATTACTCCCTTTGCCGAACCTCCACTGCCCACGCCGAGGGGAGACTTTTAAGAACACATGGTCCCCATCCTCAAACTCCAAGGGCCTCCTCCTGGTATCAGCATACGATTTCTGTCGGTCCTGGGCCTCCTTCATCCTTTCCCGTATGAGCTGAACCTTCTCTGTCGTGTTCTGCACCACCTCCTGACCAAGGATGCCTACCTCTCCTACTTCGGTCCAACACACAGGCAAACAACATGGCCTCCCGTACAAAGCTTCAAATGGTGCCATGCCAATGGTAGAGTGGTAGCTATTGTTGTAGGAAAACTCTACCAGAGGAAAGTATTGCACCCACGATCCTCCTGAGTCCAGAACATATGCTCGCAGCATATCCTCCAAGGTCTGGATGGTGCGCTCTGTTTGTCCATCCGTCTGGGGATGGAAAGCAGTTATAAGGCGTAATTGGGTGCCAAACGTATGTTGCAATCCTCTCCAGACTCGCAAGGTAAACCGTGCATCCCTATCCGAGACTATAGATCTAGGGACTCCATGCAACCGCACCACCTCATCCACGTACTTTCATTCCAAAGCATCCACAACACTCGACTCCCTGATCGCCAGAAAGTGAGCCGATTTCGTCAACCTGTCCACTACCACCAAGATGGCGTCGTACCCTCCTTGGCCTTGGGTAGTCCCATGATGAAATCCATTGAGATGTCATCCCACTTCCACTCGGGGACGTCTAGGGGCTATAGTAGGCCGCCTAGAACTTGGTGTTCAACCTTCACCTGCTGACACACTCGGCACTTGGCCACTAACTCTTCCACTGCTCACTTAACTCCGGGCCACCAAAACTACCTCTTCAAACTCTGGTACATCTTGGAAACTCCTGGGTGTATCTCTAGGGGTGAGTTGTGGAACTCACTAATAACCTTGCCGCGCATCGCCTCCGGGACAAACAACCTTTTCTGGAAAAGCATCTGGTTCTGACCGTCCTCTGCCCATCCTTCTGGAGCATTGCCCTGGTCAACTTGGTCACGCATCACTTCACACTCTAGGTCTCCCCACTGAGACTCCTCCACTTGTTGAAACAGGGATGACTGCACTGTCATCTGATATAGGTAGCCTCTTCCGTTATCCATCTTTGCATCTAGGTGTAAGGCATCCAACTCTCCCATTGCCTTCCAGGCATCCACCGACTCTCGGACCACATCCTTCTGCGTCCTCCTGCTCAAGGCATCGGCCACCACATTGCCCTTGCCCTCAGTATAAGAGATCTTGAATTCGTAATCATGGAGGAACTCCACCCATATCCGCTGTCGCAAGTTTAAGTCTCGCTGGGAGAAGATATACCTCAAGCTTTTGTGATCTGTGAAGACCACAAAGCGTTCCCCGATGAGGTAGTGCCGCCATAACTTTAGTGCAAAAACGACCGCTAAGAGATCTAGGTCGTGAGTGGCGTAATTACGCTCATGGGAACACAGCTGCCTGGACCCATAAGAGATCACCCCCTGTCGCTGCATCAACACACATCCCAGGCCCTGTCCCAAAGCATCACAGAATACTTCATAGGCCACCCCTTCTTCTGGTAATCTCAGCACTGGGGCACTGACCAACTTCTCCTTCAGATAGCTGAAGGATGACTGGCACTACTCACTCCATACGAAAGCCTGGTCCTTCTAGGTCAGAGCCGTCAAAGGGGCTGCTACTCAGGAGAAGTTGGGTACGAATCTCCGGTAGTAACCCGCCAGCCTGAGGAAACTTCGGACTTCTGCCACATTCTTGGGTGCTGCCCAAGAAACAACTCCCTCAACTTTTGACGGGTCGACCGCTACCCCCTGCTCAGACACCACGTGCCCGAGGAAGTGCACTTCTTGTGTCCAGAACTTGCATTTTGACAACTTCCCATAGAGCTGGTGCTGTCGGAGGACCTCCAAAACTGTCCTCAGGTTTTCTACAGGGTCCTCCTCTGATATAGAGTAGACCAGGATGTCGTCGATGAACACAACCACAAACCGATCCAGGTACTCCCGGAAGATGGAGTTCATAAGCCCCATGAACACATCCGGGGCGTTCGTAACACCGAAGGGCATGAATACGAACTCGAAGTGTCCATACCTGCACCTGAACGCTGTCTTCGGGATGTCGCTCTATTTCACCCTAAGCTGGTGGTACCCAGACTGTAGGTCGATCATCGAGAACCATCCTACCCCTTTCAGCTGGTCGAAAAGATCATCTATCCTTAGAAGAGGGTAGCGATTCTTGATCGTCACCCGATTCAACCTCCGGTAGTCTATGCACAACCTAATACCACCATATGCTTTCTTTGAAAACAAGATTGGAGCACCCCACGGTGACACACTCAGACGAACATAACCCCTCTTCATCAGATCGTCAATCTGTATCTATAACTCTCGCAGCTCCGAAGGTGCCATCTGGTAAGGAGCCATCGAGATTGGACGAGCGCTGGGATGCAGGCCTATCCCGAATTCGATATCACGTCGAGGGGGTATAGTCGTCACCTCCTCAAGAAATGTGTCCATAAACTCACGGACGATCTCTGGAACTTCCACCATTTCAGCATCTACTGATTCCACTGTCAGCTCGGTCAACAAAGGGCGGAGAGGTTCCTCTCTCCTATTTCCCTTCGGACTGCTCCGCTCGCCGGTGAAGGTAACACGCCAGCTATCCATGTATGAGAAGACCACCATTCTTCGAAAATAGTCGATGACAGCACACACAGAAAATAGCCAATCGATGCCTAGGATGATATCGTATGGCTGAATCTGTAGTAGAAGAAGATCCCGAACCGACTGATATGGCCCTATCATCAGTCTACATCCCCGACAAACGAACAACAAGTTGTTCTGACCTCCAACTGGTGTGCTCAACACCAGGGGAACTGGAAGTCTCTCGGCATCTAGACCCAAGGCACGTGCTATACTGGGTGCAACGAAGGAGTGCGAAGCTCCGGTATCAAACAAAGCATAAGCAAGAGTTCTAAACATACTGATCATACCTCGAACAACCTCTGGCCCTGCTGGAACTACTGCCTCTGCAGCGTGAAACTGTCCACGCCCAGCTCCCCTTCCCCTCGGCTGTCAGCCACCTCCCCGACCACACCCTGGTCGAGGTCCCTATGGAGCACCCTGAGGTCATCCTCCTCCTATATCTGCCCTCGGAGGAGCGGGAGCTCGCTGTCCCTGCTGCTGCTGCTGGAAAGGTCTGGCTGGAAGCTGCTGCTGGGGCGGGTGCTGGGGCTGACTGCCACTGCTGTACTGCACCCGGTCTGGGCACTGACTCCGGAGATGCCCAGGGCTCCCACAGATGAAGTACTGCGGTCCCGGGCCCTTAGAAAAACGGCGAGGACCGGGGGATCAAAACTAAAACTGCTGCGGCCTGCTCCCTGCGGGTCAGAACCTAGAGGGTCCTATCGCTAGAGGCCTGGGGCTGACGGCTTTCCCCTTTGATGGTCCCAGCTAGATCCCCTATCGCGACACTCCCCCTAGAGCATGCATCCGCTCCACCACTTCGTCCTTCTTCTGGTCCTCCTAGTACGTCGGCAGGGTAAAGGGGGTAACAACATACTGAAGGGAGGGTCGGAGTGCCTCCTCTAAACGTCTTGCCCGAGACTCCACGTCGGGACAGAGGTCCGGAGAAAAACATAGGAGGTCCTTGAACTTGATCCCTAGCTCTCTCAAGGACATACTCCCCTGTTGGAGGGAGAGTAGTTCCTGCCTCTTTTCTTCCTTCATCATTGAGGAGAGGAATTCCACCCAGAACTCCTTCTCAAAATCCACCCAAGCCACCTCAGACTCTCTCCCCTCCCCCAGGTAAAGCATCCACCACTGACGTGCCACTCCCCGCATCTGGCTAATGACCAAATGAACCCAGTACTCGGTCGGGGCCCAAATCAGGCCGAAGGCTATAACTTGCTCCTCTAGCCAGCCTTCCGTCTTCATATCGGAGGTGCTGCCCTCATACTTCTCGAGGTCTTGTCGCTAGAAGGCTCAAAGAGTCTTCTACCACTGGTCGTCCTCTTCCTCTCGATCAGCTCTCTGCCGATTGGCCAAAGTAGTCTCTGGGGCCTCGATCGCCTGTACCACACGTGGTCGCCTTCCAGGTGCCATAGTTGCAAGGTAAACAAGGAATCCCTAAGCCCAAGTAGTGCAGAATATCGTCCTTAAAACTTCTTAAAATTTAATTTATTCTTATTTCCCAAGACATATCAGAAACACAAGAACACAAGTCATTATGATGCATGTACCTTTCCTAGGGTCTCTACCCTGCAATCAGTGTGGCCTCACTTGGTCATTCGGTAGGTCCAGAGTCCTTGCATCAGATCATGGCGGGCCCTAAAATCCCGTGTCCTAGCTGGTCTTCCCTGTCCTAATTCACGCGCCAAGGTCACCCAACAATGTTGCCTTACCATCCCATGAAATCCTCACTGTGCCTAACTCCAGACTCCATCCTATCTCTCAACCATCTCCTCTGATACCATTCTGTCACGACCCGCCTTCACCAAAAGGAGGGAAGGGTCAGCAGATTGCCAGGACCTTCCTTCTTTAAGTAGAAGGAGAGATAATGACCCCTGAAACCCGCCTTCAATAGGTCCCGGAGTGGCGACTAGCACCAACGGTAAAGAAATTTCTCACAAATGGAAGGCATTACCATTTTTATTTTATAGGATCGAGAGATAAGGAGAAGAAAACCCAACAACACCAAGGCATAAGGAAAAGTAAATCCAAAAGTAAACCATTTACACATGCATGTTTCAAAAGTAAAAGCCACAAAGTGAAAAAGGTGAATACAAGGTAAGTACCAAAGAGGAAAAGAAAACAACAACTGAAACTGCTCCAAAGGTCCGAGCTAGTAAGGTCCTGTGTGATCCCCGAAGTCCTCCTGGAAACCTGAAAGCAGTTTTATATACGTAGGGTGAGCATACAAGTACACTCAGTAGGGAAAACCAAGACTGTCGTGCACAAGTGGGGGAACATACTAAAGTCCCGTGAGAAAAAGAGTAAACCAAACACCTATCAAGGTAAACTATCCACCCCAGGCCTCACCAAGGCACACTCCCCAAATAACGCAAGTCAGGTAATATATATATAATAAGAGAAAATCGATGTTTGGGTACCCCATGCCACTTTCCCACTAGTTATTGAGACATCCTACGCATCAGACCAATCCCTCCATTCTCACCTCAGTCCCAATACCACACCCGCCCGCACACACTTGGGCCACAACCACACGCAGTCCCACTACCAAAATCCCGCCCGCACACACCTGGGCCACAACCCCACGCAGTCCCACTGCCGAAATCCTGCCCGTACACACCTGGGCCACAACTGTCACACATAACCACGCCTGCAAACACCT
Source organism: Viscum album (assembly GCA_963277665.1). Classification (NCBI taxonomy): domain Eukaryota; kingdom Viridiplantae; phylum Streptophyta; class Magnoliopsida; order Santalales; family Viscaceae; genus Viscum; species Viscum album. Next base: position 2,081,978,211 of record OY728146.1, read on the forward strand.
AGGCCAAAACAACCACCACCACGCCCAAAGACACCTGGGCTAGAAAATACACTGCCACGCCCGAAGACACCTGGGCCTCATCCCGAAGACACTTGGGAAACCACCTGCCGCACACACCTGGCCAACCACCACACTACCCAGCCCGAAGTTTCATGGGATAATAATGGACTTCAGGCCATCACAGCCTGCCCGAAGATACTTGGGCTATCCGGGAAAGGGAGCAGAAAAGGAGCTAATAACCAGCCACTAAGAATAGTGTTGGGAAAAACACCCTCCACCATGAAATGGGGGTGTTCGGCACTAAGTGCTCAACTTGGGTGGGTCGCGAATAAGAAACACAAAGCTACAGATATATATATATATATATATAGGTAACAAGCACTCACCCAAATCTAGGTTTTTCTTCAGACAGCCAACAGATCACAACAACACTCAAGTCCGAGTCACGACTCACGCTAACAACCCATTTTCCCCCTTTCTTATTTCACCTTTAGTAATAATGTTTACGTTTAAGCACTACTAGGAAACTAGTAGGCATAGGCATAAGTCCAAGAAAGTAAACAGTCAAACAACAACCAAAACGTCCACACCCGGTTCTCAACAACAGAGGATTCCACCCCAATTCGTGATATAAACAAGTAACCACCCAGATTTAAAACTCACAACCACCGAATCCATACCAACAAAATATCCCATCCCTACTTTCACACGACCACCGAGGGTATAACAGAACAGGGGATCCCATCCCCTCCCACATTTCCAACAATCGGCCCGAAAGGAAAACAACCAACTACCACCACCAACACAAGCAGGGCCTTGCAGGTATTTTCAGATTTAAACGACTTAACACACTCCATGATTCAAATTCTATGTGTTATAACCGGGAGTTATCACAGAAGGGTTGATCCTGGTGCTTTCAATTTATTCAGCCGGATATTCGTGATTAACCAATTCACTTTTCACAGCAGGAGTTTACAACCACAAACAAGCCATTTAAAACATCAGTAGGGTTCATTAGTGCACAAACAACGATCACCAACGACCTCGATTTTCAGGAGGCATAAGCCAGCACAACTCACCAAGATGGTCTTAGAAGAAACAACATCAAAATATAAAACACCACCAACGATCACAGCCCCCCTCTTTCTTTATATAATTTGTTCATTATCTTTAATTAGGTCTGGTTTACCCAATCCTTCAGAATCAAAAGCACACCCACCTCGCATGGTACACAAAAGAGAGAGGCAAAGGAGAAATTACCTTCCTGTTGATAGATGATCGATGTTTAGGCCAGGGCACAGAACTTTACGGATAACAATGCGCCCGATGCACCAGAAGCTGTTTATGAAAATTCACGATCGAGAAATGAGAAACCACGGCTAACCCTTAGTTTATAAGAGCTGGGGACGGTTGAGGTGAAAACGCGAAACCGCGTAAGGTGCGGGGGGGGGGGGGGGGGGTCGTGGGTTGACCATGCGGCTCCACTCAACACAAAAAGTGGTCGGGTGGTTTAAGCCGACTCAAGAATTTATTAAGTATTTAATTAAATCTCTTATGCGCGTTGCGGGTCTTAAAAACACGCTTAAACGAGTCAGAATAGGGTTTAAAACCCTATTTGCGCAAAGGAGCGCTACTGGAAACAACTTGACAAGGCCGGGTGTCGCTGATCCGTCTCACCGATCTGTCCCACTGATCTGTCTCACTGATCGGTCCCTCCGATCGGTCTCACCGATCGGTCTCCCCGATTGGTCTCACCGATCGGTCTCACCGATCGGTCTCATCGAGACGCCACTCCTTTAAAACCTGGATTTTGGCAAAGGGAAGGACCAAGAGAGTTTGGGTAATCACACATATAATAATAATATTTTAGGGGGTGTAGAATGAGAATAATGCAAAAGATCTTAAGGAAGGATGCGTTACTTCTTTTTTGGATAACTCCTTTTGGTTTGCAACAAAGGGCTTCCTTTGATGGATTCTAGAAAAAAATTTGGATTCTAGAATGAATGGAGGAATTTTGAGAAGATATTTTTGATTATTTTTGTTGATCCAAATTGTCTTGTGAGGTCTAAATAAGTGAGAGGGGTGAGTTCATTTTTAAAGTGGGGGAGGAGTGGAATTCTTGTAAATTTTTGAAAAGGGAATTCCACCAACGTGTTTCCTATGGAAAGTGAATCCAATAATGAACCAAATTCGTTAAAAGAGAGTATAGGGTCTAAATATGTCCACCCAATGAATGTTTTACATGTTTATAGGTCATTTTGGCCCTTGTGATTAAGGTTTAGTCTATAGTTAAGCTAATTTTCCCAGAATCACTGTAATTAATTTTAATCACTTTCACTAGTATTTTCTGTCAAAAACTAATTTGACCTTGTTATACATTATAAATTATTCTTATTCAAAATATGTAATCTATTTTTAAAAATTCAAATCACAAAATTGATATAAATTAAGATAAATTTAACCCTGTAGATGGGATAACAAACCAAGATTTTAAAGTAAGATGTTCCGAAGTTTGCTATGTTTTTATATTAATTTTCAAAGTGAAATCGATTTGAATAATAAAATTGATTAATTTATATAAAATCAATCTAATTAATTGTTAAAACCATTCAAAATTATAATTTTACCTAATAAATAATATAGATGAAAGATCATTTTTGAATTAAAATTCAGTATTTTTTACTATTCCTAAAAAATAAAATGTCACAGAAAAATACCACGTATTCACCCTAAAATTATTTTTATGTTTATATTTCACAAATTAACTTTAATTTAATAAATTATATTTATTAAAGTGTGAAAATATTGATTCAAAATAGGTTATCCATTAAAAGGCGGTAAAAGTGCCTTTATAAAAAATATATGTTTTATGCATAAAATTGGGTTTATTCTCATATTATACCTATAAAATCTATTGGATGAATGTAAAAGATATTTTTTTAATATTTAATATATATATTAAATTAATACCACTCAAAATTTTTAATTAATTTAATTAATTATAATAAAAAGCCCTTATGAGTACAAAAACTTTTCCTTTATATTCAATTGGATTTTATATTCATTTCTAATTAATTTGTAACCAATAAACTAATTTTATATTTATGAAAACCATCGATTTTCATAAGTGATTTAATAATATTGATAACCTCTAATTTAATATTTAGGTTATATCTTATTATATTAATTAATAATATTTTTAATAATATATTGTTTATTTGTAAAACATTGTCTTGTGTGTAATGCAAGCTATCGAAAAAATTATTTGTCGTGTGTAACACAAGATAACTCATAACTATGTGCATTTAAAGATATATATTTAATTTATATAAAATATTATTTATATTTTAAATGATCTATATATTATAATCTCATACACGATTGGTGTTTCTTGTGATACACAACATCGAATAGAATGTTCTTACTTTATAGTTTCATGGCGTTACATTATCCTGACCTTAATTAAACTGCATCTTCTCAATTTAAACATGACCTTGGTAATATTTATTTTTGATATTTAGTATGTTGAAATCAAATATAATGATAAGGGTTTATAAAAAATCCTCTTGAAAATAGATAATGGGAAGTACAAAGGACACATAGACTAACATAAAACTAGGTCTATAAGTAGAACATTAGTGGAAATTGGAGATAAGTACAAGAAGGGAAAGAGTAAATACTTATAGGGAGTGATTGAGGTCATCAATACCAAACATTTAAATGATAAATGTAACATTTATGTCCTAAAATCCATAAATCATGGATGATTCCAAAGACCATCGGTTCAGAAAAAATGAAGGTAATAGGGTAACACATTTTTGATCATCTTCATAATGGTGAGTAACTATTTTACTCTCTATAAATATAAGTAAATATACTTCCATAACATATTTCTAAAAAACAATTTTAATTATTTGTTTGTTCTTTCATAAATTTATAATTTATCCCTTACTTCATGAAGTGGATATCCAAAAATTAACTTTTATTACAAATTCAATAAAATAAACTCTCAACTGATTTGTATGGCCCATAAAAGAGTGAAAATTAAAATTATTTGTATCTAACTACTATCCAAATCCAATATGATTAATAAATTAATCTCTAAGACAAAAAATTAACACTACAGTTTCTTCATTAATATTTATTATTTAAATTTTTTAAATAAAAAAAATTACACATTTAATAGGGAATTGCATAGGCCATTAGTTGGCACGAAATCCATATCATCATTCAGTAATTGGTTCAAGTCCCTAAGACTTTATGGACTTAAATTTTTATCACCTTACATATAGGTTTTCCTTTTTTACAACCATATTAAAATAATTTCCTAAATAAATATTATGGAAATCCCTAATATTTACTCTTTAAATAAATTTTTTTATGTGTTTCAATACATTTTTTTAAAAGACTAATAATCATATTTGACTATTATTACAATGTTAATAATGATCATAATAACAATAAGAGTTATCAATAACTTAAAACTCATGTCTCTAAAATTTAAGGGAACTATTAATCAAACAGTTTTTACACTAAAATAAATATTAATCTAATGAGTTAAATTTCCCTGAATTTCTACCAAAGTATCCTCAATATAATAAAACCTAAAGAAATGTTTAAGAATTAGGATGTATGATCAACCATAATCTCAAATTCCCATGATGTTATCCATCACTATTATGTTAATGGAGAAAAGTGTGCATCTAAAATTTTATGCAATCCTTAGATGTTTCATGATTCTTATAACAAAAATATTATTGGTAAAAATGATTCTACATTTTAATTTTAGAATCCTAGAAGATAATCTAACCATTTTATTTAAAAATAATTAGTTCTTTGGCCTATGGTTTAACCTATGTAATTTTTTTTCATTATATATTCAAATCATTCATAATGGTTTGTAAATAAAATTTGAATTATCTTATGTATATCCCCAAGAGTGTCAAAGAAGATGCGTAGTAAGGCCCATTTTCATGTACTAGTTTACGCTTGCACCTGATCTAGCACTCCTTTTTAGATTTATTACCCCTTGGTAAATATGTTCTAAGACCACATCCATCTAGTTTCCAAGGTTTATACTAAACTTCTTATGATATCAACTGTATCATCCTGACCATATTAATCCTAGAGTTGGTGTCTTGCTACCATTACATTGAAATGATTATAAGGAATCAAATCCCAAAGGACCAAAGTGTTTAGTAGTATTTGTAAACTAGATAAATACATGAGTCTTGTATTACAAATTAATACACTAATTACAATATATTTTTTTTCATTTGCGACTAATAACTCAATTCCATCTAGTTTATCCTTGCATAACTTTATTAGTACACTTCGAGGAATTCTAGGGAAATGAAACATAATAAGGGTGACCTGAAATTATTATTAAGGTAAAATATTGTGGAACCAATAACAAATTAATGAGAATAACTAATATTTAAAGGTAATAACTGAATAGACTTACCATGAAATCAATAAAATGATAAGGATGTGCATAAACAATATGCCAGGGTATATTATTTGAAACACATTTCATTAAAATAACTAGATAAGGAAAAATACATATCACAGGGTAATAAATTGAAAAAACATGGAATTTAATCAATAAAATGAAAATGAAATGCATCCATAAAATTTTTCAAATTGAAGATATCATGTATAATAAATAATGAATCAAAATGTAGGTAATGATTAATTATTGGACATCATGTCTATAGAACATGAAAACCTATAGCTTCAAGACCTTTCACAAGATGGTTTAAAACTATAGGTAGAAAGCACTTTAATTTTCACAAGAGAACCCATTGATTCATCTAGGGGCTATACAAATTCCATGCTCCACCCATCATTTCCAGTCCAAATAATTCTTCATATCAAATAACGAAAATAGATAATATGCCTTATCGAATATTTGTATTGAATAACGAATATATATTTATGAATATCTCCATAGATATTCCAAAACCTTTCAAAGTGAACACTATTTGTAAAAATTACATAAGATTTTGGGAAAAACATATCAATGATAAATGACATGGATAATTAGAATAAATTCAATATCTAATGATCATAGGAAATTGAATATTTCAAGTGAACTAAAAAAGAATCAAGGCAGTGTGTGTCAATACTATCCTAGGACAAATAAATAATAAACCATATAGAGGAAGATTAAGTTTGGTATGTATATGAAATATTCTAAGTGGATTAAAAATAAAGTGTTGTTTTCATTGATGGATATAATTATTATAAAAAGATCTTTTAAAAATACTCTTGAGTAAAGTATACTTTATTAAAAAATTTGAGTAACAAAGAGTAAAAAAATGGTACTATTAGTTGTAAAACGTCATGAATAAACATATGGGAAGAAAATTAAAGGGCCTATTAGATAGTGATCAAATAAATTGTTCGGATGTAAATTCAAGTGTAAATAATCCAAAACAAAATGAGATAGTGAAGTAAAAATTGGAAATGACTATAACTTTGATATGAGAATAAATAAATGAATAAATTCTCTCTGTAAAATTTAAATAAACATAAAAAAGTTTAAATAGAATAATATATAGTAAAAAATTATTGTGCACATATTATTAGAATATTAACAACCATGAATAAGTAATATTACCAAATGAGAAGTAATCAGGTTAAAAAATTATTTTCCACTTGGTAACATTTTACTCCAATATCCTTAGAAGAAATAATTGAAATAGAAACTAAAAATACCATGAAGATAAAAAAAATTGAGAATATAATAAAACAAAATATTTAGTAGATACACAACACAAAAAAATTAGTGGTGAATGTGACATTAATGTCACATATGAAAAAAGGAATATGAAAATCCACTTCCTAGTTTTTTTGTTAGCGTGAACATCATTTAAGTTAGTTTATAATGGTTTTAAACAATTTATTAACTTATTAGAGAACCAAATTAATATTTATGATATCATATATGATCTTATTATAATATATTACTACTTTTTTGTTAGAAATCTTTCATTACTTTAACTATTTTGGGTGTTACTTTTCTAGTTTCTCAAGTACATTTTGAATTGATACTTATTTTTACTATCATGGTGACATCATATCCAGAATTTAAACCATGATGTATATATAATATATATTCACTATATATTTTTATAATAATATATAAATTTTTGAGGTAAGAAATGGAATGCACCATTCATGGTGACAGTAGACCGTATGTACGCAAGAACACTACTTTCATTTATTTTTCATATTATGAGAATGAAAAGAAAATTATATATATGTATTTTATAATCCAAGTATCATATTTATGTCATATATTTAATAAATTTTCTTAAAAAAATCCTTTATACATTATATATATAGAATTAATGAATCACATCTAATTGAGGAGGCGACCTTCCACACTTCCACAAATGATGTTATCATATTTACACAAAATAGAAAATATAAGGGTATTTGTTATATAAAAATTACAGAATCATAAGGAAATTATAAATATCATAAATAGAATATATACCTAGTGTTATCATCATTATTCCCAACCCTAATAGGTGGTAAAGGAAAAAAATAACCTAATTTTTTGAGGCAGTAGTTCGTCATACCCATAAACGGTATGATTTTTACCCATTAGATGGAAGTGTTTGTAAGTGTAGGTAAAAACCTTTGAATAAAAAATCATATTTTATTTAAGATACTGGTGTTACTATATTAACATGCAATAATAATAGTTTAGGGGTGTAGAATGAAAATAAATTGAAAGAGTTTTAGGACGAATGATACCTCTTCTTTGGGAACTACTTTTTGGTTGAACCAAAGGGATTACGTGGAAGGATTACTATAAGAAATGAGGATTCAAGGATTATTTTATGGATTTTAAGGAGATATTTTTTCTTATATTGTTTGATAAAATGATTTTTGATAGCTGTGAATAAGAGGGAAGGGTGAGTGCCTTTTTATAGTGGAGGAGGAGTGACATTCTTGTAAATTTTTGGAAGGGAATTAAAACTACATTTTTCTTATGAAAAGTGGTTCCAATAATGAAACAAATTTGATCAAAGGATTTATAGGGTTGAAATGTGGGAATCAAATGGAGTTTGGATAAGTTTCATTGTCATTTTGGTGCTTAAATTTAAGGTTTATCCCCTTGTTAAGATAATTGTTCTCCGAATTACTATAATAAATTAAAATCACCTTCAATAATGTTTTTTAAACTATGTATACCATATTAGAAATTATAAATTATTATAATTAAAAATATGGAATAAAATTTTCAAATTAAAATCATATAAGTTTCAAAAATTAAATAAAATTTAATCATACATACAGAATGAAAAATTGGGTTTTTAAAGTAAAATGTTTAAACATTTGCAATGTTTTTATATTAGTTTTTTTTAAATTTCAAAAAATTAGATTTAAAATTTGTTCATCATTAAAAACTGTAAAAGTGCCTTTATAAAAATATATGTTTTTATACATAAAATTGGGTATATAATCATCTTATGTCTATAAAATATATTGTATGAATGAAAAAAATATTTAACTTAACATTATATATATATTACATTAATATCACTCACTAATTATAAATAATTTAATTTATTAGAATAAGATAGCATTGTGAGCATAAAAAAATTTCCTTCACATTCAATTGTATTTTAAATTCATTTATAATTAATTTAAAAATAATGAATTCATTTTATATTTTTTAAAACCATATATTTCTTGTAACTCCCCATCCCTCGTTACCCAGAGTCAGTGAATTATTACATAACATTTGAATGATCATAAGGGATCAAATCCCAAGAGACCAATCAATTTAGCAGCTGTGGAAGTACTTGATACATTCATAAGTTTTACATTACCTCATGAAATAAAAACACCAACAACATTTTTTTCCCCATTGACCACACTTATATCCTTATCCTATCCTTATAGGTTAACCATTAAATATTTCTTCACATCAAAGGAAAAATAAAACCTAGAAAGGGGTGAGATTAGATACTCAATAAGGATAACAATATAGTGAAAAAAAATCATAAATAAGAATAAACAATAAAGTCAATGTATAAGAATAAAACATAATCCTTTTAAACCTAAACTTCTACATAAAATAGCCAATATAAATCAAATAATTCCATTTACTTATTCACATAGATATTCTACTAGTTGAATAATCACATGCAATATCAATAGCCAATTTTATAATGATGGAATGCATAATGGAAGGCTTCATAACCACATAGTCAAGGCTTTGTGCCAAGAATACAAATAAGATTTTGTCAAGGTCTTGTTCCAAGACACTAGTTTGTCTCATGAGACCTACCGATGCATTATGGAGTTACAGTTGGATCCACCCATCACTTACTAAGTCCAATGCATTCCTCATATGAAAAGGTTTAAACATAACATAAACATCTGTATTAAAACTAGAATATGAAATGACAATAATTTATCCATAAACCATTAATAGAGTAAAAATAACACATCCATATTCAAACATATTAGAAAACCTTCAATAAAATATGGAAGTTTTGTATCATAATAAATCAACTTCAAACAATATTAAAATCCATCAAAAGATGTTGACATAGATGAAATCAAAACTTCTTTTACAGAAATATGTCTTTCTATTTTGAGATCATTTAAAATTTATATAATAATAAAAGAAAACATTTATGTTGAAAATATTCTTGTATGGTTGTATGGGAAGCTTCGATGATGATATAACGGAGGAAAATAGTCACGTCCACCGTATAAGTTAAAAAAAATACATTCTTACTATAATTTGGTTAAAAAGGTCATAAAGTACCATGTTTGGAAAACTATAGAAAGATTACTTTCAAAACATATATAGTCAAATAAGTGTATAAATGAATTTAACCCATAGTATAGGAAATAGTAAATATGTTTTGAATTACATTTTTAAGAAGACACGAATGTGGATGATAATGTGGTCCCAGAAGATACTTACGTATTAACAACCTCAGATAAGTAAAGAGATTGTAGAATTAACCCTTACCTTGTACTTTTCCTTAGTCGATGGTATGTTAACCTCTTGAATAATAGTTTAAAAACTGTTACTAAATTATATAATAATCATATATATAAATATGATATCATATATCATCTTATAATATTTCTTTGTTAATAATATTTTAGTAGTATCACCGTTTCGAGTGTTAACTAATTCGTTTTCCATTATATGATTGGTAATGTAAGACATGTTTGTTATGGATAAGATGTATTTTATCATATACTAAATGATATTATGTTCATAAAAATTATTTTTAATCATAAAATGAAAATTATTCTCAAGTGATTATGATGGAGAATGAATCTAATCGTGTTCGTAGAGACGGTAATCCGTATGTAACGTCCTGGATCCGGGTGCCGCACAACGGGTGCCCCGAACCTGGTTGGTCACATGACCTAAAGCGCATTTCCCCAAACTCCAGAGGTTGCCGATTACTAGAGAGGTACTAGGTTTGATAGTGGGGAAACAATGCCCTCATTTGTCAAAGTGTAGCGCATTGGAAAAAATTCCAACATACCAAAAGCGGAATCAATAAACAATACCAAGCTGAAATGGAAAACAATACAGAAGTAAAAGATGAAAACAATCATATATATATGATGATGCAATATGTCCTTAAGTCTAAGAAAGCATCCAAAATAGGATACACTATAATCTAAAACAATATAGTACATGGTACAAGTACATCAAATCAAAACAAAACAGTACAGCAGGAACTCAATAGCATCGCAAGCCTAAGCTCGGTCCCATGCCCTCCTACTCCGCTACAAAAATCAAGCACCTGTATAGGGACTCTTTCCCTTTTCAAAACCTGCAACAATTTAATATGTTTGTGATCAAGACATGACCCAAACAATGTGTGATAAATAAATCCTATTAGGCAACCACCAAAGGCCCGTTCCCAACTAACAGTGAAAATGTGAAACAATAGTATGAAAATAAGGAAATGCAGTAAGCTAGGAAGTACTCAAAAGCAGATACTCCTACCAGTTCCATTTATATTTAATTATTATTTAGGAATTCAATATAATTGAATTATGACTTTCCAACATCCAGCCTCGACCGAAAATCTCATATACAGTGCTGTAGCTAAAACCACAATAGTCTATCTAACAAGTAGAAGGAAAAACAATACCAAGCCTGTGCTTTATCTTGGCAGGTATAACATGAGAAATCACCACAGTGAATATTCAAAGTAAACCATGTCCTCAGACATGAAAAACCTTACCCTCAGGTAATCAAAATTGAAACCCTTAGGTGATTGCCCTCAGGAATAACAAATATTTTTCTCAGGCGTACGAGATACTTCCCTCAGGCGCAGAAGCTACTGTCCTCCAGCATATGAAACTTTGCCCTCAAGATAAAAAAACCATGCCCTCAGGCTAAACAAAACCTTTCCCTCAGGCTAATCGAAACACTTCCCTCAGGATAAGAAAAACACTACCCTCAGGCAAAGCAAAACACTCCCCTTAGGCTAACCAAAATAGTACCCTCATGCTAAGCAAAAAATTTCCACCAGGCTAAGCAAAACACTACACTCAGGCTAAGAAAAACCCTACCCTCAGGATAAGAAAGTAACTGGGTTGATCCCAACACATAAGCAAGAAATTGATATATGTTTCATCTCAAGAAAACTCAGAACATGCTATAATCATGGTGTACCCACAAGTATCCTGGCCAAATGGATAATCAAGGGAAACAAACCCACGGGGTGCCCCTAGATCAAAGTAGTGATCCCAGAAAATAGTTTATACATATCAAAAGATTACCTATGAAATTATAGGTATTTAATCAGTCGAGGTAACAGCTATACGACACCCCAAACATGGGTGTGTAGCTTAACTGTACACAAAATCAACTCAATAGTTGGAAATAAACACCATACCACCTACCTCGATCTCCTCTGATCGATATATGTGAACGACGCCTCCCAGAACAACTAAGAACTACATAGATATGGGAAAAATGATAACTAATTAAAACCTAAAATAACATCCCCTCAAGAAATAATTAGAAGGAAACACTCAAGGAGTGGTAAGGGCTTACCCACACGGTCTAAACATGATCGACGATGGAAGAATCCAAGTTCCAGCATGTGATCAAAATCTCTTCTAGGCTCCATCCTCCCCTCCCAGTGCTCCAAATGAACTCACTGCCTCCTATGCCCAATGGGGAGGCTACTTTCCGTTTAGAACAAAAAACATAACTACACGGCGTGTACTCTCAAGTACATGGCATGTACATTCCATTTTTTAACTGTTCCTCTGGCGGCCACTTTCTACCACCTCACTCTTCATCTGTTGACTAGATTACACGATGTTCATTTCTATGTACACGACGTGTACTATCTCTCCGTTGGTGGATACTCACACTGCCTTACTGTTCACCTTCCGACTGAATACATGACGTGTATATACTATTTACACGGCGTGTAGTCAGTTTTTTCACCCTTCATCATTGACAAGCATACATTCCCTATATACTCATCCCAAATAGACAAAGTACATGGCGTGTGGAAAAGTACATGGCATGTACCTACAAATTTTTGGCTTTTTCCCCATTTTCCTTATTTTTCTCAAATACACTTAAGGAAAAAGGAAATGAAGAAACCTGTACCTCAATAATAAGAACCATGTTCTTACAAACTTCCCCCTTAAAGAAATTCGTCCTCAAATTTCCCTTCCAAGGGTAGTAAAGATAAAGCTGAGAACAAATCTGGCTACTGAGCATGCACATTAGTCTCCTTCTCCTAGGTTTTATCCTACACTCGGCTATGTTACCAAAGAACCTTTACCAGAGGAACTGACTGGCCTTGGAGAACCATCCTACTCCAATCAACAATACGAATCATATGATCCTCAAAGGATGCATTGCCCTGAAGTTCAACCAACTCGGGATGAAAAACGTGAGATGGGTCTGAGTGATAATGGTGTAGTTGAGATACGTGGAAGACATCATGCATGTACAGATACCTCTGTGGTAACTAAAATTGATAGGATACTATCAAGACTCTCTCCAGAATCTCAAATGAACCTACATATATCAGAGAATGTTTACCCTATCTCCTGATCCGCCTGTGTCCTAACCTTGGAGAAACACGCTAGAAAGCCTGATCCCCAACCACGAACTCCAAGGGTCGTCTGCAGAGATCAACATAATATTTTTGATGAGACTGTGCAGTAGCCATCCACTTCTGAATCAACTGGACCTTCTCTGAAGTCTCTTGCACAAGTTGTGGCCCCAGTAAAGCTTCCTCACCTGCCTCCAACCTGGACAAAGGTGATCGGCATGAACTACCATATAAAGCCTCGTAAGGTTCAATCTCAATAGTTTCCTGAAAAATATTATTATAGGAAAACTCGACTAAGGGTATGTTTTTCTCCCCAGAGCCCCCAAAGTCTTGGATGCATGCACACAACATGTCCTCGGGAACCTATATTGTATGCTCTGACTGGTCATCTATCTGATGGTGGTAAGTTGTGCTAAGAATCCCCTATGTACTAAGTGCCCTCAAAAAACTTTACCAGAAATGAGATGTAAATCTGGTGTCCCTATCTGAAATGATTAAACAAGGGACCCCATGAAGACGTACTACCTCTCAGATATACAATTTCTTGAGCTTGTCAACACCGAAGGTCTCCTTGATCGACAAAAAGTGAGCTAGCTTCATAAGCCTGTCTACAAAATCCCACACGACATCACTACCTCAAGGTGACCTTGGAAACACGATCATGAATTCCATCGCGAGATCATCCCATTTCCACTCTAGAATGGGTAATTTTTGTAACAGTTTGGCTGGCCTCTGATGCTATGCCTTCACCTGCTAATAGTTGGAACATCTCGTAACAAAACTAGCTACCTCTCTTTTAATACCCAACCACCAATACTAACATCTCAAGTCAAGGTACATTTTGGTAACTCTGGGATGCACTGCCCAAGCTAAAGCATGAAACTCTTGCATAAACTCCTTGCAGATATCTTCTAGAACCCACACTCATCCATGGATATGTAGTACCTCATCATTTCCTATTGTCCAATTGGTAAGAGGGTCCTCACTTTCCACTGACTCCCGTAGAACTAGACCTTCGGAATCTGATAGATGTCTCATCCTCCCTCTATCCAGGAGGGTAGAAGTCATAGCTATGGATAGAAGATAGGTTCACCCATGAATATCATGTACCTCCAAATGCCTATCAGAGAAAAAATCCATAAGCTGACACTCACAAATGTCCTCCTCCACTTCCTATATCTAATTCCTCCTACTCAGTGCATCAGCTATTATGTTACCCTTACCAGTTGTATAGGCAAGCTCGAAGTCGAAGGACTGAAGGTAATCAAACAACCTTCACTATCTCAAATTTAGGTCACACTCGATAAAAATATATTTAAGAAATTTGTGGTTCGTAACCACAAAATGTTATCCCAAGAGATAATGTCTCCAACAACATAATGAATGAACAACTGCAGCCAACTCAAGTTCAAGCGTTGGGTAATTCCTCTCATATAGCCTCAACTACCGAGACCCGTACACAACTACTCAATCTCCCTGCATCAACAATTCTCCTAGACCAATACCTGATACATCAAAGTAAACTGTATAGCTCTAACTTTTCTTTGGAAGTATCAGGATTGGTGGTGATGCCAACCTTCCCTTCAGCTTCTGAGAGGTTGTCTCACTAGCTTCTGACCAAACGAACTTCACACCCTTATTAGTCAAACCATTCAACAACACTTCTAAGAGGGATAAGTCCTGTATAAAGTTCCTGTAATAACCAGACATACCCAAGAAAAACTTTATTTAAAACACATTCTTTGGCTGCTCACAGGAAACTACTACTCTCAAATTCTCTAGGTCTACCACAAATCCTAACTCAGAGATAATATGACCCTGGAAGTGAATCTGGTCTATCCAAAAGTGGCAGTCTGAGAGCTTATCATATAACTGATTCTCTCTTAGTGTACTCAGTAAGATATAAAGATGGGTGGCATGGTTGTGTCGAGTGTGAGAGCACACCAAGATATCATGCATGAAGACTACCACAAAAGAATCTAGATATGGGTGGAACACACAATTAATCAGGGCCATGCAAACTACTGGCATGTTCGGTAGTCTGAACAGCATGGACAAGTACTCGTATAGACCATATCTACTATGAAAGGTGGTAAGAGGTATGACCAATGGTCTAACGCGCAACTAATGATATCCAAATCTCAAATCAAGCTTTGAGAAAAATCGTGCTCCTCGAAGTTGATCAAAAACGTAATCAATACTTTGTAAGGTATATTGGTTCTTGATCGTAAACTGGTTTAGCTTCCGATAATCTATGCAGAGTCTGAGCGTACCGTCTGCCTTTTTCACAAACAAGGTAGGAAAACCCCAAGGAGAAGTACTGGGTTGAATAAAACCCTTCACCTGCAACTCCTCCAACTGCTTCTTGAGCTCCTGCAACTCTGGTGTAGCCATCATATAAGGATGAATGGACACCAGTGTCGCTCCTGGCACAAGATCAATAGAGAAATCCACCTCTCACTCTAGAGGCTGACAAGAAATGTTTTCCGGGAAGACATCCTTGAAATGAGCAACCCATGGAGGGAAAAACTTCGGACATGTTCTCTGGTCATCCAGATATAAACACAAAATCTGGGCTGTCACTCCACCTCGCCCACGATGCTCAAGTCCAACTCAGCTTGCTTGGACATCTCATTCACCATTTTATAGAAACTCTGCACCATTTAGTGACATAAAAATCACCCTGCGACGATAGCAATCCACAAAGGCTCGAAATGGTACCAACCAGTCCATCCTGAGAATGACATTGTAGCTCATCATCTCTAAGACATAGAGGTCCCATAGAAAGTGACACCCACAAACCTCAAGGGGGAACTCCTTGAACTGACGCACACCAACCATTCTAATTTCCAATGGTGTGTCTAGCATCATGATATTAGAAGAAGAAGAAACACAGAGCCCAAGGCTACCCACAATGAGCACAAATATAAAGATATGTGTAGCATGAGTATCAAAAAGTACTGAAGATAAAACAGAAGCAAATAGAATAGTAACTCTAACAGTGGAAGGTACATGATCTTGATTCTTGTTGGGTCTGTTGCAAGACATATGCCTGCACAATGCTACAGCCCTACAACATAGCCTGGATACCCTGATTTGACTTGCCCTTCTGTCTTTGAGATCCTAGTGTCTGGCTACCACAACCACGACCACCACCTCAGCCTGAACGCCTTGATGTATTCTTATTCCCTAACTAGTAAAAAGATGTTGGCCCTGCTTCTGTATGTGGATTTTACACAGAACCCCTCTCACTAGTCCCTGGTGGAAATGCCCTACAAAAATGCTACAGATGACCCATCTTTCCCCAAGCTCAGCACTCCACTGGGTCACGTGGCCACTGAGGTCTCTTGTGCCCCTCTTTACCACACTAGTAGCACATTACCAGGACATCTGAAGAATTCTTCCGGCTAGTACTACCACTGTGAGATAAATACATGTGCCTCTTCCTCTTAACAGTAGAAATAGGACCATAAACTGGTGCTAAACCGCCCTGGCATGCACCACTAGCTTCCCATAGGTTCTTCTCGGTAATCAATGCCAAGTTCACAATAGCAAGCACTGTAGGAAACCTGAAAACGTTCACCACTACACGGATGTCATATCGAAGACCATCCACAAAGCATCTAGACCTCAACGTCTCATCACCCACTATAACAGGTGCAAAATGCTGTATCTCAGTGAAGTAGGCAGAATAATCCTTCACTGACATGGCACCCTATTGCAGATTCATGAACTCTCGAGCTTTATATCCCCTTATCATCTCTGAAACGAAAAATTCATAGAAGACTGCCTGAAAATATTACCATTCCATGTCTCAGGGATGCCCAGTCTGGGTGGTAACATCCCACTATCACTTGGCAGAATCATGCAACATGTATGTAACGAGCATGACCCTCCTCCTTGGAGGCATCTCTAGATGCTCGAAGATAGTTTTCATAGAACCCATCCATGATTCCGCAGCCTGTGGTCCGCCATCCCCTCAAAATATAGGTGGATGTTGCTGCTGAGATATACGTGTCAGCTCTACCATAGATGTGGAAACTGATGCTGCTCTCTAGAAGGTCTACATAAACCGCATGAAGCCTTCACTGAACTGTGCATCTGCGCCTACGTCCAGTATAACAACTTGCGCCGCATCTGGAACTTCTGGAGGATCCATCGGTAGCCCGTGGCCTACCATCTCTAGAGAATAATTTTTGCCTCTCTCTTGGAGAACAATTGGTGGTCATCTCGGTGGTATGACTCTACAAGTTTAAGCGCACACCATTGATCAAGATCATCAAGGAAAAATAACTCGAAGTGTAAGAAGGGAACATGAGAAAAAATATTCTAGTTTTACAAATCTAGACTACATGGCGTGTATAATAACTACACAGTGTGTTCCCTTTAGTCTTTCACATGGGTGTGTACTTCTTCCAGAACTGTTCATGTAGCACTCCAAACACACAGCGCGTTGTCCACACACACGACGTGTACTTGAATTTTTCCCCCCGCCCAAATCCTTCTAAATGGATTATCCATAAAGATCTCTTTTGAACGCAACTACATGACATGTATAAGGTCTAAACGACATGTACTAGACAAGATTCACCGAACCATGTTGTTCATGAAATGACCGTGTACACAGCTCACACTACCTGGTGTGTTCCAGAAAGGCACAACGTGTACGACTTAGATTCCAACTGCCCATGTTGTGGGTGACATGACCTACTAATAGGCTGACACTACACACCATGTTACACCCGCACATGGCGTGTAAAACTCCTCGTTTCCCCGACCACATGGAAAAGTCTACATGGTCTCTTACTGGTCAAGACTACAAGGCATTTTCTACAAGTTCACAACATGTACTAGAAGGGATAACACTGACCCGTGTTGTTAGTTACACGGACGAATTCCCATGTTAAACTACACAGCGTGTTCAAAAATGACATGGTGTGTTTAAGAAAAGATTTATCCGTCCGTGTTGTTAGTTACAGGGAAACACACAAGGTCAACACGACATGGCATGTACCACTGGTACATGGCGTGTTCCCTCAAGAGTTTCCCTATCCCGTGTTTCTGCCTACACGATATAAAACATGGTTAAAGAGTACATACCTTGTACATATGGTACACGGTGTGTACTTAATTTTTTTCATTTCTTCCCAAATAGAAGAGTACAAGGTACATGTCCATAGAACCACACGTCGTGTTGTCAGGGTTTCCAGATAGTAGTCCTCAAAAACTACTCCGGAGCCCCTTTTTCTTAAATTTCAATCATCGGTATTCCAAATTTTGATCCGTGGGGGCCCATACTCCACACGAACCAAAGTGTAGCACCCAACCATTCCCCTTATAGTATGAAAACGCAACAAATAGCTGGATAATGATCTTCTAAATTTTGGTCCAAGAGATCCCATAATTCTCTCAAGAACCAAAGTTTATCATCCATAAATCTAACCGTAACTTGTAACAATACCCTATCAACAGTATGCATATCTATCAAGGTACCTATCACAACAGCATGCATTTTCTAGCACAAAATCAATCACAAAAGCAAGCAATTTATAATGCGCCTACATGGCATGGAGACTATGCATGGCATGTGATTCTAACATGTGCCTAAATGATGCATGAGATGGCATAACCTCAATGAATCGGGTTGTGAATAAATAGAACCCAAGTATAAAATATAAACAGCACACCACAAGTGCATCACCTAATGGTGAAAATCAAATCAACTATAATAATTATAAATAGAAAATCATAATTTAATTCGAAGAAATCCGGCGTTTAACTGTACACGCGGTAGCTACTCTCGGCCACCGTTATTTCTGAATCCCTTAGAAATCTATATATTTCCATTATGGACAAATAATAAAATAACTCAGTGAAAAGAAAAACTCCTCGGATACCACTTTGTAACGTCCCATATTCGGGTGCCAAACAACGGGTGCCCCGAACCCGGTTGGTCACATGAACTCAAACACATTTCCCAAAACTCTAGAGGTTGCTGAATAGAAGGGAGGGCCTAGGTCTGATAGTGGATAAACTATGACCTCATTTTTCAAAGTGTAGAATAGTCGAGAAAAATACAAACATAGCAAAAGTGGAAGCAGTAAACAATACCAAGCTGAAATGAACAACAATACAGAAGTAAAAGATGACAACAGTCATATACATATATGATCATGCAATACGTTCATAAGTCTAAGAAAGCAACCAAAATAGGATAAACTACAATCTAAAATAATACAGTACAAGGTACAAGTAGAGAAAAGAAAAACAAAATGGTGCAGTAGGAATTCAACAGCATCGGAAGCCGAAGCTCGGTCCCATGCTCTCCTACTCCTCTACAATAATCAAGTACCTATATAGGGAATCATTCCCTTATAAACACCTACATCAATATAATCTGTTTGGGCCCAAGACAAGACCCAAATAGTGTGTGATAAATAAATCCTAGTAGGCAACCACCAAAGGCCCGTGCCCAACTAACAGTGAAAATGTGAAACAACATTATGAAAATAATGAAATGAAGTAAGCTATGAAGTACTCAAAAGTAGATACTCTTACCGGTTAAATTTCCATTTAATTATTATTTATCAATTCAATATAATTGAATTACATGTTCTTGATACCCAGCCTCAACTGACAATATCCTATACAGTTCCACAGAAAAAACCCCAACCACCTATTTAACGAGTAGAAGGAAAAACAATACCAAGCCTGTGTTATAGCTTGGAAAGTATAACATGAGAAATCACCACATTGAATATTAGAAGTAAAATGTGTCCTCAGACATAGAAAACCTTACCCTCAAGTAATCAGAATTGAAACCCAAAGGTGATTTCCCTCAGGCATAATGAATATTTCCCTCAGGCACAGAAGGTACTGCCATTAAGAATATGAAATGTTTCCCTCAGGCTAAACAAACCTTTCCCTTATGATAATCAAAACCTTGCCCTCATGAAAATCAAAACACTACCCTCGGGCTAAGAAAAATAATTCCCTCAGGCTAAGAAAAACACTGCCCTCAGGCTAAGAATAACATATCCCTCAAGCTAAGAAAAACATAGCCATCAGGCTAAGAAAACACATCCCTCAGGCTAAGCAAACCATTTCCCTCATGCTAAGCAAATTACCAGGCCGAGCCCAACACATAAGCAAGAAATTTATATATGCTTCCTATCATGAAAACTCAGAAAATGATATAATCATGGCATACCCATGGGTATCCTGTCCAAATGGCTAAACAAAGGGAAATATACCCAAGGGGTGGCCCTAGATCAAAGAAGCGATTCCAAAAAACAGTTTATACATATAAAAATATTACCTATGCAATTCTAGGAATTTAATCAGTCTAGGACTCAGCCATAAGACACCCCAAACATGGGCGAGTAGCTCAACAGTACACAAAATCAACCCAACAGTTGGAAATTAACACCAGACCACCTACCTCGATCTCCTATGATCGATATATAGGTGAACGACGACTCCTATAACAACTGAGACCGACGTAGATCTGGGAAGAAAGATAACCCATTCAAACCAAAATAACTTTCCCTTGGGAAATAATTGGAAGGAAACACTCAAGGAGAGAGAAAGGATAACTTGTGTGGTCCTAACGTGATTTAAGACCGAATAATCTGAGTTTCAATGTGAGATAAGGATACCTTCCAGGCTTCAGCCTCCCCTCCCGATGCTCCTAAAAAATTCACTACCTTCTCTGCCGAATGAGGATGCTACTTCCTGTTTATAACAAAAAACATAACTACACAGCATGTACTATAGTACCCCAAAAATTTTATGATATGTTTCTTTATTCATCGCTGTGTTCCTTTGAAACAACACTAGGTTATTTAGGAGATAGGCAAAACCAAGCCATTAAACATAAACTTCTCACTTCTATGCTTTGAATTTCAAAAAATGGTCATCTAGAGTTGTGTTTAGTAAGTCATTTGGAGTCTGATAGAACAAACATGATTTTTGGTGAATAGTAACATACCCATATGAATAGTAATATGAATAGTAACATACCCTTATGAATAGTAAATAATAATATTGTTTTATTTTCTTAAGGAAATAAGATAATGAGATCTTAATTAGTTTTTCGATGAGAAATAAAACTAGTTACACTTTAAGATTGTTATTTTTAGAATTAACTATGACTTTATTTAAAAATTAAATTAATACTATTTAAAAAATTATTTTTGATAAATGGATTTCATATTTGAAATCTACACATTGATAAATGGTTAGGGGGATATTTTGGGAATTTTTCTAAAACAGTTGATTTTTCAGTAAATAGTAAAAAATACAGTTTTTAGTTTCGGTGTATTAAAGACATCATAAATGATATAATAATGATGTCATAAATCAGGTAAACTTGTGTATAGTTAAATAATATTTGAGGTGTCCCAAGTGTTTTAGACCATGGGAAAATACCATGGGCAAGCCCATGGTTTTGCAAAAACCACTCATGAGGTGTCCCTTGAAAATTATTAAAATAATCCCTCACTTTTCATACAAATACCAACTCTTCCCTTCATTGACTTCATTCCCAATTCTCCTTCAATGATGTTCAGGCATCCTTACCTCTATATTAATTCTCCCATGGTTTTTCAAGTCCCCAAGGTCCCAACCTTTACGTTCTAAGGGTTACTCTACAAGGTAAGAAAGTTCCCAATTTCTTTATTCTTCCTTTCAAGTTCTCTTTTATGTGCAATATCTTTCAAGTTTTCAAACCATATTCATATTTTACTTATTATTCTTGATCTAATCTATATTATGATTAATTTCTAGATAGGTGACCCTTGTACCTTCTCTTTTTAATATTTTCGAAAACCATGTTGCGTAGCCGTTAGGCTGCAAAATGTTTTGTAAGCGATTTCAAAATTATTCTTTTATTTTGAGTTATTTTTTTATTATCTCTTCATCTCTTCTTACCCAAGTGGAATGAAATCTCCAGAATATTGTATATTATGCATGTTCTCATGTTTTTGAGAAATGTATCATCAATCTTCTTCGTTTCCCCCACTTGTTCAAGGAATTAAAAACATTGTCCATGACGTGTCAAATCACCGACATCGTAGACGATGCGATTTCAATTTTCATTAATTATTTCATGTTAGGTCATGAAACCATTTATATGGTTGAACCAGGTCATAATATATGTGTTATGACTCACCCATGGTTCTTTTATTCTTTGTTACTAATGGTTCTGATTTATTATTCAAAATCAGGTTCTTATTATCAAAGCACCACTAAAACGATCTAAACGAACATCATTAATGTTTTAACTAATGAACCATCATCATGGTATATAACCCAAAATAAATATATTATCAATTATATATCCATAGTTTCTTTAATAATATTTATTAACAATTCTATATGTTTAACTATGTTTCAAATGAACTTCCATTTATGGAATCAAGTAAATGAACCATGAAAACCAGGTAATAAAATGCTTCCAAAAACAATAAGATTTAATCTCTTAAACCCATAAAAAAGACCATTAATTAACATAATAAGGTTATATCATATAAATTACATTTTTATTAGGTTCTGTAATTATTAATTAATGAATCTAAATTTGACTATTCAGGTAATTAAGAACAATCAAGAACACACTAGAGAAAAATGTAAGGGGTTTATCATCTCACATTCATTTCTGTGAGATTTCCATTATTCACCAACTATTCGTTATATTTGGTATATGTGTACTTATATTTGATATATAATAACATGATTCAATTTATTCAATGATTCACTTGATGGTTATTCATTTATTTACTATTCCATATTGATTATGTCAGATTGGTTTTGATCACTTATTATTGTACTCATGCTTCCACTCTTTGTAACCCTTACTGAGCATTTGAGCTCACCCTATTTATTGTATACCTTCAATAGGTGATGAAGAGAAGATCTTTTATTGTGTTCCTGGGGATGACATTTTTTAGTTTTGTTATGTATTGTATTTTGTATCCTTTTTTAATAAAATTTGAGTTACATATATGTATCTAGTTTCTTCAAGAATACTAAACTGATCATTCCTTAGGAATTTTCATTCCTTCTAACCATGCCAATATCATAAGTAATGCACTGGCTCCAGCCTTGAGGGTTCGGGGTGTTACAGTTGGTATCATAGGAAGGATAGTAGAAAACATGGAAACTAGAGTAGGAAATGTATAGTAGGGAACAAATACCTAAGGTAGTATCTAAGGATTAACATACAAGAAAGTCTTGGTATTTTGGTAAGGAATAGATTATGTGGATATTTTATTCAATACGTCCCTGTCTGGATACGATCAGGTAGAGGTGGCTCTGGCACAGATGTATCTAGGGGTAAAACCCAAAAACACCACTTTGAGATAGACTTTAATGGGAAATGGTTCACGACAACGGGCCTTGTTGCACTCTTGGTTACAACACTCCTGGGGGATATTCTTAGGATAATTCATGTTTTCTTTAGAAGCCATTATGAAGGAGTTAATGTAAATTTTTCAATAGAGGAACCATGTTTATGCATTAAATTTCAATCTATGTTGAGTGCTTATCAAATTGAGATTCATAAACTAATATAGTGTATCCCATTATTTAGAAATGGCGTCTAAGGGATGAAGGGGAATCAATACTCATGGAAAAGGTAGGGATCTCCCTACTGAGAAAGTCAACACAGTCAACGTTGGAGCAGATCAGATCATGACCATATTGGGACAACTTACTCAAGTTGTAAATAATAACCATTCAACACTAGTGTTGGATCGTTTTATGTGATAGAAGCCCCCATATTTCAGTGGGACTACTAATCCAATGGTTGCTAAGTATTGGATCAAGTCCCGTGAAAATATATTCATGGTGTTAAGATGAAATGAAAATGAAAAGGTAGTACTGGCAGTATATTTCTCAAGGGAGACACTAATCAATGGTGGTCCTTGTTTCAAAATACCACGGAGGAATAAGAGATAGAGGATATGGATTAGAGAACTTTTAATGAAATATTATACAAAAAATATTTCCCTCATGAGCAACAAACTAAAATGAAGAGGAAATTCCTTGGCTTGAAACAAAGGGAAGAAGACAGTGTTGCAGAGTATGAGGCTACCTTCACAAGGCTAGACAGGTATGTTGTGGATTACATTCGTGACTCAGCGGACAAGATTGATCATTTCTTTTAAGTTCTTAAGCCAAGTATTCGATGGGCACTAGCTTCTCAATCATTTTCATCATATGATGAAATTGTATCAAGTGCCATATAAACTGAGAAGGAATTTTCTAGATCAAATTTTTTCAAAGGAAACCAAGATAAGAAGCGGAAATCTGATAACAAAGGAAAAGGAGAAACACCAAAGAAGAGCAAGGGAATAAATAGTTTCCCATTATGCAAGAACTGTGGAAAAAATCATCTTTGGAAATGCTTGAAAGGAATGGGAGTCTGCTATAACTATGGAGAAAAGGGTCATCGATATGATGAATGAAAGGGGAAGAATCATTTCAATGTTGTTAAATGATAAAATTGCAGTGTGATGGGACACTATGCAAATGAGTGTCCTAAGCGCCAAGGAAACATGCCTCAAAAAAATCCATGAGTGAAAGGGAGAGCCTATGAGATTACAACCGCGGCGGTTGAAATTCCTAGTGACGTGGTGGAAAGTACTTTAATTGTTTCCTCAAACATAGCCAACAATTTATTTGATTCTGGATCATCGCATTCATTTATATCCTCTCAGTTTGCGAAGAAAATTTGATATGTCCAATTTGATTTAAGAAAGGAGTTGTCAGTCAAAACTCCCATGGGATGTATCGTTGCAACCAAGGCATGTCGACTAGTCCCCCTCCAAGCACCAAAACGTGATTTAGTTTCTAGGCTTGTCATCATTCCCATGAATAAATTTGATATAATTCTCAGTATGGATTGGCTATCTTATTAGGATGCAAGGATTTATTGCAAGAAAAAGGAAGTTACAATTTTTAAAAATGGTGTAGAATTCCTTGTCTTTAAGGCAGAAACTTCGCCACTTTATTCTTATCTAGAACCACCCCCAATAGCTTTATTGAATTAAATACTTGGAGAGGAAGATAAACCAATATCTATGGGAGAGGAAATAAATCGTAAAATTGAAGATGTGTACATAGTGAAAGAGTACATTGATTTATTTCCAGAGGATTTACCTGGATATCCTCCAGAGCGGGATGTTGAGTTCTCTATTGATTTAATTCCGGATACAAGACTTATATCAAAGACTCCCTATAGAATTACCACTGTGGAATTAGTATAGCTAAAGAAACACCTAGAGGATTTGAGTAAAAAGGATTTATTCGACCTAGGGTTTCTCCATGGGGATCCCCTGTCCTCTTTGTCAATGCTATTAAAATAATGAATAAGTATCCTATGCCCTAGATTGAAGATTTATTTGAACGACTTCATAGAGATCAATACTTTTCTAAGATTGAACTTTGATCCGGATATCATCAACTACATGTGAGGAAGGAATATATTCTGAAGACAGTATTTCGAACTAGGTATGGGTATTATGAGTTTACAGTGATGCCTTTTGGACTGATAAATACATCCTCCATTTTCATGGATTTAATGAATAGAGTTTTCAAGGAATATCTTGATATCTTTGTTATGGTATTCATCGATGATATCCTGGTATACTCAAAGATCTATGAAGACCATGAGGATCATTTGTGAACTATTCTGAAAACTCTTAGAAGAAATCAATTATATGGGAAGTTTAGCATGTGCGAACTCTGGCTTGAGTCAGTTTCTTTTCTAGGACATATTTTCTCTAAGGATGGAATCCTAGTTGATCCTGTAAAGACGAAGACATTCCAATAATGGCTCACACTAACAAACATAATTGATTTACGCAGTTTTATTGGCTTAGCAAGTTATTATCAGCGTTTCGCACATAATGTTGTTGGAATGGCTAACCCACTAATGAAGCTCACACGTAAAGGGTTTAAATTTGTTTGGACAAAATATTGTGAAGAATGTTTCGAAGAACTGAAGAGACGATTAGTCAATGCTCCTATATTGACTCTACCATCAGGGAATGTTGGGTTTGTTATTTATAGGGATGCTTCAAAGAAAGGACTTGGTTGTTTTCTTATGCAAAATGATAAGGTTATTGCTTTTGCATCACGATAGCTAAAAGTTCATGAGAAAAACAATCCTACTCATGATCTTGAGTTAGCTGCTGTAATATTTTCTTTGAATATATGGAGACATTATCTCTATGGTAAAAATGTGATATTTATACAGATCACAAGAGTTTGAAGTATATTTTCTCATATAAAGAACTCAACATGAGGAAAATGAGATGGATTGAACTACTCAAGGATTATGATTGCACGATACACTACCACCCGGGGAAGGCAAATAAGGTGGAAGATGCTTTGAGCAGAAAGGATCATGGATTTTTGAACAAGATGAGAGTTGAAAGGGATCCTATTTTCATGGATCTAGTAAATATGGATATGGGAATAACCATGAAAGGTGAAACATAAATTATTTTTCAAATGGTTGCCAAACCATGTTTACTAGAAATGATAAAAATATCTCATGCTGATGGCAAGGAGTTTGAAAAGAAGATTAAAGCTGTGAATGATGGGATGTTGAGTGACTTCGTATATGAAGATGAAATTTTGAAATTTGGGAAGAGACTTTGTGTTCCCAATATACCTAATCTAAAAAGTGAATTTTTAGATGATTCTCATAGTTCCAATTTCTCTATACACACTGGTAGCACTAAGATGTATAGTGATTTAAAGGAACATTTTTGGTGGGACAACATGAAGAGGGAGATTGCTGATTTTGTGTCAAGATGTATGGTTTGTCAATAAGTGAAAGATGGAAGGAAACAGACAGGAGGAGTATTGAAACCTATTCCCATACCTGAGTGGAAATGGGATAATATCATGAGGGACTTTGTCATGAGACTTCCAACGACTCCTAGGAGGAACGATTCAATGTGGGTCATTATTGATCGCCTTACCAAGTCAGCACATTTTCTTTCTCTAAGAGAAGATCTACCACTTGAACATCTTGCAAGACTATATATTAATGAAGTGGTGAGACTTCATGGAGTAGCTCTATCGACAGTTTCTGATCATGATCCATTTTTTACATCAAGATTCTAGAAAAGTCTTCAGAAGGCCCTAGATGCTGATCTTCGTTTGAGCACTGCCTACCACCCACAAACTGATGGACAATCTAAACGGGCTATTCAAACATTGGAAGACATGTTTAGGTCTTTTTCAATTGATTTTCAAGGCATGTGGGATCATTATTTACCTCTCATGGAATTTTACTACAAAAAATAGCTTCCATTCAAGTATTCTGATGGCACTATATGAAGCATTATATGGGAGGAGATGCCGTACACCAACATGCTAGGATGAATTTGGTGAAAGAAAACTCATGGGCCCAGAACTTGTTGAAGAAAAAATGGAAAAGATATAGATTATCCAGAACCATATCAAAATAGCACAAAGTAGGCAAAATTGCTATGCAGATAACCGAAAGAAGGATTTGGAGTTTCAAGAAGGTGATCACGTTTTCTTAAAGGTATCTCCATTGAAGGGTATTATACGATTCGGTAAGAAGGGAAAGTTAAGTCCTAGGTACATCAGACCTTTTGAAAATTTAGACTAAATTAGAGTCATATCTTACCGTTTGGAAATGCCACCAAGTCTCTCCAAGGTTCACAATGTGTTCCACGTGTCAATGTTAAGAAAATATATGCCAGACCCCACACATGTACTCACTTATGAAGAAGTAGAACTTGATCCAGATCTATCTTATTGTGAAGAGCCTATCAAGATTCTTGATACTAGAGAAAAAGTATTGAGAAATTAGACAACTCTTCTGGTAATGGTTCTATGGAGGAACCATAAGATGGAGGAAGCAACATGGGAGCTATAAGAGCTTATGTTAAAGACATACCCGAATCTTTTTAGGTAATATTTTGTAAATTTAGAGGACAAAATTTTCCGAAGGAGGGAATATTGTAGTACCCCAAACATTTTATGTAATGTTTCTCTATTCATCAATGTGTTCCTTTTAAAAAACAATAGGTTATTTAGGAGATAATTAAAACCTATCCATTAAACATAAACTTCTCACTTCTATGTTTTGAATTTCGAAAAATGGTTCTCTAGAGTTGTGTTCAGTAAGTCATTTGGAGTCTGATAGAACAAACTTGATTTTTGGTTAATATTAATATACCCATATGAATAGTAATATTAATAGTAACATACCCTTATGAATAGTAAACAATAATATTATTTTATTTTCTTAAGGCAAAAAGATAATGAGAACTTAATTAGTTTTTCAATGATAAATAAAATTAGTTACACTTTAAGATTGTTATTTTTCAAATTATCTATGAACTTATTTAAAATTTAAATTAATAATATTTAGAAAATTATTTTTGAAAAATGGATTCCACTTTTGAAATCAACACGTTGATAAATAGTTAGGGTGAATTTTGGGAATTTTTTTGAAACAGTGGATTTTTCTATGAATAGTAAAAAATACAGTTTTTAGTATCGATGTGTTAATGACATAATTAATGATATAATAATGATGTCATAAATCTGGTCTACTTGTGTATAGTTAATTAAGAGGTGAGGTGTCCCAAGTGTCTTATACCATGGGCAAATACCATGGCCAAGCCCATGATTTTTCAAAAACCACTCATGAGGTGTCCCATGAAAATTATTAAAATAATCCCTCACTTTTCTTATAAATACCAACACTTCCGTTCATTTAATTCATTCCCAATTCTCCATAAACTAATTTATGGACTCCTTACCTATATATTAGTCCTCCCAAGGTTTCCTAAAGTCCCTAAGGTCCCATCCTTCGTGTTCTAAGGTATACTCTACAAGGTAAGAAAGTTCTCAATTTCTTTCTTCTTCCTTTCAAGTTCTATTTTATGTGGTATATCTTTCATGATTACAAACCATGTTCCTATTTTACTTATTATTCTTGATCTACTCTATATTATGATTCATTTTTGGATAGGTGACCCCTGTCCCCTCTCTTTTTAATATTTTCTAAAACCATGTTGCGTAGCCGTTAGGCTGCAGAATGTTTTGTAAGCGATTTCAAAATTATTATTTTATTTTGAGTTATTTATTTATTATTTATTCATCTATTCTTACCCAAGTGGAATGAAATCTCCAGAATCTTTTCTATTATGGATGTTCTCATGTTCATGAGAAATTAATCATCAATCTTCTTCTTTTCCCCAACTTGTTCAAGGATTTAAAAACATTGTTCGTGACGTGTCGAATTACCGACACCGTAGACGATGTGATTTCAATTTTCATTAATTATTTCAAGTCATGTCATGAAACCATTTATATGTTTGAACTAGGTTATAATATAAGTGTTATGACTCACCCATGGTTCATTAATTATTTAGTACTCATGGTTCTAATTTATTAAACAAAATCATGTTGTTATTATCAAAAAACCACTAACGATCTAAACGAAAATCATTAATGTTTTAACTAATGAATCATCATCATGGTATATAACAAAAAAACACTATAATATCGTTTATATCTACATAATATCTTTAATAATATGTATTAAAAATTTTGTATGTTTAACGATTTTTCAAATGAACTTCCATTCATGGAAAGAAGTAAACGAACCATGAAAACTAAGTAAGAAAATGCTTCAAAAAACAATAAGATTTAATCTTTTAAACCCATCAAAGAGGCCATCGATGAACTTAATAATGTTATATAATATCAATTACATTTTTATTAGGTTCTTTAAGTATTAATTAATGAATTTAAATTTGATTATTCAGGTCATTAAGAACAATCAAGAACACACTAGAGAAAAAGTTAAGGGGTTTCTCATCTCACTTTCATTTCTGTGAGATTTCAATTGGTCAACAATTATTCCTTATATTTGGTATATCTGTACTTAAATTTGATATATAATATCATGATTCTATTTATTTAATGATTCACTTGATGGTTATTATGTTTTGTTCATAAGGTTCGACCGATTACATTGTGGTAAGGGACTTTGTCTCACATGTCGTTTTCATTGTGACTATCTTTGTATTGTTCACCTAATAATCCATATGCGGTGTACCTACTACCCAATTGCGATCAATTTTCATTTAAAATTATATTTTTATTAGATATTCATAATATCATGTCATGGATATGTTTTTTGTCTAAACCATATACCATTTTACATACAGTGTTTATTTGGAATGTTATTTTAATTATGGAAATATTGATGAATCCATATACTCTACTCTATAAAGATATTGAAAGGGAATATTTCTCTTTTATTGAATCAATGTATAAAGAATTATTTGGAAATGAAGTGCGGGGTGGGGCCCTCTATAGCCCCTTGATGCATCGGTCGGTCTCAAAAGAAAAAATAGTTTGGCGACAAACCCTTCGAGTTTGTTTCCAAAAATCAGAAGGGTTTCTACCCATAGAACTAAATCGTTTTTACGGTATTATGGATTCATGTGCCAAATACATGACGTCCAATTAATAAGAATTATCTTTATTCATTAAAAGTAATTCTTAATTTCCCTGAGGTTTTCACTACAACAAAATCTATTGATGCAGTTTCATTCTCAGTTTATTAATGGCATTAGTTATTCATTTATTCACTATGCCATATTGATTATGTCAGACTGGTTATGATCACTTATTATTGTACTCACAATTATAATATTTGTAACCGTTACTGAGCATCTGATCTCACCCCTTTTATTGTCTACCTTCAATAGGTGATGAAGAGATGATCTTTTATTGAGATCCTGGGGATGCAGTTTTTTGGTTTTGTTATGTACTGTATTTTGTAACCTTTTCTAATGTAATTTCAGTTACATCTATGTATCTAGTTTCTTCAAGACAACTAAAATTATTGTTACTTAGGGATTTTAATTCCTTCTAACAATTCCAATATCACAAGTAATGCACCAACTCCAGACTAGAGGGGTCGGGGTGTTACATGTACTCTGAATTACACGGTGTGTACTTTCCATTTTTTAATCGTTCCTCTGGTAACCACTTTCTACCGCCTCACTATTAATCCGTCGACTTGATTACATGAAATTTATTTCTAAGTACATTTCATGTACTATCAATCCACTAGTGGCTAATCCCACCACCTTACTTTTCACCTGCCAATAGATTACACAACGTGTATATACTAAGTACATGGCGTGTAGTCAGTTTTTACACTCTTCACCGCTGATAGGCCTACACGCCCTGTATATGTAACATCCCAAGTAAGTAATGAATAATAGATATTTTTATCTATGTCTATTAATGAATTATATAGTATTTTAGAGGCTCAAAATGAAAATAAATCCAATCTTAAGCCTGGAATACACTAAATTTTTTAAAAGATTGTTTTACTACCTTTTGGTGGAAAACCATTTTTAAATATATATTTTGACAATTTTATAATCTATGTTTGTCAAAATAAACTTATTCTTTATGATTGGGACATCAAAATTTACTTTGTGGGAATTTTTGGTATTTTTCTGATAATGTTAATTTTTTAATGAATAGTGAAAAATACTGTATTTTACATCAAAAATGCTTTTTAATCTAATTTATTTATATGATTAGATTATCTATTGAATTGGTTTTAAATTGAAATTAGAATATATTTTAACCATTTAATCCAATTGTGGTAATTAGGATTAATTTAACTTTGTAATTGGGGATAAACTAATGCCAAACTTTTCATAGATATTGTTTCAAAAAAACCTGCTATTTGTTTTGGCAACGGGAATTATTTTTAAATTAATTATTGAAATTTCTGTGTTTGTAATTTGGTAAAATGGATTACATATTTGGAATCAAAAGGTCCAAATTATGTAATCAAGACTCTTTTGTTTTTGAACATTATGAATAGTAACGACGATAATTATCTTTAATTATCTTGATTAGTGAGTAATCGGGTAGTTAAGGATAATAAAATAATACCATAATAATAAAAAATGACACCAAAATGTGTCCTAATGCTACTGGTTGTCTCATGGACGACCATGGGATACCTTTTTCCAAACTTGGGGACCCCATGGAATCACTTTTGTGGAAAGTGACTTGTTATCTTTTTATTTTTTTAAAAGAAGGTAAATATAACAAGAATGTATCACCTGATTAAAATATTTTTAATTTTGTCTACATATATGATATTTTAGACTATAAATATTCATTGGAAAGATAAAACGATTTCCTACATCATAGAAGTTTTTTAATAATTTTTAGACTTTAAATATATTAAATTATTTATGACATCATGATGATGCAACGATTACCTCATTAATAAAGGATTTAAATAAAATAAAAAGATAATGTAAAATCAATGACCTACACATTTCCAAAACCTATTGGATGGGTATATTTATAACCCTTATCACTTTAGCCTTGAATTATATCAATGTGGGACCTTTTTAATACGAAACTAATTTTAAAATAAATTAACATTTCTTTACATTCCAAGAGTGCCCCTCCTTTCCTCTTATAAAAGGCCCCCACCTCTACCTCCTTACCCACACTTCCAAAGCCTTTTTCTCGGCCAAACCCTGACCATTTTGTCTCTCCACTTCTCTCTATTAATCCTTGAAGCCTAAATTTGGGCAGAAGTATTCCCAAGGAAGCCTTTGAACTCAAACCAAAGGGAGTTACCCGATTTTAAGGTAATGTCTTCACTTGAGTCTTTTTGTATTATTTTGCTTCTCCAACCCCCTAAACTATATTTATTAATTTCTTTTGTAACAACTACAGTATCCTAAATATACTAGGATGTTGTTATAAGAAGTATTCAAGCTACACTTACACACACCTACATCTAATGGTTAAAGAACATACTATTTCCGTGGATGGTGAATTTATGCCTCCCGAAACGATGATTGTTCAAAATTCTTTTAAAACCTTCAAAGGTGTCCATTAAGATGAAACTATATTTATATATGATATATAATACATTTATGTTTTCTTTAATCTTCTTTATTTTTCATTTTGTGCATACCTTTATGGTTTCCATTATGGGTAAACGCGATATCTTCATTTAAGGAAGTGCGGACTACCGCCCCCTCAATGTGATTTGATTCGTTAATACCATATGTGGGACGTATAAAGGATGGAGTTATGATATTATATATGATATTAAACTGGAATTATAATATACCTTTATATCATTATGATTCCATTTCATAAAATACAAAATAGAAATGGAACCAGCGTTCATGCGTACGTACGGCTTACCGTCTCCATGAACGGTGCATTTCATTT
Organism: Viscum album; assembly: GCA_963277665.1. Classification (NCBI taxonomy): domain Eukaryota; kingdom Viridiplantae; phylum Streptophyta; class Magnoliopsida; order Santalales; family Viscaceae; genus Viscum; species Viscum album. The sequence goes on from OY728146.1 coordinate 2,082,011,600, forward strand.
CTTACCTCTAAATGTTATATAATATTATAAATGCATGAATTTACTGGATATATATGATATCTATGATATCTACATCATGAATACCATTATGGATATAATGGATACATGAACAACTTGTAATTATAAAGGGTTTATTTTTGACTCAAGTACCAATGATCTTTAAAATGACTGTTATTAACTTAAATAATTACATAGTGTTCATGACATGGCAATAAGTGATATAAAAGGAATAATGAACTATAAAAAGGTTCTTAAACAAGTAGAAATTAACTCAAGTTTATTATTCAGGAGATTAAAGAACGACTGATTCAAGTCGGACCCGAGGTATGGGACTTCGTCTCAATCTCCTTTCATTGAGGCATATTTTGTTTTATACATAACCTTATTTTATACGGTGTATAAACACATTTGACGTTTACGTTTATTCAAAAGTAATATTTTTTATACGAAGCGTTTACTAAACGACAAAAGGGAATGTTTTTGTCGTATGTATGCGGCGACAAAGACTTCTCCGCCGTCGTGACCATTATTTGAGTTTTGTCTTCCTCTACAATCCATACCGTTTTTTTAAAAGAAAAATAAATACCCTGTTTTACTTTTCTTTTATTTTGGTATTGAAAATGGTTTTTATAATGTTTTTATTATATCAATGTGTTTTATTGATATCTTGTGATTGAAATGTGGAAATGTTATGTTTCCTTTATGTATGTTTTATGTGATACGATTATGTTATGGTTCTTGGGCATTGTTATGAAGACGGGTGGTTCCATGATAAACTAAGGGCAGGTGAGCCCGATATAGCTCTCCAATGCATTGGGTAACGTGAAGGAGTGAAATGTTAAGGTTTCTCCAAATATATTTAGGGAATATACTGTGATGGGTATTCCAAACGTAACCAAGAGGGTTACTCCCTATGTAAGAATGTTATGAATGCGTCAAGTTACCTTTATGTCTTATGATTTCTATAATTTATTCATGATTTGATGAGGTATGTTAAAGTGCTTATGTTTTATGGGTAAATTATGATTTCATTCTTATGTATATATGTACCCATGTTTCCTTTCCATATTTTTATATCCCTTACTGAGATTTTTATGCTCATCCCAAGTTTTTGAAATGTTTTTCACAGGTCAAGGGAAAGGTACATGATATGATGATAGTGTCAAGGAAGTGTCAAGAATGAATCCATGTTTTATTTTAAATATGTTTCCATTTATGGGAAAATGAATACTATCTTTATGTAACCACTATGTTTATACGTGGAATGTAATGCATGTTTTATGATATAATTCACTAAAACTCTAAACCCAAAAAGATCCTCAATGTGTAATCTTATAATAACTCAAGATTAAGTAAGGTTTAAGGCTGGGGCCTGATAGTTGGTATCAAAGGTCAGTTTAGATAACTTTAGGAGTTAGAATTCTATTAAATGATTATCCAAAAATATTTTTTATGGTCAAATTGAAATGATATAGCATTTGAAGATTACCATGTTGCTTCATCTAAGACATGTTTGTTCAGAATGGTTTTCTGTAGAGGAAACAGGGAAGCAGTGCTAGGAAGGTATACAGAAGGAAATAACCTTCCGAATCAGCATCCTGAGATGGTCGGAATTGGAACTGAACAGTTTGTTGCAGTAATGGAGCAGTTGAATCAAGCAATACATGGTGGTGGTATCCATGAACGAGATCAGCCAGATCAACCGTAGAGGAACATGTCAGTGGTGGAACATTTAATGAGGCAACATCCTCCATCATTCAGAGGATCATCTGACCCTGTGTTAGCTGAAGGGTGGATTAAAGCACTAGAGAAGATTTTCAATGTCATGGGGTGTTCAGACAATCAAAAGGTTAGTCTTTCTATTTACCGTTTGGAGGGTGAAGCAGATCAGTGGTGGTCGATGGTTAAAAATATCAGGGACGCCGATGAGATTGATGCTCTTGACTGAGATAAATTCAAAGGTATGTATCTTGAAAAGTATTTTCCTAAGTCTATTCAACTTAGGATGGAAAATCAATTCTTGGAATTGAGGCAAGAGGAAGACTCAGTGGCTACCTATAAAGAAAGGTTCACTCGATTGCAAGGTATGCTCCAAATTTTATCCGAGACCTTGATAGTAAAATCAGTCATTTTTACTCAGGATTAAAGTCAAAATATCGAATGGCATTAGCTTCTCGTGAGTTTAAAAGTTATGAAAAGCTTGTTCGATGTGTTGAGAAGGTGGAAATGGAGTTTGCCGATGATTAAGTGTTCTATAACAACCAGCAGAAGAAGAGACTGAGGTGGCAGGAGAAAGGGAAGAATTCTTCAAAAAAGTCTGATGGTAAGAAAACTAAGTTTCTAGATTGTGATAAATGTGGTAAAAGGCATGATGGGGAATGACTTCTGAATTCTGGAAAGTGCTACCGATGTGGTAAGATGGGACATAAGGCTCGTGATTGAACAGAAAAAGATCAAGGTGATGGTAATTTCAAATTTTATTTATAGTTAGTGAAATGTTTTAAGTGCGATGAGATGGGTCACTATGCAAACGAGTGTTCGAAAAAGAGCTTGAGTGATGGGAAGTAGTTAGACTACAAGCAGAAAGGGGTGGTGAAATCCTTTGCAACTACCTCAGCAGATGTCGGGCCATCAAATGAAGTTGTATCATGTACTTTGTTTAATTTTTTTTTTCAGATTATGCCAATGTGTTGTTTGATTCGGGGTTTACACATTCTTTCATCTCTGAAAAAGTTTCTAGTAAAATGGGAGTACCATCTCAAGAAATGACTCCTGAACTTTTGATAAAAACACCTGGGGGAAATGTTGAAGCAAAAAGAATTTATAAGAATATTCCTATCCTTATCTGTGGAAAGAACCTACTTGCAAACCTTATTGTTCTGCCTCTAGTAGAGTTTGATGTTATCCTGGGTATGGATTTGCTCTCTATTTACTATGCTAATATTTACTATAGAGCTAAAGAAGTTTCTTTTCAGAAAGACTTTCAGTCTGTGTACAAGAATGAACCCTTACTATTGATAACATATCAAGAGGCCGAGAAACTTTTAAAAGATGGAAATGAATGTTACCTTGCACACATCGTTGAAAATAAAGGAACTGTTCAGATTAATGATGTGCCAGTGGTAAATGAGTATCCTAATGTTTTTTCTGATGAGTTTCCTAGAATAATACCAGATCGGGAAGTTGAATTTACTGTTGACTTAGTTCCGGATGCTAAGCCAATTTCGAAACCCCCTTATCGAATGGCTCAAATTGAACTTTTAGAGTTGAAGGAGCAATTGCAAGATTTATTAGAGAAAGGTTTCATTCGACCTAGCACATCACCATGGGGTGCTTCTGTTTTATTTGTTAAAAAGAAATATGGTTCTATGAGACTTTGCATTGATTATAGAGTCTTGAATAAAATCACTGTTAAGAACAAATATCCTTTGCCTCATATCGATGATTTGTTTGATCAGCTCCAGGGAGCTCAGTATTTTTCAAAGATTGACCTGAGATCGGGGTACCATCAGCTGAAGGTAAATGAAGAATATGTTCCAAAGACTGCGTTTCGTACAAGATATGGCCATTATGAATTTGTAGTAATGCCTTTTGGGCTAACCAATGCACCTGCTGTATTCATGGACTTAATGAATATAATTTTCCATGAGTTCTTGGATAAGTTTGTGGTGGTTTTCATTGATTATATTTTGGTGTTTTCTAAAAGTAAAGAGGGGCATGAAAGACATTTAAGGGTTATTTTGCAAACCTTAATAGAAAAGAAATTGTATGGGAAATTAAGAAAGTGTGAGTTTTGGTTGCAACATATTTCTTTCCTTGTTCACATTGTTTCTAAAGATGGGTTAACCGTTGATCCTGCAAAAACAAAGGTTGTTGAAGAATGGCCAAGTCCCAAAAATGTAACAGAGATTCGTAGTTTCCTTGGTTTGGCAGGCTATTACCGAAGGTTTGTTAGAAATTTTTCACGGTTATCTATTCCGATGAATAAGCTAACTCAGAAGGGTGTTAAGTTTATCTAGACAAAAGAATGTGATGATTGTTTTCAGGAATTGAAAAGAAGATTGGTTAATGCTCTAGTTTTGGCACTTCCTTCCAGGAATGGTGAGTTTATTATATACAATGATGCTTCATTGAAAGGACTTGGCTGCGTCCTAATGCAGAATGATCATGTAATTGCTTATGCTTCACAACAGTTGAAAACTCATGAGGTAAATTACCCTACACAAGATTTGGAATTAGCTGCTGTTGTTTTCGCATTAAAAATTTGGAGGCATCATTTGTTTGGAGTAAAGTGTAAAATATATACTGATCACAAAAGTTTAAAGTATATATTCACTCAGAAAGAGTTAAACATGAGACAGAGGAGATGGATGGAATTAATCAAGGATTATGATTGTACAATTCACTACCATCCAGGAAAATCAAATAAAGTGGCTGATGCTTTGAGTCGAAAAAGTAATGCTTCATTAGCAATGTTGCATTTGGCACGTGATCCTTTGGTTAAGGATTTGATGAACATTGGCATAGAAGTTGTTGGTGTAGGATGTTCTTCTGTTTTGTTTCAGGTATTAGTGAAATCTTCTCTATCAGACAGAATCAAGCAAGCACAGAAGCAAGACAGTGAGTTGCAGAAAAAGGTATAAATGGTTTAGAAGGGTAAGTTTCCTGAATTAAACATTGATAGTGATTGTGTTTTGAGATTTGGGAATAGATTGTGTGTGCCTTGTGATTCATAGTTGAAGAGAGAGTTGTTATGTGAAGGTCATAGTTCTCCATTTTCAGTTCATCCTGACAGTACTAAGATGTACAGAGATCTGCGGGAGTATTACTGGTGGGATAAAATGAAAAGAGATATTGCTGATTTTACTGTGAAGTGTTTGACATGTCAACAGCTTAAAGCAGAGCGGCAGTTACCGAAAGGGATGCTTCAGCCTTTACCATTGCCAGAGTGGAAATGGGAGAATATATCCATGGACTTCATTGTGGGATTGCCAAAGACCCCTCAAGGTAATAATGCAATCTGGGTTATTGTTGATCGCTTGACTAAATCTTCTCATTTCCTTACTATACGAGATAATTTTTCCCTAGATCAACTTCCCCGTTTGTATCTTAAAGAAATAGTCAGGTTACATGGAGTTCCTCTCTCCATTGTATCTGATTGTGATCCTAGGTTCACTTATAACTTTTGGAAAGGCCTTCAGAAGTCATTGGATACTGAATTAAATTTTAGTACAGCTTTTCATCCTCAATCAGATGGGCAGTCAGAAGAACAATTCAGACCTTGGAGGATATGCTACGAGCTTGTTCGATGGATTATCAGGGAATTTGGGACCAACATCTTTCTTTGGTTGAATTTTCATATAATAATAGTTTTCATTCCAGTATACAGATGGCATCATTTTAGGCATTATATGGGAAGTGGTGTCGAACTCCGGCATTCTGGGATGAAGTGGGTGAAAGGAAGTTGATGGGACCAGAATTGGTAGAAGAGTTGGTAGAAAACGTTCAGCTGATACAGAAACACCTGAGAACAGCTCAGAGTAGGCAGAAGAGTTATGCGGACAACAGGAGAAAGGATCTATCTTTTGAGGTAGGTGATCATGTTTTTCTCAAAGTCTCACCATGGAAAAGTGTGATGCGATTTGGTAAGAAAGGAAAGCTGAGTCCAAGGTTCATTGGACCATATGAAATTCTAGAGAGAGTTGGATCAGTTACATACCGGGTGGCTTTACCTCCGAGTTTATCTCAGGTACACAATGTTTTTCTTGTTTCGATGCTGAGAAAGTACATTCCAGATCCATCTCATGTTTTGAGTCCAGAGGTAGTTCAGCTGGAAGAGAACCTATCTTATGAGGAAAAAATGGAAGAGATTCTTGACCATAGGGAGAAAGTGTTACGGAATAAGGAGATTAATCAGGTAAAGGTTTTGTGGAAAAACCACATGATGGAAGAGGCAACATGGGAATCTGAAAATGCAATGAGGGATAAGTACCCCCATTTATTCGATAAGTAAATAAATTGCGGGGATGCAATTTTCTAAAGGGGGAAGGATGTAACATCCCAAGTAAGTAATGAAAAATACATATATTTATCTATGTCTATTAATGAATTAGATAGTGTTTTAGAGGCTTAAAATGAAAATAAATCCAATCTTAATCATGGAATACACTAATATTTTTAAAAGATTGTTTTACTACCTTTTGATGGAAAACCATTTTTAAATCTGTCTTTTGACAATTTTATAAGCTATGTTTTCCAAAATAAACTTATTATTTATTATTGGGACATCAAAATTTACATTGTGCAAATTTTTGGTATTTTTCTGACAATGTTCATTTTTTAATGAATAGTGAAAAATACTGCATTTTACATCAAAACTGCTTTTTAATCTAATTTATTTATATTATTAGATTATCTACTGAATTGGTTTAAAAGTTAAATTAGAATATATTTTTACCATTTAATCCAATGGTGGTCATTAGGATTAATTTCACATTGGAATTGGGCATAAACTAATGCCAAACTTTTCATATATATTGTTTCAAAAAAACCCGCTATTTGTTTTGGCAACGAGTATTATTTTTAAATTAATTATTGCAATTTCTGTTTTTTTAATTTGGTAAAATGGATTACATATTTGGAATAAGAAGGTCCAAATTATGTAATCAAGACTCTTTTGTTTTTGGACATTATGAATAGTAAAGACGATAATTATCTTTAATTATCTTGATTAATGAGTAATCGGGTAGTTAAGGATAATAAAATAATACCATAATAATAAAAAATGATACCAAAATGTGTCCTAATGCTACTGGTTGTATCATGGATGACCATGGGATGACTTGTGCCAAACTTGGGGACCCCATGGAATCACTTTTGTGGAACGTGGCTTGTTATCTTATTATTTTTTTTAAAGAAAGTAAATATAACAAGAATGTATCACCTGATTAATTTTTTTTAATATTGTCTAAATAGATGATATTTTAGACTATAAATATTCATTGGAAATCTAAAAATATTTCCTACATCATAGTATTTTTTTCATAATTTTTAGACATTAAATAAATTAAATTATTTATGACATCATGATGATGCAGCGATTATCTCATTAATAAAGGATTTAAATAAAATGAAAAGATAATGTAAAATATATGACCTACACATGTCCAAAACCTATGGGATGGGAATATTTAGAACCCTTATCACCTTATCCTCGAATTATATCAATGTGGGACTTTTTGAATCCGAAACTCATTTTAAAATAAAGTAACATTTCTTTACTTTCAAGAGTGCCCCTCCTTTCCTCTTATAAAAGGCCCCCACCTCTACCTCCTTACCCACACTTCCAAAGCCTTTGGCTCGTCCAACCCCTTCCCATTTGGTCTCTCCACTTCTCTATTTTACTCCGTGAAGCCTCACTTTGGGCAGAAGTCTTCCCAAGGAAGCCTTTGAACTCAAACCAAAGGGAGTTACCCGATTTTAAGGTAATGTCTTCACTTGAGTCCTTTTGTGTTATTTTGCTTCTCCAACCCCCTAAACTCTATTTATTCATTTATTTTGTAACAACTACAGTATCTTCAACATACAAGGATGTTGTTATAAGAAGGATTCGAGCTACACTTACACACACCTACATCTAATGGTTAAAAAATATACTGTTTCCATGGATGGTGAATTTATGCCTCCCGAAACGATGATTGTTCAACATTATTTTAACACCTTAAAAGGTGGCCATTAAGATGACACTATATTTATATATGATATATAATATGTTTATGTTTTCCTTAATCTTATGTATTTTTAATTTTGGGCATACCTTTATGGTTTCCATTATGGGTAAACGCGATATCTTCATATAAGGAAGTGCGGACTACCGCCCCCTCAAAGTGATTTGATTCGTTAATACCATATATGGGACGTATAAAGGATGGAGTTATGATATTATATATGATATTACACTGAAATTATAATATACCTTTATATCATTATGATTCTATTTCATAAAATATGAAATATAAATGGAAGTAGTGTTCATGCGTACGTACGGCTAACCGTCTCCATGAACAGTGCATTTCATTTCTTACCTCTAAATGTTATATAATATTATAAATGAATGCATGTACTAGATATATATGATATCTATGATATCTAAATCATGAATACCATTCTGGATATAATGGATACAAGAACAACATGTAATTATAAAGGGTTTATTTTTTACTCAAGTACCAATGATCGTTAAAATGACCGTTATTAACTTAAATAATTACATAGTGTTCATGACATGGAAATAAGTGATATAAAAAGAATAATGAACTAGAAAAAGGTTCTTCAACAAGTAGAAATTAACTCAAGTTTATTATTCAGGAGATTAAAGAACGACCGAGTCAAGTTGGACCCGAGGTATGGGACTTCGTCTCAATCTCCTTTCATTGAGGCATATTTTGTTTTATACAAAACCTTATTTTATACGGTGTATAAACCCCTTTGAATTTTACGTTTATTCAAAATGAATCTTTTTTATACGAAGCGTTTACTAAACGACAAAAGGGATTTTTTTGTCGTACGTATGCGGCGACAACGACTTCTCCGCCGCCATGGCCATTATTTGAGTTTCGGCTTCCTCTACAAGCCATGCCGTTTTTTTAAAAGAAAAATAAATACCCTGTTTTACTTTTCTTTTATTTTAGTATTAAAAATGGTTTTCATAATGTTTTTATTATATCAATGTGTTTTATTGATATCTTGTGATTGAAATGTGGAAATATTATGTTTCCTTTATGTATGTTTTATGTGATACGATTATGTTATGGTTCTTGGGAATTTTTATGAAGATGGGTGGTTCCATGATAAACTAAGGGCGGGTGAGCCCGATATAGCTCTCCAATGCATTGGGTAATGCGAAGGAGTGAAACGTTAAGGTTTCTCCGAAGAGATTTAGGGAATATACTGTGATGGGTATTTCAAACGTAACCTAGAGGGTTACTCCCTACGTAAGAATGTTATGAATGCCTCAAGTTACCTTTATGTCTTATGATTTCTATGATTTATTCATGATTTGATGAGGTATGTTAAAGTGCTTATGTTTTATGGGTAAATTATGATTTCATTCTTATGTATATATGTACCCATATTTCCTTTCCATATTTGTATATCCCTTACTGAGCTTTTTGTGCTCATCGCAAGTTTTTGAAATGTTTTTCACCGGTCAAGGGAAAGGTACATGATATGATGATAGTGTCAAGGAAGTGTCAAGAATGAATCCATGTTTTATTTTAAATATGTTTCCACTGATGGGAAAATGAATACTATCTTTATGTAACCACTTTTTTTATACGTGGAATGTAATGCATGTTTTATGATCTAATTCTCTAAAACTCTATACCCGAAATGATCCTCAATGTGTAATCTTGTACTAACTCAAGATTAAGTAAGGTTTAAGGCTAGGGCCTTATAGTTGGTATCAAAGGTTGGTTTAGATAACTTTAGGAGTTATAATTCTATTAAATTATTATCCAAAAATATTTTTTTATGGTCAAATTGAAATGATAGAGCATTTGAAGATTACCACGTTGCTTCATCTAAGACATGTTTTTTCAGAATGGTTTTCCGCAGAGGAAACAGGGAAGCAGTGCTAGGAAGGCATACAGAAGGAAATAACCTTCCGAATCAGTATCCTGAGATGGTCAGAATTGGAACTGAACAGTTTGTTGCAGTAATGGCGTAGTTGACTCAAGCGATAAATGGTGGTGGTATCCATGCATGAGATTAGCCAGATCAACCGCAGAGGAACATGTCAGTAGTGGAACTTTTAATGAGGCAACATACCCCATCATTCAGAGGATCATCTGACCCTGTGTTAGCTGAAGGGTGGATTAAAGAACTGGAGAAGATTTTCAATGTCATGGGGTGTTCAGACAATCAAAAGGTTAGTCTTGCTATTTACCGTTTGGAGGGTGAAGTAGATCAGTGATGGTCGATGGTCAAAAATATCAAGGATGCCGATGAGATTGATGCTCTTGACTGGGATGAATTCAAAGGTATGTTTCTTGAGAAGTATTTTCCTAAGTCATTTCGACTTAGGATGGAAAAGAAATTCTTGGAATTGAGGCAATAGGAAGACTCAGTGGCTACCTATAAAGAAAGGTTCACTCGATTGGCAATGTATGCTCCAAATTTTATCCGAGACCTTGATAGTAAAATCAGTCATTTTTACTCAGGATTAATGCCAAAATATCGAAGGGCAACAGCTTCTCGTGAGTTTAAAAGTTATGAAAAGCTTGTTCTATGTGATGAGAAGGTGGAAATGGAGTTTTTCGATGATCAAGTGTTCTATAACAACCAGCATAAGAAGAGACCGAGGTGGTAGAAGAAATGGAAGAATTTTTCAAAAAAGTCTGATGGTAAGAAAACTAAGTTTCAAGTTTGTGATAAGTGTGGTAAAATGCATGCTGGGGAATGTCTTCTGAATTCTGGAAAGTGCTACTGATGTGGTAAGATGGGACATAAGGCTCGTGATTGCACTGAAAAAGATCAAGGTGATGGTAAGTTCAAATTTGATTTATAGTTAGTGAAATGTTTTAAGTACAATGAGACGGGTCACTATGAAAACGAGTGTCCGACAAAGAACTTGAGTGATGGGAAGAAATTAGACTACAAGCAGAAATGGGTGGTGAAATCCTTTACAACTACTTCAGCAGATGCCGGGCCATCAAATGAAGTTGTATCAGGTACTTTGTTTATTTTTTCAGATTATTCCAGTGTGTTGTTTGATTCGGGGTCTACACATTCTTTCATATCTGAAAACTTTTCTAGTAAAATGGGAGTACCATCTCAAGAAATGACTCCTGAACTTTTGGTAAAAACACCTGGGGGAAATGTTGAGGCAAAAATAATTTATAAGAATCTTCCTATCCTTATCTGTGGAAAGAACCTACTTGCAAACCTTATTGTTCTACCTCTAGTAGAGTTTGATGTTATCCTGGGTATGGATTGGCTCTCTATTTACTATGATAAGATTTACTGTAGATCTAAAGAATTTTCTTTTCATAAAGACTTTCATTTTGTGTACAAGAATGAACCCTTACTGTTGATAACATATCAAGAGGCCGAGAAAATTGTAAAAGATGGAAATGAATGTTACCTTGCACACATCATTAAAAAAAAGGAACTGTTCAGATTAATGATGTGCCAGTGGTAAATGAGTATCCTGATGTTTTTCCTGATGAGTTTCCTCGAATAATACCAGATCGGGAAGTTGAATTTACTGTTGACTTAGTTCCTGATGCTAAGCCAATTTCGAAACCCCCTTATCGAATGGCTCAAATTGAACTTTTAGAGTTGAAGGAGAAATTGCAAGATTTATTAGAGAAAGGTTTCATTCGACCTAGCACATCACCATGGGGTGCTTCTGTTTTATTTGTTAAAAAGAAAGATGGTTCTATGAGACTTTTCATTGATTATAGAGTCTTGAATAACATCACTGTTAAGAACAAATATCCTTTGCCTCATATCGATGATTTGTTTGATCAGCTCCAGGGAGCTCAGTATTTTTCAAAGATTGACCTGAGATCGGGGTACCATCAGCTGAAGGTAAAGGAAGAAGATGTTCCAAAGACTGTGTTTCATACACGATATGGCCATTATGAATTTGTAGTAATTCCTTTTGGGCTAACCAATTCACCTGCTGTATTCATGGACTTAATGAATAGAATTTTCCACGAGTTCTTGGATAAGTTTGTGGTGGTTTTCATTGATGATATTTTGGTGTTTTCTAAAAGTAAATAGGGGCATGAAAGACATTTAAGGGTTATTTTGAAAACCTTAATAGAAAAGAAATTGTATGGGAAATTAAGAAAGTTTGAGTTTTGGTTGCAACAAATTTCTTTCCTTGTTCACATTGTTTCTAAAGATGGGATAACCGTTGATCCTGCAAAAACAAAGGTTGTTGAAGAATGGCAAGACCCACAAATGTAACAGAGATTCGTAGTTTCCTTGGTTTGGCAGGATATTACCGAAGGTTTGTTAGAAATTTTTCACAGTTATCTATTCCAATGACTAAGCTAAGTTGGAAGGGTGTTAAGATTATCTGGACAAAAGAATGTGATGATTGTTTTCAGGAATTGAAAATAAGATTGGTGAATGCTCTAGTTTTCGCACTTCCTTCCAGGAATGGTGAGTTTGTTATATATAGTGATGCTTTATAGAAAGGACTTGGTTGCGTCCTAATGCAGAATGATCAGGTAATTGCTTATGCTTCACGACAGTTGAAAACTCATGAGGTAAATTACCCTACACATGATTTGGAATTAGCTGCTGTTTTTTTCGCATTAAAAATTTGGAGGCATCATTTGTTTGGAGTAAAGTGTGAAATATATATTGATCACAAAAGTTTAAATTATATATTCACTCAGAAATAGTTAAACATGAGACAGAGGATATGGCTGGAATTAATCAAAGATTATGATTGTACAATTCATTACCATCCAGAAAAATCAAATAAAGTGGCTGATGCTTTGAGTCAAAAAAGTAATGCTTCATTAGAAATGTTGCGTTTGGAACGTGATCCTTTGGTTAAGGATTTGATGAACTTTGGCATAGAAGTTGTTGGTGTAGGATGTTCTTCTATTTTGTTTCAGGTATCAGTGAAATCTTCTCTATCAGATAGAATCAAGCAAGCACAGAAGCAAGACAGTGAGTTGCAGAAAAAGGTAGAGATGGTTCAGAAGGGTAAGTTTCCTGAATTCAACATTGATAGTGATTGTGTTTTGAGATTTGGGAAGAGATTGTGTGAGCCTTGTGATTCACAGTTGAAGAGATAGTTGTTATGTGAAGATCATAGTTCTCCGTTTTCAGTTCATCCTGGTAGTACTAAGATGTACAGAGATCTGCGAAAGTATTATTGGTGGGAAGGAATGAAAAGAGATATTGCTGATTTTACTGTGAAGTGTTTGACATGTCAACAGCTTAAAGTAGAGCGGCTGTTACCGAAAGGGATGTTTCAGCCTTTACCAGTGCCAGAGTGGAAATGGGAGAATATATCCATGGACTTCGTTGTGGGATTGCCGAAGACCCCTCGAGGTAATAATGCAATCTGGGTTATTGTTGATCGCTTGACTAAATCTACTCATTTCCTTGCTATACAAGATAGTTTCTCCCTAGATCTACTTTCTCGTTTGTATCTTAAAGAGATAGTCTGGTTACATGGAGTTCCTCTCTCTATTGTATCTAATCGTGATCCCAAGTTCACTTATAACTTTTGGAAAGGCCTTCAGAAGTCGTTGGGTACTGAATTAAATTTTAGTACAACTTTTCTTCCTCAATCAGATGGGCAGTCAGAACGAACAATTCAGACCTTGGAGGATATGCTACAATCTTGTTCGATGGATTATCAGGGAATTTGGGACCAACATCTTTCTTTGGTTGAATTTTCATATATTAACAGTTTTCATTCTAGTATACAGATGGCACCATTTCAGGCATTATATGGGAAGCGGTGTCGAACTCCAGCTTTCTGGGATAAAGTGGGTGAAAGGAAGTTGATGGGACCAGAATTGGTAGAAGAGTTGGCAGATAAAGTTCAGCTGATACAGAAACACCTGAGAACAGCTCAGAGCAGGCAGAAGAGTTATGCAGACAACAGGAGGAAGGATCTATCTTTTGAGGTAGGTGATCATGTTTTTCTCAAAGTCTCACCATGGAAAAGTGTGATGCAATTTGGTAAGAAAGGAAAGATGAGTCAAAGGTTCATTGGACCATATGAAATTCTGGAGAGAGTTGGATCAGTTGCATACCAGGTGGCTTTACCTCCGAGTTTATCTCAGGTACAAAATGTTTTTCTTGTTTCGATGATGAGAAAGTACATTCCAGATCCATCTCATGTTTTGAGTCCAGAGGTAGTTCAGCTGGAAGAGAACCTATCATATGACGAACAACCGGTCCAGATTCTTGACCACAGGGAGCAAGTGTTACGGAATAAGGTGAATAATCTGGTAAAGGTTTTGTGGAAAAACCACATGATGGAAGAGGTAACATGGGAATCTCAAAATGCAATGAGGGATAAGTGCCCCCATTTTTCTATAAGTAAATAAATTTCGGGGACACAATTTTCTAAAGGGGGGAAGGATGTAACATCCCAAGTAAGTAATGAATAATAGATATTTTTATCTATGTCTATTAATGAATTAGATAGCGTTTTAGAGGCTTAAAATGAAAATAAATCCAATCTTAAGCATGGAATACACTAATATTTTTAAAAGATTGTTTTACTGCCTTTTGATGGAAAACCATTTTTAAATCTATATTTTGACAATTTTATAAGCTATGTTTGTCAAAATAAACTTATTCTTTATGATTGGGACATCAAAATGTACTTTGTGTGAATTTTTGGTATTTTTCTGACAATGTTCATTTTTTAATGAATAGTAAAAAATACTGCATTTTACATCAAAAATGCTTTTTAATCTAATTTATTTATATGATTAGATTATCTATTGAATTGGTTTTAAAATGAAATTAGAATATATTTTTACCATTTAATCCAATGGAGGTCATTAGGATTAATTTCACTTTGGAATTGGGCATAAACTAATGCCAATCTTTTCATAGATATTGTTTCAAAAAAACCCGCTATTTGTTTTGGCAACGAGAATTATTTTTAAATTATTTATTGCAATTTCTGTGTTTGTAATTTGTTAAAATGGATTACATATTTGGAATCATAAGGTCCCAATTATGTAATCAAGTCTCTTTCTTTACATTATGAATACTAACGACGGTAATTATCTTTGATTATCTTGATTAATGAGTAATTGGGTAGTTAAGGATAATAAAATAATACCATAATAATAAAAAATGACACCAAAATGTGTCCTAATTCTACTGGTTGTCTCATGGCCGACCATGGGATGCCTTGTTCCAAACTTGGGGACCCCAAGGAATCACTTTTGTGGAAAGTGACTTGTTTTCTTTTTATTCTTTTAAAAGAAAGTAAATATAACAAGAATGTATCACCTGATTAAAAAAAATTTAGTTTTTTCTACATAGATGATATTTTAGACTATAAATATTCATTGGAAAGATAAAAATATTTCCTACATCATAGTATTTTTTTCATAATTTTTAGACATTAAATAAATTAAATTAGTTATGACATCATGATGATGCAGCGATTACCTCATTAATAAAGGATTTAAATAAAATGAAAAGATAATGTAAATTCTATGATCTACACTTGTACAAAACCTATTGTATGGGTATATTTCGAACCCTTATCACCTTATCCTAGAATTATTTCAATGTGGGACCTTTTGAATCCGAAACACATTTTAAAATAAAGTAACATTTCTTTACTTTCAAGAGTGCCCCTCCTTTCCTCTTATAAAAGGCCCCCACCTCTACCTCCTTACCCACACTTCCAAAGCATTTGGATCGGCCAAACCCTGCCCATTTTGTCTCTCCACTTCTCTATCTTACTCCTTGAAGCCTCAATTTGGGTAGAAGTCTTCCCAAGGAAGCCTTTGAACTCAAACCAAAGGGAGTTACCCGATTTTAAGGTAATGTCTTCACTTGAGTACTTTTGTTTTATTTTGCTTCTCCAACCCCTAAACTCTATTTATTCATTTCTTTTGTAACAACTCCAGTATCATCAAAATACTAGGAGGTTGTTATAAGAAGGATTTGAGCTACACTTACACACACCTACATCTAATGGTTAAAGAACATACTGTTTCCGTGGATGGTGAATTTATGCCTCCCGAAACGATGATTGTTCAACATTATTTTAACACCTTCAAAGGTGACCATTAAGATGACACTATATTTATATATGATATATAATATGTTTATTTTTTCCTTAAGCTTCTGTATTTTTCATTTTGGGCATACCTTTATGGTTTCCATTATGGGTAAATGCGATATCTTCATTTAAGGAAGTGCGGACTACCGGCCCCTCAAAGTGATTTGATTCATTAATACCATATGTGGGACATATAATGGATGGAGTTATGATATTATATATGATATTACACTGGAATTATAATATACCTTTATATCATCATGATTCCATTTCATAAAATACGAAATAGAAATGGAAGCAGCGTTCATGCGTGCGTACGGCTTACCGTCTCCATGAACGGTGCATTTCATTTCTTACCTCTAAATGTTATATAATATTATAAATGCATGCATGTACTGGATATATATTATATATATGATATCTACATCATGAATACCATTCTGGATATAATGGATACAGGAGAAACTTGTAATTATAAAGGGTTTATTTTTGACTCAAGTACCAATGATCGTTAAAATGACCGTTATTAACTTAAATAATTACATAGTGTTCATGACATGGAAATAAGTGATATTAAAGGAAAAATGAACTAGAAAAAGGTTCTTAAACAAGTATAAATTAACTCAATTTTATTATTCTGGAGATTAAAGAACGACCGAGTCAAGTCGGACCCGAGGTATGGGACTTCGTCTCAATCTCCTTTCATTGAGGCATATTTTGTTTTATACACAACCTAATTTTATACGGTGTATAAACCAATTTGACTTTTACGTTTACTCAAAAAGATTCTTTTTTATACGAAGCGTTTACTAAATGACAAAAGGTAATGTTTTTGTCATACGTATGCGGCGACAACGACTTCTCCGCCACCGTGACCATTATTTGAGTTTCGACTTCCTCTACAAGCCATGCCATTTTTTTAAAAGAAAAATAAATACCTTGTTTTACTTTTCTTTTATTTTGGTATTGAAAATGGTTTTCATAATGTTTTTATTATATCAATGTGTTTTATTGATATCTTGTGATTGAAATGTGGAAATGTTAAGTTTCCTTTATGTATGTTTTATGTGATAAGATTATGTTATGGTTCTTGGGAATTGTTATGAAGACGGGTGGTTCCGTGATAAACTAAGGGCGAGTGAGCTGAATATAGCTCTCCAATGCATTGGGTAACGCGAAGAAGTGAAACGTTAAGGTTTATTCGAAGAGATTTAGGGAATATACTGTGATGGGTATTCCAAACGTAACCAAGAGGGTTACTCCCTACGTAAGAATGTTATGAATGCCTCAAGTTACCTTTATGTCTTATGATTCATATGATTTATTCATGATTTGATGAGGTATGTCAAAGTGCTTATGTTTTATGGGTAAATTATGATTTCATTCTTATGTATATATGTACCCATGTTTCCTTTCCATATTTTTATATCCCTTACTGAGCTTTTTATGCTCATCCCATGTTTTTGAAATGTTTTTCACAGGTCAAGGGAAAGGTACATGATATGATGATAGTGTCAAGGAAGTGTCAAGAATGAATCCATTGATGGGAAAATAAATACTATCTTTATGTAACCACTTTGTTTATACGTGGAATGTAATGCATGTTTCATGATCCAATTCTCTAAAACTCTAAACCCGAAAATATCCTCAATGTGTAATCTTGTAATAACTCAAGATTAAGTAAGTTTTAAGGCTGGGGCCTTATATTATAATCATCCCACACGGCCAAAGTACACGCTTTATGGAAAATTACATGGCGTGTACCCACAAATTTTTGGATTTTTTTCCATTTTCCTATTTTTCTCAAAAACACTTAAGGAAAATGGAAAAAAGAAACCCGTACCTCAAGAATAAGAACCGGGTTCTTAGACCATACGTACACACGAGCGACAATATCATTATATTGATGGTGAAATCATATGTAATTGAATGTTATATCATAAATAAATAATAATTAACATTTATATTTTTTATTTACATTAGTTATACTCATTATTATACCTATCCAAATAATGAAGTGTTTGAATAACATACTACACCGCGACGTGGAGACGGTAAGTCTTACGTACACACGTATGCTGAATTTTTCATTTATAGGATGGATAGAAAGTTGAATATGGTTGTAACATATTTATAATAACATCACAGTATGTATAAGGTACTGGATTTATTATTTTTGTATGAAAACAACAATGAAAGAGGAATTGGAAGATGAAACGAACATGAAAGAGGGTGGTGAAATTATTACCTCTTCTTCAGGTATTTCCTTTTGAGTTGATCAAAAGGGCTCCTTAGGTTGTCTTTATGATCCAATTAAGGCCTTTAGGTCTAAGGTATGATAGTTTAGAGGATATTTTGGTAGGTTTTGGTCTATCCAGAAAGGGCTTTGGAGGTGTGAATTTAAGAGATGGTAAGTTTCCTTTTATAAGAGAGGTGAGATACACCTTAAAAAAGATTGAAAAATTATTTTATAATAAACTCATTTTCGATTTATAATGGCTCCTAAATAATTTATTTTGAGGATAAGGTGGGTATGGGTCTAAAAAATATCAACCAATAGGTTTTAGACAGGTTTGGTTCACCATATTAACCTTATCTTTTAGATTTAACTTTCAGTGAAATAGTTTAACTTTTACAATGGGTTCTTGTATTATTATAATAATTGGTTAAAAAATTAGTATAAAATGACAAGAGAACCTAAAGTGGTAAATTAAAGATATAAATATCATTATATAAGTTCGTTTTCAGAACATTTTATTTTTAGTACTATTATATAATTTAATAATATAATATTTATTTTAAAAACACATTTATGTCAATTTTGACACTATTTAGTATTTGGTTTTTGTGAAAGTCATCAGAACTTTATTACTTTGAAAAAGATACATTGAATCAATCCTAACAGTTCATATTCACCTAGAATATTCTTGGATGTCATAAACACTTTGAAATTATATTTATTTAAATATTTATTATACCATTTTTTGATTATTTCATAATAAGGTAATTACTACATCATCATTGTGTCATAAATAAATTTAATTATTTAATGTAAAAAAATTATAAATAAAATACCATTATGTAGGAAATATTTTTAGCTTTATAAATATTATTTATAGTCGAAAATATAAATTATATAACACCTTGACAAAATTGTTTTACAAAATGATATATGTTTATGTCATTGCTGTCTTTACTTTAAATTAATTAATATAATGTGTCATTATCACTATCATGTGGATCCAATTGGTTCCTAAATCGACCCAAGTATTAACATGGTTGGAAATGTATCAACCAATAGAAATAGGATACATGTTATGGTAATTTAATATTATAATTATAATATTTCTTTACCCTTATTTACCAGATTTACCCTTTAACAATGGTAAATACAATATTTACTGAAGTAAATATTCATAATGCCTAAAAATAAAAGGTACCTATTTAAAAAATTTAGACATCTTGACTCTAAATATGGAATAAATTTTTTCAAATTCAAAACATAAATGTGAAAGAAATTAATTCCCATTGTGAAAACAAAAAGCGAGTTTTTAAAAAATAATAACCATCAAAAGATAGACCTTTGTTTATGTCCAGTTTAAATGTGAAATGGCATCCCATGACCTAAATTATATTAAATGATAAAAATATAATCTAATGATACTTTAAAACCACAAAAATTTATATTTTAATACTATAAATTATTTCGATTAAAAAAATTGTTTTTAATTAAAATTTAGTATTTTTTACTATTCATCAAAATACGAAAGTTAGTAGAAGAACAACAAAATTTTATCCAAACTAAATTTTTATGTCCCAATTCTAAAGAAGAATTTTATTTTGTCAAATTTAATATAAAAAAAGCATAAAATATTTTATTTAAAATGGGTTCTCCATTAAAAGGTAGTAATATTGCATTTTTTGAAAAATACTTATTTTATCTGAAAATTTGAATTTGTTCTTATATTTTCTCTAAAAAACATAATATGGATTCTAAAATTATATAGAGGATATAAAATTCGAAATTCAGTTAATACTATTCATAATTTCTTTTTTAACGACTAGTTTTGTAGGTCGTGGTGCGCTCAAACTCGGTGTTGTTTGTAGCACAAGTTATTGAATTATTTTGAAGAGATAACGTACTATGAAATATTGGGGTGTTGCATTTCTATAAGTTAATTAATAATAGTCATGACAACTAATTTAATGGCTAGGCTATATATTATCATATTGAATAATAGTATTTTTTAATAACATATTGTTTCTCGATAAAACTGAGTCTTGCGTGTAATGTTAGATATCAAAGAAATTCTTTATTGTGTGTAAAAAAAGAGAACCTTGAATTCAGTTAATTACAAGCTAGAGATTGAGTATATTTAAAATAGTAATTATAATGAAATGTCTAAGGATATTATATTCTCTTTCAAGCATGGTGTTGCGTGTCTTAAATGATTTCAAATACAATGTTTTTACTTTAGAATTTCATGAAGTTAAAATTTAAATAATATATTTCTATTTATAGGTTTTATAGTGAAATTTTGATTTTTAGTTATATTTGAGTAGATTTTGATATCGATTTCTCATATAATAAAATTGAACATAGGATGTTTATAACAACCGTAATCTTTATTTCACATCAATACTTGATTTATTTAATAATATTACAGTTAATATAACAAAAAATCTCAATAGGTATAGTGTATTTGGGAATTAGGTACATTACATGACAACTAGAAACATGAAATACACAATCTTTATTGAAAACATCCTTAACATGTTCATAATATTCCTTCCTACTTAAAACTTCTAGGGATATCCTTGGGAAAACATAAGAAAGTGGTAAACTATAAATCTTGGTAAGGGAATAAAAATGTAATAAAATGAAGAGGATAATACATATTAAACAATAATAATATAAATGAGGCATAAAAATTTTAGGAATCATAAACATGAACAATGATACATTATACATAATGATAATCATAACATGGAAAATGTGGCAACATCATAAAACACTACATCATAAACATATGCCATGGATAAAACCACAAAGATATCATAGTGGAATAACACACATAAATAAATCCATTTCAATCCCTATACTAATATTATGTATCATGATACTAAAAATTACCCAATGCATTGGAGCACTATTTGAGAACACCAATCATATTCATTTAAATCTCATTCCTAAGTTTGAACATAAATCATAAAACATAGATTAATTCAACATCATAATTTTTTTTCATGATTAAGGAGTTAGAAATAAATATATGTAATCCCATAACAAAAAGTACATGTACACAAATTGGAACACATATGTTAGTAAATTCTTATGGCATTCACTACAAACTAGTTTTTTCATGGATGATCGAGTTGAAATTTTGGCAGCACAATGGCGTCACATAATGATGCATAAAATTAGGTTGATGAGTAAGAAATGGGTCTATCATCACATATAAATAAAATGGGAAGTAATTGGGACATGGAAAATCATATACCAAAATTATAAATTTGTAAATAGATGCATAATGTAATGAAGAAACCTGAATTGAGAAAATAATCCTAACTATATTTCTGTATGGTAATGAGTGCACATAAAGGATCTTGGGATGATTAATGAGTGGGAAGGGGCTATAATAATTTATAATTTAAATATAGAATAATGGGAATATGGAAGAACATATTCTAACATAATAAAATATAATTTAAGAGACATTACAAAGAGGAAGTTCTTGAATGGAAATAAGAAGAGAGATCCATTATAAAATTTCAGCATGACAACAGGTGTACATAAAGAATCATGGGAGGATTAATGAGAGTTATGGGGGTATCTCATCTTGTAGACTTCAAAAGGAATGTTTTTGGGAAATGGAATAACATATCAAAAAATGAAAAAAATGGAAATTAAGAAGCATAACATAAAAGAAGTGCTTGAATAAACCGGAGAGTGGAATACCCCTTACAAAACTTCAACACAGTAACAGATTAGATAAAGGTAAAAATAATAGTGGATAAATAATATCTCATTAAAATAACATAAATTAGATATTAAAGTAATGTTTTTAATTAATTTACATTATAAACAATTAAAATTATGTTTAAAAATTTCAAAGAATGTGCTTGAGTTGAAAAGAGGAGAGGAAGGTGAGAATCCTTTTCTAGAGTGTGTAACTCCATAGGCTTGTGAGGGGGTTATTGTGTAACATCCCATGGTTTTCTAAAAATAAATTGAAAATGCTTGAAATTTTGTTTAAGGTATATATTTATAAGTATCCTTTAAACATAATTTTATTTCTTCTATGATTTGAATTTCAAGAAACTGTCATCTACAATTGGGTTCAGTATGTTATTTAGAGTCTGATGAAACAAACTTGTTTTTTGGTGAATAGTAACATGCCCTTATGAATAGTAATATGAATAGTAATATGAATAGTAATATGACCTCATGAATAGTAAATAAAAATATTATTTTATTTTTCCATGGCAATATGATAATGGGATCATAATTAATTTTCCAATGTCACATGAAACTAGTTGCACTTAAATTTTGTTATTTTTCGAATTAACTGTGACCTTATTTAAAAATTAAATTAATAATATTTAGAAAATTATTTTTGAAAAATGGAGTTCATTTTTGAATTCTACACATCAAAAAATGGTTGGGGTAAATTTTTGGTATTTTTCTGAAACTCTTGAATTTTCGGTGAATAGTGAAATACGATTAAATACCGTATAATCAATTTATCGGTAAATATGAACTATTTATGACATCATAAGTGATGAAATGCCACTTGCCTCGAACTCACTTGATATTTTCACTAATTAAGGACACTTGATTTGAGATTATTCATAGTCTTGATAAAAATATTATAATAATAATTAAAATAATCTAAAATACCTCCCCTCCTCCACTATAAATATCACCCTCACTCCCCTCTTCCTCCCACACCTCTCAAGCCTTGAGCATTGTCTAATTTCTGCCAAATTCCCTCCCCAATCTTCTTCCCCACGTCCTAGAGCTTCTGGTCTCAACAAAAGACCAAAATCAAAACCCTTAAGAAGGATTTCAAGGAGAAGAGATCAAGAGGTAAACATCCTCTTTCATTTTCATTCTTTCCTTCCATTTTATGTTATTCTCTTCCTTTCCCTTTGTCTTTTGTTGGGATATTTCATTAAATATTTCCCCTTACTGTCAAAATTTTGTATTAATGATGATATATTCCATTCTTCTCATCAATCTTATTTTTATGAAATTTTAAGAGACGCCGTTAGGCTGCCGAATTTTTGTAAGAAATTTCTCATGTTTTCTTCATTTCAAGATTCCCTTCTCTTCGTTCTTCACCCCCTCTTATCCAAGAGGCATGAAATATCCAGAATCATGTATATTCTGGATGTTGTCATGTTTATGGAAAATTACAAATCATTATTCCTCTCCTCTCTCACTTATTTTAAGAATCAAAAAACATTCTCTGTTTGTGTCGAATTACCGATATCATGGACGATGTATTTTTCAATCTCCATTAATTCTTTCAAGTCTGGTCATGAAACCATTTATATGGTTGAACCAGGTTATAATATATGTTTTATAACTAATATATGGTTCTGCAATTCATTTGTACTCATGGTTCAAATTTATAAGACTAAATGAGGTTGTAATTATCAAAGAACCACTTAAATTATCTAAATGAACATAATTAATGTTTTAACTTATAAATCATCATCATATAAAACACCAAAGTGATAAATGGTATAATTTATGGTACTTTAATTATGTAAATACTACTTCATTCCAATTCTGGAGTTTCACTTCCAATCAACAAGAACGATTCATCATGAACTGATTGTGAAAATCCCAAAAGAACTCACCCAAAATAATGCAAGGAACAAAATACTAACAATTAAGGGGTGAAATGAGGTTATGAAATGACCATATAAGATGTTATAAACATGAAACTTTTTCTATAAAATACTAATAACACTCTTTTAACCATTATACAGGAGGTTTAAACAATTTTTAAGTAAGGCAAGCCCAAGGTAAGGGAATTCTTAACCCGATTTCCATTCTTTGGGTTAGCCTTCTACTTTTTAATTTATGTTCTATTTAAATTGATTGTGTGATGGGTTCTGTTTATATTATGTTTCATTATGTGTATTTAAAGAGTATATACATATTCCATCCACTATATTAAGTCTCACTTCAAGTATATGATGTTTATAAGGGACTTTTCTTCTAAAATCCTCTTTTAAAATTCTGTTTTATAAGATTCAATGGAAATGTTTTTATGCTATTGTTTATGTTGTATGATTATTTTTTGGTTATTGGGATTTGTTTATGATGAAGGGTGGGACCTATATTTCCCTCAAATGCATTGGGTATGAGTAAGTTGGAGGTCGGCCGTATGGTTATTCCAAGTGTAACTGTGATGGTTACACAAAGTAAGGTAGCCGTGAGGGTTACAAATTTTAAGGTAGCCAAGATGGTTACAAGATTATGTAATTAATGCCCCAATATACCTCTATGATTATAATTATGTTTGTGTGGATCTTTTGTAAATCTCATGTTACGCTAAGTAAGATTTTATGGGTGGAAATCATGTCTTTTGAAAATGTTTTCATACGTCATGCGTATTCATGGACTAATGTGATTTTTCCTTCTTTTTCATACCTTACTGAGCTTTTGTGCTCATCCCAAGTTTTTAAATGATTTTTCACAGGTTAATGATGAGTAATACAAGGAAGGAAGACATGTTAAATGTTGAAGAATTTTCAAGGAGTCTTGTTTTGTGTTTTAATGTTTTATATTCTGAGGAAAATGGAAACTGATTTTATGGTATCCACTGTGTAACAATGTGTAATGTTATGAATGTTTTGTCTTAATTCCCTAAAGCTATAAACTTGAAAAGATCCTCAATGTAAAATTAAGTGTTTCCTTGAATAAATTCAAGATTATGTTTGAAATAAGTGCGGGTCCTTATAGTTGGTATCAGAGGATGGTTTAGATAACTTTAGGGGTTAAGGTGATGCTAATAGAATACCATAAATAATTATCACCCTATGTTTAATTTGTTATAGCATTTAAAGATTACCATGTTGCTTTATCTAAGAAATGTTTGTTTAGAATGGTTGTCCGCAGAAGGAACATGGATGCTGAAGAGGATAGGCACCGAGAGAATGACATCCTTCCTGATCAATAGCCCGGAATGGTAGGGATTGGAACCGAGCAGTTTGTGACAGTAATGGCTCAGCTAACACAGGCACTAAATGGTGGTGGCATCCATGCAAGAGGACAAATAGAAGTACCCCAACGGAACATGACAGTGGTGGAACATTTTATGAGACAACATCCTCCTGCATTCAATGGATCTTCTGACCCAGTGGCAGCAGAAGGATAGATTAAAGCCCTTGAAAAGATATTTGATGTTATGGGATGTTCGGACAATCAAAAGGTAAGTCTTGCCATTTATCGTTTTGAAGGGGAAGCTTATCAGTGGTGGTCAATGGTAAGGAATATCAGGGGTAGAGAGGATTTTGATTCCTTAGTGTGGGATGAATTTAAAAGTCTTTTTCTTGAAAAATATTTTCCTAAGGTGGTGCGAATTAGAATGGAGAAACAATTCCTTGAACTGAAACAAAATAAGGAAGATTCAGTGGCTATGTATGAGGCGAACTTCACCCGACTGGCGAGGTATGCTCAAAATCTTATTATGGATCTCGATAGAAAAATCAACAGCTTTTACTCAGGTTTGAAGCCAAGGTATCGAAGGGCGTTGGCCTCCCGTGAATTCAAAAGTTACGAGAAACTTGCCCGATGTGCTGCGAGGGTAGAGATGGAGTTTGCTGACGATCACATGCAATTTGGAAACAAAGAGAGGAAGAGGTCCAATTGGAAAGCAATGGGTAAGAATCAACCAATGAAATCTGGTGGTAAGAAAATACAGTTTCCAGTTTGTGAAAAGTGTGGCAAGAAGCACCCTGGGGAATGTCTTATCAAAACTGGGAAGTGTTTTAAATGTGGTAAGTTTGGACATATGGCCTGAGATTGCAATGAAAATGATCCAAAGACTAATCCTGATAAACAAACTGTAGAGTGTTTTAAATGTGGTGAGATGGGTCACTATGCAAATGCTTGTCCAAAGAGGGATCCAAGTGATGCAAAGAAGCCAGACTACAAGCAGAAAGGTGTAGTGAGATCCTTTGCGACTACGTCAGCAGATGTTGGGCCATCAAATGAAGTTGTATCAGGTACTTTGTTTGGTCACTCATATTTTGCTAAAGTTTTGTTTGATACGGGGTCTACACATTCCTTCATCTCTGAGAAATTTTCTAGTGAATTGGAAATATCACCTCAACAAATGATACCTGAACTTGTTGTTAAAACACCAGGGGGAAATGTTATAGTAAAGAGGAATTATAAGAATATTTCTATTATGGTATGTGGAAAGACTTTACCTGCAAACCTTGTTGTTTTACCCTTAGTCGAGTTTGAAGTTATTCTGGGGATGGACTGGCTTTCTGATTATCATGCTAAGATTGACTGTAGAGCTAAAGAAGTTGTTTTTCAGAAAGAGTTTCAGTTTGTATACAAGAATGAACCCATACAATTTATAACATATCAAGAAGCTGAGAAACTACTGAAAGATGGAAATGAAAGTTATCTGGCTCATATTATTGAAAACAAGAGAACTATTCAAATTAATGATGTGCCAGTGGTAAATGAATACCTTGATGTTTTTTCTGAGGAGTTACCCAGTGTCATACCTATACGAGAAGTCGAATTCACAATTGACTTAGTTCCTGATGCTAAGCCAATTTCAAAACCCCCATATCGTATGGCTCCAATAGAATTTCTTGAATTGAAAAATCTGTTACATGATTTGCTTGTCAAAGTCTTCATTCGTCCCAGTACTTCACCATGGGGAGCCCCTGTTTTGTTTGTTAAAAAGAAAGATGGTTCCATGAGACTTTTCATTGATTATAGAGCGTTGAATAACATCACTGTTACAAACAAGTATCCTTTGCCTCATATTGATGACTTGTTTGATCAGCTCCAGGGAGCTCAGTACTTTTCCAAGATTGACTTGAGATCGAGATACCATCAGCTGAAGGTGAAGGAGGATGACATCCCGAAAACAGCCTTTCGTACTAGATATGGGCATTTTTGAATTTGTTGTTATGCCATTTGGGTTAACTAATGCACCTTCTGTATTCATGAATCTTATGAATAGAGTATTTCATGAGTTCTTGGATAAGTTTTTGGTTGTATTTATTGATGACATTCTTGTTTTTTCTAAAAATAAAGAGGAGCATGAAAAACATCTAAGGGTTGTTTTACAAACTTTAAAAGAAAAGAAACTATATGGAAAATTCAGCAAGTGTGATTTTTGGTTGCAACAGATTTCTTTTCTTGGGAACATTGTAAATAAGGATGGAATAACAGTTGATCCTGCCAAAACAAAAGTAGTTGATGAATGGCCAAGACCCACAAATGTTACAGAGATTCGTAGTTTTCTGGGCTTAGCAAGTTATTACCGACGCTTTGTTAAGAACTTTGCACGGTTATCTAGCCCAATAACTAAGTTAACACGGAAAGGGGTTAAATTTGTTTGGACATAGGATTGTGATGATTGTTTTCAGGAACTAAAGAAGAGATTGGTGAATGCTCCAGTTTTGGCCTTACCTTCCCGGAATGGTGAGTTTGTCATCTATTGTGATGCTTCTTTGAAGGGACTTGGTTGTGTTTTGATGCAGAATGATCAGGTAATTGCCTATGCTTCGAGACAAATTAAACCTCATGAGATGAATTATCCCACACATGATTTGGAATTGGCAGCTGTGGTTTTTGCTTTGAAAATATGGAGGCATCATCTATATGGAACCAAATGCCAAATATATACTGACCATAAAAGTCTTAAGTATATATTCACTCAGAAGGAATTAAACATGAGGCAGAGAAGATGGCTAGAACTGATAAAGGATTATGACTGCACGATTAATTACCATCCTTGAAAAGCAAACAAAGTAGCGGATGCCTTATGTCGGAAAAATCATGCATCATTAACCATGCTACGTTTGGAACGTGATCCCTTGATTATTGATTTGATAAATTTTGGCTTAGAAGTTGTTGGTGCGGGGAATATATCTGTTTTGTTTCAGGTTTCAGTGCAGTCTTCGTTGTCAGAAAGAATTATGAAAGTGCATAGGGAAGACCATGAGCTACAGAAAAAGGTAGAATTGGTTAAAATGGGTAAGTTTCCAGAATTTAATCTTGATAAAGATTGTGTTTTAAGGTTTGGAAAAAGGTTGTGTGTGCCTTGTGATTCCCAGCTGAAGAAATAATTGTTGTGTGAAGCTCATAGTTCTCCATTTTCTGTTCATCCTGGAAGTACTAAGATGTACAGAGACCTTCAGGAGTATTACTGGTGGAATGGGACGAAAAGAGATATTGCTGATTTTACAATGAAATGTTTGACATGTCAGCAGGTTAAAGAAGAGCGACAGTTACCGAAGGGGATGCTTCAGCCTTTTCCAGTTCCAGAATGGAAATGGGAGAATATATCCATGGATTTTGGGGTGGTACTACCAAAGACTTCTCGAGGTAACAATGCGATATGGGTTATTGTTGATCGGCTAACAAAGTCTGCTCATTTTCATTCTATTCGAGATACAATGACATTAGATCAGCTTTCTCGATTGTACCTAAAAGAGATTGTCAGGTTACATGGAGTTCCTCTTTCCATTGTGTCTGACCGAGATCCCAGGTTCACTTCTAAATTTTGGAAGGGACTTCAGAAGTCTTTGGGCACAGAGTTGAATTTCAGTACATCTTTTCATCCTCAATCAGATGGGCAGTCAGAACGAACGATTAAAACTTTGGAGGATATGCTTCGATCTTGTTAAATGGACTATCAGGGAAGTTGGGATCAACATCTTTCACTAGTTGAGTTTTCTTATAACAACAGTTTCCATTCCAGTATTCAGATGGAACCTTTTGAGGCCTTGTATGGAAAGCGGTGTCGGACTCCTGCGTTTTGGGATGAAGTCGGTGAAAGAAAGTTGATGGGGCCAGAATTAGTAGAAGAAGTGGCTGAGAAAGTGAGGATGATCCAGCAACACATGAGGACAGCTCAGAGCAGGCAGAAAAGTTATGCAGATAACAGAAGGAAAGACTTCTCTTTCAAGGTAGGTGACCATGTTTTCCTTAAAATATCTCCTTGGAAAAGTGTGATGCGTTTCGGTAAGAAAGGGAAACTAAGTCCACGGTTCATCGGTCCTTTTGAAATCTTGGATAAAGTTGGAACAGTTGCGTACCGCGTAGCTTTGCCTCCGAGCTTGTTTCAGGTACACAATGTTTTTCATGTTTCGATGTTGAGAAAGTATGTTCCAGATTCATCACATGTCTTGAGGCCGGAAGAAGTTCAGCTAGCAGAGAACCTTTCTTATGAAGAAAAACCGGTTCAGATTCTTGATCGAAGAGAACAGGTATTGCGGAATAAGGTAATCCACCAGGTAAAGGTTTTGTGGAGAAACCACATGGTTGAAGAAGCAACATGGGAGTCTGAAAATTCTATGAGGGAAAAATACCCTCAGTTGTTTAATAAGTAAATAAAATTGCGAGGACGCAATTTCAAGAAGGTGGGGATAATGTAACATCCCAAGGTTTTCTAAAAACAAATTGAAAATGCTTGAAATTTTGTTTAAGGTATATATTTATAAGTATCCTTTAAACATAATTTTCTTTCATCTATGATTTGAATTTCAAGAAACTGTCATCTACAATTGGGTTCAGTATGTTATTTAGAGTCTGATGAAACAAACTTGTTTTTTGGTGAATAGTAACATGCCCGTATGAATAGTAATATGAATAGTAATATGACCTCATGAATAGTAAATAATAATATTATTTTATTTTTCCATGGAAATAGGATAATGGGATCATAATTAATTTTCCAATGTCACGTGAAACTAGTTGCACTTAAATATTGTTATTTTTCGAATTAACTGTGACCTTATTTAAAAATTAAATTAATAATATTTAGAAAATTATTCTTGAAAAATGGAGTTCATTTTTGAATTCTACACATAAAAAAATGGTTGGGGTAAATTTTTGGTATTTTTCTGAAACTCTTGAATTTTTGGTGAATAGTGAAATACGATTAAATACCGTATAATCACTTTATCGGTAAATATGCACTATTTATGACATCATAAGTGATGAAAGGCCACTTGCCTCGAACTCACTTGATATTTTCACTAATTAAGGCCACTTGATTTGAGATTATTCAAAGTCTTGATAAAAATATTATAATAATAATTAAAATAATCTAAAATACCTCCCCTCCTCCACTATAAATATCACCCTCACTCCCCTCTTCCTCCCACACCTCTCAAGACTTGAGAATTGTCTAATTTCTGCCAAATTCCCTCCCCAATCTTCTTCCCCACGTCCTAGAGCTGCTGGTCTCACCAAAATACCAAAATCAAAGCCCTTAAGAAGGATCTCAAGGAGAAGAGATCAAGAGGTAAACATCCTCTTTCATTTTCATTCTTTCCTTCCATTTTATGTTATTCTCTTCCTTTACCTTTGTCTTTTGTTGGGATATTTCATTAAATATTTTCCCTTACTGTCCAAATTTTGTATGAATGATGAGATATTCCATTCCTCTCATCAATCTTATTTTTATGAAATTTTAAGAGACGCCGTTAGGCTGCCAAATTTTTGTAAGAAATTTCTCATGTTTTCTTCATTTCAAGATTCCATTCTCTTCGTTCTTCACCCCCTCTTATCCAAGAGGCATGAAATCTCAAGAATCATGTATATTCTGGATGTTTTCATGTTTATGGAAAATTACAAATCATTATTCCTCTTCTCTCTCACTTATTTTAAGAATCAAAAAACATTGTCCATTTGTGTCGAATTACCGATATCGTGGACGATGTATTTTTCAATCTCCATTAATTCTTTCAAGTCTGGTCATGAAATCATTTATATGGTTGAACCAGATTATAATATATTTTTTACAACTAATATATGGTTCTGCAATTCTTTTTTACCCATGGTTCAAATTTATAAGACTAAATGAGGTTGTAATTATCAAAGAACCACTTAAATTATCTAAATGAACATAATTAATGTTTTAACTTATAAATCATCATCATATAAAGCACCAAAATGATAAATGGTATAATTTATGGTATTGTAATTATGTAAATACTACTTCATTCCAATTCTGGAGTTTCACTTCCAATCAACAAGAACGATTCATCATGAACCGATTGTGAAAATCACAAAAGAACTCACCCAAAATAATGCAAGGAACAAAATACTAACAATTAAGGGGTGAAATGAGGTTATGAAATGACCATAGAAGATGTTATAAACATGAAAATTTTTCTATAAAATACTAATAACACTCTTTTAACCATTATACAGGAGGTTTAAACAATTTTGAAGTAAGGCAAGCCCAAGGTAAGGGAATTCTTATCCCGATTTCCATTCTTTGGGTTAACCTTCTACTTTTTAATTTATGTGTTATTTAAATTGATTGTGTTATGGGTTCTGTTTATATTACGTTTCATTATGTGTATTTACAGAGTATATACATATTCCATCCACTATATTAAGTCTCACTTCAAGTATATGATGTTTATAAGGGACTTTTCTTCTAAAACCCTCTTTTAAAATTCTGTTTTATAAGATTCAAAGGCAATATTTTTATGCTATTGTTTATGTTGTATGATTATGTTTTGGTTATTGGGCATAGTTTATGATGAAGGGTGGGACCTATATTTCCCTCCAATGCATTGGGTATGAGTAAGTTGGAGGTCGGCCGTATGGTCACTCCAAGTGTAACTGTGATTGTTACACAAAGTAAGGTAGCCGTGAGGGTTACAAATTTTAAGGTAGCCAAGATGGTTACAAGATTATGTAAGTAATGCCCCAATATACCTCTATGATTATAATTATGTTTGTGTGGATCTTGTGTAAATATCATGTTACGCTAAGTAAGATTTTATGGGTGGAAAGCATGTCTTTTGAAAATGTTTTCATACGTCATGTGTATTCATGGACTAATGTGATTTTTCCTTCTTTTTCATACCTTACTGAGCTTTTGTGCTCATCCCAAGTTTTTAAATGATTTTTCACAGGTTAATGATGAGTAATACAAGGAAGGAAGACATGTTAAATGTTGAAGAATTGTCAAGGAGTCTTGTTTTGTGTTTTAATGTTTTATATTCTGAGGAAAATGGAAACTGATTTTATGGTATCCACTGTGTAACAATGTGTAATGTTATGAATGTTTTGTCTTAATTACCTAAAGCTCTAAACTTGAAAAGATCATAAATGTAAAATTAAGTGTTTCCTTGAATAAATTCAAGATTATGTATGAAATAAGTGCGGGTCCTTATAGTTGGTATCAGAGGATGGTTTAGATAACTTTAGGGGTTAAGGTGATGCTAATAGAATACCATAAATAATTCTCACCCTATGTTTAATTTGTTATAGCATTTAAAGATTACCATGTTTCTTCATCTAAGAAATGTTTTTTTAGAATGGTTGTCCGCAGAAGGAACATGGATGCTGAAGAGGATAGGCACCGACAGAATGACATCCTTCCTGATCAACAGCCCGGAATGGTAGGGATTGGAACCGAGCAGTTTGTGACAGTAATGGCTCAGCTAACACAAGCAATAAATGGTGGTGGCATCCATGGAAGAGGACAAATAGAAGTACCCCAACAAAACATGACAGTGGTGGAACATTTTATGAGACAAAATCCTCCTGCATTCAATGGATCTTCTGACCCAGTGGCAGCAGAAGGATGGATTAAAGCCCTTGAAAAGATATTTGATGTTATGGGATGTTCGGACAATCAAAAGGTAAGTCTTTCCATTTATCGTTTTGAAGGGGAAGCTGATTAGTGGTGGTCAATGGTAAGGAATATCAGGGGTAGAGAGGATTTTGATGCCTTAGTGTGGGATGAATTTAAAAGTCTTTTTCTTGAAAAATATTTTCCTAAGGTGGTGCGACTTAGAATAGAGAAACAATTCCTTGAACTGAAACAAAAGGAGGAAGATTCAGTGGCTATGTATGAGGCGAACTTCACCCGACTGGCGAGGTATGCTCCAAATCTTATTATGGATCTCGATAGCAAAATCAACCGCTTTTACTCAGGTTTGAAGCCAAGGTATCGAAGGGCGTTGGCCTCCCGTGAATTCAAAAGTTACGAGAAACTTGTCCGATGTGCTGAGAGGGTAGAGATGGAGTTTGCTAACGATCACATGCAATTTGGAAACAAAGAGAGGAAGAGGTCCAATTGGAAAGCAATGGGTAAGAATCAACCAATGAAATCAGGTGGTAAGAAAATACAGTTTCCAGTTTGTGAAAAGTGTGGCAAGAAGCACCCAGGGGAATGTCTTATCAAAACTGGGAAGTGTTTTAAATGTGGTAAGTTTGGACATATGGCCCGAGATTGCAATGAAAATGATCCAAAGACTAATCCTGATAAGCAAACTGTAAAGTGTTTTAAATGTGGTGAGATGGGTCACTATGCAAATGCCTGTCCAAAGAGGGATCCAAATGATGCAAAGAAGCCAGACTACAAGCAGAAAGGTGTAGTGAGATCCTTTGCGATTACGTCAGCAGATGTTGGGCCATCCAATGAAGTTGTATCAAGTACTTTGTTTGTTCACTCAGATTTTGCTAAAGTTTTGTTTGATACGGGGTCTACACATTCCTTCATCTCTGAGAAATTTTCTAGTGAATTGGAAATATCACCTCAAAAAATGATACCTAAACTTGTTGTTAAAACACCAGGGGGAAATGTTATAGAAAAGAGTAATTATAAGAATATTTCAATTATGGTATGTGGAAAGACTTTACCTGCAAACCCTGTTGTTTTACCCTTAGTCGAGTTTGATGTTATTCTGGGGATGGACTGGATTTTTTATTATCATTCTATGATTGACTGTAGAGCTAAAGAAGTTGTTTTTCAGAAAGAGTTCAGTTTGTATACAAGAATGAACCCATACAATTGATAACATATCAAGAAGCTGAGAAACTACTGAAAGATGGAAATGAATGTTATCTGGCTCATATTATTGAAAACAAGGGAACTATTCAAATTAATGATGTGCCAGTGGTAAATGAATACCTTGATTTTTTTCCTGAGGAGTTACCCAGTGCCATACCTAAACGAGAAGTCGAATTCACAATTGACTTAGTTCCTGATGCTAAGCCAATTTCAAAACCCCCATATCGTATGGCTCCAATAGAACTTCTTGAATTGAAAAATCAGTTGCAGGATTTGCTTGTCAAAGGCTTCATTCGTCCCAGTACTTCACCATGGGGAGCCCCTGTTTTGTTTGTTAAAAAGAAATATGGTTCCATTAGACTTTGCATTGATTATATAGCTTTGAATAACATCACTGTTAAAAACAAGTATCCTTTGCCTCATATTGATGACTTGTTTGATCAGCTCCAGGGAGCTCATTACTTTTCCAAGATTGACTTGAGATCCGGATACCGTCAGCTGAAGGTGAAGGAGGATGACATCCCGAAAACAACCTTTCGTACTAGATATGGGCATTATGAATTTGTTGTTATGCCATTTGGGTTAACTAATGCACCTGCTGTATTCATTAATCTTATGAATAGAGTATTTCATGAGTTCTTGGATAAGTTTTTGGTTGTATTTATTGATTACATTCTGGTATTTTCTAAAAATAAAGAGGAGCATGAAAAACATCTAAGGGTTATTTTACAAACTTTAATAGAAAAGAAACTATATGGAAAATTCAGCAAGTGTGATTTTTGGTTGCAACAGATTTATTTTCTAGGGCACATTGTAAATAAGGATGGAATAACAGTTGATCCTGCCAAAACAAAAGTAGTTGATGAATGGCCAAGACCAACAAATGTTACAGAGATTCGTAGTTTTCTGGGCTTAGCAAGTTATTACCGACGCTTTGTTAAGAACTTTTCACGGTTATCTAGCCCAATAACTAAGTTAACACGGAAAGGGGTTAAATTTATTTGGACATAGGAATGTGATGTTTGTTTTCAGGAACTAAAGAAGAGATTGGTGAATGCTCCAGTTTTGGCCTTACCTTCCCGGAATGGTGAGTTTGTCATCTACAGTGATGCTTCTTTGAAGGAACTTGGTTGTGTTTTGATGCAGAATGATCAGGTAATTGCCTATGCTTCAAGACAACTTAAACCTCATGAGCTGAATTATCCCACACATGATTTGGAATTGGCAGCTGTGGTTTTTGCTTTGAAAATATGGAGGCATCATCTATATGGAACCAAATGCCAAATATATACTGACCATAAAAGTCTTAAGTATATATTCACTCAGAAGGAATTAAACATGAGGCAGAGAAGATGGCTAGAACTGATAAAGGATTATGACTGCACGATTAATTACCATCCTGTAAAAGCAAACAAAGTAGCGGATGCCTTAAGTCAGAAAAATCATGCATCATTAACCATGCTACGTTTGGAACGTGATCCCTTGATTATTGATTTGATAAATTTTGGCTTAGAAGTTGTTGGTGCAGGAAATATATCTGTTTTGTTTCAGGTTTCAGTGCAGTCTTCGTTGTCAGACAGAATTACGAAAGCGCAGAGGGAAGACCGTGAGCTACAGAAAAAGGTAGAATTGGTTAAAATGGGTAAGTTTCCAGAATTTAATCTTGATAAAGATTGTGTTTTAAGGTTTGGAAAAAGGTTGTGTGTGCCTTGTGATTCCCAGCTGAAGAAAGAATTGTTGTGTGAAGCTCATAGTTCTCCATTTTCTGTTCATCCTGGAAGTACTAAGATGTACAGAGACCTTTGGGAGTATTACTGGTGGAATGGGATGAAAAGAGATATTGCTGATTTTACAATGAAATGTTTGACATGTCAGCAGGTTAAAGCAGAGCGACAGTTACCGAAGGGGATGCTTCAGCCTTTTCCAGTGCCAGAATGGAAATGGGAGAATATATCCATGGATTTTGTGGTGGGACTACCAAAGAATTATTGAGGTAACAATGCGATATGGGTTATTGTTGATCGGCTAACAAAGTCTGCTCATTTTCTTTCTATTCGAGATACAATGACATTAGATCAGCTTTCTCGATTGTACCTTAAAGAGATTTTCAGGTTACATGGAGTTCCTCTTTCCATTGTGTCTGACTGAGATCCCAGGTTCACTTCTAAATTTTGGAAGGGACTTCAGAAGTCTTTGGGCACAGAGTTGAATTTCAGTACAGCTTTTCATCCTCAATCAGATGGGCAGTCAGAACGAACGATTCAAACTTTGGAGGATATGCTTCGAGCTTGTTCAATGGACTATCAGGGAAGTTGGGATCAGCATCTTTCACTAGTTGAGTTTTCTTATAATAACAGTTTCCATTCCAGTATTCAGATGGCACCTTTTGAGGCCTTGTATGGAAAGCGGTGTCGGACTCCTGCGTTTTGGGATGAAGTCGGCGAAAGAAAGTTGATTGGTCAGAATTAGTAGAAGAAGTGGCTGAGAAAGTGAGGATGATCTAGCAACACATGAGGACAGCTCAGAGCAGGCAGAAAAGTTATGCAGATAACAGAAGGAAAGACTTCTCTTTCAAGGTAGGTGACCATGTTTTCCTTAAAATATCTCCTTGGAAAAGTGTGATGCGTTTCGGTAAGAAAGGGAAACTAAGTCCACGGTTCATTGGTCCTTTTGAAATCTTGGATAAAGTTGGAACAGTTGCGTACCGCGTAGCTTTGCCTCCGAGCTTGTTTCAGGTACACAATGTTTTTCATGTTTCGATGTTGAGAAAGTATGTTCCAGATTCATCACATGTCTTGAGGCCGGAAGAAGTTCAGCTAGCAGAGAACCTTTCTTATGAAGAAAAACCGGTTCAGATTCTTGATCGAAGAGAACAGGTATTGCGGAATAAGGTAATCCACCAGGTAAAGGTTTTGTGGAGAAACCACATGGTTGAAGAAGCAACATGGGAGTCTGAAAATGCTATGAGGGAAAAATACCCTCAGTTGTTTAATAAGTAAATAAAATTGCGAGGACGCAATTTCAAGAAGGTGGGGATAATGTAACATCCCAAGGTTTTCTAAAAATAAATTGAAAATGCTTGAAATTTTGTTTAAGGTATATATTTATAAGTATCCTTTAAACATAATTTTATTTCTTCTATGATTTGAATTTCAAGAAACTGTCATCTACAATTGGGTTCAGTATGTTATTTAGAGTCTGATGAAACAAACTTGTTTTTTGCTGAATAGTAACATGCCCTTATGAATAGTAATATGAATAGTAATATGAATAGTAATATGACCTCATGAATAGTAAATAATAATATTATTTTATTTTTCCATGGAAATAGGATAATGGGATCATAATTAATTTTCCAATGTCACATGAAACTAGTTGCACTTAAAAATTGTTATTTTTCGAATTAACTGTGACCTTATTTAAAAATTAAATTAATAATATTTAGAAAATTATTTTTGAAAAATGGAGTTCATTTTTGAATTCTACACATCAAAAAATGGTTGGGGTAAATTTTTGGTATTTTTCTGAAACTCTTGAATTTTCGGTGAATAGTGAAATACGATTAAATACCGTATAATCAATTTATCGGTAAATATGCACTATTTATGACATCATAATTGATGAAAGGCCACTTGCCTCGAACTCACTTGATATTTTCACTAATTAAGGCCACTTGATTTGAGATTATTCATAGTCTTGATAAAAATATTATAATAATAATTAAAATAATCTAAAATACCTCCCCTCCTCCACTATAAATATCACCCTCACTCCCCTCTTCCTCCCACACCTCTCAAGACTTGAGCATTGTCTAATTTCTGCCAAATTCCCTCCCCAAACCTCTTCCCCACGTCCTAGAGCTGCTGGTCTCAACAAAAGACCAAAATCAAAGCCCTTAAGAAGGATCTCAAGGAGAAGAGATCAAGAGGTAAATATCCTCTTTCATTTTCATTCTTTCCTTCCATTTTATGTTATTCTCTTCCTTTCCCTTTGTATTTTGTTGGGATATTTCATTAAATATTTCCCCTTACTGTCCAAATTTTGTATGAATGATGAGATATTCCATTCCTCTCATCAATCTTATTTTTATGAAATTTTAAGAGACGTCGTTAGGCTGCCGAATTTTTGTAAGAAATTTCTCATGTTTTCTTCATTTCAAGATTCCCTTCTCTTCGTTCTTCACCCCCTCTTATCCAAGAGGCATGAAATCTCTAGAATCATGTATATTCTAGATTTTGTCATGTTTATGGAAAATTACAAATCATTATTCCTCTCCTCTCTCACTTATTTTAAGAATCAAAAAACATTGTCCATTTGTGTCGAATTTCCGATATCGTGGACAATGTATTTTTCAATCTCCATTAATTCTTTCAAGTCTGGTCATGAAACTATTTATATGTTTGAACCAGGTTATAATATATGTTTTACAACTAATATATGGTTCTGAAATTCTTTTTTACCCATGGTTCAAATTTATAAGACTAAATGAGGTTGTAATTATCAAAGAACCACTTAAATTATCTAAATGAACATAATTAATGTTTTAACTTATAAATCATCATCATATAAAGCACCAAAGTGATAAATGGTATAATTTATGGTACTGTAATTATGTAAATACAACTTCATTCCAATTCTGGTGTTTCACTTCCAATCAACAAGAACGATTCATCATGAACCGATTGTGAAAATCACAAAAGAACTCACCCAAAATAATGTAAGGAACAAAATACTAACAATTAAGGGGTGAAATGAGGTTATGAAATGACCATATAAGTTGTTATAAACATGAATTTTTTTTATAAAATACTAATAAAACTCTTTTAACCATTATACATGAGGTTTAAACAATTTTTATGTAAGGAAAGCCCAAGGTAAGGGAATTCTTAACCTGATTTCCATTCTTTGGGTTAACCTTCTACTTTTTAATTTATGTGCTATTTAAATTGATTGTGTGATGTGTTCTGTTTATATTATGTTTCATTATGTGTATTTACAGAGTATATACATATTCCATCCACTATATTAAGTCTCACTTCAAGTATATGATGTTTATAAGGGACTTTTCTTCTAAAATCCTCTTTTAAAATTCTGTTTTATAAGATTGAAAGGCAATGTTTTTATGCTATTGTTTATGTTGTATGATTATGATTTGGTTATTGGGCATTGTTTATGATGAAGGGTGGGACCTATATTTCCCTCCAATGCATTGGGTATGAGTAAGTTGGAGGTCGGCCGTATGGTTACTCCAAGTGTAACTGTGATGGTTACACAAAGTAAGGTACCCGTGAGGGTTACAAATTTTAAGGTAGCCAAGATGGTTACAGGATTATGTAAGTAATGCCCCAATATACCTCTATGATTATAATTATGTTTGTGTGGATCTTGTGTAAATCTCATGTTACGCTAAGTAAGATTTTATGGGTGGAAAGCATGTCTTTTGAAAATGTTTTCATACGTCATGCGTATTCATGGACTAATGTGATTTTTCCTTCTTTTTCATACCTTACTGAGATTTTGTGCTCATCCCAAGTTTTTAAATGATTTTTCACAGGTTAATGATGAGTAATACAAGTAAGGAAGACATGTTAAATGCTGAAGAATTGTCAAGGAGTCTTGTTTTGTGTTTTAATGTTTTATATTTTGAGGAAAATGGAAACTGATTTTATGGTATCCATTGTGTAACAATGTGTAATGTTATGAATGTTTTGTCTTAATTCCCTAAAGCTCTAAACTTGAAAAGATCCTCAATGTAAAATTAAGTGTTTCCTTGAATAAATTCAAGATTATGTATGAAATAAGTGCGGGTCCTTATAGTTGGTATCAGAGGATGGTTTAGATAAATTTAGGGGTTAAAGTGATGCTAATAGAATACCATAAATAATTCTCACCCTATGTTTAATTTGTTATAGCATTTAAAGATTACCATGTTGCTTCATCTAAGAAATGTTTGTTTAGAATGGTTGTCCGCAGAAGGAACATGGATGCTGAAGAGGATAGGCACCGACATAATGACATCCTTCCTGATTAACAGCCCGAAATGGTAGGGATTGGAACCGAGCAGTTTGTGACAGTAATGGCTCAGCTAACATAGGAAATAAATGGTGGTGGCATCCATGAAAGAGGATAAATAGAAGTACCCCAATGGAACATGATAGTGGTGGAACATTTTATGAGACAACATCCTCCTGCATTCAATGGATCTTCTGACCCATTGGCAGCAGAAGGATGGATTAAAGCCCTTGAAAAGATATTTGATGTTATGGGATGTTTGGACAATCAAAAGGTAAGTCTTACCATTTATCGTTTTGAAGGGGAAGCTGATCATTGGTGGTC
Source organism: Viscum album (assembly GCA_963277665.1). Classification (NCBI taxonomy): domain Eukaryota; kingdom Viridiplantae; phylum Streptophyta; class Magnoliopsida; order Santalales; family Viscaceae; genus Viscum; species Viscum album. The sequence goes on from OY728146.1 coordinate 2,082,051,767, forward strand.
AATGGTAAGGAATATCAGGGGTAGAGAGGATTTTGATGCCTTAGTGTGGGATGAATTTAAAAGTCTTTTTCTTGAAAAATATTTTCCTAAGGTGGTGCGACTTAGAATGGAGAAACAATTCCTTGAACTGAAACAAAAGGAGGAAGATTCAGTGGCTATGTATGAGGCGAACTTCACCCGACTAGCGAGGTATGCTCCAAATCTTATTATGGATCTCGATAGAAAAATCAACCGCTTTTACTCAGGTTTGAAGCCAAGGTATCGAAGGGCGTTGGCCTCCCGTGAATTCAAAAGTTACGAGAAACTTGTCTGATGTGCTGAGAGGGTAGAGATGGAGTTTGCTGACGATCACATGCAATTTGGAAACAAAGAGAGGAAGAGGTCCAATTGGAAAGCAATGGGTAAGAATCAACCAATGAAATCTGGTGGTAAGAAAATACAGTTTCCAGTTTGTGAAAAGTGTGGCAAGAAGCACCCTGGGGAATGTTTTATCAAAACTGGGAAGTGTTTTAAATGTGGTAAGTTTGGACATATGGCTCGAGATTGCAATGAAAATGATCAAAAGACTAATCCTGATAAGCAAACTGTAAAGTGTTTTAAATGTGGTGAGATGGGTCACTATGCAAATGCCTGTCCAAAGAGGGATCCAAAAGATGAAAAGAAGCCAGACTACAAGTAGAAAGGTGTAGTGAGATCCTTTGCGACTACGTCAGCATATGTTGGGCCATCCAATGAAGTTGTATCAGGTACTTTGTTTGTTCACTCAAATTTTGCTAAAGATTTGTTTGATACGGGGTCTACACATTCCTTAATCTCTGAGAAATTTTCTAGTGAATTGGAAATATCACCTCAACAAATGATACCTGAACTTGTTGTTAAAACACCAGGGGGAAATGTTATAGCAAAGAGGAATTATAAGAATATTTCTATTATGGTATGTGGAAAGACTTTACCTGCAAACCTTGTTGTTTTACCCTTAGTCGAGTTTGAAGTTATTCTGGGGATGGACTGGCTTTCTGATTATCATGCTAAGATTGACTGTAGAGCTAAAGAAGTTGTTTTTCAGAAAGACTTTCAGTTTGTATACAAGAATGAACCCATACAATTGATAACATATCAAGAAGCTGAGAAACTACTGAAAGATGGAAATTAAAGTTATCTGGCTCATATTATTGAAAACAAGGGAACTATTCAAATTAATGATGTGCCAGTGGTAAATGAATACCTTGATGTTTTTCCTGAGGAGTTACCCAGTGTCATACCTAAACGAGAAGTCGAATTCACAATTGACTTAGTTCCTGATGCTAAGCCAATTTCAAAACCCCCATATCGTATGGCTCCAATAGAACTTCATGAATTGAAAAATCAGTTGTAGGATTTTCTTGTCAAAGGCTTCATTTGTCCCAGTACTTCACCATGGGGAGCCCCTATTTTGTTTGTTAAAAAGAAAGATGGTTCCATGAGACTTTTCATTGATTATAGAGCTTTGAATAACATCACTGTTAAAAACAAGTATCCTTTAGCTCATATGGATGACTTGTTTGATCAGCTCTAGGGAGCTCAGTACTTTTCCAAGATTGACTTGAGATCCGGATACCATCAGCTGAAGGTGAAGGAGGATGACATCCCGAAAACAGCCTTTCGTACTAGATATGGGCATTATGAATTTGTTGTTATGCCATTTGGGTTAACTAATGCACCTGTTGTATTCATGAATCTTATGAATAGAGTATTTCATGAGTTCTTGGATAAGTTTGTGGTTGTATTTATTGATGACATTCTGGTTTTTTCTAAAAATAAAGAGGAGCATGAAAAAAATCTAAGGGTTGTTTTACAAACTTTAAAAGAAAAGAAACTATATGGAAAATTCAGCATGTGTGATTTTTGGTTGCAACATATTTCTTTTCTTGGGAACATTGTAAATAAGGATGGAATAACAGTTGATCCTGCCAAAACAAAAGTAGTTGATGAATGGCCAAGACCCAAAAATGTTACAGAGATTCATAGTTTTCTGGGATTAGCAAGTTATTACCGACGCTTTGTTAAGAACTTTGCATGGTTATCTAGCCCAATAACTAAGTTAACACAGAAAGGGGTTAAATTTGTTTGGAAATAGGAATGTGATGTTTGTTTTCAGGAACTAAAGAAGAGATTGGTGAATGCTCCAGTTTTGGCCTTACCTTCCCGGAATGGTGAGTTTGTCATCTACAGTGATGCTTCTTTGAAGGGACTTGGTTGTGTTTTGATGCAGAATGATCAGGTAATTGCCTATGCTTCGAGACAACTTAAACCTCATGAGCTGAATTATCCCACACATGATTTGGAATTGGCAGCTGTGGTTTTTGCTTTGAAAATATGGAGGCATCATCTATATGGAACCAAATGCCAAATATATACTGACCATAAAAGTCTTAAGTATATATTCACTCAGAAGGAATTAAACATGAGGCAGAGAAGATGGCTAGAACTGATAAAGGATTATGACTGCACGATTAATTACCATCCTGGAAAAGCAAACAAAGTAGCGGATGCCTTAAGTCAGAAAAATCATGCATCATTAACCATGCTACGTTTGGAACGTGATCCCTTGATTATTGATTTGATAAATTTTAGATTAGAAGTTTTTGGTGCAGGGAATATATCTATTTTGTTTCAGGTTTCAGTGTAGTCTTCATTGTCAGACAGAATTATGAAAGCGCAGAGGGAAGACCGTGAGCTACAGAAAAAGGTAGAATTGGTTAAAATGGGTATGTTTCCAGAATTTAATCTTGATAAAGATTGTGTTTTAAGGTTTGGAAAAAGGTTGTGTGTGCCTTGTGATTCCCTGCTGAAGAAAGAATTGTTGTGTGAAGCTCATAGTTCTCCATTTTCTGTTCATCCTGGAAGTACTAAGATGTACAGAGACCTTCGGGAGTATTACTGGTGGAATGGGATGAAAAGAGATATTTCTGATTTTACAATGAAATGTTTGACATGTCAGCAGGTTAAAGCAGAGCGACAGTTACCGAAGGGGATGCTTCAGCCTTTGCCAGTGCCAGAATGGAAATGGGAGAATATATCCATGGATTTTGTAGTGGGAATACCAAAGACTTCTCGAGGTAACAATGCGATATGGGTTATTGTTGATCGGCTAACAAAGTCTGCTCATTTTCTTTCTATTCGAGATACAATGACATTAGATCAGCTTTCTCGACTGTACCACAAAGAGATTGTCAGGTTACATGGAGTTCCTCTTTCCATTGTGTCTGACCGAGATCCCAGGTTCACTTCTAAATTTTGGAAGGGACTTCAAGAGTCTTTGGGCACAGAGTTGAATTTCAGTACAGCTTTTCATCCTCAATCAGATGGGCAGTCAGAACGAATGATTCAAACTTTGGAGGATATGCTTCGAGCTTGTTCAATGGACTATCAGGGAAGTTGGGATCAGCATCCTTCACTAGTTGAGTTTTCTTATAATAACAGTTTCCATTCCAGTATTCAGATGGCACCTTTTGAGGCCTTGTATGGAAAGCGGTGTCGGACTCCTGCATTTTGGGATGAAGTCGGTGAAAGAAAGTTGATGGGGCCAGAATTAGTAGAAGAAGTGGCTGAGAAAGTGAGGATGATCCAGCAACACATGAGGACAGCTCAGAGCAGGCAGAAAAGTTATGCAGATAACAGAAGGAAAGACTTCTCTTTCAAGGTAGGTGACCGTGTTTTCCTTAAAATATCTCCTTGGAAAAGTGTGATGCGTTTCGGTAAGAAAGGGAAACTAAGTCCACGGTTCATCGGTCCTTTTGAAATCTTGGATAAAGTTGGAACAGTTGCGTACCGCGTAGCTTTGCCTCCGAGCTTGTTTCAGGTAGACAATGTTTTTCATGTTTCGATGTTGAGAAAGTATGTTCAGATTCATCACATGTCTTGAGGCCAGAAGAAGTTCAGCTAGCAGAGAACCTTTCTTATGAAGAAAAACCGGTTCATATTCTTGATCGAAGAGAACATGTATTGCGGAATAAGGTAATCCACCAGGTAAAGGTTTTGTGGAGAAACCACATGGTTGAAGAAGCAACATGGGAGTCTGAAAATGCTATGAGGGAAAAATACCCTCAGTTGTTTAATAAGTAAATAAAATTGCGAGGACGCAATTTCAAGAAGGTGGGGATAATGTAACATCCCAAGGTTTTCTAAAAATAAATTGAAAATGCTTGAAATTTTGTTTAAGGTATATATTTATAAGTATCCTTTAAACATAATTTTATTTCTTCTATGATTTTAATTTCAAGAAACTGTCATCTACAATTGGGTTCAGTATGTTATTTAGAGTCTGATGAAACAAACTTGTTTTTTGGTGAATAGTAACATGCCCTTATGAATAGTAATATGAATAGTAATATGACCTCATGAATAGTAAATAAAAATATTATTTTATTTTTCCATGGCAATAGGATAATGGGATCATAATTAATTTTCCAATGTCACATGAAACTAGTTGCACTTAAATATTGTTATTTTTCGAATTAACTGTGACCTTATTTAAAAATTAAATTAATAATATTTAGAAAATTATTTTTGAAAAATGGAGTTCATTTTTAAATTCTACACATCAAAAAATGGTTGGGGTAAATTTTTGGTATTTTTCTGAAACTCTTGAATTTTCAGTGAATAGTGAAATACGATTAAATACCGTATAATCAATTTATCGGTAAATATGAACTATTTATGACATCATAAGTGATGAAAGGCCACTTGCCTCGAACTCACTTGATATTTTCACTAATTAAGGACACTTGATTTGAGATTATTCATAGTCTTGATAAAAATATTATAATAATAATTAAAATAATCTAAAATACCTCCCCTCCTCCACTATAAATATCACCCTCACTCCCCTCTTCCTCCCACACCTCTCAAGCCTTGAGCATTGTCTAATTTCTGCCAAATTCCCTCCCCAATCTTCTTCCCCACGTCCTAGAGCTTCTGGTCTCAACAAAAGACCAAAATCAAAGCCCTTAAGAAGGATCTCAAGGAGAAGAGATCAAGAGGTAAACATCCTCTTTCATTTTCATTCTTTCCTTCCATTTTATGTTATTCTCTTCCTTTCCCTTTGTCTTTTGTTGGGATATTTCATTAAATATTTCCCCTTACTGTCAAAATTTTGTATTAATGATGAGATATTCCATTCCTCTCATCAATCTTATTTTTATGAAATTTTAAGAGACGCCGTTAGGCTGCCGATTTTTTGTAAGAAATTTCTCATGTTTTCTTCATTTCAAGATTCCCTTCTCTTCGTTCTTCACCCCCTCTTATCCAAGAGGCATGAAATCTCCAGAATCATGTATATTCTTGATGTTGTCATGTTATGGAAAATTACAAATCATTATTCCTCTCCTCTCTCACTTATTTAAAGAATCAAAAAACATTGTCCATTTGTGTCGAATTACCGATATCGTGGATGATGTATTTTTCAATCTCCATTAATTATTTCAAGTCTGGTCATGAAACCATTTATACGGTTGAACCAGGTTATAATATATGTTTTACAACTAATATATGGTTTTTCAATTCTTTTGTACCCATGGTTCAAATTTATAAGACTAAATGAGGTTGTAATTATCAAAGAACCACTTAAATTATCTAAATGAACATAATTAATGTTTTAACTTATAAATCATCATCATATAAAGAACCAAAGTGATAAATGGTATAATTTATGGTAATTTAATTATGTAAATACTACTCCATTCCAATTCTGGATTTTCACTTCCAATCAACAAGAACGATTCATCATGAACCGATTGTGAAAATCACAAAAGAACTCACCCAAAATAATGCAAGGAACAAAATACTAACAATTAAGGGGTGAAATGAGGTTATGAAATGACCATATAAGATGTTATAAACATGAAATTTTTTCTATAAAATACTAATAACACTCTTTTAACCATTATACAGGAGGTTTAAACAATTTTTAAGTAAGGCAAGCCCAAGGTAAGGGAATTCTTAACCCGATTTCCATTCTTTGGGTTAACCTTCTACTTTTTAATTTATGTGCTATTTAAATTGATTGTGTGATGGGTTCTGTTTATATTATGTTTCATTATGTGTATTTACAGAGTATATACATATTCCATCAACTATATTAAGTCTCACTTCAAGTATATGATGTTTATAAGGGACTTTTCTTCTAAAATCCTCTTTTAAAATTCTGTTTTATAAGATTCAAAGGCAATGTTTTTATGCTATTGTTTATGTTGTATGATTATGTTTTGGTTATTGGGAATTGTTTATGATGAAGGGTGTGACCTATATTTCCCTCCAATGCATTGGGTATGAGTAAGTTGGAGGTCGGCCGTATGGTTACTCCAAGTGTAACTGTGATGGTTACACAAAGTAAGGTAGCCGTGAGGGTTACAAATTTTAAGGTAGCCAAGATGGTTACAGGATTATGTAAGTAATTCCCCAATATACCTCTATGATTATAATTATGTTTGTGTGGATCTTGTGTAAATATCATGTTACGCTAAGTAAGATTTTATGGGTGGAAAGCATGTCTTTTGAAAATGTTTTCATACGTCATGCGTATTCATGGACTAATGTGATTTTTCCTTCTTTTTCATACCTTACTGAGCTTTTGTGCTCATCCAAAGTTTCTAAATTAATTTTCACAGGTTAATGATGAGTAATACAAGGAAGGAATACATGTTAAATGTTGAAGAATTTTCAAGGAGTCTTGTTTTGTGTTTTAATGTTTTATATTCTGAGGAAAATGGAAACTGATTTTATGGTATCCATTGTGTAACAATGTGTAATGTTATGAATGTTTTGTCTTAATTCCCTAAAGCTCTAAACTTGAAAAGATCCTCAATGTAAAATTAATTGTTTCCTTGAATAAATTCAAGATTATTTATGAAATAAGTGCGGGTCCTTATATATTGTGAGCTTTAGGGAACCTTAGGAGGGATCTTGGGATTGGAGGGCAGAGTTTGGTCATTATCAAAAGAGTTTTAGTGAAGATAAATGGAAGTTGGCTGGGTTTATATATGAAAATTTGGGGATTTCTTTATTATTTAGGTTCTGGACTCTACATAATAAAATATCAAAAACAAAAAACTATCCCATGGTATTTAACATATTTTCTTCCAAATGGGAGTGGTTTTTTCATTTTATACTTCCAAGTTCCGAAATTATTAAAATATTTCCCTTTCTTATGTGAAGGGGAGTCACATTCTTAAGGAAATGATTTTAAAACCATTGAATATATTATAGGTTTTGGTGGATTCATAATGGATTTATGAAAATAAGTAAAATGAAATTAAAATCACATTATTTTAAATTTATAAGATTTATTTGTTCATGGATCCAATTTACAGTAATTATTACATCACTTTTGGGTCATTATGATGTTATAAAACCCAATGTATATTTATAGGGTATTTAATATTTACCCAATAATTAAATTGACTCAAAAAATTACAAATTAAATCACCATTAGATAATTTAAATAGTCTAATTAAAAAAATAATATTCATTTTACCTATTTTTTTTCTAAATATATGGTGTTTAACTTTGAAAATAAAATTTATATTTATTAATAAATGTTGGGTTTTTTTTAAAATAAGATTTTTCCAAAACATATAAGAATTAAATTTTATTATATTATTATCTACATTAGATAAAAATTATTTAATTATTTAGTTATATTAAAATATTATTTATTTCAAAAATTCATTAATTTCATAAATCCATTAATTTAATTTGGAGATTAAGAAAAAATACATTTTGTTCTTTATTGTATCGAAATAAAAATAATTTACAAATTAACAATAATGGGATGAAAATATATTCATTATTATATATAAAATATTGTACATATTCATATTTCTAAGTTATAGATACATATCTTTTTAATATACCAGCATACACCCTAAGTGTAAGGTGCGTGATGGTGGGACTTTCATGTGAAGGTTCGAGGAACATGGTTTGGGCCGTGATGTCAATGAACTTGAACTTCTCATATAAATTGTTTTTTCATGATTAATTTGTTGGATTTAAGCAAGGGATTGGTCAATGGAAAAACCTATATATTCTATCTCCCTTGGAAGCTCTGATAAAATGGATTTATAGGGTATGATCATACAGGTTGTGCTTGTCACTTCTTTTGTTTGTGTCAATCGGATTTTTAAAACCCTATATTTATTCTAACCATGTTATCACTGTTAAATGAAATTATTATCATTTAAAATTACTCAAAATGGTCAATTAAATCCAATAGGATATAATTAAACCCAATAAGTTCATTTTTTTTCTATAACCATATTTATTTAATAATATGTTTAATTAAATCAAAGGGGAATTTTATTTATAATAGTTTGGGTTGTTATAATATTCCCCCTTAAGAAATTTCACCCTCGAAATTTTCATTGACCACACAAAAACAGATGAGGTTAACTCAATTCCATCACCTCCTCATGCTCCCACATTACTTATTCAAACATGTGGTTTCTCCACAACACTTTGAGCAGACGCATTGTCTTATTTCATAAAACTATTTATTTATGATATAAGATCTGCACTGGATACTTTTCATAGGAAATATCATTCTCCAATGGTACCACTTATCTATTGAGTACATGTGATGGGTTTGGAATGTACTTACTCAATAGGGATACATGGAATTCATCATGCACTGGATATAGCTTTAGTGGAAGTTCTAGTCAATATGACACTATTTCGATGAGATCGAGGATCTCAAAAGGGACAATGTACCTTGGAGCAAGATTTCCCTAATTCAAAAATCTATTCACTTTCTTCTAGGGAGATATGGGGATGAATACCCTATCTCTAACATCAAACTCTAGGTTTTGTCAATGATTGTCAGCATGAATTTTTTTGGACTCTGATTATCCTTGAGGATGATATCAACGTTTCCCTATGTGTTTGGATTTTTTCACTCAGGTTGAACATTATTTTGAGGGTGATAAACTGTACAAATGCTCAGTTTAGTGTTTAGAGAATGCTAGAGAATTTTCAAAAACATTGAGGTGACACTTGGATCTTGATAAAAAACAATTGATGGTGGTACTCCATGCATCCTCACCCCTTCTCTGATGTATATATGTGCATGTTGATCTAGTGAGAAATAATCTCAAATCACAATGAACACACAAATCCAAATAAGATGATCCAAAAATACCTCGATAACAATTTTTCCTTTGGATGTCTTTAGATGTCTAATGAAAAATTATATAGTGATATTTTTTAATTTTTATATAGCTATGGGTATTGGTTGCATCATACCCTTTGAATTACTCATTTTATCCTTCACTTTCTAACAAACTAGTCACTTTGATGTATATTTAGAGATCTCTTTCTTCTTATTATGATACCAAAAGTTATATTGGATATCTCGATAAATCATTTTGTTTCCTAGGTTAATGGACAAAGACTAATTTTTTGCATCATATGATAGGTCCTTTTAATAATGATTTTAGGGAAAAAACAGTCTTGAAACACACTTAACAATTTTTTATTCATTAAAATTGAACTTCATGGATTTTTATTTTCATATACTTTTCACTTTCTTCTAAATTCAGACATCATCTTTTTGAGCATTATTTAACCTTTCAATATGAGATGATTGAGAAATAATTTTTGAATGGATTGATGAAGTTCGTTTTTTATGATTCCGATGTCCATCTTATTCAATTATAAACAGATTGGATCCTTCTCAATTCTTATCAATGAAAAAACTACAGGACACTTTCTACTTAGAGAATCCTCCACTTTATTTACTTTAAAAGGATGTAAGTGAATTAAGAAGTCCCAGTCCTTGATCATCTATAACCATCTTCATTGGTGTATATTAATCTCTTTTAGTGTGAATATATATTTGACACTTTTTTTATCCATATATATTTCATTATTTTCCCCATATAGATAAAGCCTCTATACTTTCAAGGGGAATATCACAACATCCAACTCCCAATCACGCATTGGATAGTTCTGTTTTTGAAATTTAAACTTCCTCGAAGCTAAGGATAAGAATTTGTTATTTTGAATTAACACATATCCTAATTTTTTTTTCAAATAATCACTAAGTGTGACGAAAAGTTGTAATGCCACAACCCTAGTTACCCAACATTGGTGCATTGTTACATAACATTGGCATGATCATAAGTGATCAAGTCTCGAAAGACCGATTATTTTAGTATCCTTGGAAGTAATAGATATATACATCAGTTTTATATTACATCATGAAATAAAAAACAACATTGTGTCCCCTTTGAATAGACTCATATCCTTTGGATTATCCCTGTAGGTTAATCATGATATACTTCTTCACATCCAGGGAAAAAGAAAACAGAAAAAAGGGGTGACCTTGGATACTCAGTGAGGACAAAAATATAGTGGAAAATATCATAAATAATCATAAAAATTTAAGGAAATGTATAAGACTAAAACACTAGCCTTTTAAACATAAAATTCACCATAATATGGAAAATTTAAATCAAAAAATTCCATTTACTTATTTCCATGGATATTCTACAAGCCGAATAATCACATGTACCATCAATAGGTAATTTCATATGGATGGAATGCATAATGTCGGACATCATAACCACATAGTCAAGGCCTCGTGCCATGAAAACAAATAAAATTTTGTCAAGTACTTGTACCAAGGCACTAGTTTGTCTCATGAGAGCTACCGATGCATCGAGGAGCTATAGCGGGCTCCACCCATCACCTACTAAGTCGAATTCATTCCTCATCTGTAAATGGTGAAACATAACATAAACATTCATTTTAAAAATAGCATAAGAAATGTAAATAATTTAACCATAAACCATGAATGGTATAAAAATAAAAAATCCACATTCAAACATATCACAAGACCTTCAATACAATATAGAAGATTGTATCATAATAAATCAACTTCAAAACAGTGTAAAATCCATCAAAGGATGTTGAGATAGATGAAATAAAATCTATTTGAGAGAAATATCTCTATCTATATTGAAATCATTTAAAATTCACATAATTATAAAAGAAAACATTTATTTTGAAAATATTTTTATAATATTGTAAGGGAAGTTTAAAATGTGTTATAATGGTGGAATATAGCCGCACTCACCATATAAGTTAAAAAACCATTCTTACCTTAATTTTTCAAAAAGGTTAAAAAGTACCCTGTTTTGAAAATGACAGAAAGATTCCTTTCAATTTTTTTTATAAAAAGTCAAAAAAGGGTATAAATGACTTTAACCCATATTCTAAGAAATAGTAAAAATGTTTGGAAATATATAATCCGTGGGATGGTGATTAGCACTGAATGGAATATTCCCTAAAACGGGAATGAATTGTCTTTAAACCTATAAAAACACATGGTCTGACAACACAACAAGAAGAAATTGTGAAGTAAACTGATGTAGTAAAAGAGTGCTAAAAGAAAAGGGGCCAGAATACAAGCCCAACTAGAAATGTACAAGTAAAACTGAATAGTACAAAACATATGAAATGGTGAAATGAAGATTTTGGGTCGTCCACCATAGATACTATTTGAAGGGTAGGTACAACTCAAGATCAGAAGTCCCTGCGTCATGTCACCCCAAAAGTCCACCTCTGAGCACCGTCCAGTCCTGGCTCCCTTAGGCTTGTTCAATGTCGTACATCATCTGAACAAGACACAACAAGGTGTGGATGAAGCTCGTGCAGGGTTGAGTATAACGATACTGAGTAGGGACCCTAATACCCCGTAGGTCTCCTAAAGTTCCACAAAAGAAAATTCACAAAGCAAGACATAAACTCTACTTAGTTATATTCCCATACGTATACCTAAGTTATCAATATATACTCATCTCATACATGAGGGAGGTATACCACAAAGGTAACACCATGAAGGTAGAAGTGCCACACAAGTAAATTAAAAAAGATAATACCTCGAAGGTAAAATACTTAGTTCCAACAAAGCCTCAGCTAAAACAATCTATACAACTTAGAGAAATATGATTATGATGATGAGCCACATAGGATTTCTATGAATGCTGATAGACAACCATATATTCTCTAGGTCTAGGAATATGTAACATTCCTATTCACAACATCGAACACCTAGACTACTATAGAAATCATCCTTTATCGAGTACGGTGGGCCTGACGCGTCACATAGAGGTACTCCCCACTAACCTTGAACTGTCGAGGTACTTCTTCCCATTGCATATCGTGGGTTTTCCGGGTTACACAGAGCTGCTCCCCCACTGTGGGATGATGAGGTACCCCTACCCATCACATACCATGGCTGTTGAGTCACTCTGAGTCGAAAAGTCAGTAGTCGTCCAATCTCAGCCAGTTCTAGGGTTCCGCATGTAGTGCACTTGGGAGAACCACTCCCTAATCCATTGATCATATTTCTACCAGCACGAAGTCTCAGAAAGAATTAACTTGATGATCTTTTGTGTCACAGGGATTCCAACACAACAGATGACACATCAACTGGACGCCCAGTCTCCGCATTATTGGCATTTCAGTGCCGAGGGCCTAGTTGGATTCAGGTGCGATAGAACACGGACATACTCCAAGTTTCTCTAAAACTACCATGAATTAAGTCAAAAAGATCGTCTTTCTCCAAGGATCCCAACGCCGTAGACGGTTTGTCAAATGGATGTCTGGTTCTCGAGATAAGGCCCTTTAAGTGTTTCTAGACCCGGTGGGGCCCGAGTCTAGTCCGACCCTGTCGGACCAACTCGGCCGGACCCAGTCTGGACTGGGCCATGGTAGAATCAGCCCGTGGGGCCGAGGTCTGGCCCGACCTACTGGGCCGAGCTCTGGCCTGACCTACTGGGCCGAGGTCTAGCCTGACCCGCAAAAAGGGTGGCCCGCAAGGGCGGCCCGAAAAAGAGGAATCCCACTAGGGTGGGGGACCAGCTGGGCGGGGTCCCACGATGCCTCCACCAGGTGTCTCGGGAGAGCCCCTCCCCCATGATCCCGAATGTGTAGGACCTCGGGACACCCTGAGTGGGGAGGGGTGAATCAGGGTGTCAACTTTTTATTTTAAACTAAAGGATCTTGTTCCCAAATTGGTAGGAACTAGTTGAACCTATATAATGGATATGATCAGCAATCGAACATTCACATGCAAAAGATATGAAACATCAATTTTTACATGGTTCACCACTAAGGGATACGTCCATGGAGCATATGCCTACAAGTTTCCGGTCGTACCTAATTCCACTAATCTTCACTAGATGTGGATTACAATGGTTCGGGCACAGTCACTCTGTCCCAGGCTCACTGCCTTTACATTTATTCAAGGATATCTCACTGCGTCCCTCGGGTCACTCCCGTTGACTCCCCCTAACTCACTGTCGTAGGTGAAGTCCCACTCAGTTTATAGACGTGATGGTCTCTTCATAATTTCTCAATGAAAGCATCCTCTCTTATATGTAGATGCTCTGTTGAAGTCCCACTATCACTCATTAACTGATCTTCAACTTTCTTGCAGCTCCAAGAAAATCAGCAAGCCTCAACACACACCTGGAGCGCAACACCAAGACGACGCACAACTTTTAAGGATGATTCCCAAGTTATAATTGGCACGCAAGTCCTCCTCCAACACTTGCGCGACTCAACCTTCATCGAAATAAAACTTGCACGACTCAACTTCTTTTCAACCCAAATCAATTTTGAAACATAATGGAAACCTGTCACACAACTTCAATTCTAGCTCATAAGTATCACCAAATCACTTTCACAACTACTGAATGGGAAGCAAAAAACTACCGCGCTACTCCACCTTGTGCGACCCACCAACACTTGCATGACTTCAACACCTGCGCAACATGAGCTCTAAATTTCTTTAAGTCCAAAGGTACTGTTGAATGAGGAGGGGTGGTCCTTTATTTATAGGCATTCAGATACCCTACACGGTGGCACACATGTCTTCCCTCAATGCAAAAGTCTCGGCCCGTTTTAGAATGGGAATATCCATGATTGTCTTCAGCTTAGATATCTTTTCCATGTCTTGTTGGTTAATGTGCCCCAGCCTTCGATGCCAAAAGATATTTTCTTCTTCAACAGAAAAATAGGAGGAGTTCACTTTGCTGTCAACCTGATATAAGTTTCCATCTATTCTATAGCCTTTCATAAGATAATTCTATATTTTTACTTTTATAGTGCAGCCTTTTTGATTGATGGTTAGTATGAGCCCTGAGTCACAGAGTTGGCATAGACTGAGGAGATTGTGGCGTAAACCATCCATATAAAGAACTTCAGTCTTCTTCAGCTCCCCATTGGTGAGATAAGTATTCCCACTGCCTTTAATCTTCAAAGAACCATCATTACCAAACCGTACAATTCCATCAACATTCTTTTCAATGTTCTTCAAAAGGTCATCATTTCCCTTCATATGGGAAGAGCATCAACTATCAAGGATCCATGTGCTTCTTCTCTTTGTAACTTTGAGGGCTACTTCTACAAGATTGTATTTCTCGATCTTCTTCTTCTCTTTCCATGAGATATTGGATTGAGCATAGGATACTGATGACCTTTTAATACTTTCTTCCACATAATCTGATTATTCAAACTCCTAATCTTTTTCCATAGGGGAAAACTGTTTGTGAGAACAACATCATCAGGAGGATGAAAACTGGCCCGTCTTTGAGTGTTGTATGAATTTTTCCTGTCGTACCATTTCCTTGAAATACATAGCTTTATGTCCAAGGTTAGAACAATTAAAATAGTAACTATAGAAGCTATTTATTATATAATATGGAGGATATGAAATCGGTCTCCTTTGTTGACTTCCCAGATCTTCCCCATTCAAGTAGCTCCTTGCCTCTTCGCAGTATGACACAGTATGGCCCTAATAACCACAGAACTGAAACTTCATGAGAGGAAATGTCTTTTCACATGAATTTCTCCTCGTGCCTTCTTCCTTGGGATAATAGTTGAACTGCATGTCATTTCTGTATGTTTGAGGATAAATTTCAGTTCATATTTTAGTTTGTATTGAGGGTTTTTTTCAGCATCTCAGGTAATGTTTCTGCATGTCCAACTTTCATCATGTCATTCTTTCGGCTCTCTCTACTTCCAGTAGTTGTTGTCTCAGCTTCACAACCAATTCCACTCATTCCCATGAAAGTGGGTCTTTGATCACTTAAGATTTTTCCAACCCCATCTGAACCACACTTGGCTCTTGCTAGTAATTCTACATCTGAGAATCTTCCGAAATGAATTTTCTTCTTTCCCTCATTTTTCGTTGATTGACATTCAATTTTACATCTAAGAGTATCAAATTCTTCCTCAAGTCCCTCAATAGTCTTTGACTTCTCTTCCAGTCTGGATGAAAGGTCATTTGTGACCTTTTCTTGTTCTTCAATTTTAAGCTTTAGTTCCACAAAATCATCTGTGATTTCATGGATTGAAGACTGATCTCTCACTAGTTCTTCTAGTCATTCAATATCTACTTCAATCTCATCAACATATTCTGATGATTCTTCTACCATTTCCTTCGACTTATTACATATCTTACATTTATTCTATATCTTGAAAAAATCATCCTTAATTGGAGTCTTTGAATCACCATTAAAAATAATCTGATTATCTCTGTCTTTATTGATCAAGGGTTCTGACTTTTCAACCATAGCCATCATGGAAGCATGCATTCCCGTTTAAAATTCAGGTTCATCTTCTTCACAAAATTCAGTATCCTCTTCTTCCTCTTCATAGACAAAACTCTTCCTTTGTATTTTCTTTCTAGATTTGATGTCTCTCTTTTAGAAAAATCTTTTTCAAGGCTTCTCGATGTTCTCATCTTCACTATCTTCATCATTGATCTTTCTTAAACATTGAGAGGCAATGTGCCCAACTTTTCCACAATGAAAACATGTGAGAGGTAACTTCCCTTTTAATTTCCCTTTTCCCTTATGGAACTTCTTTGCAATGAGAGAAAGAATCTCTTTTTCTTCGTCATCTTCACCGCTACTATCTTTTGAGATTTTCAGTTTATCCTTGGACTTGAATGCCATTTCCTTGCTCACACGAGTCGTAGCATCTTTTGGTTTGACTATCATTTTGTATGCTACCATGATGCTCAGTAGATCATCTAGAGAATGTTTGGAATGATATCTTTCCTCAAGGGCTGACATCTTTGCATTGTATAGGAGTGGAAGTCTTCTTAATATTTTCTTTAAAATATCAATGTCTTTGATTTCTTCGCCTAGACCACGAATTTCTCTAAACACTTTAGTAATTCGTTTGAAGAATGAGTCTACATTCTTGTCTGGGTGCATCTTTAGATCATCAAACCGATTGTGCAGGACTTGTAATTTTTCCTCCTTCACTTTTCTATCTCCTGCATAAATATTTTCACGTTTATCCCACATAGATTTTGCTGAGGTGAAACTCAGCACCTTTAGATAGATCTGATCAGAAAGAGCTACGGTGAGTGCATTTTGTGCTTTAGCATCTGCATCAAGAATTTTCTTCTCTGTGTCAGTCATAACCAGGCCTGTTGGATCAGTGACTTGTATTCATTGTACAGTGGAAAACAGAACTTCCATTCCATGAGATCTTAGATGAGATCTCATCCTGTTCTGCTAGATATGAAAATTACTTCCATCGAAGAGAGGGACTCCCCTAACATTGACAACATTATCTATGGCGAAAAAGGACAGATTCAACACTAGCAACCTTTACCCTCTGATACCACTTATACGACCCCAAGACACCCTGAGTGGGGAGGGGGGAATCAGGGTGTCATCTTTTTCTTTTAAACTAAAGGATCTTCTTCCCACGTTGGTAGGAACTAGTTGAACCTATATGACGGATATGATCAGCAATCAAACATTCACATGAAAAATAGATGACACAACAGTTTTTACATGGTTCAGCACTAAGTGCTACGTCTAAGGAGAATACCCTGACAAGTTTCCGGTCATACCTAATTCCACTAATCTTCACTAGATGTTGATTACAATGGTTCATGAACAGTCACTCTGTCCCATTCTCACTGCGTCCCTCGGGTCACTCCCATTGACTCCCCCTGACTCACTACCGTAGGTGAAGTCCCACTCAGTTTATAGACTTGAAAGTCTCTTCATAATTTCTCAATGAAAGCATCCTCTGTTATGTTTTGATCTTGTGTTGTAGTCCCACTATCACTCGTTAAATGATCTTCAACTTTCCTGCAGCTCCAAGACAGTCAACAAGCCTCAACAAACACCTGGCGCACAACACCAAGACGACGCACAACTTTTAAGGACGGTGCACAAGTTATAACTGGTGCGCAAGTCCTCCTCCAACACTTACGCGACTCAACCTTCTTCGAAATAAATCTTGCGTGACTCAACTTATTTTCAACCCAAATAGATTTTGAAACCTAATGGAAACCTTTCGTGAAACTTCAATTCTGGCACACAAGTATCACGAAATCACTTGTGCCACTACTGAACAGGTAGCAAACCACTGCCGCGCTGCTCCACCTTGCGCGACCCACCAACAATTGTGCAACTTCAAAACCTGCGTGACGGGAGCTCTGAATTTCTTCAAGTCCAAAGTTCATGTTGAATGAGGAGAGGTGGTCCTCTATTTATAGGCATTTGGATACCCTCTGCGGCGGAGCGAAGTCTTCCCTCGGCGAGCAAGTCTCGGCGCGCAACACTTCTGTCCTCCTAGACACTTGCGCGACCAACTTCCAATCTTGGGCATCCCAATTTACATTGCCATATTTTGATGATAAAAACATGTTCGTCAAAAGGCGCGCAACATTCCAATCCTCTAGGGTACCAGCGTGAAAGTCCTTTCACAGCACACAAGTAACTTGCGCGACCAAACCAATACTTGGATGACCCTCTTTCCTTTTCCATATTTTCATGTTCACATGATGAAAAACATTAGGCGCGCAAGTTTTGAAGCCTCCAAGGCCTCAGAGTGCAAGTCTCTTTTACAAAAACACATTTCTCCATATTTCAAGTTTTGAGGCCCAAAAAATTGGCAAACACTAGGAAACGACGCCATCTTCAATACTGTTGTCTGCTTGAACTGCATGATCACTTTGCCAGTACACATTCTGATCTTCCAATGAGGATTGACAACAAACACAACCATACTCCAATTTTTGCACAGAACATCCATGGTTCCAATAATCTCCCCCTTTGGTTTTTTTGGCAATCAACAAATAAATTCAATAGATCCACATGAAAACCAAAAAATGCAAGAATCAACTCAACCAACACTCTATGTCTACGTGAGCAATTCTTTGTTTGGAAAACAAGAGATGAGGCTAGAATTGGGATCTCGTGTTTTGGAATTCTCAAAGACGCCCTATTCGATGAGTTTCTGAGTTCCTTCCCATCCTCTGACTGTAAATTTATTCCTTTCTCCCTATTGTAAATAAACCCAAAGACTGGTAGTAGTTCATTGTTTAGTTCAAACCACATCCTCAGGAAAGTATCTCCCCCATAAACCTACATCACAACCATAAACAGATAAAAAATAGGTAACAAAACTGGGAAATGACGCCATCTTCAATAATGTTGTCTTCTTGAACTATATGATCACTTTGCTGGTACACATTCTGGTCTTCCACTGAGGATTGACAACAAACACAATCCATACTCCAATTTATGCACAGAACATCCATGGTTCAAACAATCTCCTCCTTTGGGTTTGTTGGCAATCAGCAAATAAATTCAATAGATCCACATGCAAACCGAAAAATGCAATAATCAACTCATCCAACACTTTATGTCTACATGAGAAATGATCGGTTTAGAAAACAAGAGATGAGGCTTCAATTGGGATCCTGTGTTTTGGAATTCTCAAAGACACCATGTTCGCTGAGTTTCTGAGTTCCTTCCCATCCTCTGACTGTAAATTTATTCCTTTCTCCCCCATTAGAAATAAACCCAAAGACCGATAATATTTCATTGTTCAGTTCAAACCACATCCCCTGGAAAGTATCTCCCCCACAAACCAACATCACAACCATAAACAGATAAAAACAGTTAAAAAAACTGGGATATGGTGCCATCTTCAATACTGTTGTCTGCTTGAACTGTATGATCACTATGCTGGTACACGTTCGGATCTTCCACTGAGGATTGA
Organism: Viscum album; assembly: GCA_963277665.1. Lineage (NCBI taxonomy): Eukaryota > Viridiplantae > Streptophyta > Magnoliopsida > Santalales > Viscaceae > Viscum > Viscum album. Next base: position 2,082,070,847 of record OY728146.1, read on the forward strand.
CAACAAACACAAACCATACTCCAATTTATGCACAGAACATCCATGGTTCCAACAATCTCCCCCTTTGGGTTTGTTGGGAATCAGAAAATAAATTCAATAGATCCACATGAAAACCAAAAAACGCAAGAATCAACTCAGCCAACACTCTATGTCTACATGAGCAATGCTCGGTTTAGAAAACAAGAGATGAGGCTTGAATTGGGATCCCGTGTTTTGGAATTCTCAAAGATGCCCTGTTTTCTGAGTTTGTGAGTTCTTTCCCATCCTCTAACTGTAAATTTATTCCTTTCTCACCCATTGGATATAAACCAAAAGACCGGTACTAGTTCATTGTTCAGTTCAAACCACATCCCCGGGAAACTATCTCCCCACAAACCTACATCACAACCATAAACAGATAAAAAATAGTTAACAAAACTGGGAAACAACGCCATCTTCAATACTGTTGTCTGCTTGAATAGTATGATCACTTTGTTGGTACACGTTCTGATCTTCCACTGAGGATTGATAACAAACACAAACCATACTCCAATTTATGCACAAAACATTCATGGTTCCAAAAATCTCCCCCTTTGGGTTTGTTGGAAATCAGCAAATAAATTCAATAGATCCACATGCAAACTAAAAAACACAAGAATCAACTCAGCCGACACTCTATGTCTATGTGAGCAATGATCGGTTTAGAAAACAAGAGATGAGGCTTGAATTGGGATCCTGTGTTTTGGAATTCTCAAAGACGCCCTGTTCACTGAGTTTCTGAGTTCCTTACCATCCTCTGACTGTAAATCTATTCCTTTCTCCCCCATTAGAAATATACCCAAACACCGGAACTAGTTCATTGTTTAGTTCAAACCACATCCCCTGGAAAGTATCTCCCCCACAAACCTACATCACAACCATAAATAGATAAAAAACAGTTAACAAAACTGGGAAACGACGCCATCTTTAATACTATTGTCTCCTTGAACTGTATGATCACTTTTCTGGTACACATTCTGATCTTCCACTGAGTATTTACATCAAACACAAACCATACTCCAATTTATGCATAGAACATCCATGGTTCCAACAATCTGCCACTTTGGGTTTGTTGGCAATCAAAAAATTAATTCAATAGTTCCACATGCAAACCAAAAAAATGAAAGAATCAACTAAGTCAACACTCTATGTCTACGTGCGATATGCTCGGTTTAGAAAACAAGAGATGAGGCTTGAATTGGGATCCCGTGTTTTGGAATTCTCAAAGATGCCCTGTTCGCCGAGTTTCTGAGTTCCTTCCCATCCTCTGACTGTAAAATCATCCTTTTCTCCCCCATTGGAAATAAAACCAAAGACCAGTACTAGTTCATTGTTCAGTTCAAACCACATCCCTTGTAAAGTATCTCCCCCACAAACCTACATCACAACCATAAACAGATAAAAAAAAATTAACAAAACTGGGAAAGGGCGCCTTCTTCAATACTGTTGTCTGCTTGAACTGTATGATCACTCTACTGGTACACATTCTGCTCTTCCACTGAGGATTGAAAAAAAACACAAACCATACTCTAATTTATGCACAGAACATCCATGGTTCCAACATAATGGACAGAGGTCATTCGGCCTTTGAAGCGGCAACACCATGTGGTCTCCACCCAGTCGCCGCGAAACCCTCCAGAGGCGCGGGTTCCGCCTCCTCTGTCGTGGCTTCAGTCACGGTCTATTTCTCACCGGTGGCACGCCACCCTTCCATTTGGAGGCTGGCCAATGAGTCATTTTCCTTATTCGATAACCGCGGCGAATGAACCATGGCCCCTTTGAGCACCAGCGGCGTATGACGGCACGCCACACCTCTTTCGCAGTCGACCGGTGCCGACAGCTTCAATGTCCACCGCAACTTTGTGTCGTGACCTCCTCTAGGAGTGTACATTGGTGCATCGCCTCCTTCCTAGCCGGTTGGTGTCACCATGCCGGAAGTCTTCCTTGGACGGTGTAGGGTTAAAAAAGTTACAGAGGGTTCGGGCCGGGTTTGTTAGGACGATGCCCTCCGTGTTAGCTCAAGATCAAAGGGAGGGTAAAATGGGTTTAACAATTCCTTGTATTAAACAACAAACAAACCCCACAATTATACCCCGTAACAAGCTCCCGCAAAATGAATAAATCGTGGATCAAACCGTTAGTCGGTTGACCCACGTTCTTCATATAATTTCAAGACTGGGGAAGAGGGAATCAAAAAATGCTTAAATGAAATAACCCCTACCTCGTATCCTGTTGGAGAGCATCAACGACATGAAGGTGACTCATGTTATTCATTTCTGGAACCAGTTCCCAACAATGACACTTGCACATCATCCTTCACTTCATGGTTCGGTGTCTCCCATCACCTCTCACTTAGATCGGCCTATTTCTCTAAGGGTTCGACATCACGACCCTCCTTCAACACTTCGTTGCTTAGAGAATCTTTTCCGATACCGCTCCACAAGCTCCATATATATAGGAGAGGGGGAGGGTAAGTAATAATGTTGGAGTTTAATGAGGCTCTTCAATTAGGAATCTTCCTAATTATCCAATGATGTTGTTACTTAGGGTTAGTAGGTCAACCCATTTATTTTCTAAACACATCACTGGCCCCACCCCTTTGCTTGTCTGTTGGAGGATATGAAATAAAATAATAAAATTATTTTATTTCATTTATTTTAAAAAGATTCAAAACATAACGTTTTCTCCAGACTTACTGAAGTCAATGTAAAACCTCTATTAAGAGAATTTTGATGATGTAGATTCAATAGTACCCTCAGATTTTTAATCCGAGACACTGTTCATAAGTTAGAAAACTCCGCTCACGCGTTTACTGAATGCACCCGAACACATGTGCAATAAATTATTAGCATTCACCAATGATTCGTGCTGATCGAGGTTAGGCTCTTACTAGGTAGAACCCGCCTCAATGAACACAATGAAATTATAGGAGTTTCAATCCGAGTTACCATTTAGAAATTATGGATTTTACAATAAAATAATTTTCACTGCATTATTTTATTTACGACAAAAAAACTAACATTCACTGGTGGCCCGTGCCTGCCAATGTGTGTATCTTCCTAAAGAGAGCATACCCTCCCAAGTTCAGTGGCGGTCTCAGATTTTTAATCTGAGTCACCATTCATGAGTTATAAGCACTCGAAAAATAAAATAATTTTATGTAATAATTTTATTTACGGTCATGCCATTTTAGGGTTTTATAACAGGAGGCCCACGATGACTAAACTAAAGTTGTTACTAGGGAAAATCCACCATCCTGAACAAAACAGTAGCCTCATATTTCTGATCCGAGCAACCGTTTTAATGTTATTTTACTTTTTCATGAAAGTTTCTTATGTGAAAAAATTAATTCTTAACAAAACATCGATGGATTATTCCGGGCACTCCGGGTCTTAGAATCATGGACCTTCAGATTTCAAGGTCTTTAAATAATTCCATATAATTAAAACAATTATATGAAAATTATGGGAAAATACATTCTCGGCACATTAGGGCTTTACGTCCTCGAAAGCCACGACATGGACTAAAGAAACAAATGGGGGTACCGAGCACAAATCTGATCATCCCTCTCCCATGTTCTCTCTTGGAGTCTCCCATGATGCTAGTTTATGTGAACTCGAGGTACCGATCCCCCAAGAAGGACTCGCCCCTATTGATCCTCAATATCCACTGGAACGTCCGAAAATGTCACCCCATCATCTAAGTATAGCTCGCCATGGTTGATGAACAGAGATGGGTCACCAGATATCTCCTCAACTGGGATACGTGGTAGATGTCGTGCACCATCTTGAACTGCAGTAGAAGTGCCAAGGGGTATGCCACCTTGCCTATCCTTCAATGTATCAGAAAATTTCCCGATATTCCTTGGTGATAACTTGTTGTCTCAGACAAACCTCCACTAAACTCATCGAGGTGAGACCCATAGGAATACATGGTCGTCCTCCTTGAACTCCAAGGATATTTGTCTCTTGTTGGAATAATAACTCACCCAAATCTATGCATTCTTCACTTGATAACTATTGAGGCATCATGATACAAACTCATCCACTAATTACCTCATCCCTGGACACCAGTACTAACGCCGGATGTCCTGGTACATATTCGTCACTCCAAGATGTACCGTTAAATGGGATATATGGATCCGTCACACCACCTCCTCCCAAAAAATCAGTGTCACCATGGTGCGTCTTTTGAAGAGGACCACATTATCCCCACCTTCATAAAATCATTTATGAGACCGTCCTGAGGATGTATGAGCACGCCGGGCTTCGCAGTCAACGTCTCAAGTTATGCCTACAGAATTTGATGAGGAATTAAGGGAGTGACATTCATAAATTATACGTGATCTGCTCAATCTTTATCCAAGAAGGATATCCAAAGTGCACTAGCTGCTCTGATTCCTCACTTAGCAGCTGTAGACCAGACCTCCTACTGAGTGAGTCTCCTACCACATTTCCCTTCTTGGGAGTATAGACTATCTCAAGGTCATAGTCTTGGATAATTATAGCCATTGTCGATATCTCAGGTTTAGGTACTTCGGTGAGAAGATACACCTGAGACTCTTGTGATCAGAGTAAATATTAAACCATTCACCCATAGCTAGTGCCACGACAACTTCAGCACAAAGAATACTGCTGCTAAGTCCAGGTCATGGGTAGTGTACTTCTACTCATGCTGTTACAACTGCCCTGAGCTGAAGGCGATTACTACTTACTTCTGCATCAGGAAACAACCTAGTCTAGTCCCTGACGCATCGTTATAGACTACATACCCAACACCATCTTCTGGTAGCCTCAAGATGGGGGCATACATCTGTCTTTTTATTAGCTCCTGAAAGCATTGCTGACACTTCTCCATCCACAGGAAAGGCTCTCCCTTCCTCGTCAATGTAACGACCCGAAATTTTGAATAAATTTTGTTTCCTAAACGTTGTGTGTTATTTTATTTTATACTAAACAAAAATATTTCATTTAATAAAATGAGTATAATTAAAATAAGACCTTTGGGTTTCGACTGTTATATGACCGTTGGTCAATATGACTATTGGAAACTAAATGTTGCAATTATTGTCTATAAATAAAAGTGATCTTGATTAATTAATATATAAAGAATATTTGATGGCCCCATCCTCCAGTATCGGACTGATCGAATCCCATCTGACGGATCTCGGGAAGGAGGCATCACCTTTGGGATTTGCCCATGATCAAACCCAAGCCGAACTTCATCGTGTGAAGATGGAACAGAATCACCATTGTGAGAAGTTCAAAATGATAAAAAGCACTACTCGAGAAATGTTGGCAGAGCCACCCCAAGATTCTATCACCCTAGAACACCTTACTCTTAGGCCCTATGATGGTTTTATAAGGGGCTACCTAATGATACAATAACTGCTTTGTGTAATCCTTTGATTTAAATAAAAATTTTGATTTCTTCGTTTGGTGAAGTTTGTGAATTTTCAAATGTCTCGATAAATGTAGTATGCATATTATTGATGAATTTTAGAAAAATTATATTTTAAAAATATTTATGTAAACCTTAAATAATTAATAATTTGTAATGATTTTAAAAAAATGGTCTTCTACAGTTATGTTCAGTACGAAATTTAGAGTCTAATAAGATCAACTTATTTTTTGGTGAATAGTAAATTATGAATAGTGATTTAATGCTTAGGATTAGTAATGTGACCAAATGGATTAGTAATCTCACTTAAAGAAATTATTAATATAATTTAGGCACCTTGATTATGTAATGTGATTCAATAAAATAGGTAAATAACTATTTCAGAAATTATTAGTTAAGTATTAGTATTTTCAGGTGAATAGTGTTTTTATTTAAAAATTAAATTAAAAATATGTAAAAAATTATTTTTATAAAATGGTGTTCATTTTTTAATTCAGTGCATTGAAATTATGTTACGGTGATTTTTTGGGATTTTTCTGAAAAATTTGAATTTTCGGTGAATAATGAATTTTCCGTTTAGAGTTTCGGGTGTTTAATGACATCATTAATGATGTAATAAATATTTAATAATTCTGGTAGACTTATTAATAGTAATATAAGGTATTAGGTGTCTCAAGTGGCCAATACCATGGGCAAATACCATGGGTAAGCCCATGGTTTTCACTATACCACAAATGAGGTGTCCCTTGGACATTAATGCCTTGTCCCCTCACTTCCCCTATAAATACCAAGCCATTATCTCATCATTTCATTTCCAAAATACTCCTCAACGAATTTATGGTATCCTTTCCTTTCAATGAGTCTTCCGAAGGTTCCCTCAAGCCTCCCAAGGTCCCAAACGTCATGATTTCGAAGTTACTCCTCAAGGTAAGGGATCCTACCTCTCTATTTCTTTTCATGTATTCTCCTTTATGTCATTTATTTTAAGATCCATATTCTTATGTTGGGGATGTTATTTTGTATGCATTATACTTTTATTTTTATTTTCATATGATGAGAGACCACCTCTTTCCCTCATCAATTGATTTTAATAAATTTTAAGTGGCACCATCAGGCTGCCGAATTTTTGTAAGGGATTCTTTCACACATCTCATTTTCAAGTTCTATTTTCATGTCAAGTGTTTAATGTTCCATTTTATTTTGTTGGGGTATTATCTCCATATCCATAATACTGTTATTTTATGTTCATATTATGAGATACCCTATTTTATCTCATCAATTCATTATTTTAATGTTTTAAGTGATGCTGTTAGGCTGCCGAATTTTCATAAGAGAAATCTTATTTTTGTCTCCCATGCATGTTTTTCATTTCCTATGGTATGTCTTTCAAATTTCATTACTATGTTCTTATATCATTTATATTCTGTCCATATACCGATTTATTGACCATTTATGAGTGGGTGACCCATGTCCTCTCTATTTTCAATATTTTCTAAAACCCTGTAACATAGCCGTTATGTTGCAGAATTTTCGTCTCAAAATGTCTCTCTCTTTTTCTCAAATTCTTTTAATCTATTAAGTGAATACCCAATTCTCCTTATATTATAGGGGTATTCACATATATATAAAAATTTTCTATTTTAATTCTGGTATTTACATACATGAAACATACTTTCCTTTTTCGTGGGTCTAAAGTGACATAAAGATCATGTCTTTAAAGAAGTTTTTAAAACGTTATGATTATAAAATGAAACCCATTTATTTTATGATATATGGGTTATTTATGAAATTTTTTATGATGATATATGTGGATCACATGATAATAAAGACAAATTAAGGGTGCTCCCGGATAGTGATCCAATGCATTGTGTAAAGACTTAATCTCTAGAGATGACCATTTTAACGATACCTTGGTGAATAACCTTGGTAATTTTTTTATGACACCTTGGGGATGGAACATGGTGATACAGAAATGATTGTCTAAGTTAAATGTTGTATCCACATCTTCATGTTATGAAACATGTTATTTTTATTATGATATGCCTCATGATCTCTTTCTCAAGCCTTAAAGTTATTTATCATGACTTTATTGATGTATCTCAAGTTCCCATGTAAAATGTTTCCCTTGTTTTCATTTCTGGGACTTCTGCTCACCCTTTCCTTTGATGTATGTTACCAAGTTATGAGACACAATAACTATATTAGGATGAACAAATGATGAAGCCTTTCAAGTGTTTACAAATAATTTTTTTATGTTGGAATGTATTATGTTCTTGGTTTCCAAGACACTATACCTTAAAGATCCTCGATTTTTTATAATTTAATGAAAGTTTATGTGATAAAAAGGTGGGATGCTATAGTTAGTATTAAAGGGTGTTTTAGTTATTTGTGTAAATTTGGATTTGAAAACATTACTTGGTTTCATAATAAAAATATTAAATATTGGAAAACATCCTGGTATTTTGGTGAAGTATTGGGTAAGTGGTTTCCCAACAAATAAATCCCTGTATGGATACGAACAAGTAGAGGTGGCTCTGGAACAGATGTACCTAGGAGTGAAAACTCTGACAAGGTGTTTCAGGATTGACCTGGGGTAACCTAGTGCACGACAACGGGCTTTGCTGTACTATTGGTTTGACACTCCCGAGGGATATGATTCGGTAAATTAATAAGCTTAGTATGAACCATTATTAAGGGAACAAAGATAAAATAAAATAAATATTAACATAAGAATATATGATCATGGATAACCTAGATTGGAACCTAGGGGATCACAAGTTAGGATATAATTTTCTTCTACAAGTTTATCCTTCTATGCTTAAATTTTCCTTTTCATGATTATTGGATAAGTGTTTAAGCCCCCTAATTAAACATTCTTTTCTTAGTTAATGGCGGGAAATAGAAGAACATGTCCAAATAACCAATGTTATGAGATATGTGACGATTATTCTATTAATATAACAGAGACGACTAGAGATCAAGTTGATCATATTGTGATTATGACAAACCATCTATCAAAAATCACAATTAATAATTGGTACATAGTTGAATGCCCAAATTCATCCTGGATGAGGAAGATGAAGTCTAAAGGATGTTCATTTGATGGAGGTGATAAGGGAATGAAGACCCAATTTACTTTGTGCAAAAAGTGTGGAAAGAGGCACCACGGAAAATTTCCCAAAGGAACCAGGAGATGTTTTAAGTGTGGGATGATAGGGCATAAATTCGCTAATTGATTTAAAAAATGGATAATGTGATGAATGGAGATAAGGTTCAATCTAATGTACCTTATACTATTCAATGCCGTAAATGAGGAGAAGTTGGACATTATCCAAGGCAATTCTCTCTTGAAAGGGATGAGAAACATGATGACCATCAACAATATTCAAGGACAATGGAACAATGCAAGTCCTATGCTGAGATGGATCATGATGACTGAAGTACATGTAAATTATTCACAATAATTTTCTATGTCATGTTGTATTTTATTTCGTGCTCCATGAGCATATCTTTAATGTTTTCTAAGAACATAGAGTCACTCCCTATGATGATTTTATATAATTAAAGAAAAAATCAATTATTATGTATCACATATTGATGTTGTGAAGCTTTTCTTCATAAAAAATGATTAGGGGATTAAAAGATTAATATTATTTTGGAATACGTTCAATAATTTGGGAACCATATATGATCATGGTAAATAGATTACTATAGTATTTTCTTTGAGAAGTAAAGGTTGACTTATATTTTGAATAATTGATGAATTTAAGGTGATCTTTTAGTAATTTAGGTTACTTATGGAAATGATTAACCTATCTTGGAGAAAATGTGATTGGGTTATTTACTTTTGTTATAAGACGTTAAGAGTGGTTGATAGTGTTTGGAGATGAACGTTAAAGTTTATCTTGGAAGACTATGTTATCAAATCCTTCTTATATTTGTGTTTCAATCTTAGTTTGGTTTATTTTGAGGAATTTTAAGGACAGTTATTTATGGAAGGGTATATGATGAACTTTGCGTAGTACCGTGGAATTTTGAAGAATAAAAGTAGTTTCCCTTCCTGTGGGGTTCTTTCCTTTTGAAGAGTTGTTTTATCTTACCCTTTCTATTTTTGGGATAATGTTTAAAGATAGAAGAAATAGATAGTTAATATTTTTTGGATTATACGATTCTCTAGAAGTTTTCTAGAAGTTGATTCTAGTGCTTTAGGTACAAAAAAACAATATTCATCTTGAACACTCACCATTTGGAGGAACAGATGAGTTTGCAGTGGAATTTATTATAGATGGAAACTCTACAAGTTATGAAAGTATCTATGTTTCATTATGGTTGTAGTCTATAAAGTAACTTAAATTTTTTAACTCCAGGGAAAGGATCTTGAAAAATAATAATAATAAAAATAATAATAAAGTATTATCCTAATACATTTTTCAGATAAATCAAATGGTTCCTTAGATCATCGTAGATTTATGGCTCTACGGTTATAAATTTTCTCTTAATCATGTTTTCTATCACTCTCCTTCAGAACTTGGCCCATTTTTTTCTCTTCCATATCCATGTTTTCTTATATGGAATCCTGGCATGGGTAAACTTGGGTGACCTTTGTACATCCCTTTCTTTCTTTTAAAGTAATAGTTTTACTAACTCTTTTTCCGATGTGGGAATTTCAACAAAACTTCGAAGCCCAATTTTAAAATTGTGAGGATGAAATTTCTTAAGGGGGGAAGATTGTAATAACCAGAAATTTTGAATAAATTTTGTTTCCTAAACTTTGTGTGTTATTTTATTTTATACTCAACAAAAATATTTCATTTAATAAAATGAGTATAATTAAAATATGACCGTTGGGTTTCGACTATTATATGACCGTTGGTCAATATGAATGTTGGAAACTAAATGTTGTGATTATTGTATATAAATACAAGTGATCTTGATTAATTAATATAGAAAGAATATTTAATGGCCCCATCCAGTAGTCTCGGGCCGATTGAAGCCGATCTGATGAAGCTCAGGAAGGAGGTAGCACCTTTGGGCTTTGCTCTCGACCAAACCCAATCTGAACTTCATTGTGTGAAGTTGGAACGGAATCAACTTCACTAGAAGTTCAAACTGATAGAAATCACTACTCGGGAAATGTTGGCCGAGCCGCCCCATGATTCTATCACCCTAGCACACATTACACTTAAGTCCTATTCTTGTGTTATAAGGGGCTATGTAACGAGACTGTAACTGCCATGTGTAATCCTTTGATTTAAATAAAAATTGTGATTTATTCTTATGGTGAAGTTTGTGAATTTTCAAATGTCTGGTTAAATGTAGTATGCATATTATTGATGAATTTTAAAAAAGTATATTTTAAAAATATTTATGTCAACCTTAAATAATTAATAATGTGAAATGATTTTCAAAAAATGGTCTTCTACAGTTATGTTCAGTAAAAAATTTAGAGTCTAATATGATCAACACAATTTTTGGTGAATAGTAAATTATGAATAGCGATTTTACACTTAGGATTAGTAATGTGACCAAATGGATTAGTAATCTCACTTAAAGAAAGTATTAATATAATTTATGCACCTTTATTAAGTAATGTGATTCAATAAAATAGGTAAATGACTGTTTTAGAAATTATTAGTTAAGTATTAGTTTTTTCAGGTGAACAGTGATTTTTTATTTAAAAAATAAATTAATTTATTTCAAAAATTATTTTTATAAAATTGAGTTCATTTTTGAATTCAAAGTATAGATATTATATTAAGGTGAACTTTTGGAATTTTTCTGAAAAAGTGTAATTTTCGGTGAATAGAGAATTTCAAGTTTAGAGTTTCAGGTGTTTAATGACATCGCTAAGGATTCTATAATTATGTAATAATTCTGGTCGACTTATTAATAGTAATATAAGGTATTAGGTTTCCCAAGTGGCCAATAACATGGGAAAATACCATGGGTAAGCCCATGGTTTGGACAATACCACCAATGAGGTGTCTCTTGGCCATTAATGCCTTGTCCCCTCACTTACCCTATAAATACCAAGCCATTCTCTAATCCTTTCCATTCCAAAATACTCATCGACGAAGTTCTGGTCTCTTTACCTCCAAAGGTGTCTTCCAGAGGTTCCCTCAAGACTACCAAGGTCCCAAACTTCAAGATTTCTAAGTAACTCCTCATGGTAAGGGATCCTACCTATCTCTTTCTTTTCATGTATTATCCTTTATGTCATTTATTTTATGCTCCACGTTCTTATGTTGGGGATGTTCTTTTATATTCATACTACTGTCCTTTTCATTTTCATATGATGATATAACCCCTCTTGATCTCATCAATTCATTTCAAGAATATTTAGGTGGTGTCGTTAGGCTGCCGAATTTTTGCAAGGGATTCTTTCACCCTTCTCATTTTGAAGTTCTATTTTCATGTAAAGTATTTAAAGTTCCTTTTATTATGTTGGGTTATGATCTCTATAATAATCATACTGTTATTTTATGTTCATATGATGAGAGACCCTATTTGATCTCATCAATTAACTTTTTTTAATGTTTTAAGTGACGTCGTTAGGCTGCCGAATTTTCATAAGAGAAATCTTATTTTTGTCTTCCTTGTATGTTTTTCATTCCATATGGTATGTCTTTAAAATTTCATTACCATGTTCTTATATCCTTTATATTCTATCCCAATACTGTTTTAGGGATCATTAATGAGTGGGTGACCCATGTACACTCTCTTTTCAATATTTTATACAACCCTGTAACATAGCCATTATGCTGCATAATTTTCATATGAAAATATCTCTCTTTTTCTCAAATTATTTTATTTTATTAAGTGAATATTCAATGATCTTTCTTCTATAGGGGTATTAAAATATATATATCAAAATTGTATATTTTAATTCTGGGATTTACATACATGAAACCCGATTTCCTTTTCCGAGGGATTAAAGTGACATAAAGATCATGTCCTTAAAGCAGTTTTAAAGCGTTATGATTATGAAATAAAACCCATTTCTTTTATTCTATATGTGTTATTTATGAAAATTTTGATGATGATATATGTCGATCACATGATAATAATGAGAAATTAAGGTTGTGCCTTGATAGAGCTCCAATGCATTGGGTAAAGACTTAATCTCCAGAGATGACCATTTTAATGATACCTTGGTGAATAACCTTGGTAATTTTATGACACGTTGGGGATGGACCTTGGTGATACAGATATGATTGTCTATGTTAAATGTTGTAGCCACATATTCAAGTTATAAAACACGTTATTTTTTTGTGATATGCCTCCTGATCTCTTTCTGCAGCATTAATGTTATTTATCATGACTTTACTGATGTATCTCAAGTTCACATATAAAATGTTTCCATTGTTTTTCTTACTGGGACTTCTGCTCACCCTTTCCGTTGATGTATGTTCCCATGTTATGAGATGCAGTAATGAACTTAGGATGACCAAATGAAGAATCCTTTCAAGTGTTTAAGAAGAATTTTTTTATGTTGTCATGTATTAAGTTCTTGGTTTCCAAGACACTAAACCTTAATGATCCTCAGTTTTTTATAATGTAATGAACATTTATGTGATAAAAATGCGGGATGCTATAGTCAATGCTGACAAGGGTATCGTTACCCTAGATATTTCTGGTAAATATATTTGATAGTACCCTACCAAAGAAGATGTCCCTCTCCCTTTAGGGAGGTAATCTTGGAAACATATTTTGAAAAGATATCCCCACGCTCTATCACTCCTGTTAGGAACTGAAAACTCTAAACTCCTGCTACCATGAGGATAAGGTTAGCCGACTCAAGAGTGATTGATTTCACCCTCCTATGTACGAGTTTATCTTGTGCTGCCTAGGATTTTGTTTCACCGACCAAGGAAAACCCCATTCCAATGTTGTAGATTGAAAAAATTCGTTTTTCCTAATACAGTCAATCTGTGTATGAACTATGGATGTACAGTCCATACCTAAACTAACATCGTAAGGCCTCAACACTGCCACTAAGAGGTTCCAACTGAATCTCATGCATCAAGGGTCATATCACACTCTTTGAATAAGTGTGATTATCGAGTTTATCCCAAAGGTATCTCCAGATGCAAGGGCAAAGTCAATGATTTAACCGGATACTCAAGGACTTGAACAAGATTCATCGAAAGAAAGAATGACTAGTTCCCATGACTATTAATTTGACACCTAGTAGTAGACATAGACTGTACCTTTAATAATTCCTGGAGCCTTTGGGTCACACTCCTTGACCGCTTATAGCTACTCCCTTCCCCTGTCCTCTAGCTTCCTGATCTTGGTGGGGACCACCTTGGGGGAGGTTGTAACATGTTTAAATGTATAACACATCATGTTTCTCTCCTAGATACAATTACTTGTCTTCTACCACACATATTCATCTATCCCAATAAAATCATATTCTAAAAATGTTTTACATGCCCTGGTCTCTGAGACTAGAATTAGTTTCATGTTTTTCCATTGTTAACATTCACTAGTAACATCCAATCATCCAAATAACTTTCAACCACAAAGGTTTTCTCTAGAACCCAATCATTATAAGGAATGCATAGAGGGATAATGCTGGATTGGATTTTCCTAAACACACGTTTCTTGGATTTCCGAGCCCTAAAGAACTGACCATATTGGTATTCATCGAGTACCTGGAATAGTCAGTATGCCTCTATGAATACTCAGCTACCGACATGTCATCCTTCTAAAGCTATAGAATCTCTAGGGAACTCTCACCCCTTTGCTCTATATGGAAAGAGATCCCCTTCTCTAGGGAAGGTTCTCAAGATTTTCCATAGAAAAAGTCACCTCCTCTTATGATCAGGGTAATCTAAACCATGTCATCGTCCTACTGAGCCATGTAGATGGATCTCTACCAGGACCACCATCTGATCGAATTGAGCCCTTGATAGAAGGAAACTCGACCACCACCTCCAGCCTGTCCTTTGCCACCTATGAGTCAGGCTGACCTTGGAAACTGAGGGGTATCTTATGCTGAAACACGTGTAAGGCACTAAGCCTACATGTTTCCTCTACCAGTACCACCAGTTGCAACTAATGACCAACAAACAGTGTTATAGCTGGCACACTACCTGAAGGTACTATATCGGGCAATGATCCATTTACTGAAGCCTCTTTACGCTAAAAACCATCCTCATGGTCGCATAATGAAAAAAACTAGTAGCTAGGATCATCATTTACTCAACTAGTGTCCCAAATAGGTGGAAACCTCTATCCACAACCTCCAACTAGTCCTCACTTGCATGGGGATCAGACTCTCCTCGAATCCTCGGTGGCCTCTTCTACTGGAACTCGTGAAAAATGCTCTGTCGGTTTGCACCATCTGCCAGTGTGGCTAGTGGTAACTGCTTCCCAAAAGGTGGTGGTGCTACTGGTACACCACTGGAAGGTTTCAACACAGTAAGAGGGCCCCTGCACCAGAGCCTCGTCGCTCGGGGGGCCGTCATCATGTACTCTCTCAGGAATCCTAGCTGGCTATCTAAATGGTGACATCCTGATAAGGAACAGGTGAAACAATGTCATTAAGTTATACATGGTGAGCAGAATCCAAATAAATCCAAAGAAAAACTATTCAAAAACACAAGTATTTAGTGTTTTCATGTACTGAGTCAGAAATCAGAATTCAGGGTCCTGGTTTATGGATACATCGGACGCTGCACCAACATTGGATTCTCCAAACTAGAAACCACACTCATAACATCAAAAACTATTACCACATAGGAAAGATCAGTGTCGATGTTCTTTGTTAGAACTGACTCCTCTGATACCACTTATCATGACCCACCCCCATGCCCTATTCCATGACTACCCAAATCCCACCTACCATAGGCCAGGGGCTGGCGACTAGCACCGAAAGGCGTATTCACAAAAACGGGAAGACATTGGCTTTAAACCTATAAAAACACACGGTCCGAGATCACTATAAGAAAAAAATGTGAAGTAAACTATTGTTTTAAAAGTGTGCTAAAAGAATAGGGGCCGGAATACAAGCCCCACTAAAAAAGTACAAGTACAACTGAAAAGTAAAAAACAAATGAAAAGGTGAAAAGAAACTCTAGGGTCGTCCACCATGGATCCTTCTTGAAGGGTATGTAAAACTCACGATCAGTAGTCCCTATGTCGCGTCACCTGAAATGGTCCACCTCTAAGCATTGTCCAGTCCTGGCTACCTCATCCTTGATGAATGTCGTACATCGTCTGTAGAGGACACAACAAGGGGCGGTCGAAGCCCATGCAGGGTTGAGTATAATGATACTTATTAGGGACGCTGAGACCCCATATGTCTCCTGAAGTTCCGCAAAGGAAAATCCAAAAATCAATACATCAACTATACTTAGGTATATGACCATACATGTAACTATGTTATCAAGGTATGCTCATCTCATACATGATGGAGGTATACCACAAAGGTAACACCACAAAGGTAGAAGTACCACATAAGTAACACCACATTGATAGTACCACAAAGGTAAAACAATTAGTTCAAATAAAGTCTCATCTCAAACCAGGTTTACGATGCATAGAAATAGGATTATGATGTTGACCCACACAGGATCACAATGAATGCTGATAGCCAGCCACAGATTCTCTAGGCCTAGGAACAAGTAACATTTCCAGTCACAACGTAGAACACCTCATATATTGGAGAACTCATCCTCTATCGAGTACAGTGGGCCTAATGCATCACACAGAGGCTCTTCCCATTAACATTGAAATACTGAGGTACTCCTCCCCATCATGTACCCTGGGTCTGCCGGGTCACACAGAGTCACTCCCCCATCATGGCCTACTGAGGTACTCTTACCCATCACGTACTGCGGCTGCCCCCATAGTGGCTTGTTGAGGTACTCCTCCCCATCGCGTACCAAGGCCATTGAGTCACACCGAGTCAAAAAGTTAACAGTCATCAGGTCTCAACTAGTTGAAGGGTTCCACACATAGCGTCCTTGGGAGAACCGCTTCCCAAGCCATGAGTCATATTTCAACCATCATAAAGTCTCACAAAGAAGTAACTAAATGATCTTCTGTGTCACGAGGGTTCCAACACAATATATGGAATGTCAACTAGATGTTTGGTCTATCCATTATTGGCATTTCTGTGCGGAGAGCCTGATTGGATTCAGGTGCGACCCAACACGGCTGTACTCCATGTTTCTTAAAAACTCACATGTAGTATGTCAAAAAGACCGTCTCACTCCAAGTATCCCAATTCCATAGATGGTTTGTCAAACAGATGTCTTGTTCTCGAGATAAGGCCCTTTATGTGTTTCTGTGTCTGGTGGGGCCTGGGTCTGGTCCGACCCAACCCGACCTAGTCTGGGCCGAGCCGCAGTGGACTAAGCCCGCTGGGTCAAGGTCTGGCCCAACCTACCCAAATGGGTGTCCCGCATGGGCGGCCCAACCGGTATAGGGGGGCCCGCAAGATCGGACTGACCTTTATAGGGTGGCCCAAAATGGTAACAGATTGCTAGGGGGTGGCCCGCTTGGGCGATAGCCCGGTGGGGTGGCATCCCAGTTGGGCGGTGGCTCTCTTGGACAGTGGCCCGAAAGGGTGCGGCCTGCGGTGCTCCACCAGATGGATCACGAGAGGCGCTCCCCTGAGTTCCTGATGGGCCAGAGGCTGTTTGGCCTTTGAAGCAGCGACACCACATGGGCACCACTGATTCGCAGCAGAACCTAACCTAACGGTGGGGTTCACCTCCTCCACTACGGCTTCGGCCATAGTCTCTTTCTAACTTGCAGCACGCGACGGTGCGCTGCCCTTCCCTTATGTGGCCGGCTGATGAGCCGACTGCCTTCTTCGACTACCGTGACCCCTGTGCACATAGGTAGCATGCGACGGTGCACCGCACCTCCTCCATGGCTGTCCCATTCCAGCCGCTCGGATGTCCTACATGGCTTCATGCCACGACCACCTCTTGTGGCATGCGTTGGTGTGTTGCCTCATTCGTGGTTGGTTGGTGTTGTCGCGTCAGCAGTCTTCCATGGGTAACAATGTTGTGGAGGGTTCGGGCCAGATTTATTAGGCCCACTTTCTCCATGTTATCTCATGACCAAAGGGAGGATAAAATGGTTTTAACAATTCCATGTATTAAACAACAAACAAAACCCACAAGGATAACCTGTAACAACTTCTTGCAAGACAAATAAATCCCAGAAAACCCGTTAGTCAGCTGATTCTTTTTCTTCATATAATTTCATGAATAGGGAATAGGGAATCAAAAAATGCACAAAAAAACAACCCCTACCTCTTAACTCATTAGAGAGAATCCGCGGTATGAAGCCAGGTCATGTTCTTCATTTTCGAAACCGGCTCCCAACGACGACACTCACATGTCGTCCTTTAGTTCGTGGTACGGTGTCGCGTATCACCTCCCACTAGGATCGACTCCACCCTCTAAGGGTTTGGCATCGTGACATTCTTTATCACTTCGTTTCTTGGTGAAACAATTCCAATACTCCTCCCCAAGCTCCATATATATAATAAAGGAAGAGGTTATGTAACGATGTTGGAGTTTAATGGGGCTCATTAATTAGTAAGCTTCTTAATTCCCCAACCCTGTGTTTACTTAGGGTTGGAAGGTCAAGACATTTATTGTCTTGGCACATCGCTGGCCCCACCTCTTTTCTTGTCTGTTAGAGGATATGACACAAAATAATAAAAATATTTCATTTCATATCTTTTAAAATGTTGCAAATATTAACTTTGTTTTCGGACCTACAGCAGTCAAAGTGAATCCTCCCTTAAGTGAATCCTAATACTGTAGATTCAACAGTTCCATCATATTTTTAATCTGGGAAACGGTTCATAAGTTATAAAATTCCACTCGCGCATTTACTAAACGTACCCGAAAAAAGTTCAATAAATTATTTTCATTCACTCTCGACCCGCACCGTTCAAGGTTAGGCTCCGCCTAGGGAGGCATAGGCCAAATAATATTACGTTGCGCCTAGGGTAAATCTTCCATCCTTAATACTCAATCGTGCCCTCAGATTTCTGATCTGTGAAACTGTTTAAGAGTTATTCCACTTTTTTAGAAAAAATGATTATGTGTGGTAATTAAAGCTTAACAAAAATTCGATGGATCATTCCAGGCACTCCGAACCTCCGAATCGTGCAATGTTAGATTTAGAGATCTTGAAATAATTCCATATAATTTAAAAAAATTATATGAAAATTCAGGGACATTACAATTTCCATAGTAGAGGGTATGTTAACCTCATATATAACTGTTAAATTATTGTAATTAAATTATACAAGAACCACATAAATAAATATGATATCATATTTGATCTTCTAATGTTGCTTTGTTTATAATATTTCTGTAGTGTCATTGTTTCAGGTGTTAATTGATTCGTTTTCTTTTATATGTTTTGTTACATAAGTCTTGTTTGTTATGGATAGGAAGTAGTTGATTCATATCCAGAATTATATTAAGTTCTTAAAAATTATTTTTAATCATAAAATTAAAATTATTCTTGAATTGTTACGTTGGGGAATGAATCTCATCGCATTCGTGGAGACGACAATCCATACGTATGCACAAGTGACAATATCATTAACTTAATGGTGAAATTGTTTGTAATTGGATGGTATTTTACATATAATTAATCATTAACATGTTATATTTTTTATTTACATAAATTATACTCATTATTACACCCATCCAAATAATTAAGTGTTGAATAACAAACTACACCATGACGTGGAGACAGTACACCATACGTACACACGTATGTCGACTTTGTCATTCATAGGATGGATAGAATAATAAATATGGTTGTAAAAAGGTCTCCTTAGTTTGAATTTATGATCAATTTAATGCATATAGGTTGAAGTGAGGGTATTTGGTAATATATTTGAGCTGGGGTTGGCCGAGACAAATGGATTTGGAGGTGTGAGTTAGAGTGAAGGGGAAGTACCCTTTTATAAGAGAGGTGAGGGTCACTTTAGGAAAATCTGGAAATATTATTTTATTATAAAATAATTTTCAGTTTATAATGGCTAAAAATGGATTTAATTCTAGGATAATATAGTTATGGGTTTAAATCATCTCAACCAATAGATTTTAGAGAATTTTATGCCGCCAAATTAACCTTATATTTTAGATTTAACTATTAGTTAAATAGTTTAACCTTTACAATGTCTTCTTGTTTTTTTATATTATATGGTTAAAAAATTTACTATAAAATTCTAAGAGAACCTAAAGTGGTTAATTAATGAAATATATATAATTATATAATTCCTTTGGCCGAACCTTATATTTTTTAAAATATTATATCATTTAATAATATTGTATTTTTTTTAAAAAATCATTTATGTCAAATTTGACACTATTTAGTTTTTGGTTTTTTATGAAAGTCAAAAAAACATTATTACATAGAAAAAAAATAAATTGAATCAATCCTAACATGTCATATTAACTAATAAAATTAGTGTAATTCATCAAATGTCTCAATTTACATTTATTTGGATATTTATAATATCAATTATTTCAGTCTTTTATTAATAAGGTATTTACTACATTATCATTTTCCATAATTAAATTTAATTATTTAATATCTAATTTTTTAATAAAGTTACATGATGTAGGAAATATTTTTAGATTTTTAATTAATATTTATAGTCGAATTTATTTTATGTATAACCCTATATTTTTTTAGTCAAATACCAAGACACAATTTATTAAAAATGGGTTATTTATTAAAATTTGAATTTATCACTTTTTACTCTTCTTTAAATAAAATAATAATAAATGACTTATCTCATACAAGTGGATCAAAAAGGATAATATTTTATTCCTAAGGTTGATTTTGGTTGAAATAAACTTATGCAATATAATTATGACCTGTGTTAGGGTAACTATAATATCATTTTAACCTTTAATTAGCCTATTTACTTTTGACTATGGTAAATCGAATTTAAAAGATACTATTCACCAAAAAATAATTTCATCCTATTGAGCCAAATTTTACTTATTCATTTCAACCACATTACTTGAATTTTTAAAATTCAATTCACAGAAGCGACAAAATTACGTTTTATGCAAATTTGAAAATATGCCTAGAAGGTGGGTAAAAGGCGTTAAATAGTTCAATAAAATATTATATATCTAATATTATTATAAAATAACTCCAATGAATTACATTGTACTAATATAGGTATTACGTATATATTTTTACGTTAAAATAAATTTAAATAAAAATAATAATTATTAAAATAAAAATCATTTTTAATCAACAAAGTATTGTTTTTCACTATTCATAAAAAATTGAATGGTTTCAAAAAATACCAAAAATTTACCATAAGCTAATTTTGATATTCTGAATCCAAAAATAAAGTTCATTTGTAAAAATAAAATTTATAAAATTTCAAAAAGTGGGTATTATTATTCATAACTATTTTTTAAACGGCTAGTTTGACTGGTCGTGATGTGCTACAACTCGAAGTTGCATACAATGCAAGCTACAATATTATTCAAAAATAAGCATACCATGGAAGCGTGAGGTGTTACAAAAGTTATCCAATTGTGGGTAGTGTGATCACATGGGAAGTGATACGCCTCCTTTAAAAATAATTGAATCAATATTCACATTCCTCATTCTAGTAAAACTTGTCTCACATCCGAGTTAGCTCGGTAAGAGGGGTTGACAATCATGAGAAATTTCTCTCAAATCAGCGATAATATCCAGCTAAACTGAGGAAAATATGTATGTATGTCAGAGATGTTGGCCACTTCCATACTCAAATTTCTTTTTTCTTTGTAGTATATATAGATATCCCATTGTGTTGGATGATATTCCCCATGAATGAAACTTCCTACAACCAGACTCAAAATTTCTATACATAGCTAAAAGATTATAATCCTTGGTTTTAGAGTACATTAGAATATAATCTATAAAGATTACCAATTTTTTTTATTTAATCTCTAAAGAGAATACTCATCAAGTCCTTGAAGATCTATGGAGCATTAGTGAGTCTGAATGTAGTGCTCATACCTTGTAAGAAAAAAGCCTTGGAGACATCCTCCTTCTTTACTGTAACTTGATATTATCCTGAAGATATATCCATCTTAGAGAAATATTGTTCTCTATGTAGCTGATCAAAAATGTAATCAATCCATGTAAAATGATACATTTTTTTATCATTATCTTTTTGAGCTTATGGTAATAAATGAAAAGGTGCATTGACCCATCATTCTTCTTGAAGAAGAGGACTAGCAGACCCCATGATGATGAAATTGGAAGTATAAACCCTTTATAAATATTCTCATATAGTTTTTTCTTTATCTCCTCAATTTCCATAATATCCATCCTATATGTAGTTTTTGATATTTTCAACTCCCCACATATAACCTCGATCAAAAATTCAACATCTCGGCTAATAGGAGGACCAGTCAATTCTTAGAAAAACACATCAGTGTATTCCCTCACAATAGGCATTTCTTCAAGGATTATCTATTTCTTAGACATATTCATTTTAGCTAGATAATCTTTCATATAATTAATAATATCCAATCCTGATATTATGGTTATAAATAAGTATCATCCTCTTTCATAAAATTGTATATAATTGGGGTTCAATTCCCCCAACGTAGAGTGATTTTCTTCTCCTACAAATTTAGGTAGGATCTGTATAGGGAAATCCAATCCATGAACATTATTTCATAATATTCCACCAATGGTAGTCTGAAAATATTTTTTGGGATGTACAACCCAAAAAATTTTATATGGGAGGAGTTTTGTACTTGGGATGAATAATTCCCCCATTTCTCGTTTACACTGATTGTTCTACTTCCCATCTTTGTAGTGGTGTTTAAATAGTTGTACTAAAATTTCATTATATGAAAAATACATATAACCAAAAAAAATTATGTTTGTTATTATTTAGTGAATAACTAGAGTACCTATCACCAATTCATTTTTGGGATCCTCCTCGGTGGTTATGACGGAAAAATATTGCCCTTGCTTTCTTGGAGGTTTCTACTTCTCACAAAAAACCATTGGCTTAAGAAATTTATTTGAAAAGTGACTTTGTTCTTTGTAGTTGAAGTAATGAACACTATGATGATGGATGAATATATAATTCCATTACTCCATTGAATTAGAGGGTTTCTTCATTCGGAAAATATTATCTAGGTGTCCTTCCTTCCCACACCTAAAGCATTTCTTCATTCCCTTCAGGTGATTTTTGGGGTTTTTCTTCCATAACCTTTGAAAAGTGGGATTTTTGAATTTATTATCATCATTATATTTCTCCATCAGATGGAAAGAATTAAACTACACATTATTCTTATTATCCCCATGTTGTCCTTAATATTTTTCAATCTATATTTTTGCATCTTAGGAACATCAGACAATTTCCTCATAGTTATCAAAGTCATGGATCCACAAGGCATTTTGTAGACTAGGATTTAGCCCACCAAAGAAGTGTCCATCCTTGAATTAGAGGGTAAAAAATACCAAATTCATATATTTAAAGTCTATTTAGGTATACCTCATACACCCTAATATATCCACAATCTTTTTTTCTTGAGTGTAAGGAAATACCATTCCATTTTACGATGGAGAGTGTGAGGAAAATATTTATCTATTTTTTCCACAAGTCGTTCAATTCCATTTCATAAAACTATTCCATTGATTTCATATCATTGATCAATTATCACCACTGATCAGCTTCTACCTCCATACAATAAAAATCCAAAATAACCTTCTATTTTTCGAAACAATAAAGGACAGAGAAGATCAGATCAATGAAGTTGATTCATTACTGTGAGATTAATGGATCAGATGATATATTCAAAGTTGAAGGCTTTTGTCTCATGAGGATATCAATTATGGATTTTTATTTAATAGGGGGATTTGGACACTACTCATGATCCAGGTTTCTATTAATAATATGAGTTATCTAAGATTGTATCTTCACAAAGTTCATGATTCCTACTCCAATTGGGTTTGGAATCTCATTGGGTCAATCATCACATTTCCTGTCACATTGATTATTTACCTAATTACTCATATTTATAGCCATTGTATAGAATATAATAAAAACCATGGGTGATTATTTTCAAAATATTAAACTCATAAAATTTAATCCAATTAAAATAAAGGGATAAATTATAAATTATATTAATTTCCTTAAAATATGAATTTCTTGGATTCAACCTATGTTATACATTATTTATTTGGTAACATGTATTCTTATCGGTATTTCGTTTTTCCCTTAGTGGTTTGTAATGAGATTATGAATTTAACAAATCATATCCCCTTGGAGTGTCAATCCAAGTGTGTAGTAAGACCCATTTTCATGTACCAGGTTACCTCGAAAAGGCTCGTAACACATGGTCAGAGCCATTACTCCTAGGTACATCTCTTCCAAAACCACATCCACTTATAGAATCCAGAAGAGATGTATTTTCTTGATAAAAAACATACTATACACTTAAAAAATTTTGGGTATGTTTTTCTATACTTAGTATTATCAATTATGATTTCTCTAGAGTAATCTAATCATAATCTCAAAAAATAAATAAACATTTTCTCCCATACCCACTTTAATAACCGTGACTTTTATTTCACATTAATACTCGATTTATTTAATAATATTAAAATTAATAAAACAATATCTATAAGTATAGTGTATTTGGGAATTAGTTACATTACCTAAAAACTTAAAACATGAAATACATCATCTTTATAGAAAGCCTCCTTAACATGTTCATATTATTCCCTCGTACTTAAAACAACATATGATAAACTGGTGATAAACATAAGAAATGGGTGATCTATAAAACCCAGTAAGGGAAGAAAATAGGAATAATATGAATAGAATAATATATGTTAAATTATATATATATACCAATTTGGATTAAAAATAGTTGTAATCATAAACATGAACAATAGGAAATGATATATCATGATAATCATAACATGGGAAATGTTGCGTCAACTTAAAACACTACATTATAAACATATTCCAAGGCTAAAACCACCAAGACAAAATGGTGGAAAACGTCCCATAAGATAATTAGGATCACTCCCTATCCCAACATGACCTATAATGATACTAAGCATTATCCAATGCATTAGACACTATCTGGACACACCCATCATATTCATTTCACTCTCATGCTTAATTGTTCTACCTAGATAATAAAACATGGATTCATTCATCATTATAATTTATTCAAATATTAGGTAGTGTTGAATAAACATGTGTAAGTACCCAATTAAAATTTACATGTGAAAAAATGTGAACACACATGATATGAAATTAGTATGGTATTCACTATACAATTGTTTTTGAATGGAAGATGGTGGTGAAATTTTGGCTATATAATGAGGTCACATAAACATTCATAGAAATGGGTTGATGAGAGAGAAAGGATTATCTCATAACATAGACTTAAAATGTGAATTAATAGGAACATGGAAAATTATATCCCAATATTAGAATTATGGAAATAGACGGTATATTGTCAGGAAGAAACTTGAATTGAGAAAAGAATCCAAACTATATTTCAGCATGATACTATGTGTACATAAAGGATCATGGGAGGATTAATGAGGGGGAAATGGGATATCATAATTTATAAATTAATGGGAGATTAATGGGAATATGGAAAAATATTTTACCACACAATCAAATGGAATTTATATATGTAACAAAACAAAGTTCTTGAATGGAAATTTGAAGAGAGAAATACCTTATAAAATTTCTGCATCGTAGCAGGTGTACATAAAGGATCTTGGGAGGCTTAATGAGAGTGAAAATGGTATATCATCATGTATAATTAATAATTAAAATTTTTAGGAAATGGAATAACATATCCCATGATGAATAAATGTAAATTAAGAGTCATAACATAAAATAGGTTCTTGAAATAAATGCGAGTAGAAGATTCCTTAAAAACGTTAGGTTTACTAACCTATTAGATAAAGTTAAAAATGAGAGATGATAAATATAATATTATTAAAATAACACAAATTAGATAATAAGGGAATGTTTATAAATAATTTAAAATATAAAAAATTGCAATTAAGAAGAAAAATTTCAATGAAGTTTCTGGAATTGAAGGAAAGTGATGTAGGTGAGGATCCCCTACATGAGTGTGAAACTAAAAGGATTTGGAGGGGATTATTTGGATCTTGGTAGAACCTTAGGATGTTTCCAGGGATTTTAGGGAATGGTGTGTTCATGATAAAAATATTTTACTGATGATAAATGATAGTTTGGGTGGATTTGTGTATGAAGATAGAGAGATTTCATTATTATTTATGTTTTGGATTCAATATACTAAAATTCCCAAAACAAAAAAATGTCCCATAATTTTTCCCAATGGTTGTTTCCAAATGGATGTTTTTTATGTGCAAGTAAATAACTTATTAAAACAATTCCCTTTTATATGTGGAGGTGAGTCACACTCTTAAAGAAATGATTTTAAAACCATAAAATATATTATTTGTTTTGAAGGATTTATAATGGATTTAAAAAATAAATCAAATAAACATAAAATAAAATTATTTTAAAGGGTAAAACTTTATTTTTTCATGAATCCCGTTTATAGTAATTATTACATCACTTTTGGCCAAGTATGATTTTATAAAACCAAATGTATATTTCTACGATATTTAATTTTTACCTGAAAATTTGATTATCTCAGAAAATTATGAAAAATTAACCAATGGATAAATTAATCACTATGACTCCATAAATAATATTCATTTTATCTAAATAATTTTAAAATGATTCAATTATTACATTAAAAATAAAATTACCATTTTTTAAAAAATGATGGGTTTTTTAGACCACAACTTTTATCCATCACTTATAAATATTTTATTTGATTATACAATTATTCATATTTGATAAAAATTAATCAATAATAATATTTTATTGAGATATTATTTATTTTAAAAATTCATAAATTTTATAAATTCATTAATTTAATTTTAATATTAATGAAAAATAAAATTTGGCTATTATTGTATCAAAAAAAAATAATTTACAAAGTAAACATAATAGGATAAAATTTGATCATTATTCTATACAAAATAATATGTATATTCTTATTTTTGGGGTCTTGATACATATTCCTTTAATACTAAAATCATTCTTTTTAAGATTAAGGTGCATTATGGTGGGACTTTCATGGGGTGGTTCAACGAACATGGTTTGGGCCGCGTTGTCAGTGAGCTTGAACTTTTACCATAAACAGTTGGGCTAATGATTAAGTTGTTGGATATCAGCTTGAGATTAGTGAAGGAAAAATACCAGAGACACTATCTCCCTTATAATCTTCAATAATTTTGCTTCATATGGTATGATTTTACTAGTTGAGGAAATTAGTTATTTTGTCTATCTCAATTGGATTGTTAAAATCCTATATTTTTACTAACCACTTGATCAATGTTCAAAGACTATATTATCTACATAAATGATTCATAACAGTAAATTATATTCAATAGGATATAATTAAACCAAATAATTTCATGTGTTCTCTATAACCATATTTACTCAACAAGATGTTTAATTAAATCAAAAGGATAATTTTATTTGTAACAGTTCAGGTTGTTTCAATGGTATTGAATTTGTGATAGTAGAAACATAACCATATGATTTGTTATTATTATTTCGTTATTATGATTATAGTGAATAATTTTACATATGATGGCAGTTAATTTGTGTATATTATTTTTTAGAGTGATATTGATGATCTTTTTGTATAATGTGAATAAATTGGACAAGAGTTATAGGATAGGTGTATAATGTATATGGATGGGGAATGGGAAAATGAAATAATTATGTGGGATTAGTGGGGTATTATTATAATTGAATTTAGAAATTATAAACTTAATATTTGAATGTTGTTAATGGGATAAAATAAGTAATATGGAATAATTTAATTAAATACTGAAATAAAAAGTGGATAATGAAAAATGTGATGACTGATATATAATTATGAAACGGTTAAATTAATAAGACGAATTATTAAATTAATTTTATGTTTTTTGAGTTGACTTATTGTATGTTTATAGTTTATATTAATTGTTATCTCTAAGTAATGATGTGGTTATCAGTTGGTTATAAAGGTGACATCATAGGATAAAAATCCAATGTTGGGATTTCTATGTTAATATAAACCATCTTATCTTATATTATTTCTTATACACTACCGCCAATGTTAGATAATATAACTAAAACCTATATAAGGTTTTGGATAGTGTGTAAACCCCCAATATATTGGATTTGGTATGAAAAAATAGATGAATACTCCCCCTCTCCTTACTTCCTTCCAGCTATGGTAGTGGTGGTGATTAAGGTATGTGACTGCAGTTGTGGTTATTATACATGGATGTGGAATGTGGTTATTTTATTTGGTTGGGGTATGTGGTTATGGTATGTTGATGTGGTATGTAAATATTGTTTTTGGTTTTGGTATATGAATTTGTTATGTTTTGATAGTAGTTAGACATATTCCATTGGGATGTGAGAGTAACTAAATCTATGAGAAGTAGGTGTAGAATATCTCATTTTAAATATATTATAATTTATTATACTTGTGTTTTATATAAATTTGGTAAATAATAATGTGGTGATAAGGGTTAGTAGTTTGACATAGGATGAAAATGTGTATAGGTTTGGTAGTTTATTCTTGAAAATATTAATATTACTCTTCCAAACTGGAATACGAGTTTATAATGAGGAATATATATAGTATACAAATAAAATCACCCCTAATTCTATATAAATTTTATATATTCTCAATATAGTGTTAGAGAAAGAGAAAAACCCTACTATATAATGAAATTGGTATTTTAATGATATTGGATGAGTCATTGTTATCTTAGGTTCTTTTTCTTTTCATATTTTCTTTTAGTGTTATATTGGTTATATGGAATCGTACACACATTCATGTTGTTGAGGATTAGTAGTTTATATATATTTCCAATTATTAAAGTAATAAATTACACCCACATTTTATTACATATATTCTTAGAGCTAGTTTTCTACCCATGGCCTATTAGATGGGGGGTTAGAGAACACTCTCATTTTCACTACTAGATTAGGAGGGGTTATAGTGGATTTGGGTCCTGATAGTGTGGTACTAAACCTATTGTATTTTGAATGAATTTTGTAGGGGGGATTTTTGATGATTTCATTGGTTTAGTAGGAAAATAATATCATTTTAGATTAACAGTATGTAATCTAGGGAGAAATGATAAGATGTATGTGACCCTTAAATTATTTTATAAGGAACTTGATAGTTTACATAACATGCTTATGTAAGAGTGTATTTATTTTTGGGTAGTGAATTAGGTGTTGTATATGGATTATCTATGTTTTCAAATGTGTTTGGATATAAAAAATTTACTGAGAAAATTAAATTAATATAATTAAAAGAGTTTAAATCAATTCCATATTATAGGAATATGAGTTTTTTTATTTATAGATATGAATGGTTAATGATGACAAATATGGTTCAGGTTGGATAGTTGTAATAGGGAAAAGAAATTTATCATAGACGAAATGACCTTGAAGAGGATTATTCATAAAGGGAAACCCTACATTATTTTTTAGGATCTTTTGAGGTATGAAGGACATACCACTGATCAGATTATAAAGTGGTAGGAGAGTAATATTGAGATTATTTTTTATTGAATCACAGGAGTATGGAGCCTTGATTCTATTATTGGTGATTATATATGAGGCCTGGCTCAGTAGTGGTGGATTATTTATTTAGGCATTATAAACAATCATGCCTTAGTTAGTTGATTTTCAAAAGTCAGTTTTGGGAAAATTTTATATCTCTAAAATTAAAGGTACAATATAAATAAAAATAGGTATTAGAAAATGTTTTTTCAATACATGGTGGTTTTAACTGGAAACCATTTATTCACTGAGAATATGTAAAACACTGAATTTTCTTGAGTTTATTATTAATTAGAATAATTCTTATGAAACCGTTATTGATCTCTAACTTGTGGAAGTTTTGAAACATCCATAATAACAAATGTTATGGTTTTATTCAAATAATTTTCTATAATATCCCTCTGATTACAACTACCTCCAAAATATTAGCGGATTTTTATGAATTTTTTTTATAAAATTAGTGGAATTTATTTTCGCTAATAATAAATTAGTGGTGGTTTAGTTGTATATATTGGAGGTTTTTCAATGAGTAGTGATGGTTTAAATCAACTGTAATTATATAATGGTGGTTTAGACAACCATTAATTATATAGAAGTGCTTTAAATGACCATTAATGAAAAATAAAATAATAAAATAATAATGGTCTTCTGAATATGATACCTCCCACAATATAAAATAAAAATATATACATAGGGAATATAATTCAATAATTTTATTATTTGAACAAAAAAAGAGTACAATTACATACATTATATCAAAATATTTTTTTAAACCTAAAAATTATTATTTTTAAGTCAAATGATAAAAAGAAAAATATATAAGTTTAAAGGTTCCGGCCATAGTGGAAGCGCGTAGGTGGATGTTCCCACTTGTCTTTTTTTCATTAAAAATGATCAATACAGGATCAATACGACGATAAAAGCCAGTCTCCACGGATCGAATCACAGAAATGGACAAAGAAAAGAAATGTCCCGGAACCACAAAGTAGGATCGTTACAGGTTGATTATAATTAATTTAATCAATTGAAAAGAAATACCTTTTGGGTGTTCTTTCTTCATTGATGTTCTTGATCACGTTCTGATGTGATTCTTCATTGTGTCATAGAAGACAAGTGTAGACTTCCTCTAGCGGTGATCCACATGTATACCTTGTATATCGGGACGTCACCAAAGGAGTCTCCGGGTGCTAGCGTGGAGAATCGTTTTCTTGCGTTGTCCGCCTTAGAAAATCTTGATCCGATGTAAGAGGATATCTCTCAGTCTTGAGAGCGTTCTTAGAGGAAAATGTTTTTTCAGCCATGATAGAATTTTCTAGAGTTGTTGTGCACAACGATTCTCTTGTGTGTCGGAAAAGAGTTGGGGTTGTGAGGATATTTATAATCAGGTTTGAGGTTGTAGAGTTATGACAATAAATAAACGCGTTGCACATTTTATTTATTTAATTCAATCTTATTTAAAATCCCCATGTCGAATAATTAATTTGTTGACATGTGATCATGCTAATTATAATAAATATCATTTAAAACAATATTATATCCTCAAGATCCTGACTGGAAAAACTACACGGCGTGTATTAATAAATACACGGCGTGTACTTGTTTGTCATTGTAAACTGCACGGCATGTACATTCAATGTACACGGTGGGTATATCTTGATTTCATTTATTCATTTCCTTTCCATAATGAAAACTACACGGTGTGTCATTATTAATACACAATGTGTACTTGTTTTCCATGAAAAACTACACAACATGTAATCTTTAATACACTGCGTCTATATCTTGTTTTTCATTTCCTTCTTCCTTGAATCATTAAAATGATCTAGGCTTCCTTGAATAATTATTAAACCACGTACGAGAATAATCGTTATTCTACTTGAGATACTTGAATAAACTTAGTGTGTGACCCTCTAGGCCTCTTTCTCGTTGGCATTAGGCGAGCTTGCCTAAAGTCCAAGATTACTGTCTAGTAACAGGTCAAGGCACCCATGAGAAAGAAGTTGATTCCGCATTGACGTAACAACTCATATGAATGCTTACTGTGTAATTTAATCCCTTTGTCTTGATATCTCATCAAGCAGGTTTCATGGCAGTGTCATAAACCTATATGCTTGATCTGTCATTCTTTGAATTCCTAAAATAAACTAGTCGTTTACACCATGGCCATGGAATTTAAAGAGACAGTTCTGTTTCAATCAAAGGGATGAGATATCAACTTCCATAAATGGAAGGGGAAAATCCTTCCTCGACTTATCCAATAACAACATGTCACTCATGACGCACCCAATGTACTCTACTTCCCGCCAACTATCTACTTGACAGTTTTCATCAGTAAATCTAAGTGCGCGAGTCATGACATGAGTTAATGATAATCTTCCAATCTAAGGACCATTACAAACACTCGTAGATAGCAATGTCTGATGACACCAAGACGTGAGGAATTGCTACTAGCGGGTCTGTTCTGATAATCTCCCATCTTGGATATTACCAAGTGCGAACTCCATGAGAGAGAGTCTTGTCTTCTTACGAGTTCTCTCACATGACGATATATATTCTATGTGTCCTATCATAGTATTCCATCCAACCATAGAACTTTATTTAAGAATATTGTTATAGCATTTCAAGGTTCTTATCACAGCGGGGATCTTCCATGACCTGATCAATGCAACAATATTCCCGGACATTATTATATTATAGTCATGCAGAACAATGAACAATATATAATAAGTGAAAATTCATGTAATCAAAGTACAAAACAGTTGGTTCTTAGGACACCAACCCTTAGAAACTCCCACTTGGACTAGAGACAACTGCCTACCACGTTTCGTCTGCTAGACCTCACATGATGATCATGTTTTTGCCGAGTCAAGGCTTTAGTCAATAGGTCCTCCACATTGTCTTCCGTGGAAATAATGCTCACTGCAACTTCACCTCTCTGAGAAAAATCCCTCAAGAGATGATACTTCCGAAGTATGTGCTTTGTCTGCTGATGTGACCTTGGCTCTTTAGCAAGTGCCACCACTGCAGTATTATCACAATAGGGTGTGATAGGATTGTTACTACTCAGAACTACATCCAGCTCTTAAATGAAGCTTTGCATCCATATTGCTTCTTTAGCTGCCTTAGAAGCTGTGATATAATCAGACTCCACTGTATAATCTACCACCACACTTTGCTTTGAGCTCTTCCAGCTCACTGTACCTCCATTCAAACTGATGATGTATCTAGTCTTCGACTTCATGTTATCTTGATTAGTCTGGAAACGAGCATCTACATGTCCTCTGATGAATAGTTCCTCATCTCCTCTATAAACCAGGTACATATCCTTAGTATGCCTTAGATACTTAAGGATAGTCTTGACTGCCATCCAATGGCGGTCTCCTGGATCAGCTTGATCTCTGCCTACCGCACTTGATGCATAAGAAACATCTAGCCTTGTACATAGCATAACATACATTACTGACCCAATTGCGGATGCATTAGGGATCCTTGCCATTCTCTTTATTTCTCATGTGTCTGAGGACACATTTTCATGGAATGATGAATGCCATGTGACACTGGAAACAATCTCCTCTTGGACTGTTCCATAATGAATCTATTCAGTATCTTATCAATGTATGTACTTTGACTCAGGCCCAACATTCTCTTTGATCTATCAGGATGGATCTTGATCCCAAGAATATATGCTGCCTCACCCAAGTCTTTTATGGAGAAGAATTTATGAAACCATGCATTAACTTACTGTAAGATAGGTAGTTCATTTCCAATCAGTAATGTTTCATCGACATATACTATTATGAAAACAACTTCACTTCTACTAGACCTCTTGTAGACACAAGGATCACATTCATTCTTAACAAATCCAAATTCCATTAAACCTTCATCAAAACGAATGTTCCATGACCTTGATGCTTGTTTTAATCCATAAATGGATTTCGGCAACATTCATACCTTGTTGGCATCCTTTGGAGTCACAAACCCTTCAGATTGTGTCATGTAGACATCTTCCTCGAGGTTCTCGTTAAGGAATGCTGTTTTGACATCCATTTTCCACATTTCAAAGTCATGGTAAGCGGAAATGGCCAATATGATTCTGATGGATTTCATCATCGCAACCGGTGAAAAATATTCATCATAGTCAATTCCTTAACGCTATCAATTTTTTTTAACCAATCGTTCCTTAGAGGTGCTGACTTTCCCCTCCATTTCCAGTTTCTTATTGAATACCCATTTATTACCAATAGGCTTTACATCAACTTGAGGATCTACCAAAATTCAGACATTGTTTTGGTACATGGAATCCTTTTCAGAATTCATGGTTTCTTGCCACTTGGAAACATCTGTGCCTTCATCTACTTCCTTATAGGTAAGAGGATCATCATTGTCAACCAATAATGAGTCACCATCCTCGGTGACAAGAAAACCATATTGTTCTAGTTCTCTCACCTCTCTCATGCTCCTACGCAGTTCTTCTGTCTTTGGAACCGATTGTTCTTCCACGAGGCTTTGTGGAATCTATTATTGTACCAACTCTTGTGTATCTTGAGCATCGACTTCATCGAAGTCTATCTCTCTCCCACTATCTCTTTTGGAGATGTGCTCCCTCTCAAGGAATATGGCGTGTCCTTCCACTGTAACCTTTTTGTCTGAGGGGTTTTATAGGTAATATTCCCTTATTTCCTTAGCATATCCTATAAAGACACACTTTGTGCCTCGAGGTGCAATTTTGTTACATAAAGATGCCTTAAAAAATGCTTCGCTGCCCCACACATGTAAATTTGATAACATGGATTTGCTTCCACTCCATAACTCGTATGGAATACCATTTATCGATTCAGTCGGTACCTGGTTTAGAATGTGTGCTTCTATTTGTAATGTATATCCGTAAAAGGATAATGGAAGACTCGCATGAATCATCATTGATCACACCATGTCCAACAGGGTGCAGTTCTTCCTTTCACTTACACCATTCCATTGCGGTGTGTAAGGAGGAGTGAGTTGAGATAGAATCCCAAACACCCATAAGAAATCAATGAAGTCCTGATTAAGATATTATCCTCCTCTGTCTGAGTGGAGTTTATTAATCTTCTTACCAAGCTGGTTATCAACATAATTCTTGTATTCTTTGAACCGATCAAAATAATTTGACTTATACCTCATTAAGTAGATATATCCATTTCTACTAAAATCATCAGTTAAAGTTATGACGTACAAGAACCCACCCCTTGATTCAACTAAAAATGGTCCACACACCTCTGTGTGAACTAATTCTAGAAGCTCTTTAGCTCGTTCACCTTTCCCACTAAATGGGGCTTTGGTCATTTTTCCTTGTAGACACGCATGACATACACCAAGTGGTTTTAGTTTGAAAGAATATAAATACCCATCTTGATGTAATTTTGTCAAACGTTTCTCATTGACATGACCTAGCTGGTGATGCCAAAGTTGGGTGTGGTATGATTCATGTGAATTAACATTGTTATCGATTGAATTTACTTGGTCTGTGTAGTCTAACACATAAAGGATTTTATATAAATGTTCCCTACCAAAACAAATGCTATCTTTATAAAAATAGAAACATCCACTTACATACATGAAGATGATTCCATCAGTATCTAATCTGGATACTGAAATAATGTTTTTGGATATAGAGGGTACATAATAACATCCTTTCAAAACCAAGACCATCCCAGTAGGAAATGTGAGGTTGTAGTCCCCGACAGCTACAACAGCAAGTCTGACTCCGTTGGCTCCACGTAGATCTACCTACCCTCGATCAATCTTCGTGAATCTACTTGGTTCCTGTATTTGGATACAGATGTGAGCACCACAAGCCGTATCTAATACCCAATTAGTAGAAACAGATAGATTTCATTCGATAAAAAACACACCTGAAGCTTCCCCTTTCATCCTTGGCTGGGTGGATTTTTTCTTCCAATGGCCCTTCTTTCCACATGCGAAACAAACAACATCTAGTTCCTTTGCCTCCCCTTTGATCGTCCTTTTCATGGAAGGCCTTGAAGAATATTTGGGCTTAAAGATCTTCGCCTTCCCTTTACTTTTATTCACCTGGAGGATAGAAGGCTTTTCACGCTTCATGTTATTGTCCACTTGGCGAATAAGGATAAGAAGATCAGACATAGACTTCCCAATGTTGTTCATGTTGAAGTTCACAACAAAGTTTGAGAAGCTTTGGGGGAGTGATGTGAGAATGAGATCAGTACCCAGTTATTCAAGGAGTTTAAACCCTAGAACCTCCAAGCTCTCAATGTAGACAATGAGATTGACTACATGAGGCCCAACTAAGGCACCCTCTTCAATCTTGCTCTGAAATAGAGCCTTGGAGATCTCAAACCTTTCTTGTCTTGATCTCTTCCAGTATAGACCAAGGAGGTGGTCGAGCATGCTATAGGAATCCATGTCTTCATGAGACATCATGAGCTCACTAGAAATTGATGATAGCATCAAACATTGAACTTTAAGTGCATCGTTCAAATGTTGATCATAGACTAGGTAATCTTCATCACTCTCCCCTGGGGCAGGGGAAGCAAGAAGTGAGGAATCCAGCATGTAAAACATTCGTTCCTGGTGTCGGATAACCCAAAGTCGCCTAAACTATTCCAGAAAGTTACTGCCAGTTAGGATGTTGTCTTTAACCAGAATTGATCATAGAGAAAATGTGGTTGATGTGTTTGTCATTTTTATTCTACAAATTAAAAGACCAGAATTATCAGTACTTTATAGATTACATTTTATGAGAAAAAATAAATTTTATTAAGTCTCCCACTATTTTATCAAGTCCTAATGGCCCTCACCATTGAACTAGGAATGTCCAGTTTCTTTGACATTCTAGTGGCAAGGATCCATATCCCCCTTCACATAACCCCAAAATGGGTTGGTCATGCTATTTTAAGGTATTTAGGTAGGCATGTCTTTGCCAACTGTGAGCTTACAGTTCCTTTATCTGTTGAGTGGACTCCCCAATCCTGAAATCATGACTTGGATTTCCTCAACTCTTGTATCCAATATTACATCATGTATAGCAAGGGCTACTTCTCTTGATGTAATATGGTTAAGTCAAACCGAAACCTTTCATAAGGGCTTCCTTTATAAATGTATGTGTCCCAAAATGGGTTGGTCAAACACTTAGTTTTATTGAGTCTTTCCCTTAATCAAGTAACTGAAGGATTGGTCTTACTTAATATGGTATTTAAGGGATTTTATTCTGTATGCGTATTTGTGCATTATCACATGCTTGTTAATATTAAGTGATGCTTTCTGAAGTAATTAACCATGTTCCGATAATGTTTACTCATAGTCCAGTTTTTTATTTTATTCCATCTTTTCATGCTTGTTTATTTTATTAATTATGTGATCATGAAAACACATACATAGTAAATAAACCATGCAATCTGACAGAAATAAAATAGTATGGCATGATCATGAGCTTCTATTGGTTAGGTTATCTAGCGTTTTTGATAAGCTTACTCTAACCTAGGGAAAAACACATTTGAACCTGGTGGTTTGTGTTTTGCTACTCCCACCTGTCCACCTTTGTATCTTCTTGCGTCGGTTTCACCTCGGCTTCGGTATTTGAACCATCTCCTCTGGATTGGGAGATCCTCCATTACATGGGTTTACATTAAAGAAACCATGGGCACACAAGCCCTACATTTTATTTGTATAAGTCTCGCATGCCAACGAATTTAAATTAAATAAATTTAAATGAAAACATACACATACAAAGGGTCTTGGGACTAGCTCATGATCATCCATAGCATGCAACAACATTTACACAAATTTAAAATTCAAACTATTTTAATCGTTCTTTCATTTAAGATAAGTCGCACTCGATTTAAATTAATTATGATCTTATAATTAATCAATTATTTATCTTACATTCATTTCTAAATTTCCTTGAGATTATGCTAATCCATATTACATGTACAGTTCTTTGTACATTGGAGGAAACTTGGTGAAATTCCATTTCTAGAAAGTACACTGTGTGTAGTTTATACTTACATGGCGTGTATTTCCTTTCACTCTTTATCCAAAGTACATTCCGGGGGCTTTGGCATGTTTTCTGTACTTTGGAAATTTTGGAATACACGGTGTGTAGATAAATCATACACGGCGTGTACTTCCTTGTTACGCGGTAACCAGCCTGGCGATCCCGTGTACGCGGTACACGACCTATCCTTGCACACGATTTCACCTGGGTCGGAACGGAATACACGACATGTTTCTCCAACATACATGTTGTGCATTCCTATTTCCACGTGCCGATCAGTTGTGGTCAACACAACAATATTAATACTTAGGAATATTCAATTCACATGGCGTGGTTTGGCAGACTAGTGCCGGTTCATTGATCCTATGTACACGACGTGTAGTTTTAATTACACGTCATGTAATCCTGTGCTGTACAGACAGAAAGAGCGACTCCTCCGGATGAGTTCCTCATTTTTATTTTAATCAAAAT
This sequence comes from Viscum album, assembly GCA_963277665.1. Lineage (NCBI taxonomy): Eukaryota > Viridiplantae > Streptophyta > Magnoliopsida > Santalales > Viscaceae > Viscum > Viscum album. The sequence continues at coordinate 2,082,108,427 of OY728146.1, forward strand.
TAAAATTAAAAGTTCATTTCTTTGATGTGAATCGAGAAACGAAAGAGGAAGAACAGATCTTGTTTATTCAGATTTATAGAACGATTTATTTTGAATTGAATAAAATATAAATGTGTAAATTATCAACAAAACTTAAATAACTATAATCAACGTTGTATCCTCCCTCTGAAACCATTTGAAGGTTCTGGGTGCAGCGAAAGCGCATAGGTGGATGTTCCCACTTGGCTTTTTTTCATTGAAAATGATCAATCCAGGATTAATATGATGATAAACGACAGTCTCCACGGACCGAATCACAGAAATAGAAAAAGAAAAGGAAAGTCCCAGAACCACAAATTAGGATCATTACAGGTTGATTATAATTAATTTAATCAATTTAAAAGAAATACATTTTTGGTGTTCTTTCTTCGTTGATGTTCTTGATCATGTTCCGATGTGATTCGTCATTGCGTCACAGAAGCCAAGTGTAGAATTCCTCTAGCGGTGATCCACACGTGTACCTCATATATCGGGATGTCTCCAAAGGAGTCTCTAGGTGCCAGTGTGGAGAAACCTTTGCTTGCGTTGTCCACCTTAGATCATCTTGATCCGGTGGAAGAGGATCTCTCTCGGTCTTGAGAGAGTTCTTGGAGGAAGAGGTTCCTTCGGCCTTAAATGAATTCTCCAGAGTTGTTGTGCACAATGATTATCTTGTGTGTCGGAAATGAGTTGGGGTTGTGAGGATATTTATAATTAGGTTTGAGGTTGTAGACTTATGAAAATAAATAAATGCGTTACACGTTTTATTTATTTCATTGACTCTTAATTAAAACCCCCATGTTGAATAATTAATTCCTTGACAGGCGCTCACGTTGATTATAATAAATATCATTTAGAAAAATCTTATATCCTTAAAATCCCGACTGAAAAAACTAAACCGCGTGTATTACTAAATACATGACATGTACTTGTTTTTCATTGAAAACTACATGGCGTGTACATTCAATATACACGATGTGTATATCTTGTATTCATTTATTCATTTCCTTTATAAAAAAGAAAACTACACGGTGTGTATTTATTAATACATGACGTGTAATTGTTTTCTATGAAAAACTACACGACGTGTAATCTTTAATACACGACGTGTTTATCTTGTTTTTCATTTCCTTCTTCCTCAAATCATTAAAATGATCTAGGCTTACTTGAATAATTATTAAACCACCTATGGGAATAATCTTTATTCTACTTGAGATACTTGAATACACTTAGTGTGTGACCCTCTAGGCCTCTTTCTCGTTGGCATTAGGCGGGTTTTCCTAAAGTACAAGATTACTATCTAGCAATGGGTCAAGGCACCCAAGAGAATGAATTTGACACCGCATTGACGTAACACCTCATACGAATGCTTACTGTGTAATTTAATCCCTTTGTCTCGATATCTCATCAAGCAGGTTTCATGGCAGTGTCATAAACCTATATGCTTGATCCGTCATTCTTTGACTTCCTGAAATCAACTCGTTGTTTACACCGTGGCCATGGAATTTAATGTGACAGTTCTATTTCAATAAAAGGGCCAAGATATCAACTTCCATAAAAGGAAGGGACAAATACTTCCTCGACTTATCCATTAACAACATATCACTCGTGACACACCCAACGTACCCTACTTCTTGCCAACTGTCTACGTGACAGTTTTTGTCAATAAATCTAAGTGTGCGAGTAATGACATGAGTTAATGATAATATTCTAGTCTAAGGAGAATTACACACAATCGTAGATAATAGTGTATGATGACACCAAGACATGCGGAATTGCTACTGGCAGTTCTGTTCTCATAATCTCCCATCTTGTAGATTACCAAGTGCGAAATCCATGAGAGAGAGTCTCATCTTTTTACGAGTACTCACACATGACGGTCCTTATACTATATGTCCTATCATAGTATGTCATCCAACCATAGAACTTTATTTAAGAATATTGTTATAGCATTTCAAGGTTCTCATTACAACGGGGACCTTCCACGACCTTATCAATGCAACAAATATTCCATGACATTATTATATTATAATCATGAAGAACAATGACCAATATATAATAAGTGAACATTCATGTAATCAAAGTACAAAATAGTTGGTTCTCATGACACCAACCCTTACAAATTTTTCATTACCAACAATTGACATTAAAAGTTGAATCAAAAATCTATAATAATCCCCTTATTGAGGTGACTCTCCCCATAAAAATCATGATACAAATTTTCCTTTCAAATACCAACCGATGGTGAATCTACTAACTCTATTAAATGTAATTTATAATATAAAATAGTTTTAATTATATTATGTATTAAACATATAAAATTATATATATAATATATATATATGTAATAATAATTAGACGTATACTTAAGAGTAATATTAGATTAAAAAACAGAAATATTTATTCTGAATTACATTCAGTTGTTGATAAAAAATATCATTCTTATAATTGATTGGAAGGTGACTCAAATCATGATAAATGATTTGAAGTGAAATCATCTCACATGAAATAGTACCAAAAATATTCCCTTATAAGACTTCAACATCATATATATGTACCCCAATCCTATCAAATGGAATGAATACTTTAAAATCCCTCATCCTCTAAACATCTAATGTAAGTTCCCATCATTAAATATTAGATAATCTTGAGTTTTATGTCATCAATTCATCCCCTTACATTTGAGGGTCTTTTCCGGAATATTTTTTTATAAAATTAGTTCACATCTCATATATAAAAAAACCATATTTTACAATGTAGACACTGATAACTAGTATACATTTTTATATAATAAAAATATTTAAAAATGAAACGTGTTTTATTTTCATGAAAAATATTTTTGACATTTAACCTAACTTCTTCTTTATACTCACACTTCCTTAATAACTGTGAATTTTTTTAAAATGATGGATGAGAACAAAAAAATCAGCAAGGGGCATAAAAATAAATATATTTTAGTCCAGTGAAAAACATTAAAACACATAATATGATAACATTAATCATATTATTATTTAAGCACATTAAATAAATCACTTCCAAATGAAAAACACACACCATTTACTCAAAGAAATCATTTAAAAACCATATCATAAAATTAAAAACATATTTTGGAAACCTAGTATAACATATTCATTACCTGTTTTAATACCATGTTAGAAATAATTGGATCCCATTTAAATCCCTCAGAGAAAGTACACTAGTTACTCACTCCTAATCGTATTTTAAGATAAGAAATATTACCCAGCGAATTATATATCTATAGTTGGGATCACTCGTCATATAATTTATATCGGGATCACCTATTTTTGATGATCTACAATGGGGCCCAACCCATTATATAAGATATATGTGGATCACTAGTCCATCATGAATTATAATGGAGATAAACTCTTTTATATTATGTATGAGGATCACTCATTTGAAATGTATAATTCTTAAGTACTATATCATGAATAAATTATTGTATTCTTGTAAATTATTATAATGAAATATTTTAAAAACAATTGTAAACCCCTATGAAAAACACCTTTAGATATCTAAATATTATTTTCTTTTAAAAAAAATTTTCAGTACAGAACTTGAAATAAAAAGTGAAAGATAGTTATTATTTGAATAAAAATGAAATATTTTAAGGGATTCATTACTTCAAATATTGGTTATGGTGGAAGGAAAAGTCTTATGAACCATATACATTAAAATAGATCATTACTTTTGTCTTTATTTTAAAAACATTTTGTACGAGACACATAATAAGATTCCATTTGAAAACCATTAAAATAATGTCAAAATATATAAATATAAATTCTATATAATTATTTTATTACCATATAAATACATCTATAAAATATTTTTATGGAATATGGACATAGAATAAGAAGAGATAAAAAGGAAACAATAAAAGGATATTTTTAAAACAAAGTCCTTTACCTTCAGTCTGAATCATCATGTTCATTTTTTATACCCTTTAATAATAAACTTATTAAAATTTTTAATTTCATATAATTTTTTCATTTTTTTATTCATTTTTATCAGGTTATAATTAACAACTTAATCAATTATGTACATGTTGATTTTTTTATGATATTCGAGTCATATATCTAAAATGACTTTGGTAGATTGACAATGGTCAAAGAGTTCATTATTACATCATCTAAATAAAAAAATCATGATATAATTATCGTTTTTATACATCAATTAGACCTTTAAACCCAATAATGAAAGATGGTTATGATAAATAAACTAAATTACAATCACAAAGATAGTAATCCATACTTATGCATGAGTAACATTTCTGTTTTACAATGATAATTACGAAAATAAGGTAAGTAATATTTTACATTTAAATAATGATCATTATATAAACAATACTATATGTTTTCTTTTAACACACACACTCTCTCTCACACACACACAGATATATATATATAATTTATGTTATGTGTTGATGACAAATGAATTACAATGCTTCATGGAGGTGGTAGTCAACACATAGGCACAAACAATGTTATCATATTTTGGTTAATGTAAAGGGGAGAAAATAAATGATATATTATATTTTAATAATGTTAAATATTTCATTAATATCATATATAAACATTAATTAAATCATTATAACCATTCATGGGAGGTGGTGATGGTAGATGGTGGTCATCAGTTTGTGAGGCGATAATCAGTCGTACACATGAACAACAGTTTAGTTTACCACTTGATGGAAGTGGTGATGGATATTGGTTTTTTCATTAACGTAAAAAATATCAGTATATGGGAGAAATTGGTGTCGATATTAAAGAATGGGTGAATAATATTTTAAGTATGTGGAAGCAAAAAATAAAACAAAAATGCTAGGTTAAGAACTATGAATCTTCTTTGGCCAACCTCTTAAGAATTACACCAAAATCATTCCGGGGATGGTTTTTATCAATCAATGACCTCTATAAAGTGAGGGGGGATGAAATTTAGGGAATTCTAATGGTATTGGTTGAACAAAAGTCTTTTAAAGTGTGAATAATTGAGAAAAGGTTATCATTAATAAGAGAGGGGGGGGGGGACTCTTCGAATTTCTTGAAATATGAAATTATAATTGGAACCAAATTGATAATATTAAAATTTAAGAGAATATGATTTCTAATAATCTTATAAAATCTTATCTAGATAAGTTTTTCTCATATTTTCTCCCTTATATTTTTGTTTTAACCCTTCATTAACCCTATTCCCAATTATGGGGATATCTATGTTTTTTACTATTAAGGGGTTAATATAGGTACTATAAAAGGAAAAAAGGTTCATATATTAATGTCATCAACCATATCCCATTAAAATTTCAAAATATAACATTTTTTATTTGTAAATAATTCCATAAAATATTATTTATTATGAAGTATCATTAATTTCAATTTTATAACAATTCATTTACTTTTCATTTAATTACATAACTAAAACAAAGGAATTAAAATCTAATGATTTTAAACCATGATAATATGTCATGTTTATCTAAAATAAATCAGTAAATCCATAAATTTGTTTAAATAATTTTTATTTAAATATTTTGAAAATCATTATTTTATTTTTCTACTAATTTGATAATTAATGCTTCAGCGTTGCATTAGATATTAAGGTAATTTTCATCCCTAAAAATAAAAAATAAAAAATCATGATAAAAATAATCATTTATATTTTAAATTTATAATTATAATGATCATATTCTCTGTTTATGCCATTTTTTAAAAAATATAGTTATTAAAATAAAGAGTAAAATATTTGGCTTTTTATTCACTTAAATATTATGAAGGTCAAAATCATTGGAAAGTGGAAAAGGGGTCACATATTCTACATTTTGATATCCATCGATGAGATATACTCATAAAACTAAATTAAGGAAAGTTTTGGGGTGACTTTTAGACCTTATCTTATATTTTTAACCAAAATTACTTGATTTACCCTTTACGATGGAAACAAATATTAATAAGTTTTCTATTTATATTGACTAAAAATAAAGGGGTCTATTTACCAAAGTTGGACCTAATATTTATATCTAAGAAATTTATTTTTAAAAATTTATAACTCATAATTGGTATAATTTAATATAAAATTAAACTGAAAAATTTGTTGCAAAATGATTACTATAAATTAATTATAGTATTTTGTCATTAAAACAATAATAATAATTTTTGAAAAAAATATATGTTTAAAACATAAAATAAATTTAATAAAAAATGATTGATTATTTAATAAATACAATTATCTTGATTAGGTACATTATATACATATAAATTCATTCAAAAATATTCATAGCATCTAGTTCAATGGTTATGTTATAACATTTATATTTATATAATAATATTTCCTAGTTTGTTTAAGATCAATGTTTCATATTTTTTTCACTATAAAAATGGTTATGTTATAACATTTATATTTATATAATAATATTTCCTAGTTTGTTTAAGATCAATGTTTCATATCTTTTTCACTATCAAAAATAGTATTATTTTTCTAAAAGATATCTAGATATTATATTCCACCAATTTAAAAAGAAACTCATTGTTTAAACTTTTGGTCGATAATTAATGCTTTGAAATTTGACTATTCCATTGTGCAAGCCCGCTTATAAAAAATGGTTAATAAAACTTCCTCTTGATAAGAGATAAAGGGAAGTATGATGATCATCTATAATAACACATAAATTGGTTTCCATGTAGGAAAAATTAATGTGAAGTGAAAATATGGTCATGGAAGAATATCACATTATCCAAACAATATTTTAGAATGATAGAGATTGTTGATCATAAGTTGGTGAATGATCATAAGAAAGTAAATGTCTAGAAAACATAAAACAATTAGGTGTGAAAGTGGACATAAATTTTTTGGAAGAGAATTTAGTATGATAAATTTTTTTTATAACTTTCTCTTAGAGTTGGGGAATTATTTTACCATATAAACTAAGAACACAAGTAAATATACCTATATGATATATAGAGTTTTATCCTGTAATTAATTTCCACCACAATATCATATTTTTCCCCAATCGATGAGTATTCCCGATTAATTTTAATGATTGAATCACTACAATCAGATCATATTCTTCCCAAAATGGATAATAAGGTATTTATATTAACCAAAACCAAATTATTTAGTGCAGGGTAAGATAATTCAAAAAATCGTTAAACTATCATATGAGGAAATGAAACATTAGTCACCAAAACCTCACCAATAACACCAAAAGTTTAACTAATCTTAAAATTCATTAAAATATTCAAAATAATATTGAAACACAAAGATTAGAATAATTTGGTCACAATTTCTTCCCATGTAATTTAACATTAATTTCTAATTAACATTCTTCACCCATATACCCATAAATGCATATGCTCTAATCATATAATCTTCAAAATAAGATAATATTTTTAATAAATATCTTGCATCACCATAATTTCACAATAAAATCATACGTACTTATAAAATATAATTCATCCTTTTTTCTCAAATAGAATCCCATAATATTCAGTTTACTTTAATCATATAAGGTTCCCAAAATAGTGAACTTCTTTTGAAATATCAATACCACTTAATCAGAAAATCACTTTTAGTCCCATAGTTTTATATTTGATAAATCATATGCTCCCCACATCAACTAAATATTTATTTGTAATTTCATACCAACTTGGACATCATATAGGCTGATGGATGGAGATAAACCCTTGTCATACTTCAGTTGTGGGTTTAAACCTCACAACCATACTAGATGCGATAGGTTGTCACCAAGTCTACAAGTTGTCCTTTTTCAAAAACTATACTAATAAAATTGTTATTAAATTCTTATAAATATGATGAAAATCCTAAAAATAAATTTAATCATTAAATATTATATAATTCTTAAGGGTTTTGAATACCCTTAATCTTTTTTTTCGATCAAATTACTGGAGAATTATTCATCAAATAACTTCTTAACATGTGTAACATATTGGTTAAATATAACTAAAACATCTGTAAAAAATCAATAAATATCACCCAAAATAATTCCATCCCATAAAACATTAAAATAGTATTAATTATTTTAAAATTATTATTATCCTTAGATCTACCACTAAATCATAACACTTGAATCCTTATATATAGAAAACTTAATAATTAAATGTTATTTATAATACATTAAACATATTTTTCCTGTTATTACTTAATAATTCCATCCTAAAAAATATAATATGAATCATGTCCTATGATTTCTTTAATTTCAAAACATAATCCATGATATAATCCATTAATTTCATATATCTTTTTTGGTTTCCATGTCTTAAACTATTATATAATTAAGAATCTATAGAAATTTATCTATAAGGTATTTATGATCTATCTCTTGATATTTCCCCATAAGAAATCAATTTTCATAATTTCCATACTCCTCACATTTAAAAATTTCAATTGATACCACATGAAGTATTTTATTCCCCTTCATGTCATTAATTGACCTATTTCTTTTCACTTGATAGATTATTTTTATGACCTTCTATACCATATAAAAAACATATTAACATACTTTTAAGGCATTAAGCTAGGTTATTATTCCATCATTCTCAACACAAAGGTCATTGAATATTTTTAACTTTATGATCTTATCACTTGTACTTCCATAGAGAATTATTTCTATATTATTTGATGATATTCAAAACCCACATCGGTTCTAGTTGTTAAGAATAACTCATGATAGATGGTTAAGAATAACCACAATATTTTTGTACTACAAATCTAAACCTATTCCATTTATCATTCATACATATACCATATTTTCCTTCACATCCATTAATAATTTGGTTCATACTAGATCCATCCATTTTCTAAAACCCAAAAAAGTTAGTGTGATTATTTAAATAAAATCATACTAATACATATTAAGGGGAGAATAAACACTAAAATATCTTTAACTATGTTATCTTTAACTCTTTATATTTATCCAAAATAACCAAAATTCTCTTTAACTTTGTGGTTATAGAGTGATTTTAATATATGCTCAAATAATCTCTTAACCTATAAAGTTATCTAACGCTTTCCTCTAAAACTAACTATCCGGAACCGACCTTAAAACATTACATAATATTATGTTTTATATAAATAATTAAGTATCTTAAATTTTGGAATCCTTTCTAGTTTATTGGTTTAGAGAATTTTTTCATAACTCATAAATAAATAATATACATTTTAAAAAATGGACACTTATAAACATTAACCATTTTTTCAAAATATAAAACATTAAAAATATAACAGATTTTATTTTCCTCAAAAATATTCATGGATATAAACTTTACTTCTTCTTTGTTCTTACCTATCCTTAATACCGTTGAATAACATTTAAAAATGTGTTTTGAGCACAAAAAGATCATTATAGGACATAAAAAATTATAATTTTCTTAGTCTAGTGTAAAACATGAAAACCCATAAAATAATTAATTTTATCACATTACTATTTGATCATATGAAATAAATAATTTTCACATAGAAGACATACACCTTTTTCTCTAATAAAACCTTTAAAACCCGTAACAATAAATTGAAAACCCTTTTTAGAATGCTTAGATAATCATATTTACAACACATTTTAATCCCATGTAAAAATAATTGGATCTCAGTTAAATCCATGTGATAAACCACATCAGTTTACTCTTTCCTTATTTCCTTTTATGAAAAATTATATTAACCCACACATTTAAGAGATATAATTGGGCTCACCCTTTTTATAATCTGTATCTGGTTCACCTATTTTTCATGATATATATTGGGGCTTAACCCTTCATATAAGCTATATCAGGATAACACATTCATCATATGCTATAATGGGGATGAAACATTCATATGATCTATTTCGATATAAATCATTTCACATATATAATAATAAATTACCCTAAAATTAAAAAAATATTTTATATTTGGACCTTTTTATAACAAACATTTGAAAAACACTTTTAAACCCATATACAAAACACTTTAGGATATCAAAATATCTTTTTCATTAAAAAACACTTTAAATAAAAAAATAATCAAAAAATTGTAATTTTTTTTCATTGAATAAAATATGAAATTTTATAAAGTATTAAAAACTTCAAATAACAGTTTTCATGGTGGGAAACATTGATACTGCATATGTTAAAAAATAAAATTCCTTTTTTATTTTTGCAAAATCATTATATATAAATGGATAAAAATATTCCTTTTAAAAAACATTGAATGAAAATAAAAAATATATTAAAAATTTACTTTATAATTGATCTATGTACTCTAAAATACATATATAAAATATTTTTAATAAATATGGATATAGAGAAAATGGGTTGAAAGGGAAACTCAATAAGATGATTTTTAAAAGAAGGTCCATTACCCTTAGTTGGACTCATCATGTATATTATTTATCTTTCAAAATAATAAATTTATATTAATATATAATTTATTAGGAAACTTTTTAATGTTTATTATTCCATTGTACAATGTTATAATCAATTACTTAGCCAATAAATTTCATGTTGGACGATTTGATGATATTCGACTTATATGTCCAAAATGACTTAAATTGGTTAGCTGTGGTCAAAAGTTCATTATTAGATCATCTGAAAAATAACTATAATTCCATAATTATAATTTTTTTATATAAATTATAAATTAAATATCATTCCTGAATGATGGTTTTGAAAAATGAACAACATTACAAGCATGGAGTTGGTCAGCCAAACACACGCATGAGTAATGTGTCTATTTTCAATAATCATTATAGAAATAAGGTAAGTATTAATTTATTATTATATAAATATAATTTTATCATAAATTACATATTATTCCCTTAAAAATACTTATATATATATCATCCAAGGGATTTGATGATGAAAAACGAATCACATCACTTTATTAAGTGGGTAGTCCACATGTACACACGAACGATGTTATATTTTTTCATTGAATGGAAAGGTAAAAAATTAAATGATATATAATATTTTAATAATCATAAATATTTCATTAATCTCATATATAAATATTAATTCCATCATTATAAATATTAATGAGAGGCGGTGATTGAAAATGAATGACCTGTTTTTGTGAGGCAGTAGTCTGTCACACTCACAAACAATAAATTTATCTCCAATTTCTTAGAAGATGATATGGACATAGTTTATTTAATTTACATAAAAACATATCATTATATGGAATATACTAGTGTTACTATTTATTAATCATTTAATAAAATTTTAAGGAGATTGAAGGAGAAATAATTAAAAATGTCTGGTTAAGAACTACACATCTTATTCGGAAAACCTCGTAAGGATTACACAAAAAACCTCCATTGTTTGGTTTTATGATTAAAAATGTCCTATAGTGTGTGATTAATGACGCAAAGAATGGAATTTTTAGGAATTTTATGAACTAAAATTCTTTTTAAATCTGAATAAAATAGAAGAAGAGTTTCCCTTTTATTTGAGGGGGAGGCAGACTCTTGGAATTTTCAAAATATTGAACCAATATATATTGATTTCGATGTAAAAATGGATCAAAATTGATAATATTATAAGTTAATATCATTATTATTCTAAATAATATAATAAAATAAATTTTTTTCATAGTTGGATCGTAAATTTACTTTTATCTATTTGTTTTAACTCTTTGTTACCTCTTTTGACAATTATGGTAATATCAATGTTTTTTTACTTTAAAGAGGTTAATATAGTTTCTATAAAGGGAAGATAAGGACCATAAATGGAATATAGTCGATTTAAGAGACCATATATCATTAAATTATATGAATATAATATTTTTATTAATTTTAAATCATTTAATAAAGTATTTTTTATTATAAAAGATCACTTATGTCAATTTTATAAAAATTCCATTGAGTTTAATAATATAAATAAAATATAGGAATTAATATAAAATTCGTTAAAACCTGTATAACAAATAATTTTTATCTAAAAAAATATTATAAGGTAAAAATACATTCAAATTATATTAATTTTAATATTTTTAAAATCGTTTATTTTGTTTTTCTATTAATTGAATAATTACCGTGTCACCATTCCGTAAGATTTTTAGGTAATTACCTCACCCTTAAAAATTAAAAATAAATTAACAATGTAAAAAAAATTATTTAAATTTAAAAATAAATTATTTAAATAAACTTATTTTTTTATCTGTATGTCAAAAATATTATATATATTATTAGCAGGAGTGTGATACTTTAGGATTTATATTCAATTAAATATTAGAACGGTCATAATGAGTTCAAAATTTAAATAAGGTCATATATTTTAAATTTTATTGTTTATGAAACATATATACTCATATAATTAAATCACTTCAAGTGTCACAATATTTTTATAGTCCTTATCATATATTGTTTAACTTAAATCACCCAATTTACCCTTTATGGTGAAAAAAATTACAGAGGTTAACATTCAAATTGACCAAGAAGAAAAGAACTTATTTACATAATTTTAAACATAATTATTCCAAATATGTAATCAATTTTTTAATATTAAAAACATATAATTGTTAAAATTTACATTAAAATTTAACAATAATAACGTGGTGAAAAACAGTTTTTCAGAAAATTGATTTTTTTAGTAGAAAAATGTTTTATACCAAAATAAAGTATAAAAATCATTCAAAGCTCTATAATTAGATTATTTTTGGTAAAAAAATACTAATGAAAAATTGAAATGAATCTAAAATAGAAATTTACTTATTAAATAATTTAAAATATAATATAGATTTCAATAAAAATCATTACTTTTTCATTACTCACAGATTTTTTTTAGAAAATTCAAAAAATTTCACATTAAGATAATTTTGATATGATGATTCAAAAAACAAATTTAATTTTATGAATTAAATTTTCAAGAATTTATATAAATTAATAATAATATTCTCTCACAAATGTAATAAAAGTCATTTTAGAAGAAAATGTATTTTGGAAACATAAAATAACTTTAATAAAAAATAAGTGATTATTTGATAAATACATTTATATTTAGTAGTCCCATTACATATATATTTGAAAATATATTTTATACTATTCATACTCATCAATTCAATGGATAGATTATAACCATCACATTTAAATAATTATATTTTATAATTTGTTTAAACTCAGTGTTGTTTATATTGTACAATATTGAACATAGTATTTATTTTTTTTAAAATAATCTTGGGATATTACATATATTGTATTCATGTTTTATTTTTTCCGTTTTATTATCTTAATATAAGTGTTAAATATTTTCAAAAATTAATATACAGGTGTAATAAATTATTTTTTCACATTAAAATTTACATACTTATCATGTACACCACCAAGTACCCACATGATGGTATCTATGTCACTATATGCTAAGTTTATGACTTATCCTTAGCTACTCCATCAATTCTATCTGATATCCAAGCTGAATAAAGAGATTAGTTGAAATTAGGGAGTATACGAGATAAATATGGGAGTATATGAGATGGAATCAAATGACAAAAGTGGGTCTTTCCATAATTTGAAAACATACTTGATGTTTGTGGGAGCATATCAGATTGGTCATCTGACATCATATGAGTTCTAAAAGATTTTCTAATATTAAAAAATTATTATTTTCCCAGAATTCATACATCTTAAAATATCATAAAATATGTTATAACCGAATATATGAAATAAAAAGTCATATGTTTTGAAAATTTTATACATATATTAATCGAATTAATGTATTCAAAATAAAAAAAAAATAAGTTGAAAGAGTATAGAAATTAAAATAAGTTAATTCATCACTGAACATATAATTTTCATCCTCCACTGTTAACATGATTTAATCACCACAAACCCCCCTTAGTTTGACATGGGATAAATCACTCCAAAATTCATTGAATTAATTATCTAGATAATATACCATTTTAACATGTGAATCCAAAATATTTGGATTGTTTTATTCTTTTTCACAAATATTAATCAACTGATATAATTTAATATAATAAAATTATAAAAAATCATTCTTTATGACCCTATAAATATCGACCCAATTTCATTTGAATAACACTACTAAATATTTTCATTGATAATTTAATTTTATAATATTAATCAAATTTTTGTACTCTCTATTTTTTTATTTTATTAAGATAATGATATTTTGTTTTTCAAATCCTTATTCACTCAAAACTATGGAAAAAATATATTTTAAACATAAAATTGTATTGACATAAAAATAAAATATAATTAAAGGGGCCAAAAATAGTGAAGGAATAAAGATTTAGCCCAAATAATACACTTATATTCATGGGGGATGGATCCAATAAACTGAAAAATAAAAATTTTCTCATGACAATTTGATCAACTGGTAAGGGAATCCACATCAAAATTACCTTATCGTAAAGTGTGTATGGATGTGATGCAATGATTCATGATCATTATACATTCCTAGACAAGGTAAATGAATTCCCAAGGTGTGGATTGTTTCTTCATAAAACTCTATCAAAACAAAAGAATAAAATTTAACCAAAGAAATATTATGATTATAAAGATCATTATGTAGAAGAACACTCTGTATAGTCCTTATTTCTTCCCCAATAGAATTACTAGGTCCCTAAAAAATACTGAAGATGAGAAGCACTGATCGAAATTAATCATTTACCAAGACTCATCATCACATAACCCCTTTTTCACCTGATCCACCCACATTTAATTTTATCCCCAAGATTGGAGGTGACCATCTGAGCCATCTTCCCCTACAAAATTTCCTCTACTGAGAGAAGGAAAAAAGATCTAAAAAAGTCCCTTTATCGAAGTGAATAACCCATACCAGCAATGTGGTTTCTTATATCCTCCAAAAAGAACTTAATAAGAACCTTATTTCCTATAGTTGAGGCCTTAATATCCATTAACGAGTTCATTGAATCCCAGATCATTCAACACAACGCTGTAAAAAACCATATCATGAATTTTTTACTTTAACAAATAATTGATATGCACCTAGGAACCAGGAAGAAATACAATTTTTAATGTAATCCCCCTATGTAGTGATCCTCATAAACATCCCTAGAAATCCCCATAGAGAGAGCCTAATAACATTTAAATAAGAGGTTCCTCACTATTTCTAAATATTGGGAGGCAAAACATTTATAGGGAGAGGCTGCATAATCCCCTTTCTTATGAATATTATCATCAATAGGAATTTTCCGTTCCTAAAAAAAAGAATATATGTTTTTATTGGATCAAAATAACCCTTGTATTTAATTACAACATTTTAGTTTTTTTGTTTTCATGCAACTGTGAATGAAAGGTCAGACTACCAAACTGACCAGAAGAAGAATCCAAGAACACACAACTATTGAGTTCATCCACCAAACAAATTCTCACATGTAGAGCTTAATAAAACTCATAAATTTATTAATTAATGAATATATAATATATTCTTTCTTCTATAAATTTATTATTATAAACTAGGAATCCTGGAAATAATAGAGGATCGACGACTACCCAGTTGTCCTTCAAAAGCAACCATCATAGCAACCCACCACCTATCTCACTTTTTTTCTTTAATAATTCCATATGTTTAAACATAAATCTTAGCAGATGAGAAATCCTCATATTATAATTTCCCAATCCCCTCCATTTAGAATCATATCTATTTAACATGATTCATTCTCAAAGATAACTCCCTTCATTATTATCTCATGCTAACATATCCTTTATGGATTTCATGGAACCTGAAACACTGTTTAAGTTACTCTATTTGAACTCAATTGGTTTCCCCAATTTCTTCCATAAATCCCAATGGAATCATACACTTTGGTTGGAATCCCAAATAAAATCCATCAATATTTTATCTATCTCGTTGGTACTTCCCTTGGTGGATTGATGATCGAAAGGTCTTGCATGGGGATAGAGGTGGGGATGTTGTTAACTAATGTAATTCTACCATTAAAGGGTAGAAAATGGTTCCTATAATTTAGGATTAAACCTATTGTCTTATTTATTGAAACAATAAATAGAAACTACTACATCCTACTACCTGAGACGGGTGCTCCGAGGTAATTCATCAGAAAAGAACACGTTGAAATTATAATCCCGACTTGAATGATTTTGTAATGACTACTTGTGCATTTTTTTATATAGTTACAAATTAATATTAATTTTTTTTCATATACTCACCACCATGAGTGATTAGATACTTTAATATGTTTTTAAACCATTAATAGAACAATTTTTTCCGTTAATAAAAATTTTCATGTATTCAGTAGACATTAAGTGAGATAATATTTTGTTCACGACCTAGATCCTGAAAGTGTATATGGTCCCTTATTCCTTACCCTAATGAATATCAATAGAGATATCATCTTGAGCCCATATGAAGAGACTGTGAGACATTACATTACATTATATATGTCCTCACATAGATTTAAAGAACCCAATGACTTTATCCATTATGTAGATAAAAAGATATGATGATGCGTAGAATCTAAATATAAGTTCACATTCCCATTATGAATATGTGAGCTGTCTCATTGACCACAAAATAATGCTCTAATAAATTTGATCATATTCCTTATCCATGTCCACATTAATCATGATATTCAAACTTATAGTCAACTTATTGATTTCAATATTCATCTCTTTTGTAATCCTGATGGACCCATGAATGTTGTGCACCATGATAAATCCATGTAGTTCCTAAGATATAAGTGATGGAAGGAGTATCTCAACTGTTTTTACATGATAGTCTTGAATTTTGTAATTAAAGATAAAAATAAAAATGGACCAATACTGGTTGAGCTCATGTGGATTCAAAAATTTTGGGAGATGGACTATTCTCAAGCCTCACAAAACATTGATTAGAGCCCCTCATTTGAAGACATTTTTATCAGCTATGATCACATAAAACATCGTAATTACACATGATGAAATATAGAAGGCCTCAAGAACCCCATAAAAACTAGGAGAAAAAAATCATACATGAGGATAATTATGGCCTCTCTTTTCTTCTATTCTTCGAGAATAGCATATAAAGACACATTTTTAATGCTTTGTAATAGTGAAAAAATACAACTTAGAATACAAAAATCACCTAAAACAGTAGGATTTCTCCCATCAATGAATGTGGATAATACCGTAAAAACATACTAAAATGATCTACAAGAAGGATGACCTCCACATCAAGGTTGTTAGTAAATGAACCATCTTCTAGCCTCAAGATAATTCTACTAAAGGTTTTTATTTTTTCTCACACACCAGAAATAATGCCATTTTTGTTCACCTTATATGAGCCAAATATCTCGAGGCCTTTCCCAACTGATCCTCTCATCCTCCAACAGTTTCTCATTGTATATTTTTTTATTATCAACTAAGAGAATAAATCCATCATCATTGAATATTTATTGAATATCTTCTTCCATATTATCAGTATCCTTCTTAAGCTTCTCCAAACTTGATATGGATGGTTTTTTATCAATTCAACCACAGATATATATTTTTTGAGAATTGGATATGGTTATATAGTCCAACCCACAAGTACCACTAATCTGGTTGATCCAAAGACCACTTGACTACCTGTAGTATTCCATCATGTCGAGACCAATTTCACAAGTTGGAAAAAAATACAATTTTTATTTCCACCCCTCTTAAGTTAGTATAATAATGGGGAATGTTTAGACAGCGAATGAGTGTGGTGAGTTATTGAATCCAAAGGGAATATATCCACGACTTGGAGGTTTAAGAGGTAATGTTCCAACTTACTCAATATTATCTGGTTTCCTCTGTAATTATTAATCAACCTAAATTTAAAGCCTAAAAACTCCATTTACATTAGTCTATTTAGAGTGAGGAATTAATTTAAGTCATGTATAACCTTACAGAAAATTTTAATCCATACTTTATTCATAGACACCTCCACAACGGTATTAAAATCACCACAATGGAAAAGGAAGTGTTACATGCTTGAAAATCAGATAGATGTGAAAAAAACTCCATTATACATGTTGTATCACATTTGGCATAGATAAAATATATGAAAAAGGAAGTGTCACCATAATTTACCTTAGTAGTGGAGTTTTAAGATAAGGAATCCATGAAGTCCAGTGCAAAATAATTCTTCCAGAAAATCATGAAATGAAAATCACATGGATGGACATGAAAAAAAAACAAAAATCCCATCATTCAAGAAATATATCTAATAGGATTAAAAGGATACTTTGGTTCTAGTTCATATATAAAATAATACTGAATATGATGTGTTTCATTATCAAGGAAGTTACTTTCACCAGAGACCCTAGGACTATTGTGTTTAACATGATAATAAAATTCATTAAAAATAATGGTGGAGACTATGAGGCCAGAAAATATGGTCAAACTAGAATTAGAACTGTGAGGGAGAACTTCCTCTAACATTGCTTCGGAAATGTAAGAACTAACTAATAGGGGCGAAATGGAATTCAGAATGATTTATCCTTTATAAGTAGAAGAAATAATTGGATCTTCATGAAAACATGTAATAAAAATAGTTTATGTAGATGATGATAATAGAAATGAAGAAACCATACTCACCTTCATCAGATAAGGTTGAGTGGAAAATTTATCCTCCAGTGGTGTATTATTGATGGATTATAACATCTTTTAATAGAATTGTATAGTGAGAAAAGAATCACCAACTTTGGTTCAGAGCACTAGGATTTCTAAAATAGCCTTAATGTCACTTTCAAACATTTACAATCCTAATGATCCAATTGAAGAAAACTAAATTCCACCAAGACTTATTGAGGCCTCCTTCAAAAGAATCAAATTATCTACCGAATAATGAATATGGTCATTTGGGAAGGAAGGGAGAGTAACCCTAGCCACTATAAATGGGAAAATTTGAATTTGAAACATCTTTGAGTGAAAACATACATTCAATGGATAGAATGTGAGGTGCATGATCCATATTTGAAAAAAATGTAGGCGATACGAGTTTTAAAACTATATTTTGTGCTATAGTGCCCATGTTTTCCACTAGACCCACTTTTAATGGTTGAAGGGTCCCTTTGATCACAATCAAGATCCCCTCCTTAGAGCATACTAGATTCTGCCAACACTTCTTCACTAAGTGGCCCTAGAAAGGGCACACTAAATAGAAATGAGGGGGATATAGGAAGAATACTTTTATGTGGATTCTAATGTTTAATTATTCAAAGGAAAAAATATTTTTCATTATTTTACAATGAAAAAACTCAGGCATGATACTTTCCATTGTCATTTTTCAATATATCAATAATTATATTCATTTCATCCAAGAACCTATGAGAAATAAGATTATCTTTTGATTTTTCCTTCCTATTCAATATTTTAAAAACCAAATCACCACATATATTCTTTTCAATGTGAATAATGTCAATATTATGTTATAAAAATAAAAATTTATAAAGATGAAGGTTGAAAAACATAATTAATTTCTTATATTTTTTTTGTACCAACTATATCTTACGATCTTTGATATATTTTTCTACATACTATCAAGTGATAATATTATCCCAATTGGGAATAAATAGTTGATAATTCTTACAATATTTATGAACCTAATAACAATTTTAATAATGTTGTCAACCCAATTTTTATTTTAAATCATGTCTTTTTTAACTAATATATATGAGATTTATCCAAGAATAATTAATGATATTTGGAGCACTAATTTATACTATATTGCAATATTCCTAGATTGAAGTCAATGTTAATAATATAATAATCCTGACTAGTGTGAGTGTTCCAATTAGACTAGTTTCTTAATCTATGAAAATTAATAATCATCCACTCAAGAGAACCAATTTGTTTTTAACATTTTAGTCATTGATCCATCATATGGGTCTAGAACATTTTCACATCTATTTAAATTATTCTATAAGTGCATGGACATATACATCAATGTCATTTCTATCAATTTTTTGTTTTTGAATGAACATATAAATAATTATTTTTTACAAACACATATAATGATGTAGATTTCAAGGGATGAATATAATTGGCCATATTCCATAAGTAATACTTAAATTCCCAAACTGATTGAATCCATTATCATCAAATGAAAAAAGAAAAATCCTATGAACTAAATTGAAATTATGATATAAATAATCATTGTTTTTTCATACTTTTTAATCACATGGATATCTTATATACCCATCACTATTGGTTTCCATACTATGACACTTTCTATTTTAGAACAGAAAAAATTCATTATGATGTTGATTTTAATGTAATATAATAATATTTATTCACATTAGTTTTATTTATCAACATCTTTATTCTATGTTCATTTAGAATTTAACTTAATTTCACTTATTTCCATCAAAAATCACAATATCTTTTAACCTCTTCACTCTCTGGATCTTCTCCATGATTAAAATTGTAGTCATCCAGACATGAATTTATCTTTTCCTAATTGAGATTAAGATTGTTAAAAAATTTCTTCATCTCATAAAATAATTGAGGTATAATAGCCTGAGCAAATACATTATGAAACAAAAACAATATCACCATCATTTATTTATATTAAATTCCATACAATAAGTTTTTTTTGTACAACTTCAGGATAAAGGATATTTTTTCATATTTGATTCATAATTAATAAAATTGTTTATTTTTATTTTCTATTAATTCGTAAAAGTCATTTAATTTTCTAGTTACATTTTATCTTGTATTATATATAGAAAATTAAAAAATTACTCCACTAATATGGTAGAATATTCACCTTTATATGCTATAGGGAGAAACAAAGAATTAATTAGGTCATGAATTAGTATTCTCCACTATTGGGGTGGTAGGTTGTTCTGTCAGATGATGGTCACATGTTGAGATTTCTACAATGTCCAATTATCTATTCTAAATACACCTCAAATATAATGTATGGAATTTTTTAATATCAATTTAACATAATCATTATGTATTTTCAACCATTATATGCAATTAAAATCAGGTCATGGACATTTGATTATTTCATAAATAGATCAATTTTCAATTTCAAAATCTAAAAATTATTCCAACCCCTTAACATATTTTGGTATAATTTAGGGTAAATTAATTCAAATTTTACCGTTTTATATGTTATTGAAAAATATTTTTTTTGATAAAAAGAAAGACCATTTATGAAATAAAATCATGTTAAAAATGAAATAACAACTTTATAGATTCGAAAAAAAATTAATATCAAATAAAATAATATCATTTGTAAAATTTTACCAAGAAAACATTATCAAATACTATATAATTAAAATCCTTTGATATTGTTATATAATATTTTATTATATAAATATATCATATAAAACATTCCAAAAAAATTACACTGCACTTAAAAAATGCATGTATATTTTTTCAAAATCATATCTTATTGTTTATGTAAATCATAAATTCACATCTATTTTGTTTCAACCATTTGACCACTGCACTTTAATTTTTCATTTTAAAACTATTTCATTAAAAATATTGGTGGTGTAATGACCTGCTTATTCACATTGTTTGGTTAACACTAAAAATCATTACTTTGCCTTAACTAACACCCCCAAGATTCCAAAGGCTTGAAATAAATTCCTAAGGGTTTAAAATGCAAATGGGTGACGATTTACCCTTTACGAATAAAACCACTATTTCAAAACCCTAACCAAACACCTACTAAATGATGCATGAATAAAAGTAAGAAAACTAAAATACATTATTGATTTCAAATCCACTATAAAGTGTGAAATAATGGAAGAATAGACAAGTATCAAAGTAAATAGCAGAAAGAAACTAAAAAATACAAGAAGACCACAAGACTCCATGCTTCACATTCACCAAATATCCTAGGTATCATAAGGTGTTTCTAAAAAAATGTGGTACGTTACCTTATCCCGTACCCCAGAAGATAGAATCTATAGAAGCACCAAAGTTCCAATGAAGGGGTGAGTATAAAACCCAACATGTTTTACCCAATCACTTCCCCACCCAAACAACTAGAATTAAAAAGTTATCCACATTTTGATAAAACCATTTATTTAAAAAAAATTATGCCAAACAGTTTATAACACAATATAAACAAGTTCCAAAACCCATTACAAACAAAAGAAAACTAGTTCCCATTGAAGCAATTTATGTCAAGTTATAAATCTATAAAAACAACCAAAAAATCATTAAAACCAATTCACATTTATCATTTTGGAATACCCAACCCGTGGTTCAATACACACACCCATGAATGTTTCATTATATAGTTCAATACTCATGAGATGTCTCTCATCTTATCACCCTGTGTCCCAATAACACATTCCCCCGATCCAGGGTCACACACCTTGTACCCCAATGGAACATGTACCTTATTTTGAGGCTTATTTAACATGATCTCACACAACCCCAAGTATTCCAAACCATTTAAAATCACCAAAACAAACCATTTCAATAAAACTGCATTTTTATTGATAACTAAAGAGTAAAAATATTTCAAAGCATCTATTTCATTTAAATATATCATTCAATTTTTTTGAACACATGTAATCCAAACCATGATCCAAAATTCCTTAAAATTCCCATTTTATAATCTTGTTTTTAAAATCAAGAATACAAAAACTTTACTCAAATACCCAATTTTCTATATTTACCTATTTTTCTAAACCATCACCCTGAAGGGTTTCCAAAGATTGCTAAACATCCGAATAAAAAAATATTCAACACAATATATTAAATTTTATAGAATTACAATTTGTTCTGCTAAGTGGAGTCGAGAGAGAATCCCCCAACCTCAAAGGTTTGGGCAAAAACCGACAATAGGCGAAGAACACTTTAGCAATTGAGATGATTCTACACAAAAATGGACATAAATCCCTTTCAGTATCACAAAAAAGACCAAATATAATCATATTTGGAATCAAACATCTTATATCTACCAATAATAAGAATATATATGAGAAATAAAAAGAATAGGAGAAGTAAATCTTGTTATATCTAATCAAACATGACGAGAATGAAGTAGAATATCAATTAATCTGAGAATCAAGCTTGAAAATGCCAGGGGGGCTCCAGATCAGTTCTTAAAATTTTGGGATAGGTTAAATAGACTTCATTAGAGAGAAATATAAAATTTGACCCATTTAGAATTGAAAATAAATCTAGTAAGACAAAAAATGAGTAAGATCCTAAAAAATAGGATCTTACTTTTTCTCTGCACACGGTTAGTCCGTACAGTTAGGTAGACCATGCACTAACCTTTTTTTCCACTATCCCAAAATTTCATGTGTGCATGGTTTCTTTTAGTACCTCTACACCTTTTATTAAAACCATTCATAGACCATGCACCACTCTTTTGTCCCCAAAAACTTCTTGAATTCTTACCAAAAACTCCCATCTTCCAACCTTAAACTTTAAAATCATAAAAAACATCATGTAAGAGTTACATAACATAATATGAGGGAACAACAATCTCACCACCATTGGTCTTTATATCCTTATAAAGGAGACAACCATCAAATCCCTGAATGATTTCTGGCCATTTCTCCTTCATTTACTTCTTGTGTTCCTATGTCTCTTCTTAAATCTAACCATGATTCCATAAAACTCACGATAGACTAATGATTCCCCATGAAAGACCCTTTCTTGCATATATAAAATATGCACTAGGATATGTAACAACAAAGCATCCGTCTTTAGGTCAATGTGATCCCATTTGATCACATGGTCAAGATCAAGTTGATAATTTTTCAATGAAGAAGCATGAAACACATTATGCACTGAACTGAACTATGGTGGATATCCCAACCTATATTCCAACTCTCCAACCTATTTCATCATCTCGAAAGGGAAAATGTACAGAGGAGATAACTTGACATTTTTTCCAAAATGATGATGTCTAATCCTTGAAGATATACTCATGAACACACGATCACTCACAGTACATAAAAACGACCGTCGAAGATGATCCGCATAAGATTTATGATGACTCGGAGTCGTATCTATCCTCTTTCTGATCAAATTAATCTTCTCCATTAATACATAGATAAGGCTCACCCAACTGGTAAAGTCTCACCTATTTCCATCCAACATAGTGGATAATTACAAGAACATCCATAGAATTCTTTAAATAGATCCATATGTATTGAGGCATGACAACTGTTATTTTATGAGAACTCTACTAAGGGTACATGATCCACCCATGAGACACCGAAATCCATTACACAAGCCTGCAACATGTCTTCCAATTTCTATATCATCCTTTTGATTTCCCATCTGTCTGAGGATGATACTCCATACTCATAGTCAATTGGGTCCCATGGGATTTCAATAATTATTTCTAAAAATGAAACATTAACCTCAAATCCATGTATGAGACAATCCAAACTAGTATTGCATGTCTCTTTACAACTTATTGGATATATATTTTGGGTATATTCTCCACCATTTGAGTCTCACGAATGGGAATGAAATGATCCAACTTGGTAAGACAATCCACTATGACCCATACAAAATCATGTTTCTAAACCATTGAATGGATACCAGTAACAAAATCCATCCCTATATACTCCCATTTCCACATCGGGATAGGTAAATACTGCAACATAATCTCTGGTCACTAATTCTATTCCTCATCTTGATGACAAGTTAATCAATTTAAAATGAACCCAAAAAATTTCCTTTTCATTCCGCACCACCAAAACTATGCCTTCAACACCTTATACGGCTTCTATATACCCAGATGTACATCCCATCTGGATTGGTGGTAAACATGAAAAAGTAGTTCCTAACAAGCTTTAGTTACAACCCTCTGATCTATGAAGCACAAAACCTAACTACCATCAAGTTTTCTCCCCTCAATGGTCTCCCCACCATTGAGTGCTGAACTCATAACCAGACATTCTACATCAGATTTTTATGCATATTTAACCATCTTTTCTAGTCCAAGAACCCCCAAAACTAAAAAGATAACTTCCACATCACCTCGGTCTTCAAATTCAATATTCTTGTTGATTAGGATAGACATCAACTTCCATTCATCTGATGCTTTCTATGCTAATTGACTGTATGATTTTATAGTTAATGCATTTGCCACCAAATTACCTTTACCCAATGTATACATCATGTAAAAGTCAAACTCTTTAAGATACTCTATCCATATATTTCTCATCAGATTGAAATCTCTTAGCGTGAAAATATTTTTCATGCTTTTATGATTTGTGAACATGAAAAATTTCTCACCAATGAGATAGTGATGCCATGTATTACAAGCATAGACAAATTCAGCTAAATCCAACCCCTATTATGTGTAGTTCTTCTCATGCACTCTCAGCTACCTTGAACCATAAGCAACCACACAATATCCTTTCCTGAGAACAAAATCCAACCCAGATCCCAACGCATCACAATACACCACATACCCCTATCATGATTACAGAGAAATCCAGATTGGCGCTGATATAAGGCAAAATTTAATCACTTGGAAAGACTTCTAGCATTCCTTGATCTATTGGAATGGAACATTATTCTTTTTCAAAGATATAATTGGTGAATCTAGCCATGAAATGTCAGATACAATGACTCGGTAATAACTAGCTATATGAAGAAAACTTCGTATCTCAAAGACACTATTCAGCAGTTTCCAAGAGATAACAGATTCTATATTTTTCTGATAAAAAACACTTTTTTTAGAAATTACATGTCCAATAAAGAGTAGCTATTATATCCAAATATCATTCTTATATTGTTTTTCATACAAAATATGGTCTATGAAGATTCTCATGACTATCACCAAGTGTTTCTCATGCTCAATACTTGTTGGTGAATACACAAAGATATGATCCACAAACACCACAAAAAAAAAATCTATATGTCACTGAAATATCCAATTCAACATGTCCTTGAATACCACTAGTTCCATCATTAAACCGAAAGTCATGAAAACATATTCATAGTGGCCATATCTGAATATGAAGGCCTTCTTCAAAATATATTCTTTAAAAAATCTCAATTCCTGGTATCCTAATTAAAAATTAATTGTTGAGAACCACTTACCTCCCCTAAATTGACCAAAAAAATAATCAATTCATTGTAGTGGACACTGATTCTTTATTGTAGATTGGATAAGCTTACTATAATCCATAGATATCCATTGAGTTCTCTCCACTTTTTTCATGGACAAGACTGGTGTTACCCAAGGAGACATACTTGGCTGAATGAAACCTTTACCTTTCAGCTCTTCCAACTACAATTTAAGATCATATAAGTCTATTGGTGCCATCATATATGATAGAAGGGAGATTGGATTGGTCCCTTGAAGGAGATCAATCATAAATTATACTTATCTTATAGGTGGTAACACTAAAAAATTAATGGGATAGACATTTGAAAATTTGTCCACTTTCACTAGAAAACTTTTTTCTTCAGTATATTCCATTGAATCTAAAGTTATCCCTACCCACTGGTAAGATATCATCCACAAAACAGGTTCCAAGAATCCCATTTCACTTTATTTACAACCATCTCTCATTTGAAGAGATGCTTAATGTCGAACTCAGTCACTAAACTCACTATCCTTCTATAAAATTCGATTTAGGCCTCAAATGTTGTCATCCAATCCATACCCAGGTTTAAATCACAGAAATCCATCTACAACACCAATAATTCCCACTTCAGCTTAGATTCATCAATAGTTAAAGAAAAAGCTCTACACATGAAGTCTCAACATTCCCTTTCACCAAGAGGAGTTTGATGTTTTCTCACAGAAGGCATCATCTCAAGTTTTATGTATAGAATTTCAAAAACATAAGAATCAATTAAGGAATGAGATTATCCAATAAAAAATAACACATTCATAAGGGTAGAATTAATAGAATCATACCTCTCACCGTAGATGGTCCAACCTGATCATCCACAATCATCTACTCAGCTCCATATAATTTCTTTGTCACTACACTATGCTCTTTGTTACCTTGCTCAAATTTCCCTTATTGAGGAGTCACGGTATTCTGAGAATCACTATAGCAAGATCTGGTCTACTAGCAAGACTGATTCTTATAACCTCATCCTGTAAAAGTATATGATTCTTGCAACACCTAAGAATTGTCTCGAGCACCTGAACTCAGAACACTATGATGATAACAGTAATTATTCCCCATATGCATGCAATTATGGCATTCTCTAGGTTGTTCAGTACACTCTCTCTTTTTGTGGTCAAGAGATCCACATTGGAAACAGTCTGCTTTAAACTTGGGTCATGGAGGAAGGTTCACTAATCCAGTTATCAGTTTTTTAGTCCCACTCCAACCTTGTAGATAGGTGTCCCTCTTCCGATCTGTCTGAGCAATTTAGTTTCCCCCATTTCTCATAGGTATCATCATACATCATCTCCAATATATCCTAAGATATCTAGCTCATCCACTATCTCTTTGTTCACCGTCTATGTATAATCTGAAATACAAAGCACCATAATCTTAGATCTCATCTTCTACCTTATCCACATTTTGAAGATGCATTCCTTCAATGCCACACTTGATGACACATAAAGTGAAAATAACACTAAATTCATGAATTTTTATACATACTCAGTGACTGAGATATTTTACTACTTCATACTAAAGAAGTATGTCTTCTTATGGATCCTAAACATGTGAGGATAGAATTGTTTGTTAAAAAATTCCCCAAAACCATCCCTAGTATGGACTCGATCCCCTTTAGTATGAAACTCCAGTTCCCACCAATGGTGTGAAAGATTCTCATGTATAAAAATGGTTAACTTGGCATTGAACTCCTTCAGTGTGCTCTTGAATTTGAAGATGTGTTCATGTTTCTTAGCCACACCTATGCCCTTTTAGGTTCCGAATCACCCCTAAATATGGGTTGATTATTGTTTTTGAACTGGATGGAATGATCCATATTCCTTGGATCATCCCTTTGGTACCCCATATACACATATTTAAAGGCTTGTACTATACTCTGAACCAGCTCTTGGTTCACATGTGGATTAGGTACAACCACATTCTCTATATCTTCTTTCAATAGTTTTCTACGATGCAAAACAGGTTCCATTTTCAAAAAAAAAACAAAAAACATTGTAGGCCTCACTCCATAGCAACTAATATAATATCATTTAAAATCCTACCACATCAACTACCAAAAAATTACATTCTAAATATTGTTCTTGTTAAATTAATTTTAAAAACCATTCATGCTTTTGAAAATCAAACCATTTTCAAAATACACCATGTATCCTCTTTTCAAAATATTTTATATGAAAACAAATTATGCATTTTTCAGAAATTTACACCTTGGAAAAAAATCATAAATCATTACTCCAGATGTAACATGCAATCCTAGTGGGATGTCATTCTTCTATAATTCATGTAATGATCGTCTCATTAGCCGA
Source organism: Viscum album (assembly GCA_963277665.1). NCBI lineage: Eukaryota > Viridiplantae > Streptophyta > Magnoliopsida > Santalales > Viscaceae > Viscum > Viscum album. The sequence continues at coordinate 2,082,136,785 of OY728146.1, forward strand.
ACCCATGATAATGAGATTCCAAGATCTTATAAGTGTCTCCAAATTAATTATGTACCCAACTCCTTGGTAATTTTAATTTCAACAAAAATGTGTTAGATACATCCTTTTATGCTATATATTTCAAGTTCCTAAAATCCTACTCCTTTCTAAGATCACCACCCAAGGAATAGAAAAGCATGAATATTAATTCTAAGACAATGAAAACTAAAGACTACTTGTTAGTCAAGGACTAAAAAATAGGATACCATTGGTAATGACCCAATTATTCCCATTTTCTTGAGAACAAAATGAGTCATTACTTTTCATTAAGAGATATCTCCATGATGACAAAGGCTGGAAATAAATTCCAAAGGGTGTTAAATGAAATTAGGTTACGATTTATCATTTCTGAATAATACCACTATCTCAAAACCATAACCAAATAACTACTAAATGATGCATGAATAAAAGAAAGAAAACTAAATTACGTTATTCATATATAACCCACTCAAAAGTTTGAAATAATGAAAGAACAAACAAGTATCAAATTAAATAGTAAAAATAGAATAATGACTCCAATAATACCATAAGAATCCATTATCTATAAGTTCCATGCTCCACAATCACCACATAGACCAAGTATCATGAGTCGGTGCTAAAAACATGCAATACTTTACCTTGGACCATGTCCTAGATGATAGCATCAACAAAAGCATCAAAGCACCAAAGAAGGGGTGAGTATAAAACTCCTTATATTTTCCCCAATTATTTCCCTACTCATTCCACTAGGATAGAAAATTTATCCACCTTTTTATAAAACCATCTATATAAAACAATTATATAATACAATTTATAACACAACACAAACAAGTTCCAAAATAAATTATAACCAAAAGAAAAAAGGGCCCATTAAACCAATTTCTATGGAGTTATACTTCTGGTGAAACAACCAAAGAAACCATAAAAACCAATTCTCGTTTATCATTTGGTTATACCCAACCCATGGTTCATAACCCACATCGATGCATGCTTCATTCTACATTCCATACTCATGAGCAGTCTATCATATTATCAACTTATGTTTCAATGACACAGGTCCTCAATCCAGGGTCACAAACATTGTACCCAAATGGTAAACAACCCATATTCAGGGTCACATCGAACATGATCTCACAGAACCCCTTGTATGAAAAACCATTTCAATTCACCATAACTAACCATTTTAATAAAACTACATTTTTATGGAAAAATAAAGAACCAAACAATTTTAGAGTAGCCATTTCATTTTAATAAAACATTCCCTTTTATTGGAAACATCTAATCTGAATAATGTTCCACAATTTTATAAAACCCCATGTTAAAATCTCTATTTTAAAATCAACACCACAATCACATTATTCAAATACCTAAATTTCCTAATTTCCCAAATTATCCAAACCATCACAACGAAGGGTTTCCAAAGATTTCTAAACAGCCAATTCACAACCAATTTAGCACAATATATTCAATTTGAAATCATTATAATCATTTCTACTAATTTTAATTGAGAGATAATCCCCATACATCGAAGGTTTTAAAAAAAATGACAACATATGAAGAATTTTCCAGAAATCGGGTTGATTGTCCACAAAAATGGTCTTAAATCCATTATCCTATCACAAAAAAGACCTAGTCTCATCACATTTAGAATCCACCATCATAGATAAATCCATAAAATTAATATATCTAATAAATAAATAGAAGGTAAGTCGATTTAATTTGATCTAAAGAAACGTGACAAGAACAAAGAAGAACGTCACTTACCGTGAGAATCCAGATTGAAAACACCAGTGGAGGTCTTCAGATCAATTCATAAATGATTGGAAGAGGTTCACTAACCTTCAATTAAGAGGATTCTAGAACAAGGGATGTTTAGAAGAAAAAACGAGTAAGTAGGAGTAAAAACTATTAAGATCCTAAAAAATAGAATCTAACTTTTTCCCTGCGCATGGTTAGTCCACATTTTTAGGAAAACTGTGCACTAACCATACATTTTCCACAATCCCAAAACTACATATGCGCATGGTTTCTCTTTAGACCTCATAACGGTTTATAAAAACCATGTGTAGGCCATGCATCACTCCTTTCACCCCTAAAAATTCTTTAAAGTTTACCTAACTCTCATATCCTCCACCCTTACACTTTATAATCATAAAATTTATCAACTATGGGTTACATACATGAATCCAGGGGTACAAGAGGTGATATCTATTAGGAAAGAATATTAAAAATAAAACACAATTATATAATGTCTAATAACTAAAAATATTGAATTGAAAATATCATGAGATTAAATGAATACTAGATTTCTAAAAAAACATAAGTGTTATTGATTAACAATATAATTAATTAAAAATAACCAAATACAAAACATATAATATAAAATCTACCACTGATATTTTTTTCTTGCCGATTATATTAAATAATTTTTAATAGATACATGAAAGCTTAAGATTTATATAAAAAATACATATGTTTTTCATAGAAAGAGAATTTATATATATCCATTATATATATATATATATGTTTTCTGAATATATAGTTATGTAAATGTTCTCTATATATTTTGTCTATAGATGTTTTGAATATATCAATATGTTCTATATATAAATAGAACATAAATATGTTATATATATATATATATATATTCTTAATATATATATCTATATATATATATATTACATATATATATAAAATTTCTAGACACATTTCCATGTCCTATCTATAAATTAGACATATATAAATGTATATGTTATGCATATAAAAAAATAATGTCTCTATTGATTTTTTTCCTTTTACTTGTACTATTTTTTATTTTTATAGTTTCATTTTAACAATGTTTAATAATGAATAAAATTTTATAGACTAGGTGTATCAAATTGTGACCATATAACTACTCTTGTTTTTGGGTGAAATTTGAAATTTGGTACTCACTACATATGAGGAAGGTCATCAGAGGGACATGGTGGAGTAGATGTTTTTAATGGGAGGATGACATCAGAAGGTTGTAAAGATGGGAGGACAAGGGGAGAACATTTTAAATTGTTGGGTACATTTTAGAATTACCACATGTGATTTTGGGGTTAAAGGACACATGATTATGGATTGAATTGATTGAGGAGTAAGAAAGGGGGACATGGTGCCAATATTCGATATTTATCAGAATCAGGTTTTAGAAACTACCTCCAAGTAGTAAATTCATGATATTTTTTTACAAACCACTATTAATATTAAATTATGGGTGGTTTTACTTACAATTATACTAATAAATTTATTGAAATTATGAGTTCTCTAATTACTGGACTTTTTTATAACTATTTTGAATATCTAATATTTTTGTAGTGGTAGTGTGGTAGAAGGATATGGTTTCAATTTTATGGGTATATATAGAATGTGTGAATTTAGAGTGATGTTTTTGAAACTACTATTCTCTTACCACGAACTTTTATTAAATTCTGAAATTATATCACCAGATTTTTAGGATTATTTTCATCTCAAGATTCCATTTAAGGTTATTTATTTCATGTTGATGAGTCATACCAAGGTGATTAATAATTGTAAACTGGTTAATATGAATTTGGGAAAGTTATCTTCTATTTAATAGATAATTCATATAAAATTATCAAGGAGTGAAGAAATATAGAATATATCTCTATTTTAAGGGTGGTTGGGTTTCTAACTATGACGAGTTTCACTCATCCCTCTTTCTCCTATTTCTCTATGGAATGTTGTTCTCAATTTTTTGTACGAAGCTATAGTTTGGTATGTTGTTTTACTGAGTGAGGAAATAAATATTACATGTTTCAAAATTATTTTAGTGTTCTGTATGGATACAAAAGTATGATGTTTGATATACCCTAAATGTTTTAGATATATCCCAAAAAGTAAATGATTATTTATCTTAATTAACATTAAGGTCCATTGGATTTTGGACTACCGATCATATATGGAGTTTGGAATTCAAAGGTGAGAGATATTCCCCAGTATTAGAGTCCTAAAACTAAGCATATATAATTTTTTTTGTGATATCAGTAGAAATTATGTGGATGTGTAGGATGAGGATAGGGGCACATGATAGAATTTTCATTAGTATGAGGACTAATGATCATTCGAAAAACTATATAATTATATTCCATGTTGGTTTATTGTTTGATAAACACTGAATATTTATTCTCCCTTATTACACACTCCCTTTTTAATCAATGATAATTAAAGAGGATAGGTTTACTTGACCCTTGTAATATCTATATCCATTTAAGGTAAATCTAGTTGGACAAAGGTGTATTATGTGTGTGTGGTAAATATTGGGAAATGCCATTTGATTGATAAATTATTTTAGTATATATGAAACCATAAAATTTTATCATTGACAAGGATTGGTTATACATTTTACATACCATAATTTATTAGTTTCAAAGGAGATTGAACTTTTCTGATATAGAAGGTGTACCTGAAATGTATATTGGTGAGAGTGATCATCAGATATACTATAAATGTTTGGATCTTATTTCATCAATTTTTTCAGGATTGATATTTATTTTATTTCATATGTAAGAAAAGGATTTTCCTATGGTTTTATATATGTTATTAGTTTTTTCCCTCAATAATTTGTTATACTACCCCCAAGATGTGATATTGAGTTTAGGATAGAGTTTCCACCCAATGTCTTTGAAACTTCTATGTCTCCTTATTAGAGGAATTCATTAAATGAATGGAATTTATGGATTCAGTTTAAATATATATTATAAAATATTTTAATCTTTCCTAGTGTGTCTCTTTTGAGAGATTTGGAATTATTTTGAAAAATTTGGAAGGTAATTTGTGATTTTTCATTGACTACATGTCATTGAACTAGGTGATGATAATGAACCATTATCTACTTTCAGGTATTGAAAAATGTTTTGATTAATTACAGGTATATAGATAGTTCTTAAATATTGATATATGATTAAGATATCATTAGATATGGGTTAAAAAATAGGAAATTCAGATGATTTATTTTAGGTATCATTATGGGAATATTTAATTTAAATTAAAATTATTTAGAGATGAATACACCAGTTTGTTTCCTGGTATTGATGGTTTTAACTTTTTATGAGATTCAAGATTAGTTCTTGGTAGAATTGGCATATTATATCCAAGATATTCAAATATAGATGAGGGACACATAGATAATTCTTTATTGAGGAATAAAATTTTTTACATTAAAAAATTCAGGTTTTTTATTTTAATGAAGTATCATAGAATATTGTTTAGGTTTGTTGCTTCCTTGACCTTGAGTGTTACCCATTGAAATTTATAACAAATTTATCCCAGATCACGACACCATTAACTACTCAAATGATGAAGGATAAAATATATATGGGTAAAGATTAGTGTCAACTGTGTTTTGACTACAAAAAAGAAGAATATGACCAATTATCACATCATTCACTTTCCTGTGTAAGGATTCAGGTTTGAGGTTTACTACAATTATTTTTATCTTGAGCTTGTATGTGTACCATTGAAATAACAAGTGGCAATTGTTTATGGATCAATCATATTACATCACTATGATCACAACTATTCCATAGATGACCTTGATCTCATAACCATGGTATTTTATTTGAGTTTTTTGATGCATTAAATTATTATTAAACACTTTAATATATTTGTTGATAGAATATCCTATGCTATATCTTCCATCAATGAGATTTAAAATTTTTAAATGGATATAGATATAGTTTTTAAATTATTATGAATTTAATATCTCATATAATTTGGGTAAATTCAATATGGTATCCAATTCAATGAGTAAATAAGTGTGTACAAATGTTTCACATGATATTGGTGGTGAGTAGTGGACATTGATTGAGCTTTTAGAGATGCATTTAAACATGGCAGTGATCATTAGTCAAGTATTAATTAATTACATTATGGTGAAATGAACTTTTTTAGAAGGTATAGGGATAAAATTTATGTAATGACCTAGTCCAGCACATGATCATGCTATTTTTCACTTTGGGCCTAACCGACATAGTTTGGTTTTCCCTGGGCTCTCACCCTTAGGCACCCCCCACGAAATGGCATAATAATGGGAGAGGTATCCACACCACCTTATAAAGGGGTGTTTCATCCTCATCCTCCTTCGTTGTGGTATTTCCACAACCCACCCCCTAGAAGGGCCAAACCTCTTCCCTGGAACATCAAATGGACACCGGCTCTAATACCATTTGTATCGGTCCAGTCCAGCCCATGAGAACAATGTAGCTTTTGGGACACAAACATAATTATCTATCTATCTTAAAATGAAATAAAATATTAAACCATCATGAGAACAATTGTATTAGTTTTTGAATTTATGATTCAAAATATAATTTTAACTACTGATATGATAGTGTCTCATATTATATAATTTTTATTCATCCAATTTTGAACTATTTCATTTTGGAAAAATATTTAATGTGCAGCTTCATCATAATGAAAGGAGTAATTCATTTTTATAATATGAATAATTTTTCATAATACTTCTAGGACAGTATATAATATTAAATGGTATTATATAAAATTTTAAAAAGTAACCCTTTTACCAATCATGATTTAAATTTAGGTTAGGATCAATTCTTATGTTAGCTTAATAATGTAGCACGCATCCACTTTCTAACACAGAATTCTAATATTACTGTAATCTTTGGGTACAAATTATGATTGTAAAATATTACTTCATAGTCCATGTCTGTAGTTTATCCAATAATAATAAATAGTGAAATATATTCTTCTTCATATATATAAATATATGTTGCTTTCTATGATTTTATCATGTGTGTTGATTTCTGGGAATAGTATGTAATGGTGAATCACAATATTCAATATAAAAAGTCATTTTATATGAATTACAATTGTTTTCAAATTAAAATCCATATATCGTAAAGAATAAAATTATTGAATGAAAAATCGTATTTCATATCATATTCAATTAAATGAATATATCATATAACATCAGTAAAACTTTATATTCTAGAAAAACAGTCCCTATCAAATTTAATAGATGAAAACTAATTTAAACTATAGTTAAAATGAGATTAAAATATTTTATTATTAAATCTATATACTTTGAATAAAATTTTAAAAATAAAATTGTCACATAATGAAACTCTAATGATCCAATAGAAAAAAAGAGTAGTGTGGACACATAGTGACACCTTAGTAACATTAAAAATGATGTGAAATGGAATAGAAAAAATAGGACTTGTCATATGTTTTGATATTCAATAATCATAATCTATAAGAAAATAATATTCTTGATAGAGTAAAAACCACATGATAAATACAAAATAATTAATAAGTAATGAACAATAATTAAATCAATAAAATTAACCCAATTATATATTCTCAAAATATAAAACTGAATATTATCAATAAAAATTAAAACATAGTAAAATAAGAGAATATTATCAACACATTAAAAAAAATCATAAATAGAATAAAAATAAACACTAAGTGTGGTTTCTTAATTTTTAGAACATTATAAATTGAATTGAATAGATCCAACATGTTTCCCGTGAGTATTTGTGGTTCTCAAGGTGAACATACAGATTTTTTAGGAGGTATGGAATAAAAGACTCTCAGGTGTATAGTTCCCTAGATTAGGATATTTCAAATTAAAGGATTGGTGAGAGGATAAGGAAAAGTTCTTGCGTAGTTTCATAATAAAAGACACTATGAAATCCAACCCTCTAATATCGTTTTCTTAGTAAGGATGCCTTTACAGTTTGGTTCATGGTTACATGGAATGTAAATCCCAATCATACAGATTGGTATTGTTTCATGATTTGGGTTTTAAAATACCCTTTTCCCTCCCAAATCCCCATTAACACCCTATTATTCATTTTTATGAACCTAAGGTTCATTGAAAGTGATTTTTGGGCTCATGGAGTATATAATTATCTGATTCATACTAGGAATAAACAGATCGATGTTGGATTGGAGGTTAGGTGTTCTCATAAATTTTTAGATCTATCTCTCTTCCTAGATATATAAATCACACCAGGGGAACTTGAATAATTAGATTATATTATACATATTCAATAATGATATATTCTTGATGATAGTAATGTATTTATTGGTTAGCATGGATCAGATCATGATCTTGATGAATAATTTAAGGTTGCGTGGATCATAAAATATTTTTTATCTATGGTTTTGGATTTTATTCATTACTTAGTGTATTGTGATTCCTTATTTAATGACTGATTCGCTTTTAGTCCATGTTCCTAATGTTATTTTTTATTAAATTTTCTTAAAAAATGGTTGTATGAAAAAAAATTTATATGACAAAAACCTAGAGTTTTTTCATTTAGTTATTTTTAAAACATTAGTATATGTTTTTAAAATAAAAATCATTGGAAAAACATGAGTTTTTCATATTAAATTTGCTCAGATTTAAGATATTGGTTTTTGATGTGATTATTTTTTGGAAACTGTATGAAGAAGGAAAAATGGTATTGGCAAATTAAATTAATTGGGTGTGACAAAAAAACTAAGAAGATCTATTATATGTGATATGAAAATATAGAGACATTGTTTTATGGAACACTTGGATGGGTGTCAATCCACATCAAGTTAAATATTTGACCATACAAAGGTATTTTCATATATTTGTTTCATATTTTCCAAAACCATTGTAATTTAATAGGATTATAATGATTTAATGTTTGGGGTGTAATAGGATAGGTTTCTCTTGTTTTATGAAAACATAGGTGTTAATTGAGTTCTAGTTTTAACTTGGTTTTATCTAGAACTACTTGTTAAATTGTTTGTTTTGATATATACTAAACCAATTTCAATGAAATTTATTATATTTTTTTGGGAATGAATAATTCAAGGAAATTCAGAAGTATTATTTCAAGAAATCCTATTGGGAATTCATATACTCACCACTATCTACATATCATTATATACAGGTAGTTGTCTTATTTATGATATCGAAAAGGAAAATGATTTGATCTTCATTAATAATTTATTTTAGGATATATGGTCATGAAATGCATGGAAATGTATTACCATATGATATTTTAGGTTATATACTTTCTTGGATTGACAAGAATCTTTTCCTAGATACTATTGGTATTTTTCTCAGGTTGGTGTTTTTTCTTCAGCACTTTTTTTTTGTTTTCATTTAGTTAAAATGGTTTGTTTTAAAGTATTGGTTTGGTAATTTAAAATCAAAACTACATTTTTATTCAATATTTTTTCTTTTACTTTGAAGTAAATCCATTCCATTAAGATTATGTTTATCCTTTATCAATAGTTACTGGCCTTTGGTGACTAGGGAACATCATTGTGGTCCTATAACATCAAAAATCTAGTCTTGAGATTTGGAATCTTGGGCTATAGTCATCAAAAATATTTTTAGAGGAAAGTTTTAATGTTGAGTATTAAATTTTTTTGTATGAATGGTTATTCAGATGGTAAAAACTCAAGAGGTTTCTATAAAAAAGAAAATTATATCTCATTATTGAAATACATGAGTTGATGATGAGTTCATGTAAGGAAAGTGACTAGAGGAGTTCATGAATGATTTTGGTTGGTTTTATACAATAATTGTATGTACCCACAATGATTTAGAATTTTCAATGTTTTCATGTATTATATAAGGCATGTGTAAATATGAAATATATCGAGGCATTGAATGTTCAAGCATTATTTCAATAATTGTATTGGGTTTTTAATGATACTTAAAATTGTATGTAAAATTTTTTTGTTCTGGAAATGAATTTATTTAAAATTAATTGTGATTTTTTAGTTTAACTTGTGAAATAATAAATGAATATGATTTTAAAAAACAAATTTAAACAAAGAATTGATATCACATATATCAATTTTTAGAACCATTTATCCTGGAATAGGGAATTTATTCAAAATGCCTCATCTTCTTTTTTAGATTAATGGTGTGATATAAATGACTCTATAGAGAGATAGTGTTTTTGATGAATATTATTTCTGAACACTTGGATTAATTTTTCATATAAATCTATGTGCTTGTAAGGGGAATAGTTAAGGCCATCCTAAGGGAAATTATTAACCCTTTGATCTCTATAGGTAATGTCTTTTTTTCATCAGGTGTGATGGTATAGTTTATGAATTTATTGATTTGCTGAGTATAATTATTAAAATCTTGTAGATTATTTTTATTCCTATGATATTGAAAGAGTATTTCTCTATTAACATGTTCTAGAAACCAGCTTGTAAGTGGTGGGAGGACAATATAAAAGCGAATCTAAATGAGGATCTGACATGGATTTGATTCCAAAATGATATTTTGTTATAATTTCTATATGAAGATATTGAAGACAAAGAAATCACGAAGGTTTTTGGTCTTAGGGTAAATAAACACAAAAGAGCTAGATTGTGCTGCACATTTCATAGAGATAGTTCATTTTTCATTAGTTATTATCTCTAATAAAAATTATCAAGGTACAAAATTTCAAGATAATGATTCTAAAAAACATGAATTTGAGGACGATTTTGATCATTTTATCCACTGTTACAGTGGTGGTGAATATGGATGAATCAGATATGGTTTATAGTTTAGTCAAAAATGATTTTATTATCTATGACATTAGATACATGCATTTAATTGTATGATAAAAGGATTCAAGGTGACTATTAAGTAAGATGTGGTAAAAAAGGTGTGATATATTGGGTTTATATTTGGTACGAATATATATTTTATGTTTCCCGTGTGGAATTAAAAAACCCATGAAGTGGTATTTTCCAAATAAAACTTGATAGTTTCAAAAAAACGTGAATCTTGGTCATATGAATGTGTTATTTTGTTATTTATCTTAGGATTATAATATTATATGTACCTACAATCTACATGGATTAATGATTCATATGTCTTATTCAAATCAAGATGGACTTGAGTTATTGGTGAGGACTGGAGGTGATCCTCAGAAGAGTAGATTTTATAAGGACCAAGGAAAAGTATTTTCTATAGGACCTGTGCCAAAGGAATACGAAGTAAGACCTATGATAATGAGATACAATCTTCTTACTTTTCTTTAATGTTATATAATATGTTTGATACATGTGAATCTAATTTATTCATATCTATATGAGTGATAGAGAAGTCATTTTTTCTTGTGGATTTAATGTCTTGTTCCTTGATGATTGAGAATCCTCTAAGAGAACGGACAGAATGAGGAGTAAGGTGTATATATTGTTCTGTTGTAATTAGTGATGTAAAGATACTGTGGGACTTCGTATATCTATATATGAATATATATGACCACATAATTGAAATATATTAGATGGTGATGTTAAAATATCATATATAATAATATGGAAATAATGTTTTTCTTACTTTATATTATAAAAGTGTTCTTTATTTTTGAGACCTTTAATCCCTCAATTAGTGAGATTAATTCTTGGATTGGTATAATTTGGATATAAAGTTAAAATTTTGTTGATGGTGGAATAATTGTTGGATATATTTATTTAATACTTCTATAGACAACCTCTAGAGAGAGATGTGGTTATTACAATAGACTTGTTCCATAGGAATATTTTATTCTCACCGAATTAATATAATTTGAAAACCAGAAATATGAAAAAATTGAACATCTAGTTTGAGGATTGAGAGGACAAATTCTATATTTGATATTATGTTTCTTTATCAGCAACCCTAATTATGCTTTCCCAGATGGTTGATGGTATCTTGTGGCTATGAATTAATTATTAAAAATTGAATCAGGTCCTAGTGAAGCATAATTAATATATACCTCGCATCAATGATCTATTTGATTACATAATGGTAGGAAATTAGTTTTAAGGAATTGATTTTAGATCATGATATCTCCATTTTAGGGTGAGGTAGGTGGATATTCTGAAGCTTACTTATAGAAGAAGGTATGGACCTCGTGATCTTTTGGTAATGTTGTTTGTGGTTAACAATACTCTTTCTATTTTCATATCCGTGATGAATTGTATCATCCATACATACCTTGACTTTTCTATCATCCATTTTTAAATAATATACAAGATTGATTGGGATCATAGGAGGATCATGGAAGGTATTTTGGGATTGTGTTAGAGACACTATAAAATGATCAATTATACGTGACACTATCAACATATAATTTTTAGATATTAGAGATTAATTTGTAGGGACATTATATCTTTGAAAAAGGTATTTTAGTTAATCGAGATAAATTCAATATAGGGATTTCTTGGGATAAACTCAATTATTTTTTTCATGATTCATAGTTACCTTAGATTAACTAGTTAATAACATTTATTAATAAGATACTTTTCACATTTTACAAAACCAATGATGGTGTTAACTTTGAAGAGTGTGAATATTTAGTCGAAACAGTAGTGATAAGGAGGTTTTAATTAGATGAAGAGTAGGTTGACTTATTTTTCATTGTTGATATTACCTTAATTTGGTTATGATTTTATTATACAACAACATGTCTAGTTTTTGATTGAGATATGTTTCATGTCATAATTATTTATGGTAGCTCATCTATTGTGGAATTTATGAAAATAACTACCCCATACATGAATTATTACTAGATATCTCTTTTGATACCTTGAATCCTTGGAGACATTACCTTTTGGTTGAGAGGATTATAGTGTATTCAGATTTTAAAAGCGTGTGTACATTTACATTCAACATTATTTGAATAAAAATAAATATAGATGGTTAGAGAATCAACTGAATTGAACTTTGAGTTGTTTTTTATGCCATGTAAAGGTAATGATACTGTTTATTCCATAAGTAAGAAAACATAAAGGCTAAATAATCAAAGACATATTAGTTTATAATGGGTTTAATGATCGATTTAATATTTTGAGATCATGATATCTCCATTTTAGGGTTAGGTAGGTGGAAATTCTGAAGCTTACTTTTAGGAGAATGTATGGACCTCGTGATCTTTTTGTAATGTTGTTTTCAGTTAACAATACTCTTTCTATTTTCATATCCATGATGAATTGTATCATCCATAAATACCTTAACCTTTTTATCATCCATTTTTAAATAATATACAAGATCTATTAGGATCATAGGAGAATCATGGAAGGTATTTTGGCATTGTGTTAGAGACACTATAAAAAGATTAATTATACGTGACACTATCAAAATATCTTTTTTAGATATTAGAGATTAATTTGTAGGGAAATTTTATATTTGAAAAAGGTATTTTAGTTAATCGAGATAAATTCAAAATAGGAATTTCTTGGGATAAACTCAAGTATTATTTTCATGATTCAGAGTTACCTTAGATTATCCAGTTAATAACATTTATTAATTATATACTTTTCACATTTTACAAAACCAACGATGGTGTTAACTTTGATGAGTGTGAATATTTAGTCGGAAGAGTAGTGATAAGGAGGTTTTAATTAGATGAAGAGTAGGTTGACTACATTTTCATTATTGATATTACCTTAATTTGGTTAGTTCTTTTATTATACAACAACATGCCTAGTTTTCGATTGAGATATGTTTCAGGTCATAATTATTTATGGTAGATTATGTGCTGTAGAATTTATGAAAATAACTACCCCATACATGACTTATTACTAGATATTTATTTTCATACCTTGAATCCTTGGAGACATTACCTTTTGGTTGGGAGGTTTATAGTCTATTCAGATTTTAAAAGTGTGTGGTACATTTAAATTCAACAATATTTGAATATAAATAAATATAGATGGGTAGAGAATGAATAGAATTGAACATTGAGTTTTTTTATGCCATGTAAAGGTAATGATACTATTTTTTCCATTAGTAAGAAAAAAAAAGGTTAAAGAATCAAAGACATATTAGTTTATAATGGGTTAAATGATCGATTAAATATTTTAACATCACAAGTATGGGATAAGTATGATGTTATATTACATTGATGTCCGATATATAAAGGTATTTGATTACACCTATTGGTAAATAATGATCATTTGTTTCATAAAAATAATTCTATATATCTATTCCTTCCTATGTAATCATTAATTATAAAAAATTAAGGTTTTAGTTCTTCTTTGAATATATAGAAATCCCCATGATATGATCATGGATGCTTTATCTTGTTTATTTGCTTATAGGTAGGTATTTTTTTTCTACTTCAGTGATCCTCATAAAACTTACAATATCAACATGGAAGCTACTAAAACTACAATACATGCATGACATGTGTGTTTTTTATTTATTTTCAGGTGCATTTATTATATCTAGGATAAATATGGTGTATATGGGTTTTTGTTCCACTTCCACTATTCATGTGATAAAGAATCAAAACCCAATAGTGGTATCAAATACATATTTATTAATGAATCAATGATTTTTTTTTATTTTGATACAGAACACATTAAATTTATGGTATACTGGACTACCCTATAAAACATTATGGTATATAATTACAAAATTTTAGGAAGCATTAGCAGATATTTTTTTTAACATAATATTCTTTGGTAACTCTACATTATGTTGAGTTTTTAACATAATGTGGAGTGTAAGGTGTAATGTACATTACTAAGATATTTTAGAATGCATCCTTATTTTGGAAAAAGAATTTTATTTGGGTTTCTTAACATTATATTGAGTGGAAATGTAATATGGGAATTGGACATGACATGTCATTTTTGTGACAATAGAATGTCAAGTGTGGAATACAATGCATGATCTTAAATGATGAAACCTATGCGTTGGTCCCAACTACAGATTAGAATATTAAGGAGGAGGGTGAATCGGTATATATCAAATTTTAATTTTCTCCATGTCAATGATATTGTTATGTAGTTATTGTGAACACCAATCTCACTCACATAAGTTATGATGTGACGATAGAAATAAGTGAGAGAAACAATTTATTTTTCTTGGCTCACCCAAAATGTATAATCTATGGATTATTCATCGAAACATTCCTTTTCACCTAAAACACTAAATTTCACTACTTTTGATTTCTAGGTTTTTATTGGCCACACTAACCCATATGATTCATAATGATGAACAAGTGAAGGCTTACTACTATCCAACACTAAGTTAACAAAATGCTCCATGAAGTGTTTCCATCTTTTATCTCCATGAAATAATATTGTTGTTACACCATTAGTAGTTTTTAAATATTATATATTTTATTATATTTAAAGAAATTCACATGATGTTTTGAGTGATAAGTATACTAGAAAAATTAATTTTCTTATTATTATGATTTATAAAATGAACCAAGGTAAAAAATAATACTTTTATATTTTTTCAATGATACAACTTAATGAAACATACTCCTATATTTTTTCATAATTTTATTGATACCATATCCTCACTGATTTTAATAGAATACATCATTTTTTATTTTAGGATAACTTATTTTATTATTTTTAACCGAAATCCATCACCTTCCATTTTAGTGAAAAGTAATTTTAAACGGAGTAGGGAAACTATTCTTTTTCTATTCCAAATAAATCAAAATCCCAAATTAATAAAATAATCATTTCACAACCCCTCCCATTAGAAAATATAAGATCCAAAAACCATAGTTAAATCATGTATTTAAAAATACAGTCAATTTGTTCTATATTATGCTCTGAATAGTCAAATATATTCTCAATAATGAGGTGTGTATCATCAACATTTAATCTAAAAAATATCATTAATATTGATTTTAAATAATCAAAACATTATTGGATGAGTCTCCCTTCAATCATGGATTTATTTAATCCTCTCAAAACTCGGCATAGTTTTATTCATATTTAAGGATTAATAAAATATATCATAACTATTTGTGGTGGTGGTTAAAAATATTTTAAAAATCCAAAATAGGATGAATCATATGCAACTACTGATGGATTCTACATAGTCCACTGATAACTAATATATAGGAAATAATCACTTGAACAATGAGACACTCATGCAAAAAATTTGATGACTTGTACACAGATATTGATAACTCATACTCAGAGGGTTATGATTCATAAACAACCCCAATTGACCCATGAAGAAATTATAGATGACTCATATATAGAAGAGAATCACTCATATATAGCTTTTACTTTTTATTTATCTCCAATGAATCATAAAAAATATCATTAATGAAACATCCACAATTTTTTTGACTCATTTAAAGTCAAACTGAATTATAATCACTTATGAAATTACTCATATTGTATCCCCATATGACATGTACGAATTTTCCGAGGACTAGTATTAAAGTCCCACATGAATCATACAAATGGAATGACTTATCCCAATTTCAAATTCTTCTCAAATATATATATAATTGAAATATTTTAGATCACCTCCAAAACTCATACATACTTCTAGAAATGAGCCCCACACACTTAAATGTGCCTTATTAAAGACTTTTTATACATTATTATAATCAGAGTCAACCTAAAAACCACACATAGGAGATTTTTTTCAATAATCCCACATTTTAGGTTTTTATAAATATTAAAAATGTATTTATAACATATTTTATTAAAAAATACAACGAAAATATAATCCAAAACTAAATCTATGTTATTTTCTAGGGAGTGGATTAGTGAACCCCTAATCACTAGCTCTAATCGCACTTGAGTCAATATTAGCTTGAGAAAAAATAATTAAATGTAAATATCCACATTAAAATGCATCATTAATCCTTCATTCACTTCAATGATATCTACTTATTCAATGCTACTAAAAACCATGAATAATCATTCATGTACTATTCCATTTCCCACTAACATATTATCCCATAATTATTTACACCTTATCTCCTTTCTCAGTAAACCAAAAGAGACCTTCTCTAAAAATTCACACAAAAGAGTTATATATTCAATCACATATATTTATGGAAAGTAAAATACCATTTATAGATGGGGGAATTTTCTAGGGGAGTACTTTTCACTTCTCCAACTCATCTAGTTGGAGGGAGTCACTTGGACTCCAAGAGATAACTAATTCCTTGGGAAATATTTCTCCATTAGTGCCATTAACAGAATATTTGGAACTTTATATTATACGGACAGATACACCAACTTCACTAAAAAATTTACAAGTTTCTTATTGAAAAATTGATATATATTCTCATCGATCATTTTCCTTGAATGATAGATGAGATGTTTTCAACGATTTAAAGAACTCATGTTCTCACACATGATAAAAATATGATATTTTTCATCTACATAATGTCTTATAGATTTTACTCCATCTAGTGAAGGTAACATTAGCCAATAAATAAATAGAGTGTGTGGTTATCAATGAAATTAGTTATTTATTATTACTCAACCAAATAATATATGTGATTTTATGATAAAAATAATTAGTCGATGTTGAATTCCGATAAACTAAGAAAATTTCCCATTATTCATCTATAAAACACAATAACTCCTTATGTGATATTTGGTGATATAATAACCTAAATTAAACTATTTTATTGATGTGTTGCATTATCCATTTCCTTGAAATCACATGAATTTATTTTGTACAGATTCAGTATCTTGTAGCTTGGTGTGTGGAAAAAACTATAGGAAACCATATGGATATTAGATATATCAAAATACTAATAATATACATATATACATTCAATCACATTAAACTATTTATCATAATCATTTTTTTAAATTGAATCTTGGTGCCAGAAAATATTGTCCCTGGCCCTGAATCTTCCCTGTTAAACCTTTCAAGAACATATTTGGCATATTTTGAGTGAGAATCCAACCTTTCCTCGAGTTTCCTATAATATCATGTAAAAAATTAAACTCAATAGTGATAGAAATATTAATTTTACACTTCATGTGATCTAAAACAACTTGAATTATACCTCATATAATCCTCCAAATATGATATCAACCCCATAGATAAGAACCAAATTCTTTTAAGAATTTTCTTTTTTTCTATATTTGTTGTGATCTACTCCAAATTTATGGAATTTATGATTATTCATTTATTGGTATAGCTGATAGTACCATTTTATTTGTGATTATTTTATCCTATGAAAAAATTTCCTAAACTTACATAATTATCTCTCATCTTCATCAATAAGAAAACAATATTGTAGGTTTATATAAACGTACATTACAATGACTCTATACAAGAATGGGAATTTAGAAATCATTTGAGCCATTTTAATCTTATTTTTATTTTCATGGATAAAAAAAATATATTATATTCAAAAAGAAAAAGAGTATAAATGTTTTATCCATACATATGCCTTGAATTATGGAATACACTTTACACACTGACAATTCTGTGTTCAATCTATCATTTAAAACATGATTTATTTTATTTCAGAACACTCACTAGATTTTTATGACATTCTTTTCATTAATATTTATAAAAACTTTCCCAATTTGTTTCTTTTAAATTTATTCAAGTTACTTATCCATAACCTTGACCCAAAATTATTATCTAGCTTCCTCCTAAAACATTTTTGTCACTACATAAGATAGAAAACATATTTGGTGTATATTTATTATTCATGTTTGAATAAGAGATACATGGTCACTGATATTATTTTTATCATGTATTTCGTCCATATATTCAAATACCTGAATAAATATTAAACGTATAATATATTATTCCATGTTAGTGTATTCCCATGAGTTTTATACAGCCTTGGGTTCCCTTTTTAATCCATTCACTTCAGCATCTCATTCTTCCTCATCTTCTTCATTGTTTTGCTAGAAAATATACTCACTAGAGGTTTGTACAATGTTATTAATCATTTTTTGTAGAGTTTTTTCCTTTCTCTTAGATTAATAGACAAGGTATATCCATTTAACCACATGTTCTTCAAACATCTGATGCATCTTTTTATTATGAACAAAACTTCTACTTTTGAATACTCGGAATTACATGAGTGTTGGATTTTTATCAGAAATGATATCAAATGGGGTCTTCTATTCATTATAACATAGTAAATATTTACTTTATATGTGTACTGATATAAGCATAACCTCATTCCAATAGTAAGAAAAAAAATTCATTTTGATGATCATCATTTTATCCATATTATTGATAATATTGTTCATTATTTCATCAACATTGTTTTGTTGAGAAGTCCCTATGATTGTAACTTCTTATCATATTATATGATTTTAAGTTATTATTATAATATATTATTTCTATGATCCATCCCATTTTTCATTTGTTTTATTTTAATTTTTATCATGATCATTTTCTTTGGATGTATCTTGTAATTTGTGATACACTCAAACCGAGATGATTTGTGAGAAATTATAGTATCTGATATTTATCATGTATTATTTTTAAATATTATATGGATTATTTTTGATGCCACTCACTTTTAAAACATGTGATTTTGGGGACCAATGAGTTGAGAATAATTTTTTTAAATATATTAAATATATTAAATACCAGGAACTCATGGTTTTCAAAAAAATATGGAATAACTCTTAAAAGGGTTCCCACATTAGAAATAACAGGGAATTGTTGAGTTTATAATATAAGTTTTAACCTATGTGCGACATAACATTGGTTGGTGTGTTTCATTTGTGAAAATATTTTCATGAAAAAAATGAATAAAAAATATAACAGAAATTAATTTCATTTATTGAGTTAACACAATGATTTATTTTTAATTAAATGTATCCATATGTTAGAATATCAGGGTTAGATATATAACCTTGAACCTTATGAAGGATCATTCGAGAGAGACTTAGGATTTCTTTTTGATTAAATATGGTGGATCTAGGGTCAACTGTTAACACAAATCGAATTTTTTTGATATCTCTAGTGAACACAAGACATCTTCATTCTTCATTAGTGATCGATCCAAATCATGGAAGGGCATGAATTTTTTTTTCGTTTCCCCATTATTATATTCTTTGATTGATAATAATCCAATGATGAATGAATTGAATAATAGATCATGTGTATTGTGGGATGAGATTTATTTTGTAAATATTTTATTGGGAGAAGTTATTTGGTTTAATTTTTTTGGATTTGTTTACCTTTCAAATAGAAATGATCCAAGATTGGCCAAAACATTGATCGATGTTTATTCAACTTTATTGATGGTTAATTTCTCTAACAATTCCACATTTCACCACAGGATTACTTTATTATATTGTGGTTTGACTGTTCATGATTAATCGATCATTGTGCACATATTTCTTCACACAATAATCTAATATCAGAGAACTAAGATCGACATAATGTGATAGAGGTGTGATGGTGGTTACGACATTGAATCAAATGATAAATGGTTCTTGAATTCACGTTATTAGAAATTATTCATTAGGGAAGAAATAATGTTTATTCAATATATTATTTGAGTATATCTAGTGATGAAACAAGTTTGTTTGGTGATAGCATGGGAAAACAAAGCTGTATCTTGAATTTCACAGCATGATGTTCAACAAATTGGATGTCATAATGTTTGTTGAGTCATACAGGGGAAGAATCTAGGATTCTGAAAAAGCCCATAGAACATGGCATGTAATCCATGATTACCCGACATTTGGGGTCCCCTGACTACATCACAAGGGTTCGGATAGAGTTAACAAACAAATGGTGTGTGCCCTCTGTCACACAACATGTGACCCTCCCTGACTGAATCAGTGTGTACTTCAAAAGTACACGAACATAGGTTCTGGTATACAGGCATAGACATGATCTGTACTCCCATACATATAAAAACCAACACACACATATTGGTATATGGACACAACATTGGTATAGAGACATGTCTAGGAGACATGAGAAGGTTACAATGATTCTCTACATTCCATGTACATCCTTCTACACTCCATGTAAAGGGAGACTACATTCCATATATGGATCTTCCAAATGGGTAGGACATGAGATAACTGGACACACTGTATTCCAATTGGGATACATCGTGTACTCTCTTCAAGAGTGTTTGGGGCTCTCAATTTTCTTAGTTTCGGTTGGTATAGGTTGATTTTTTTTCACTTGGTACTTTTTCCATAAGGGTAAAATGCATAATTACATCCACATCATTGGATGGTGATACCCTCTAGATGTCAAGTCTGGGATAGAGTTATGGTGTCCCTATGTGATATTGGATTTAAATGCACTATCATCCATAGTTGGAGGTTGTGGAATCATTAAGAAATCCATGAGTAGGTAATTGATCCTCTTTTTTTTATTAGGTTGTATTATTAGGGTTTTTCAAATAATTGGATTGTGATACCCTATGTAAAGTGTTGATCTAGACTGGGTTTATGGTGTCCCCAACATTTATGGACATGACCCAATGTCTATGTATCATGATCCCCTTAGACCAGTGAGCTTCATTTGGTGGGGCCCAATGACCCATATCTCTTCATCAAGTGTCTATGATGGTATCATGGGTTGTGGATTATGTTTTCCTAGAATGAGTGTTTCTTCAAACAAAATCCCCTGGATGACAATTGGTTTTGACCACCTAGTGGCTCTATGTATTTATAGAGTATATCTAGGTTTTGTATTTATTATAAATTGATTTTTATATATTATATTTAGATTAGCGTACTTGGTGCTTTGTGGTTAGTGTTTTCAGGGTGTCCTATTGAGTATTGTTACACTCATTTCTGTGCAGGATTTTCCCACACGTGTCTTGTCTTGTGAAGATGATGAATTTTTTTGAATTTTTCATATAATGGTAGAGAATGGTTTAAGCAAGAGGTGTCTTGATAGTTGGAGGTGTTTATGAATATCATACTTTGGTGTTCTTACTCTACCTTAGAGTAGGTTAGAATCTTTATAGTATTTGTTGGACTTATTTTTGGCCACTTTTCTGTTTTCCGTACTTTACTTTCATACTCTATTTTGGGATCTTAGATATATGAATGCATGCATTGTTTTAGTTATTTTAAATTTTTGGATTGTTTGGGATTAGAGGTGAGTGTGTGTGTATAGGTACTTTAGACATATCCCTTCAATTTTTGGGAAATTCCTACTCAGTGATGGTCACTAGCCCCTATCCAATTGGAGGCAGGCTTGGGGTAGTCATGGATCAGACCTCGGAAGGTCGGGTCGTGAAAGAGTGGTATCAGAGGATGTTTTAGTTCCACATTAGCACTTGAGTCAGTGATCTTGTTTTGGGGAAATAGTTCTAGATTTTTTGTGTTTAGATTTTAGGCCAGAGACTCCGGTGTTGGTGTGTACACCAACATATCCATACACCATAACTTTTATCACCTACTTTTCAACTCAGTACATTATAACACTAGTTATAAGAAAAAATGGCACATGCATCATATATGAATAGTTTTGTTTTTAAATTACTTCTTGATTCATCTCCCCAGATATACTCTTTTGACCATGGAATATCGTATTTTACTTCAAGATGCATCTATGTAGATATCCAACCAGGATTCCATTGCATGATCATGAGGATGATCCACTTAGTGAAGAGGCATTAGTATAGGGGCTTGTATCCGAGATAACACCTTAGGGTTGTTTAGTAGTTATACCACCACTTGCTGAGTAGTTTCTAGTGTAATAACTACCATCTGAGGATGTAAATAGAATGAGTTTGTTTTAAGAGTTTTATAGGTAGTGACCTCTAAGGTTTCAGGGTTATCCAGACCCCCAGTTTCCCACAGACTGGATAGAGGCTGGCACCCATGTTTTCCACCTTTTGAGTATGCATGTAGACTAGATATCGGTCTACATGGTGAGTCTCCTTCAGGGATTTTCTAGTAGATGGTGGAGTTTGTTGGATCAGTCACATGATGAGACAAGTACCTCTTGGAAAGACATCGAGTTTCTCATTAGATATTAGTTATATATGTCCATGTTGTGATTGATAGGCATTCAAGATCATCTGCATCTTCATCAGAGAAGTATGACCATTGTGGGGTATTTCGTGAGGTTTAAAAATCTCTCGTTTGACCCATTAGATATGGTACGAGACCATTTATTTATGGATTTAACCTTTGTGCAGGGCTTACACTAAGACATCAGTGTACCGATGATATCTCTTAACACTTCCACCTATTATTGATAACATGAGAGTTCCCTGTTAGTATAAAAGTTTCTGGTAGTGCAAAAACTAGTGGTGGGATATAGCAATGAGAACCCAGTAACTGAGACATAAACAGTAGGTAGCCGACAATGACCATATGGATCTAAGAGGGAGATATTATTTAGGAGTTGATCCTAGTACTCAGGGTCAGCACTATAGGGCTCTCAAGTTGGTTTGAATTTGCCAAAGGTTAGGTGATGTTACTATTGAGATGGTTGGGGACGTCTGGAACAAGAATTCCTGACCTGTCGTACAATTGATTTAGAGACAGTTGAGGGAGCTTCAAGATAGAGATATAGGCAAGATATGGGTGGTCCATAGGGGGTGAATTTGGAAGAGGGTTGGAAGAGTAGTAGGAAGTGGTTGGTAGTTTGACCAATTACAGCCACCAAGCGCTCGTCATCCACACCAGGCTTAGGGGGTTGGGGTGCCAGGATGAGTCCAACAGTAGGTTGTGGAGGCCAATGCACCTGATTCTCCATATATGATATGAGGTATAGACTATGTCGTTTCTACAATAGCTACAATATTGATATACCATGTTTCTAGACCTTATTTTATTTTTTGGTATCTTTTTCGAGACTCTTAGATTTTGGTTTAACCGTTTACTCAACCATTATGCTTAGAGACTCCTACGGGAAGAGACTCAATGATCAAACTCTAGTGTTAACAGTATGACCTGACTCTTGGAGGTGAGTTTTTGGTTGGGATCTCTTGGTAGTGGAATAGAGTCTTTACAACTTCATTCTTGGTATGGATTGGTTATCCACAGTTCATGGTCATATTGACAATTTTAGGGGAAGGGTTCGGTGTGTCCACAGTAATGGAACATGGTCTTCTATTTTTAGGGAAAAGGAAACACATGAAGTGCAGTATATAATAACACATAGGATGGTGGATCCTATTACTCATTGGTTGGGTATCATGACCCTTAGTGCGGTGGATGTTTTGATTCCTCAGTTTCATATAGTGGTGGCGAAGTATGAGGACATATTTCCTGAAGAATTTATAGTTTTACCTCCCAACCTAGAGATAAAATTCTACAATTATCTACACCTCGGTATTCAACTGATATCCACTCCTTAATATTGGATGGATCACTAAGAGCTTCATGCGTTGATGGTGTTCTTGGAGGACTTTTAGAGAAAGGGCTTCGTGAGGCCCAATGGTTCACCCTTTGCAACCCCAGTTATTTTCCATGAAGGCAGATTAGAGATTGAGGTTATGTGTGGTCTACCAGTGCTTAAACCAAGTTACATTAAAGAATAATTATCCACTACTAAGGTTCAATGACTTCATTGATCAGTTAAAAGGGGAGAATTGGTTCTCAAATATGGACCTCAGATCAGGCTATCACCAAATGTGAGTACGAGGTGAATATATACTGAAGAAGACGTTCATATGTCTTTACAGTCACTATAAGTACATCGTGATTCCATTTTCCATAACGAATGGCCTCAAATTGTTCGTGGGACTCATTAAGTGTATTTTTAAACCTTTCTTATACAAGTTCATGATAGTCTTATTCAATAAATTCCTAGTGTTCTTAGAGTCCGAGGGGGACACAACACACATGACGGTGGTCTTGGACACACTCTAAGGGAACTATCTTTTTAGGAAGCTCTCAAAATGTTAGTTTTGTATTAGCGGGGTCCATTTTTAGGGAAAAATCTTCTCAAAGTCGAGAGTTATAGTGGATACAGATAAATTTGATGAATTTCATACATGAGAGCCACCTAAGAATATTAATGAGGTAAAAACTTTACTCGGAGTGTCTGGGTACTATCTGAGGTTTTCAACCAACTTCTCCAGAGTGGAAGAACACTTGAAAAAATTAAACAAGAAAGAGAAACCATTCATGGGGATAGAAAAGTGTTAGTAGTGATTTCATGAGCCATGGAAATAATTGAAGAGTGATCCCATAATGAGGATACTGGTGGGAGGTGTCGAGTATGTAGTGTTATGAGATGCATCACGGACTAGACATGGTTGTGTTATGATGTAGTGGTAAGAAGTTATTTTATATGGTTCATGCCAGTTGAGGCCACATGAGTAGAACTTGATGACTCAATATGTAGAGTTAGTAGTAATTGTTTTATCTTTGAAGATTTAGTTACACTACCTGATGGAAAAGCAATTCATTATGTAATCTGACAACAAGAGTATAAAGTATATATTCTCTTAAAATGATCTTAACTTGTGACATAGGTGATGGATATACTTTCTCAAAGACTATTACTTGGTGGTTTTCTATAATCATGGGAAGTAAAATCTTCTGGAAGGTGCTCTTAGTAGTTAATCTAGTTCACAATTTTTGAATGAGGTGTTAGAGAAGTTTGTGTCATTATAGCCATCCTTTATGGATGGAGACGAAGTAGCTTACTTCTAGTCTATTCTTGTCACCTATACACTCTTATTGCTTGTTAGGGAGTCATAGATTGGGGATACTAAACTCAAGACCATACGTGATCTGATATCTATAGGTAAGGATTATAATGGATTTTATAAAAGTGGGAAGCACATTGTTCTTTTCCAAGGATGAAATATAGTACCAATGACATTGTAGGAGAAGGTTTTAACTGAGTTTCAGATATCTCCCAGGGTGGTACATCCATTTGTAGAAATGATATACCAAGACCTCCAATGTCAGTTTTTGTGGCTTGATATGAAGAAAGGAGTTTTTATGTTTGTTTCTGGATACTTTACTTATCAATAAGTGATGGATGAGCACCATGTTACAATGGGTTTAGCTCAAGACCATGATGTGCTGTAATGGAAGTGGGATGAAATATATATGGACTTTATGATTGGATTGACATATATGTCCAGGGGAAATGATTACATCTTGGTGATCATTTAAAAACTAACCAATTTGTCCCACATCCTAGATATCGGAGAAAGGAGTTTAGTAGAGAGCTTGGGGAACCTCTAAGTTCATTTGATAGTTAGACTCCATAGAGTTCCATTAATGATTTTTTATAATCATGATTCTTTATTTACATCCCAATTTTCTAAGGAATTACATGTTGTGTTTGGGACTCAGTTATGATTGAGCACAACATTTTACCAACAAATTGATGGTCAGACTAAGTAGACCATTCATGTTCTGGAGGACATGTTGTGAGCTTGCATGTTTGACTTTGTCCATAGTTGGGAGGATCACCTACTACTGTTGGAGTTTTTGTAAAAAAAATTACCACCATTATATCATTGGTATGGAACCATTTGAGGATATGTATAGTTTACCCAATAGGTCACCTGTCTATTAGACTGGGACTGACGAGATGACACTCATGGGTTTGAAGTGGGTATGATCTAGTTTAGAGAAGGTGCAGATCATCTATGAGCATATGAAGACTACACAGAACTGTCTGAAGTTATAGGTGCATAGACGATTGATGACATGGGAGTTTCAGGAGGGAGACCATGTGTTTTTACGAGTTCACCTCCACATGGATTATGGATATTTTAGTGAGGTGGAAAGATATCTCTGAGGTTTATTGGACCCTTCAATATTTTTAAAATAGTTGGAAAGGGGGTGTACCACTTAGCTCTACACCTACAGTTAGACTAGGTAAACAAAATCTTCCACATGTTGTTGATGAGGAGGTACATGGAGGAACCACCACGCATTATTAACTGGGGAGATAAATACATCTAGGATGGAGAATCTTTTGTTGATTACCCAATGGAGGTTGATGTTTGGTTGGAGAAGATACTCTTTGAGCAATTGATTCTGTGGGTATGTCTTTCGTTACATCATGAAAATATTTAGGGGAGAACATGGAAGTGGGAGGCTCAGATTCATGATTAGTACCCACATATCTTTGTGTATCCCTTATTTTACATTTTCATGGATGTAAGTCCCCAATGTGGGGGGAATGTAACAACTCATATTTTTCTTGTATTTTTTTATTATTATTTGAATTATTTTCTAGACCATGAAATGAGACGATGTATGACTATGAAAATAATTGTGCCTAAAATAATATTTTGAAATATATTAAATATATTAAATAACACACTCACTTGGTTTTCCTAAAGAAGTGGAATAACTCTTAAAAATGTTCCCAGAAAAAAATATGAGGGCATCGTAGAGTCCCAAATGCCATTTTTACCCTCAGTGTGACATAACATTTGTCAGTGAACGTTATTTGTGAAAAATTTGTGACATGATTAAAACAAATAAAATAAATAAATAAAAATTATTTTTATTTTTTGTGTTGATGCATTTTTTTTATATGTACCTTTATTCCATAATTGTAGGGTTAGTTGGATAACCTTGGAACTTTTAGAAGGACATTTGAGAGTGCTCTATGAATCCTTTATGAAGAATGGAAACAGATCGAGGATTGACGAATGACATACATTAATTTTGATTGATCTAGATAATGAACACATTGTATATTTATTATTCATTCGTGACCGATACAAATCTAGGTAGGGAATGTGATTTTTTTTTGGGTTTCCCCATTCCTAATTTCTATGATGAACATGAATTAATCGACGAATGTATTGATTCACGGATCATGCATATTGAGGGATGTGATTTAGTTTTCAGTGAATTTTATTTGGAGAATTTCATTGGATTAATTTTTTGATGGATCCATTTACCATTCTAACATAAATGTACCATTATTGAAACAACCATTGATCGAGGTTTTCTCCTCTTTATTGATGGTTCTTTTCTCCCCCAATTCTTTATTTAACCATGGGATTAGTCATTTTCACGATGTTCAACTCTTCCCAATAAATTGATCAATGGGGACCTGATCATTTGTGTAATGAACCGATGTCATAGATCTAGGATTAGAACGATGTGATATAGGAGTGACGGTGGTTGTTATGGTGAATTAAATATTGAATGATTCCTGAATTCACATTCTTCGACATTATCTATAATGGAATAAAAAAGATTGTTTTGATCTATTTTGTGAGAAGATATGATGATGAAACATGTTGATTCAGTTATGGTTCAGAAAAATGAGGCTAGATCATGAGTTTCGTGGCATGGAGGTTGAAAAATCGGAGGCTGGAAGATCTGTCGAGGCACTTGGAAGAAAAATATTGGATTATGAAAAACCTCAGATAATGCTGCATGTAATCTAGTATTACATGGTGTATAAGGCCCACTGGTGAGAGTGATCATCAGATATACGGAATATTTATTCTCCCTTATTACACACTCCCTTTTTAATCAATGATAATTAAAGAGGATAGGTTTACTTGACCCTGGTAATATCTATATCCATTTAAGGTAAATCTAGTTTGACAAAGGTGTGTTATGTGTGTATGGTAAATATTGGGAAATACCATTTGATTGATGAATTATTTTAGTATATATGAAACCATAAAATTTTATCATTGACAAGGATTGGTTATGCATTTTACATACCATAATTTATTAGTTTCAAAGGAGATTGAACTTTTCTGATATAGAAGGTGTACCTGAAATGTATATTGGTGAGAGTGATCATCAGATATACTATAAATGTTTGGATCTTATTTCATCAATTTATTCAGGATTGATATTTATTTTATTTTATATGTAAGAAAATGAGTTTCCTATGTTTTTATATATGTTATTAGTTTTTTCCCTCAAGAATTTGTTATACTACCCCCAAGATGTGATATTGAGTTTAGGATATAGTTTCAACCCAATGTCTTTGAAACTTCTATGTCTCCTAATTAGATGAATTCATTAAATTAATGGAATTTATGGATTCAGTTTAAATATATATTATAAAATATTTTAATCTTGCCTAGTGTGTCTCTTTTGAGAGATTTGGAATTATTTTGAAAAATTTGGAAGGTAATTTGTGATTTTTCATTGACTACATGTCATTGAACTAGGTGATGATAATGAACCATTATTTACTTTCAGGTATTGAAAAATGTTTTGATTAATTACAGGTATATAGATAGTTCCTAAATATTGATATATGATTAGGATATCATTAGATATGGGTTAAACAAATAGGAAATTCAGATGATTTATTTTAGGTATCATTATGGAAATATTTATTTTAAATTAAAATTATTTATAGATGAATACACCAGTTGTTTTCCTGGTATTGATGGTTTTAACGTTTTATGATATTCAAGATTATTTCTTGGTGGAATTGGATTATTATATCCATGATATTCAAATATAGATGAGGGACACATATATAATTCCTTATTGAGGAATAACATTTTTTACACTAAAAAATTCAGGTTTTTTATTGTAATGAAGTATCATAGAATATTGTTTAGGTTTGTTGCTTCCTTGACCTTGAGTGTTACCCATTGAAATTTATAACTAATTTATCCCAGATCACGACACCATTAACTACTCAAATGATGAAGGATAAAATATATATGGGTAAAGATTAGTGTCAAATGTTTTTTGACTACAAAAAAGGAGAATATGACCAATTATCACATCATTCACTTTCCCGTGTAAGGATTCAGGTTTGAGGTTTACTACAATTATTTTTATCATGAACCTGTATGTGTACCATTGAAATAAAAAGTAGAAATTTTTTATGGATCAATCATATTACATCACTATGATCACAACTATTCCATAGACGACCTTGATCTCATAACCATGGTATTTTATTTGAGTTTTTTGATGCATTAAATTATTATTAAGCACTTTAATATATTTGTTGATAAAATATCCTATGCTATATCTTCCATCAATGAGATTTAAATTTTTTAAATGGATATAGATATAGTTTTTAAATTATTATGACTTTAAGATCTCATATAATTTGTGTAAATTCAATATGGTATCTAATTCAATGAGTATATAAGTGTGTAGAAATGTTTCACATGATATTGGTGGTGAGTAGTGGACATTGATTGAGCTTTTAGAGATGCATTTAAACATGGCATTGATCATTAGTCAAGTATTAATTTATTACATTATGGTGAAATCACCTTTTTTTAGAAGGTATAGGAATACAATTTATGTAATGACCTAGTCCAGCACACGATCATGATATTTTTCACTTTGGGCCTAGCTGACATAGTTTGTTTTTCCCTAGGCTCTCGCCCTTAGGCACCCCCCAGGAAATGGCATAATGATGGGATAGGTATCCACACCACCATATAAAGGGGTGTTTCATCCTCACCCTCCTTCGTTGCGGGATTTCCACAACCCACCCCCTAGAAGGGCCAAACATCTTCCCTAGCACATCAAATGGACACCGGCTCTAATACTATTTGTATCGGTCCAGTCCAGCCCATGAGAACAATGTTTCTTTGGGGACACAAACATAATTATCTCTCTGTCTTAAAATGAAAGAAAATATTAAACCGTCATGAGAACAATTGTATTAGTTTTTGAATTTATGATTCAAAATATAATGTTAACTACTGATATGATAGTGTCTCATGTTATATAATTTTTATTCAACCAATTTTGAACTATTTCATTTTGGAAAAATATTTAACGTGTAGCTTCATCCTAATGAAAGGAGTAATTCATTTTTATAATATGAATAAATTTTCCTAATACTTCTAGGACAATATATAATATTAAATGGTAATATATAAAATTTTAAAAAGTAACCCTTTTACCAATCATGATTTAAATTTAGGTTAAGATCAATTCTTATGTTAGCTTAACAATGTAGCACGCATCCACTTTCTAACACAGAATTATAATATTACTGTAATCTTTGGGTACAAATTATGATTGTAAAATATTACTTCATAGTCCATGTCTATGGTTTATCCAATAATAATAATTAGTGAAATATATTCTTCTTGATATATATAAATATATGTTTCATTCTATGATTTTATCATGTGTGTTGATTTCTGGGAAGAGTATGGAATGGTGAATCACAATATTCAATATAAAAAGTCATTTTATATGAATTACAATTGTTTTCAAATTAAAATCCATATATCGTAAAGAATAAAATTATTTAATGACAAATCGTATTTCATATCATATTCAATTAAAGGAATATATCATATAACATCAGTAAAACTTTATATTCTAGAAAAACAGTCCCTATCCAATTTAATAGATGAAAACTAATTTAAACTATAGTTAAAATGAGATTAAAATATTTTAATATTAAATCTATATACTTGGAATAAAATTTTAAAAATAAAATTGTCACATCATGAAACTCTAATGATCCAATAGAAAAAAAGAGTAGTGTGGACACATAGTGACACCTTAGTAACATTAAAAATGATGTGAAATGGAATAGAAAAGATAGGACTTGTCATATGTTTTGATATTCAATAATCATAATCTATAAGAAAATCATATTCTTGATAGAGTAAAAACCATATGATAAATACAAAATAATTAATAAGTAATGAACAATAATTAAATCAATAAAATTAACCCAATTATATATTTTCAAAATATAAAACTGAATATTATCAATAAAAATTAAAACATAGTGAACTAAGAGAATATTATCAACACATTAAAAAATAAAAATCATAAATAGAATAAAAATAAACACTAAGTGTGGTTTCTAAATTTTTAGAACATTATAAATTGAATGTAATAGATCCAACAAGTTTCCCACTGAGTATTTGTGGTTCTCAAGGTGAACATATAGATATTTTAGGAGGTATGGAATAAAAGAATCTCAGGTGTATAGTTCCCTAGATTAGGATATTTCAAATTAAAGGATTGGTGAGAGGATAAGGAAAAGTTCTTGCATAGTTTCATAATAAAAGACACTATGAAATCCAAACCTATAATATCATTTTCATAGTAGGGATGCCTTTACAGTTTGGTTCATGGTTACATGGAATGTAAATCACAATCATACAGATTGGTATTGTTTCATGATTTGGGTTTTAAAATACCATTTTCCCCCCCAAATCCCTATTAACACCCTATTATTCATTTTTATGAAACTAAGGTTCATTGAAAGTGATTTTTGGGCTCATGAAGTATATAATTATCTGATTCATACTAGGAATAAACAGATCAATGCTGGATTGGAGGTTAGGTGTTCTCATAAATTTTTAGATCTATATCTCTTCCTAGATATATAAATCACACAGGGGGAACTTGAATAATTAGATTATATTATACATATTCAATAATGATATATTCTTGATGGTAGTAATGTATTTATTGGTTAGCATGGATCAGATCATGATCTTGATGAATAATTTAAGGTTGCGTAGATCATAAAATATTTTTTATCTATGGTTTTGGATTTTATTCATTACTTAGTGTATTGTGATTCTTTATTTAATTATTGATTCACTTTTAGTCCATGTTCCTAATGTTATTTTTTATTAAATTTTCTTAAAAAATGGATGTATGAAAAAAATATTATATGACAAAAACCTAGAGTTTTTTCATTTAGTTATTTTTAAAACCTTATTATATGTTTTTAAAATAAAAATCATTGGAAGGACTTGAGTTTTCATCTTAAATTTTTTCATATTTAAGATATTGGTTTTTGATGTGATTATTTTTTGGAAACTGTATGAAGGAGGAAAAATGGTATTGGAAAATTAAATTAATTGGGTGTGACAAACAACTAAGAAGATCTATTATATGTGATATGAAAATAGAGAGACATTATTTTATGGAACACTTGGATGGGTGTCAATCCACATCAAGTTAAATATTTGACCATACAAAGGTATTTTCATATATTTGTTTCATATTTCCCACAACCCTTGTAATTTAATTGGATTATAATGATTTAATGTTTGGGGTGTAATAGGATAGGTTTCTCTTGTTTTATTAAAACATAGGTGTTAATTGATTTCTAGTTTTAACTTGGTTTTATCTAGAACTACTTGTTTAATTGTTTGTTTTTATATATACTAAACCAATTTCAATGAAATTTATTATATTTTTTTGGGAATGAATCATTCAACGAAATTCAGAAGTATTATTTCAAGAAATCCTATTGGGAATTCATATACTCACCACTATATACATATCATTATATACAGGTAGTTGTCTTATTTATGATATCGAAAAGGAAAATGATTTTATCTTCATTAATAATTTATTTTAGGATATATGGTCATGAAATGCATGGAAATGTATTACCATATGATATTTTAGGTTCCATACTATCTTGGATTGACAAGAATATTTTCCTAGATACTGTTGGTATTTTTCTCAGGTTGGTGTTTTTTCTTCTACACTTTTTTTTTGTTTTCATTTAGTTAAAATAGTTTGTTTTAAAGTATTGGTTTGGTAATTTAAAATCAAAACTACATTTTTATTCAATATTTTTTCTTTTAATTTGAAGTAAAACCATTCCCTTAAGATTATGTTTATCCTTTATCAATAGTTACTAGCCTTTGGTGACTAGGGAACATCCTTGTGGTCCTATAACATCACAAATCTAGTCTTGAGATTTGGAATCTTGGGCTATAGTCATCAAAAATATTTTTAGAGGAAAGTTTTAATGTTGAGTATTGTAATTTTTGGTATGAATGGTTATTCAGATGGTAAAAACTCAAGAGGTTTCTATAAAAAAGAAAATTTGATCTCATTATTGAAATACACGAGTTGATACTGAGTTCATGTAAGACAAGTGACTAGAGGAGTTCATGAATGATTTGGGTTGGTTTTATACAATAATTGTATGTACCCACAATGATTTAGAATTTTCAATGTGTTCATGGATTATAGAAGGCATGTGTAAATATGAAATATATTGAGGCATTGAATGTTCAAGCATTATTTCAATAATTGTTTTGGGTTTTTAATGATACTTAAAATTGTATGTAAATTTTTTTTGTTCTGGAAATGAATTTATTTAAAATTAATTGTGATTTTTTAGTTTAAATTTTGAAATAATAAATCAATATGATTTTAAAAAACAAATTTAAACAAAGAATTGATATCACATATATCAATTTTTAGAACCATTTAGCCTAGGAAGATGGAATTTATTCACAATGCCTCATCTTATTTTTTAGATTAATGGTGTGATATAAATGACTCTATAGAGAGATAGTGTTTTTGATGAATATTATTTTTGAACACTTGGATTAATTTTTCATAGAAATCTATGTGCTTGTAAGGGGAATAGATTAAGTCCATCCTAAGGAAAATTATTAACCCTTTGATCTCTATAGGTAATGTCTTTTTTTCATCAGGTGTGATGGTATAGTTTAAGAATTTATTGATTTTCTGAGTATAATTATGAAAATATTGTAGATTCTTTTTATTCCTATGATATTGAAAGAGTATTTCCCTATTAACATGTTCTAGAAACCAGCTTATAAGTGGTGGGAGGACAATATAAAAGCGAATCTAAATGAGGATCTGACATGGATTTGATTCCAAAAAGATATTTTGTTATAATTTCTATATGAAGATATTGAAGACAAAGAAATCATGAAGGTTTTTGGTCTTAGGGTAAATAAACACAAAAGAGCTAAATTGTGCTGCACATTTCATAGAGATAGTTCATTTTTCATTAGTTATTATCTCTAATAAAAATATCAAGGTACAAAATTTCAAGATAATGATTCTAAAAAACATGAATTTGAGGATGATTTTGATCATTTTATCCACTGTTACATTGGAGGTGAAGATGGATGAATCAGATATGGTTTATAGTTTAGTCAAAAATTATTTTTTTATCTATGACATAAGATACATGAATTTAATTGTATGAAAAAAGGAATCATGGTGACAATTAGGTAAGATGTGGTAAAAAAGGTGTGATATATTGGGTTTATATTTGGTACGAATATATATTTTATGTTTCCCGTGTGGAAGTACCAAACACATGAAGTAGTATTTTCCAAATAAAACTTGATAGTTTCAAAAAAACGTGAATCTTGGTCATATGAATGTGTTATTTTGTTATTTATCTTAGGATTATAATATTATATGTACCTACAATCTACATGGATTAATGATTCATATGTCTTATTCAAATCAAGATGGAATTGAGTTATTGGTGAGGACTGGAGGTGATCCTCAGAAGAGTAGATTTTATAAGGACCAAGGAAAAGTATTTTATATAGGACATGTTCCAAAGGAATACGAAGTAAGACCTATGATAATGAGATACAATCTTCTTACTTTTCTTTAATGTTATATAATATGTTTGATACATATGAATCTAATTTATTCATATCTATATGAGTGATAGAGAAGTCATGTTTTCTTGTGGATTTAATGTCTTGTTCCTTGATGATTGAGAATCCTCTAAGAGAATGGACAGAATGAGGAGTAAGGTGTATATATTGTTCTGTTGTAATTAGTGATGTAAAGATACCGTGGGACTTCGTATCTCTATATATGAATATATATGACCACATAATTGCAATAGATTAGATGGTGATGTTAAAATATCATAAATATAATATGGAAATATTGTTTCCCTTACTTTACATTATAATATTGTTCTTTATTTTTGAGACCTTTAATCCCTCAATTAGTGAGATTAATTCTTGGATTGGTATAATTAGGACATAAAGATAAAATTTTGTTGATGGTGGAATAATTGTTGGCTATATTTAGTTAATACTTCTATAGACTACCTCTAGAGAGAGATGTGGTGATTACAATAGACTTGTTCCATAGGAATATTTTATTCTCACCGAATTAATATAATTTTAAAACCAAAAATATGAAAAAATTGAACATCTAGTTTGAGGATTGAGAGGAAAAATTCTATATTTGATATTATGTTTCTTTATCAGCAACCCTAATTATGCTTTCCCAGATGGTTGATGGTATCTTGTGGCTATGAATTAATTATTAAAAATTGAATCAGGTCCTAGTGAAGCATAATTAATATCTACCTCGCATCAATGATCTATTTGATTACATAAAGGTAGGAAATTAGTTTTAAGGAATTTATTTTAGATCAAGATATCTCCATTTTAGGGTTAGGTAGGTGGATATTCTGAAGCTTACTTATAGAAGAAGGTATGGACCTCGTGATCTTTTGGTAAAGATGTTTGTGGTTAACAATACTCTTTCTATTTTCATATCCGTGATTAATTGTATCACCCATAAATACCTTGACTTTTCTATCATCAATTTTTAAATAATATACAAGATTGATTGGGATCATAGGAGGATCATGGAAGGTATTTTGGGATTGTGTTAGAGACACTATAAAATGATCAATTATACATGACACTATCAACATATCATTTTTAGATATTAGAGATTAATTTGTAGGGACATTATATCTTTGAAAAAGGTATTTTAGTTAATCGAGATAAATTCAATATAGGGATTTCTTGGGATAAACTCATGTATTTTTTTCATGATTCCGAGTTACCTTAGATTAGCTAGTTAATAACATTTATTAATAAGATACTTTTCACATTTTACAAAACCAATGATGGTGTTAACTTTGAAGAGTGGGAATATTTAGTCGGAAGTGTAGTGATAAGGAGGTTTTAATTAGATGAAGAGTAGTTTGACTTATTTTTCATTGTTGATATTACCTTAATTTGGTTATGCTTTTATTATACAACAACATGTCTAGTTTTCGATTGAGATATGTTTCATGTCATAATTATTTATGGTATCTCATGTATTTTGGAATTTATGAAAATAACTACCCCATACATGACTTATTACTAGATATGTCTTTTGATACCTTGAATCCTTGGAGACATTACCTTTTGGTTGAGAGGATTATAGAGTATTCAGATTTTAAAAGCGTGTGTACATTTACATTCAATATTATTTGAATAAAAATAAATATAGATGGTTAGAGAATCAATAGAATTGAACTTTGAGTTTCTTTTTATGCCATGTAAAGGTAATTATACTGTTTATTCCATAAGTAAGAAAACATAAAGGCTAAATAATCAAAGGCATATTAGTTTATAATGGGTTCAATGATCGATTTAATATTTTGAGAGCATGATATCTCAATTTTAGGGTGAGGTAGGTGGAAATTCTGAAGCTTACTTTTAGGAGAAGGTATGGACCTCGTGATCTTTTGGTAATGTTGTTTTCAGTTAACAATACTCTTTCTATTTTCATATCCATGATGAATTGTATCATCCATAAATACCTTAACCTTTTTATCATCCGTTTTTAAATAATATACAAGATTTATTGGGATCATAGGAGAATCATGGAAGGTATTTTGGCATTGTGTTAGACACTATAAAAGGATTAATTATACGTGAAACTATCAAAATGTCATTTTTAGATATTAGAGATTAATTTGTAGGGACATTATATCTTTGAAAAAGGTATTTTAGTTAATCAAGATAAATTCAAAATAGGAATTTCTTGGGATAAACTCAAGTATTATTTTCATGATTCAGAGTTACCTTAGATTAGCTAGTTAATAACATTTATTAATTACATACTTTTCACATTTTACAAAACCAACGATGTTGTTAACTTTGATGAGTGTGAATATTTAGTCGGAAGAGTAGTGATAAGGAGGTTTTAATTAGATGAAGAGTAGGTTGACTACATTTTCATTATTGATATTACCTTAATTTG
Source organism: Viscum album (assembly GCA_963277665.1). Lineage (NCBI taxonomy): Eukaryota > Viridiplantae > Streptophyta > Magnoliopsida > Santalales > Viscaceae > Viscum > Viscum album. Next base: position 2,082,174,213 of record OY728146.1, read on the forward strand.
GTTAGTGCTTTTATTATACAACAACATGTCTAGTTTTCGATTGAGATATGTTTCAGGTCATAATTATTTATGGTAGATTATGTGTTGTGGAATTTATGAAAATAACTACCCCATACATGACTTATTACTAGATATGTCTTTTTATACCTTGAATCCTCAGAGACATTACCTGTTGGTTGAGAGGTTTATAGTCTATTAATATTTTAAAAGTGTGTGGTACATTTAAATTCAACAATATTTGAATATAAATAAATATAGATGGGTAGAGAATCAATAGAATTGAACATTGAGTTTTTTTATGCCATGTAAAGGTAATGATACTGTTTATTACATTAGTAAGAAAACAAAAAAGGTTAAAGAATCAAAGACATATTAGTTTATAATGGGTTAAATGATCGATTAAATATTTTAACATCATAAGTATGGGATACGTATGATGTTATATTATATTTATGTCAGATATATAAAGGTATGTGATTACACCTATTGGTAAATAATGATCATTTGTTTCATACAAATAATTCTATATATCTATTCCTTCCTATGGAATCATTAATTATAAAAAATTAGGGTTTTAGTTCTTCTTTGAATATATAGAAATCCCCATGATATGATCATGGATGTTTTATCTAGTTTATTTTCTTATAGGTAAGTATTTTTTTCTACTTCAGTGATCCTCATAAAACTTACAATATCAAAATGGAAGCTACTAAAATTACAATACATGCATGACATGTGTGTTTTTTATTTATTTTCAGGTGCATTTATTATATCTAGGATAAATATGGTGTATATGGGTTTTGTTCCACTTCCACTATTCATGTGATAAAGAATCAAAACCCAATAGTGGTATCAAATACATATTTATTAATGAATCAATGAATTTTTTTATTTTGATACAGAACACATTAAATTTATGGTATACTGGACTACCCTATAAAACATTATGGTATATAATTACAAAATTTTAGGAAGGATTAGCAGATATTTTTTTTAACATAATATTCTTTGGTAACTCTACATTATGTTGAGTTTTTAACATAATGTGGAATGTAATGTGTAATATACATTACTAAGATATTTTAGAATGCATCCTTATTTTGGAAAAAGAATTTTTTTGGGTTTCTTAACATTATATTGAGTGGAAATGTAATATGGGAATTGGACATGACATTTCATTTTTGTGACAATAGAATGTCAAGTGTGTCATACAATGCATGATCTTAAATGATGAAACCTATGCGTTGGTCCCAAATATAGATTATAATATTAAGGAGGAGGGTGAATCAGTATATATCAAATTTTAATTTTCTCCACGTCAATGATATTGTTATGTAGTTATTTTGAACACCAATCTCACTCACATAAGTTATGATGTGACGATAGAAATAAGTGAGAGAAACAATTTATTTTTCTTGGCTCACCCAAAATGTATAATCTATGGATTATTCATCGAAACATTCCTTTGCACCTAAAACACTAAATTTCACTACTTTTGATTTCAAGGTTTTTAGTGGCCACACTAACCCATATGATTCATAATGATGAACAAGTGAAGGCTTACTACTATCCAACACTATGTTAACAAACTGCTCCATGAAGTGTTTCCATCTTTTATCTCCATGAAATAATATTGTTGTTACACCATTAGTAGTTTTTAAATATTATATATATTATTATATTTAAAGAAATTCACATGATGTTTTGAGTGATAAGTATACTAGAACAATTAATTTTCTTATTATTATGATTTATAAAATGAACCAAGGTAAAAAATAATACTTTTATATTTTTTCATCAATACAACTTAATGCTCCCTACTCCTATATTTTTTCACAATTTTATTGATACCATATACTCACTGATTTTAATAGAATACATCATTTTTTATTTTAGGATAACTTATTTTATTATTTTTAACCGAAATCCATCACCTTCCATTTTAGTGAAAAGTAATTTTAAACGGAGTAGGGAAACTATTCTTTTTCTATTCCAAATAAATCAAAATCCCAAATTAATAAAATAATCCTTTCACAACCCCACCCATTATAAAAAATAAAATCCAAAAACCATAGTTAAATCATGTATTTAAAAATACAGTCAATTTGTTCTATATTATGCTCTGCATAGTCAAATATCTTCTCAATCATGAGGTGTGTATCCTCAAAATTTAATCTAAAAAATATCTTTAATATTGATTTTAAATAATCAAAACATTATTGGATGAATCTCACTTCAATCATGGATTTATTTAATCCTCTCAAAACTCGGCATAGTGTTATTTATATTTAAGGATTAATAAAATATATCATAACTATTTGTGGTGGTCGTTAAATTTTTTTAAAAAATCCAAAATAGGATGAATCATATGCAACTACTGATGGCTTCTACATAGTCCACTGATAACTAATATATAGGAAATAATCACTTGAACAATGAGACAGTCATGCAAAAAATTTGATGACTTGTACACAGATATTGATGACTCATACTGAGAGGGTTATGATTCATAAACAACCCCAATTGACCCATGAAGAAATTATAGATGACTCATATATAGATGAGAATCACTCATATATAGCTTTTACTTTTTATTTATCTCCAATGAATCATAAAAAATATCATTAATGAAACATCCACAATTTTGGTTTGACTCATTTAATGTCAAACTGAATTATAATCACTTATGAAATTACTCATATTTTATCCCCATATGACATGTACGAATTTTACGAGGACTAGTATTAAAGTCCCACATGAATCATACAAATGGAATGACTTATCCCAATTTCAAATTCTTTTCAAATATATATATAATTGAAATATTTTAGATCACCTCCAAAACTCATACATACTTCTAGAAATGATCCCCACACACTTAAATGTGCCTTATTAAAGACTTGTTATACTTTCTTATAATCCGAGTCAACCTAAAAACCACACATAGGAGATTTTTTTCAATAATCCCACATTTTAGGTTTTTATAAATATTTAAAATGTATTTATAACATATTTTATTAAAAAATACAACGAAAATATAATCCAAAACTAAATCTATGTTTTTTTTCTAGGGAGTGGATTAGTGAACCCCTAATCACTAGATCTAATCCCACTGAGTCAATATTAGCTTGAGAAAAAATAGTTAAATGTAAATATTCACATTAAAATGCATCATTAATCCTTCATTCACTTCAATGATCTCTACCTATTCAATGCTACTAAAAACCATGAATAATAATTCATGTGCTATTCCATTTCCCACTAACATATTCTTCCATAATTATTTACACCTTATCTCCTTTCTTAGTAAACCAAAAGAGACCTTCTCTAAAAATTCACACAAAAGAGTTATATATTCAATCACATATATTTATGGAAAGTAAAATACCATTTATAGATGGGGAATTTTCCTAGGGGAGTACTTTTCACTTCTCCAACTCATCTAGTTGGAGGGAGTCACTTGGACTCCAAGAGATAACTAATTCCTTGGGAAATATTTCTCCATTAGTGCCATTAACAGAATATTTGGAACTTTATATTATACGGACAGATACACCAACATCACTAAAAAATTTACAAGTTTTTTATTGAAAAATTGATATATATTCTCATTGATCATTTTCCTTGAATGATGGATGAGATGTTTTCAACGATTTAAAGAACTCATGTTCTCACACATGATAAAAATATGATATTTTTCATCAACATAATGTCTTATAGATTTTACTCCATCTAGTGATGGTAACATTAGCCAATAAATAAATAGAGTGCGTGGTTATCAATGAAATTAGATCTTTATTATTACTCAACCAAAAAATATATGTGATTCTATGATAAAAATAATTAGTCGATGTTGAATTCCGATAAACTAAGAAAATTTCCCATTATTCATCTATAAAACACAATAACTCCTTATGTAATATTTGGTGATATAATAACCGAAATTACACTATTTTATTGATGTGTTGCATTATCCATTTCATTGAAATCACATGAATTTATTTTGTACAGATTCGGTATCTTGTAGCTTGGTGTGTGGAAAAAACTATAGGAAACCATATGGATATTAGATATATCAAAATACTAATAATATACATATATATATTCAATCACATTAAACTATTTATCATAATCATTTTTTTTAAAATTGAATCTTGGTGCCAAAAAATATTGTCCCTGGCCCTGAATCTTCCCTGTTAAACCTTTCAAGAACATCTTTGGCATATTTTGAGTGAGAATCCAACCTTTACTCGAGTTTCCTATAATATCATGTAAAAAATTAAACTCAATAGTGATAGAAATATTAATTTTACACTTCATGTGATCTAAAACAACTTGAATTATACCTCATATAATCCTCCAAATATGATATTAACCCCACAGATAAGAACCAAATTATTTTAAGAGTTTTCTTTCTTTCTATGTTTGTTGTGATCTACTCCAAATTTATGGAATTTATGATTATTCATTTATTGGTATAGCTGATAGTACCATTTTATTTGTGATTATTTCATCCTATGAAAAAATTTCCTAAACTGACATAATTATCTCTCATCTTCATCAATAATAAAACAATATTATAGGTTTATATAAACGTACATTACAATGACTCTATACAAGAATGGGAATTTAGAAATCATATTAGCCATTTTAATCTTATTTTTATTTTCATGGATAAAAAAAATATATTATATTCAAAAATAAAAAGGGTATAAATTTTTTATCCATACATATGCCTTGAATTATGGAACACACTTTACACACCAACAATTCTGTGTTCAATCTATCATTTAAAACATGATTTATTTTTTTTCAGAACACTCACTAGATTTTTATGACATTCTTCTCATTAATATTTAGAAAAACTTCCCCAATTTGTTTTTTTAAATTTATTCAAGTTACTTATCCATAACCTTGACCCAATATTATTATCTAGCTTCCTCCTAAAACATTTTTCTCACTACATAAGATAGAAAACATATTTGGTGTGTATTTATTATTCATGTTTGAATAAGAGATACATGGTCACTGATATTATTTTAATCATATATTTCGTCCATATATTCAAATACCTGAATAAATATTAAACCTATAATATATTATTCCATGTTAGTGTATTCCCATGAGTTTTATACAGCCTTGGGTTCTCTCTTTAATCCATTCACTTCAGCATCTCATTATTCCTCAACTTCTTCATTGTTTTGCTAGAAAATATACTCACTAGAGGTTTGTAAAATGTTCTTAATCATTTTTTTGTAGAGTTTTTTCTATTCTCTTAGATTAATAGACAAGGTAAATCCATTTAACCACATGTTCTTCAAACATCTGATGCATCTTCTTATTATGAACAAAACTTCTACTTTTGAATACTCGGAATTACATGAGTGTTGGATTCTTATCAGAAATCATATCAAATGGGGTCTTATCTTCATTATAACATAGTAAATATTTACTTTATATGTGTACTGATATAAGCATAACCTCATTCCAAAAGTAAGATAAAAAATTCATTTTTATGATCATCATTTTATCCATATTATTGATAATATTGTTCATTATTTCATTAACATTTTTTTTGTTGAGGAGTCCCTATGATTGTAACTTCTTATCATATTATATGAATTTAAGTTACTATTATAATATATTATTTCTATGATCCATCCCATTTTTCATTTATTTTATTTTAATTTTTATTATGATCATTTTCTTTGGATGTATCTTGTAATTTGTGATACACTCAAACCGAGATGATTTGTGAGAAATTATAGTATCTCATATTTTTCATGTATTATTTTTAAATATTATATGGATTATTTTTGATGCCACTCACTTATAAAACATGAGATTTTGAGGACCAATGAGTTGAGAATAATTTTTTTAAATATATTAAATATATTAAATACCAGGAACTCATGGTTTTCATAAAAATGTGGAATAACTCTTAAAAGGGTTCCCACATTAGAAATAACAGGGAATTGTTGAGTTTATAATATCAGTTTTAACCTATGTGCGACATAACATTGGTTGGTGTGTTTCATTTGTGAAAATATTTTCATGAAAAAAAATGAATAAAAAATATAATAGATATTATTTTCATTTATTGAGTTAACCCAATGATTTATTTTTAATTAAATGTATCCTTATATTAGAATATCAGGGTTAGATATATAGCCTTAAACCTTATGAAGGATCATTCGAGAGAGACTTAGGATTTCTTTTTGATTAAATATGGTGGATCTGGGATCAACGATTATCACAAATCGAATTTTTTTGATATCTCTAGTGGACACAACACATCTTCATTCTTCATTAGTGATCTATCCAAATCATGGAAGGGCATGAATTTTTTTTCGTTTCCCCATTCTTATATTCTTTGATTGATATGAATCCAATGATGAATGAATTGATTCATAGATCATGTGTATTGTGGGATGGGATTTATTTTGTAAGGATTTTATTGGAAGAAGTTATTTGGTTTAATTTTTTTGGATTTGTTTACCTTTCAAATAGAAATGATCCAAGATTGGCCAAAACATTGATCGATGATTATTCAACTTTATTGATGGTTAATTTCTCTAACAATTCCACATTTCACCACAGGATTTCTTTATTAGATTGTGGTTTGACTGTTCATGATTAATCGATCATTGTGCACCTATTTCTTCACACAATAATCCAATATCAGAGAACTAAGATCAACATAATGTGATAGAGGTGTGATGGTGGTTACAACATTGAATCAAATGATAAATGGTTCTTGAATTCACGTTCTAAGGAATTTTTCATTAGGGAAGAAATAAAGTTTATTCAATATAATATTTGAGTATATATAGTGATGAAACTTGTTTATTTGGTGATGGCACGGGAAAAAAAGGCTGTATCTTGAATTTCACAGCATGATGTTCAAGAAATTGGATGTCAGAAGGTTTGTTGAGTCATACAGGAGAAGAATCTAGGATTCTGAAAAATCCCATAGAACATGGCATGTAATCCATGATTACCCGAAATTTGGGGTCCCCTGACTACATCACAAGGGTTCAGATAGAGTTAACAAACACATGGTGTGTGCCCTCTGTCACACAACATGTGACCCTCCCTGACTGAATCAGTGTGTACTTCAAAAGTACACGAACATAGGTTCTGGTATACAGGCATAGACATGATCTGTACTCCCATACATATAAAAACCAACACACACATATTGGTATATGGACACAACATTGGAATAGAGACATGTCTAAGAGACATGAGAAGGTTACAATGATTCTCTACATTCCATGTACATCCTTCTACACTCCATGTATAGGGAGACTAAATTCCATATATGGATCTTCCAAATGGGTAGGACATGAGATAACTGGACACACTGTATTCCAATTGGGATACATCGTGTACTCTCTTCAAGAGTGTTTGGGGCACTCAATTTTCATAGTTTGGTTTGGTATAGATTGATTTTGTTCACTTGGTACTTTTTCCATAAGGGTAAAATGCATAATTACATCCACATCATTGGATGGTGATACCCTCTAGATGTCGAGTCTTGGATAGAGTTATGGTGTCCCTATGTGATATTGGATTAAAATGCACTATAATCCATAGTTGGAGGTTGTGGAATCATTAATAACTCCATGAGTAGGTAATTGATCCTCTTTTTTTATTAGGTTGTATTATTAGGGTTTTTCAAATAATTGGAGTGTGATACCCTATGTAAAGTGTTGATCTAGACTAGGTTTATGGTGTCTCCAACATTTATGGACATGACCCAATGTCTATGTATCATGATCCCCTTAGACCAGTGAGCTTCATTTGGTGGGGCCCAATGACCCATATCTCTTCATCAAGTGTCTATGATGGTATCATGGGTTGTGGATTATGTTTTCCTAGAATGAATGTTTCTTCAAACAAAACCCCCTGGATGGCAATTAGTTTTGACCACCTAGTGGATCTATGTATTTATAGAGTATATCTAGGTTTTGTATTTATTATAAATTGATTTTTATATATTATATTTAGATTAGCATACTTGGTGTTTTGTGGTTAGTGTTTTCAGGGTGTCCTATTGAGTATTATTAAACTCATTTCTGTGCAGGATTTTCCCACACGTGTCTTGTCTTGTGCAGATGATGATTTTTTTTAATTTTTCCTATAATGGTAGAGAATGGGTTAAGCATAGAGGTGTCTTGATAGTTGGAGGTGTTTATCAAGATCATACTTTGGTGTTCTTACTCTTCCTTAGAGTAGGTTACAATCTTTATAGTTTTTGTTGGACTTATTTTTGGCCACTTTTCTGTTTTCCGTACTTTACATTCATACTCTATTTTGGGATCTTAAATATATGAATGCATGCATTGTTTTAGTTATTTTAAATTTTTGGATTTTTTGGGATTAGAGGTGAGTGTGTGTGTATAGGTACATTAGATATATCCCTTAAATTTGTGGGAAATGCCTACTCAGTGATGGTCACTAGCCCCTATCCAATTGAAGGCAGGATTGGGGTAGTCATGGATCAGACCTCGGAAGGTCGGGTCGTGAAAGAGTGGTATCAGAGGATGGTTTAGTTCCACATTTGCACTTGAGTCAGTGATCTTATTTTGGGGAAATAGTTCTAAGTGTTTTGAGTTCAGATTTTAGGCCAGAGACTCCGGTGTTGGTGTGTACACCAGCGTATCCATACACCATAAGTTTTATCACCTACTTTTCAACTCGGTACATGATAACACTAGTTATAAGAAAAAATGGCACATGCATCATATATGAATAGTTTTGTTTCTAAATCACTTCTTGATTCATCTCCCCAGATATACTCTTTTGACCATGGAATATCGTATTTTACTTCAAGATGCATCTATGTAGATATCCAACCAGGATTCCATTTCATGATCATGAGGATGATCCACTTAGTGAAGAGGCATTAGTATAGGGGCATGTATCCGAGATAACACCTTCGGTTTGTTTAGTAGTTATACCACCACCTGTTGAGTAGTTTCTAGTGTAATAACTACCACCTGAGGATGTAAATAGAATGAGTTTGTTGTATGAGTTTTATAGGTAGTGACCTATAAGGTTTCAGGGTTATCCAGACCCCCAGTTTCCCACAAACTGGATAGAGGCTGGCACCCATGTTTTCCACCTTTTGAGTATGCTTGTAGACTAGATGTCGGTCCACATGGTGAGTCTCCTTCAGGTATTTTCTAGTAGATGGTGGAGTTTGTTGGATCAGTCACATGATGATACAAGTACCTCTTGGAAAGACATTGAGTGTCTCTTTAGAGAGTAGTTATATATGTCCACGTTGTTATTGATAGGCATTCAAGATCATCTGCATCTTCATCAGGGAAGTATGACCATTGTGGGGTATTTCGTGAGGTTTATAAATCTCTCGTGTGACCCATTAGATATGGTACGAGACCATTTATTTATGGATTTAAACTTTGTGCAGGGCTTACACTAAGACATCAGTGCACCGATGATATCCCATAACACTTCCACCTATGATGGAAAACATGAGAGTGCCCTGTTAGTATAAAAGTTTTTGGTAGTGCAGAAACTAGTGGTGGGATATAGTAATGAGAACCCAGTGACTGAGACATAAACAGTAGGTAGCCTACAATGACCATATGGATCTAAGAGGGAGAGATTATTTAGGAGGTGATCCTAGTACTCAGGGTCAGCACTATAGGGCTCTCAAGTTGGTTCTAATTAGCCAAAGGTTAGGTGATGTTACTATTGAGATGGTTGGGGACGTCTGGAACAAGAATTCTTGACCTGTCGTACAATTGATTTAGAGACAGTTGACGGAGCTTCAAGATAGAGATAGAGGCAAGATATGGGTAGTCCATAGGAGGGGTGAATTTGGAAGAGGGTTGGAAGAGTAGTAGGAGGTGGTTGGTAGTTTGACCAATTACAGCCACCAAGCGCTCGTCATCCACACCAGGCTTAGGGGGTTGGGGTGCCAGGACGAGTCCAACAGTAGGTTGTGGAGGCCTATGCACCTGATTATCCATAGATGATATGAGGTATAGACTACGTCGTTTCTACAATAGCTACAATATTGATATAACATGTTTCTAGCCCTTATTTTATTTTTTGGTATCTTTTTCGAGACTCTTAGATTTTGGTTTAACCGTTTACTCAACCATTATGCTTAGAGACTCCTACTGGAAGAGACTCAATGATCACACTCTAGTGTTAACAGTGTGACCTGACTCTTGGAGGTGAGAGTTTTGGTTGGGATCTCTTGGTAGTGGCATAGAGTCTTTACAACTTCATTCTTGGTATGGATTGGTTATCCACAGTTCATGGTCATATTGATAATTTTAGGGGAAGGGTTCGGTGTGTCCACAGTAATGGAACATGGTCTTCTATTTTTGGGGAAAAGGAAACACATGAAGTGCAGTATATACTAACACATAGGAGGGTGGATCCTATTACTCATTGGTTGGGTATCTTGACCCTTAGTGCGGTGGATGTTTTGATTCCTCAGTTTCATATAGTGTTGGCGAAGTATGAGGACATATTTCCTAAAGAATTTATAGGTTTACCTCCCAACCTGGAGATAAAATTCTACAATTATCTACACCTTGGTATTCAACTGATATCCACTCCTTAATATTGGATGGATCACGAAGAGATTCATGAGTTGATGGTGTTCTTGGAGGACTTGTAGAGAAAGGGATTCGTGAGGCCCAATGGTTCACCCTTTGCAACCCCAGTTATTTTCCATGAAGGCAGATTAGAGATTGAGGTTATGTGTGCTCTACCAGTGCTTAAACCAAGTTACATTAAATAATAAGTATCCACTACTAAGGTTCAATGACTTCTTTGATCAGTTAAAAGGAGAGAATTGGTTCTGAAATATGGACCTCAGATCAGGCTATCAACAGATGTGAGTACGGGGTGAATATATACTGAAGAAGACGTTCATATGTCTTTAGAGTCACTATAAGTACATCGTGATTCCATTTTACATGACGAATGGCCTCAAATTGTTCGTGGGACTCATTAAGTTTATTTTTAAACCTTTCTTAGACAAGTTCATGATAGAATTATTCAATTAATTCCTAGTGTTCTTAGAGTCCGAGGAGGACACAACACACATGACGGTGGCCTTGGACACACTCTAAGGAAACTAACTTTTTAGGAAGCTCTCAAAATGTTAGTTTTGTATTAGCGGGGTCCATTTTTGGGGACAAATCTTCTCAAAGTCTAGAGTTATAGTGGATACAGATAGGTTGATGAATTTCATACATGGGATCCACCTAAGAATGTTAATGAGGTAAAAACTTTACTCAGAGTGTCTGGGTACTATTTGAGGTTTTCACCCAACTTCTCCAGAGTGGAAGAACACTTTAAAAAATTAAACAAGAAAGAGAAACCATTCATTGGGATAGAAAAGTTTTAGTAGTGATTTCATGAGCCAAGGAAATAATTGAAGAGTGATCCCATAATGAGGTTACTGGTGGGAGGTGTCGAGTTTGTAGTGTTATGAGATGCATCACGGACTAGACATGGTTGTGTTATGATGTAGTGGTAAGAAGTTATTTCATATGGTTCATTCCAGTTGAGGCCACATGAGTAGAACTTGATGACTCAAGATGTAGAGTTAGTAGTAATAGTTTTATCTTTGAAGATTTAGTTACACTACCTGATGGAAAAGAAATTCATTATGTAATCTTACTACAAGAGTATAAAGTATATATTCTCTTAAAATGATCTTAACTTGTGACGTAGGTGATGGATATACTTTCTCAAATACTATGACTCGGTGGTTTTCTATAATCATGGGAAGTAAAATCTTCTGGAAGGTGCTCTTAGTAGTTAATATAGTTCACAATTTTTGAATGAGGTGTTAGAGAAGTTTGTGTCATTATAGCCATCCTTTATGGATGGAGATGAAGTAGCTTACTTCTAGTCTATTCTTGTCACCTATCCACTCTTATAGCTTGTTAGGGATTCAAAGATTGGGGATACTAAACTCAAGACCATACGTGCTATGATATCTATAGGTAAGGCTTATGATGGATTTTCTAAAAGTGGGAAGCACATTGTTCTTTTCCAAGGATGAAATATAGTACCAATAACATTGTAGGAGAAGGTTTTAACTGAGTTTCAGATATCTCCCAGGGTGGTACATCCATTTGTAGAAATGATATAACAAGACCTCCAATGTCAGTTTTTGTGGCTTGATATGAAGAAAGGAGTTTTTATGTTTGTTTCTGGATACTTTACTTATCAATAAGTGATGGATGAGCACTATGTTACAATGGGTTTAGCTCAAGACCATGATGTGCTGTAATGGAAGTGGGATGAAATATATATGGATTTCATGATTGGATTGACATATATGTCCAAGGGAAATGATTACATCTAGGTGATCATTTAAAAACTAACCAATTTGTCCCACATCCTAGATATCGGAGAAAGGAGTTTAGTAGAGAGCTTGGAGAACCTCTAAGTTCATTTGATAGTTAGACTCCATAGAGTTCCATTAATGATTTTTTATAATCATGATTCTTTCTTTACATCCAAATTTTATAAGGAATTACATGTCGTGTTTGGGACTCAGTTATGATTGAGCACAACATTTTACCAAAAAATTGATGGTCAGACTGAGCAGACCATTCATGTTCTGGAGGACATGTTGTGAGCTTGCATGTTTGACTTTGTCCATAGTTGGGAGGATCACCTACCACTGGTGGAGTTTTTGTAAAAAAAATAACTACCATTCTATCATTGGTATGGAACCATTTGAAGATATGTATAGTTTACCCAATAGGTCACCTGTCTACTAGACTGGGACTGAAGAGATGACACTCATGGTCTTGAAGTGGGTATGATCTAGTTTAGAGAAGGTGCATATCATCTAGGAGCATATGAAGACTACACAGAGCTATCTGAAGTTATAGGTGCATAGACGATTGATGCCATGGGAGTTTGAGGAGGGATACCATGTGTTTTTGCGAGTTCACCTCCACGTGGATTATGGATATTTTAGTGAGGTGGAAAGATATCTCTGAGGCTTATTGGCCCCTTCCATATTTTTAAAATAGTTGGAAAGGGGGTGTACCACTTAGCTCTACACCTACAGTTAGACCAGGTAAACAAAATCTTCCACATGTTGTTGATGAGGAGGTACATTGAGGACCCACCACACATTATTAACTGGGGAGATAAATACATCTAGGATGGAGAATCTTTTGTTGATTACCCAATGGAGGTTGATGTTTGGTTGGAGAAGATACTCTTTGAGCAATTTATTCCTTGGGTATGTCTTCCGTTACATCATGAAAATCTTTAGGGGAGAACATGGAAGTGGGAGGCTCAGATTCATGATTAGTAACCACATATCTTTGTGTATCACTTATTTTACATTTTCATGGATGTAAATCCCCAATGTGGGGGGAATGTAACAACTCATATTTTTCTTGTATCTTTTTTTATTATTATTTGAATTATTTTCTAGACCATGAAATGAGACGATGTATGACTATGAGAATTATTGCGCCTAAAATAATATTTTGAAATATATTAAATATATTAAATAACACACTCACTTGGTTTTCCTAAAGATGTGGAATAACTCTTAAAAATGTTCCCGGATAAAAAATATGAGGGCATCGTAGAGTTCCAAATGCCATTTTTACCCTCGGTGTGACATAACATTTTTCAGTGAACGTTGTTTGTGAAAAATTTGTGACATGATTAAAACAAATAAAATAAATAAATAATTTTTTTTTTATTTTTTGTGTTGATGCATTTTTTTTAAATGTATCCTTATTCCATAATTGTAGGGTTAGTTGGATAACCTTGGAACTTCTAGAAGAACATTTGAGAGTGCTCTATGAATCCTTTATGAAGAATGGAAACAGATCGAGGATTGACGAATGGCATACATTAATTTTGATTGATCTAGCTAATGAACACATTTTATATTTATTCTTCATCCGTGACAGATACAAATCTAGATAGGGAATGTGATTTTTATTTGGGTTTCCCCATTCCTAATTTCTATGATGAACTGAATTAATCAATGAATGTATTGATTCACGAATCATGCATATTTAGGGTTGTGATTTTGTTTTTAGAGAATTTTATTTGGATAATTTCATTGGTTTAATTTTTTGATGGATTCATTTACCATTCTAACATAAATGTACCATTATTGAAACAAACATTGATCGAGGTTTTCTCCTCTTTATTGATGGTTCTTTTCTCCCCCAATTATTTATTTAACCATGGGATTATTCATTTTCACGAAGTTCAAATCTTCCCAATAAATTGATCAATGGGGACCGGATTCATTGTGAAATGAACCGATGTCATATATCTAGGATCAGAACGATGTGATATAGGAGTGACGGTGGTTGTTATGGTGAATTAAATATTAAACGATTCCTGAATTCACATTCTTCGACATTCTCTATAATAGAATGAAGAAGATTGTTTTGATCTATTTTGTGAGAAGATATGATGATGAAACATGATGATTCAGTTATGGTTCAGAAAAATGAGGCTAGATCATGAGTTTCGTGGCATGGAGGTTGAAAAATCGGAGGCTGGAAGATCTGTCAAGGCACTTGGAAGAAAAATATTGGATTATTAAAAACCTCAGATAATGCTGCATGTAATCTGGGATTACATTGTGTACAAGGCCCACTGGCTGTAGCGATAGGGTTTTGATGAAGTTAAGGACCACACAACATGTGAACCCTATCACATGAAATATGACCCACCCTGGTTGACTCAACATGCACATCACAATTACACAGACATGGGTTAGAGTACACTGGCACAAACATACACTGGACTCCCATAGAGACATGGCATGATATACACAAACTGATACATGGACACGAATTCGGTACACCAACATGATCAAGTGACATGGGAAAAATACCATGTCTCTCTACACTTCATGTATATCCTTCAACATGCCGTGCATATAGAGACTACATTTTAGGTGAGGATATTCTCACGAGAAGAACAGGAGATATATGGACACATCGTGTGCCCCTTGGGACACGTGTGTAATCCCTTCATGTGTACTGGATGATATTATTTTACTTAGTTTGGGGTAGAATATGTTGAGTGTGTTCCCTTGGTCCTTTTCCCTCTAGGTAATAGTGCAACATTACATACACATCACTGGATTGTGATCCCCTCTAGAGGTTGAGTCTTAGATAGAGTTGTGGGGTCCCTTTATGAGTCTAGAGTTTGATCCTCTATCATCCCTAGTCGGAGATTGTGGAATCAGTTTGACCTCCTTGAGTAGTGTATTGATCCTCTATATAACTGTCCATATTTTTTAGGTTTGTAGAATCATTGTCATATTATCCCCAATGTATAAGGTTTATCCAGAATGGGTTTGTTGTGTCTGCCAGTGGTTCTAGGGGTGACGTCCATATTTGTGTCATGGTCCCCTTAGACTAGTGATCTTTATTAGATAGGTCCCAATAACATAGAACACATCGTCAATTGTCTCCAATGGTAGCATGGATCGTGGAATGTTTTATCTTGGAATGAGCGTTGCTTTAAAAATAATCATATGGATGAAAGTTGGTTATGACTACATAGTGGTGTGGTGTATTTCCTGGGTAAATGAAGATTTTTTTCTGTTATACATTGATTGTTATATATTTAATTGGTATGAATAAAATTTGTGCTTCATGTTTATTCTTTTTGGGGTATCATAATGAGTATATTTATACTCACTTCTGTATAGGAATTTCCCACACATGTCATGTCTTATTCAAATGATGACCCTTTTTTGATATTTTTGGGGAGGATATAGAGCCGGTGGTGTGTAGATTTATATTGATAGACATAGGTGTTTACCATAAGTGTAATTTTGAGTTAGTCCTCATTCTTGTAGGAGGTTGGACTCATTACAATTCTGGTTGGGCTTTCTTTTGGCCCCTTTTCTATTTTTAGTAGTTAATGTTGTACTCTGTTATGGGATCTTAGACGTAGTCATGCACTATTTTAGTTCGTTTACACTTCATAAATGTGTGGGATTAGATACGTGACTGTGTGTACAAGTACTTTAAGAAAATACCTCCCATTTATGGGAAATTCCTAGGTGGTGTTGGTCACTATCCCTTGGCCTATTGGAGGTGGTTTTGGGGTAGTCATGGGTCAACCCATAGTGGGTCGGGTCATGACAACAAAGACCATTTTCCCTACCATGTTGTTGTAGTAATAAATGAAAAATAAATAATACTTTAATTCAACTATGGATTTGAGATCCATTTACCCACAAAAATTTAAATTCACTACAGAAATTAATCATGTTAAATTATTCGATTTTTTTGAATGTTTTACAAAAAATGTTCCCTTTTTAAAAAGTGTCACACATGTGTGTGCAATACCCAAAAACATGGGTATCTCTTGAGCTCCATCACTTTTCAACAAGTTTTAAAATGATTTTGGGTAAAATTTATGAGTCATTGATGGAAATATTTATTTTTTTCCTCCTTTGAATAAATATATCAATCCTTATCTTAATAGATTGAATATGGATTTTCTTTAGTGTACCTTCTATAAAAAACTTTTTCGCCATATTATCCTTTTATGACTCTACAATTTTGGTTGAAATATAGCTCATCCCCCAAGTCACATAACTGACATATACTAAGTATATTTTGACCACCAAATTCCACTAATAATACATATGTGTTCCTCAAGTCCTTTCGACCTATCTTGGCCATCCAGGAGTTGATGATTATTCACCCCTTATAATTTAAAAATCGCAATACACTATCATTTTTATATTTTATCTCTATTACAAGGTATTATTTATAATCATACTGGATGTCAAAAAAAAATGAAAAGCTTATTTTATTGATCTATATTTTGTTATCAATGTAATTTCAACAACATTAACCTTATCATCTCTTTCATCCTTGATCCATACTTGAATATTCAATTATTTAGGTGGTAAAAAATATTTTTCCCCCTTCAGTTCCATGGATATATCATAATATTATAGCAATGAATATATATTTTTTAGTTTTCATTATACTTAATGATTTATCTTGAAGCAGTTTATTCTATATTTGGGTCTACTTTGGCACACATATTTGAACTTTTGATGGAAAAATAACTCCTCTCTGTCCATAACCTTCCTAAAAAAATAAATAATCATTAAAAGTAAATTGAGTATAGGAAATTACTCTCATATTGTTTTTGTTTATCAGGATCTCTAAAATTCATTTTATCCAGAGAAAATGTATATTATGTGTTCTTAAATATCCCAAAATAATAATTTAGAACATATGTTTTTTTCCTTTTCTACATCAATAGTAGTAGTAGATTAAGTATTTTGTCAACAATTCAAGTCAATTTACCTTTAAGTGTGGGTATTTATGTTTTTTCTTTTACTATCACTGATTTATTCTTGTGTTTAATTCACAAAAAATATTTTTATTTTCCTAAAAAATGCATCAATTATGGGATGAAAATAACTTATTTGGAAGACATCCCTTAAACATACATAGTGGTCACCAAACTCAAACCCCCTAATATAATATCTTGAGTAAGAATTTTTTATTTGTCATCACACCATAATCATAATTTAGTGACTTCAATTTTATGTTCTTATACTCTTTAGAATATATACCTCATTATGTTGTCCATTCCATAAATAATTCGTGCCTTTTCATTATTCATTCTTTTGTTTTTCTTTGAATGAGAGTTTATTGATATCTTTGAAATATATCTCCCGATAATTTTCTTTTGGATCAGTGTAATTGTCATTTTTACTCATTTCAAACACCATAGGAGTTTTATGAGAGTTATCACAAATCATCTAATTTAGAACATTGTCTTCAAGAATCGATATATTTTTATTAAAATAAAGAGGTAATCTTCATAATTTTATTTTGAAAATTTTGATATCATCAAGGATTTCCCAAGTACACAAATATCTTAAGATATAATTTCTACCTAAATAATCACTTAATCCAATATCACATTTATGATTATCATAAAAAATTAATACATATTCCATTACAACTGCATCTTATCTTCTCAATCTTTTGAATCACCTTCATAAATTTTGAGAATATTTTCTTACATTAGATGAGAAAATTTGCATGGAATCATCTTTCTAATGATGGAATTGGCCAATGATTCCCTGAACATAGTGAGATCATTGGAATTGTCATCCAAATACTTATGATATCAATCTTATAGAGATACGCTTTCTATTATGGAGTTGATTCTATTAATGTCTTCCAAATACTCATCCATCCATAATAACCATAAATAAAATTGCATTATATTTTTCTATAACTAATAGTTTCTACATTAGAAAATAGGAATTAATTAATGTCTAAATACATTTCAATAAATTTATGATTAATAAAAACATCACTATAATCTCTTATTTGATAAAAGTTATTATTATCAAACAAGGATTATACACTTTGTTGGAATCATGGTATATCAAATTTTAATTTTCCCATTTTCAATGACCATGTTCATTAGTTATTGGGAACACCACTATTAGAAATAGTCATTATTATGTGAAGATAGAAATAAATGAGAGACATTATATATTTTATTTGGTTTTCCATATAGGCTAATCAAAGGAGAATCCATGTAAATGTGCCTGTAAACTTAAAACACCAATACACACTGATTTTGATGAAATGATCTAGAGTAACTGCATTGACCCATTCGATTGAAACCCCAAAAAATACTCAGTAACCAAAACATGGTGAATGGACTTATCAACCATGTCCCATTATCTTAAACCTCCATGAAATTAGAATATTTTTACACCAATGGTTTTGTTTCAATATGATTCTGCTTCCTCTATTTAAATTACTTCAAAAGAAACATACCATTAGAAGTCAGTTGGAATAACTCTTTCTCTAAATATTATTATTATTACTGTTCTTCATTATAGAATAATTATATAATAACACTACTAATTGTCTTTATTTTTCAGTTTTACAACTAAAATTTTCCTCTTCATATATAATTTATTATTCTTGATAAAATTTCTACATTTCTTTTTAAGGAAGATATCCTTCTTTATTTTAGAATTTTTCCTCACAAAACTATCATGTGAAATTTTTGTGATAATTAATTTTACATATAGCAAGAAATCATTAATTTTTCATAATAGAAAATTCAAAAACTCAAATAAGGAAATTAATCATTTTGTGATGCCACCCATTATAAAAATAGTATTCATAAACTACAATTAAATAAAGTGTTTAAAAATATATTCATCTAGCGTTTTAGTATACCCCACATCTCCCCTATCATGTTCCATGATGTGTTGTATGTGGTGAAAACCAATTATATAGAAACAAACTTAATCTTACTTAAAAATAATCAAAAGATTATGGACTGAACACACCTTGAACCCGTTCTTGATTTCCTCACTCAAAGATAACCTCAATAAATATAATGTTTAATATTTATTAAACTTTATCGTAACTATTATTGATGATGTCCAAAAATCTTTATAAAATCCATAGAGTAATTAATTATACAAAACTATACATGACTCATACACTAGAAAAATATTACCCATTTACAGGATACATTTACCCATCCTTTTAACCACTCATAAGAAAATTATGATGAATCATATGCTGATGAAGGTGACTTATAAAAAATGTGTGTTGAACCTAATGTAACCTCAAATGAATCATAAAGAGATTATATATAACTTATTCATGTAGAAAAATCACTTATAAAAAACTATTACTTCTCATTTTTCTCTAATGACTCATACAAAAGATATGGAATGACTTATACACACTTCGGGGATGACTTGTATATATTGCAGATGGATCATACACACTATTTTAATGACTCATATAGTGTCCCAACATGAAACTTATGCATCTAATGTTGAATCATAAACAAGTTCCACTTCACTTGTACACAAGTAAGGACTTATATTTTAAATGATTCAACGAAAATTTCCCATAAATTATCCAGATCACCTCCAAAAACACTTCAAAATACCTACAAATGATCTCTACACATTTAAATAGGCCATATTGAAGATTAATTAAAATTTATTGATAATAAAAAAACCAATATTATGTGGTTTTTACAAAAACACCCATACTAAGAATGTTCAACATTATACTTCAACTCAGGTGTGCATTGGTTGATTACCCTTCACATTTTAGTGGTTATCGTTGAATTCTCATGTTACTATCCACTTTATATAGGCATAGTAATTGTGACACACGACAAAATATAACTTTTCACTAGCCCCATACTGAAATCTTCCTTTTAGTGTTGACTCATATTAGGCCTCTATTCAACAACACTACATTAAGCATTAACATAATTTCGAGTGGTCGTATTAATTTTTTTAAAAAGTCAACTAAAATAGTATATTTAGTTAAATATGATTTGATTCTATAAATTATTTATAAATTTTAGGTTATATTCATTATAAAATGGTATATTTGTTTCCTAAATTAAATATAAAAAGTTCATATTGATATCTATTGTGTTGGAAAGTAAATAAAAATTATTATTTATTTATTAATTACATGAATATTCATGATAATTTTATTTTATGAAATTTTAATACTATTTTTGGAAAATTTATGTAAAAAATTTATACTTAGAGATATATCCTTGTATTACATGTTAAGAATGACTCCAAATGATTTATTTTTTCTTCTACCATGATCTTAATTTGTTTATATGGCTATAATTTTGAAATTAGTTAAAGAAATTTATTAAATAGTAAGTGTTATATATATCAAGAATTTAATTCTATCTTGTGTAATGTCTCATTGGGTAGTGGTACATTATGATCAGAGTATCCATTGACCAAGAGGATTATGACTTATTCGAGAAACATAAGTTGTTGTATATTTATTGCTCCTAGATTACTCATGTGGTGATTTCGAATATCATAAAGTTTTATGAATTTTCTTTAATAGTTTATATAAATTATCGATGTGATGTAATAAAATAAGTATGAGTATGTTTGTCTTATATTTTTGGATGAATAACACAAAAATTTGGGTTGTGTAAAGAGTTACCATTTAATGCGGTGTGAACACATTAATTTAGTGGATGAGATGGGGTTTCCAAAACAAAATCTTTAGAAGTGTGCATACAAAATTGAATAAAACATGAGATAATAAATATTTCCTCTGATTAAATTGGTTTAATATTAATTAGATGTATATTAATATTATGAAACTTTTAAAAGAAGAATAATATAAATAATAAGCTTAAAATTAATTTCAAATAAACACTTTTTGTCACCCTGGTCATCTAATCAGGTAGGTTCTTCCAAATAACTTTTCCATTGGATTATTTTGGAGGGGTTACTAAAAAAAGGTGACATTGTATCATCCTTAAGAAGTTTCATCCATATTAGGGTACCCTGCATAATATTTTGATATCCACTTATTGACATTTTCCTTGTCTTATACATAACTAGGAAACCTCAAGTGTTAGGATACCATAAGAATTAGCTAATTTACAACATACAATAGATCATGGAGAATAGTTTCCTACTCAATTTTTTTATGATTCATAATTTTTATGATTGGTATTATTCCCCATATGAATAACTATGGAGTGAAAATAAATCTACAGTAGAAACATTACTTAGTGAAATATGGATCATGAATCACTAAATAGATGTAGTTTTTATGATCATCATTTTTTGTGGGAGTACCTTTGTCCAAAGTACCTAGAGAAAAGATATAATACATGATACCCACACATAGAAATTTCTATTTAATAGGATATGAATTACTTCATGATAATAAAATTGGGAATCCACATAGGTAAAATCTTAGAATAGTATAATATTGGTGTCTAAGGTTAAAAAGTGTTCTCAATTTTAGGCCTTATCAGCAGCAGAATGTGAGCGTTATAGAGGTCAATTTAACTAACTCTAATTTTATGGTATTAAATAATTGTTTTTGTTAAAACATTTATATTTAAAAAAATCGAGTCAAATATTGAAGGGAATTGAAAAATATTAAGTATATATTTCCATCAGTAATGAAGAAAGAGGTTTTTCATTAGAAGTGATCACTTGTGATCTAATTTTATCGAGTGGAATAATACTAGAGTTGGATAAATATAATTATGTTCCCACTATAATTTTTTTATTTTTATATTTTATTGGATGATATGGGATTTTCATTCTCTATTTTGAGTAATAGTTTTCTATATATAAGAAAAAATGTTTTTTTGGAATTATGAATATAATAAATAATTTATACATTCTATATATATATTATAATATTTATACCATTTATAATTATAAAATCATGGTATATTATATTTCCACCTACCTTTGGCATTGTCTCATTAGATATGTAAATGTGCAACACATCAAAAAAACTACAATTATGGTTTATTAGAGACATTCTTTTAGGTACCATTAACAAATATTGAAGCTTTTTTATTAGTAATTATGAAAATATATTTATTAGAGGATATGGTAAATGGGATAGTAGACTACTGAATTACATATATTGTGATATATATAGACCAATGAGTAAAAAACTCTAAATTTATGTACTATTTACCTTAAAAATTGAAATTAGTCGGTATGGATATGTGTTTTTGAAGAGAAAAAAGTAGAAAATTGTTGAAATGTTCCAATGTTTTAGAAAAAACTATAGATTCAATTCTGAAAAATATTTGGATTCTATAATCAGAGTAGGATAGTGATTACTTAAGCCATAAATTATTTGGTATTTTGAAAGACTGTGCCATTTTTCCATAACTCACTCCTTCTAGAAGAATACTATGGAATGATTTATCTTTGAATATAAATTATTCTTTTCTATACATGGTTTTATTAATGATGATTTAGTGTGACCGTATTTGATTACATGGTCATTCTCTAGAATATTTTTCATTTATACTAAAATTTATTCAATTTAAAGAATTTATAGAGGCAAATTTTGATACATGTATAAATAAAGTCCCCATTATGTGTTTTTTTTAATATTTAGGGTAGTGAATCATTTGTATAATTCATGGGTTCTGATACGTTTTACCCCAAATCTGAAAAATGATTATTTGTTGGTCATTCCAATGATACAGAGAACACTTCTATAGTCCCACCAGGAAAAAATTGTCTATTTTTGAATTTTAAATATTGCATGAGGATGAATTTATCAGTAATGGTGTTAGCAGGTGTATAGTTAAACAACCAAAATGTTTGGACCTATAGATAAAAAGTGGTCTTGAGAAGGAGGTTGTGTTCATTCCAAAAACTTTTGTGGATGAATAACTGAGTTAGGTTACAAATGAAACTGATAGGCATGGTAGGATCCATCAATATATCATGAGATATGGATTACCCATTGATAATAATATTGATGTAATGTTCATTGGAGATGAACCTTTCAACAACTAAGGTGCCATATAGAGTTCTAATTATGAGAAGTGGTTAAAATCCTTGGAATCAAAAAAATTATCCTCATAGACTTACAAAGTTTGGAACTTGGTGGATTCACCTGATGTGGTGAGACCCATAAGGTAGATGTGGGTTATCTATAAGAGAATTGAAATGGATGGTATATTTTCTATCTATAAATCACTCCTAGATATAAAAATTTTATATAAAATTATGGCCATTATCTATGAAGAAACTTTTTTACCTATAGTGATTATAACATTCATTTAGATATTACTTCAAAGAAAAAATTTCTTTTATTATGAGATATATATTTTGAATATCAAAACCACTTTACTTAATGTAAATTTAGTGAAGAATGTGTATATGATAAACATAAATGTTTCAAATTACTAAACATAAATGATAAGGTATAAAAGATACAACGGTCTATTTATTTTTTGATGTAGGATTCTTTAAGTTAGAATATCCAGTTTGATAATGCCATTGAAGAGATTGGTTTCATTAAAAACACAAATGATTCCTACAAGTTCATTAGGATTTGTAAGGGTGTTATAGTGTTTATGATCTTTTAATTATATGACATACCACTTGTTAGAAACAATATCCAGAATCCTCACTTTGTGAAGATGATTCTAAGAAAATTATTTTCAATGAAAGACCAGGGTGAAGCTACCTACATACTGTGTGTGTCGATATATATTGATAAAAGAAAGAAGTTTTTTGGACTTATTTAGGACACTTACATTGGTAAAGTTTTAATTTAGTTTTGTATGGAAATCCCTAAAAGTGATCTTTATTAGTGTTACATGGAATGAATCAAATAAATAGTGAAGATACTTCTAAAAAATTAGAAAGTATACATAGAATCCTATATTTATTTTCCATAGGTTCTATCTTGTATTCCATATTGTGTACATAAATAGATGTCACTTATGATATTATAATTATTTATAGATACCAATAAAATCTTGGAAAATATTACTAGATTGATGTAATAAACAATCTTAGGTACATAAAAAGGAATAGATATATATTATTGATATTTAGAGGAAATGATGAGCTCTGTAGAAAGGGTTACACAAATACTAGTTTCAAATATATTATATATGATATAAAGTCTTAGTATAGTTTTTTATTTTACCATAATGATGGAGGTATTAGTTAGAATAGTTCAATATAGACCACTATAAATGACTTAAAAAGAGTGGCAAAGTACAGAACTACATCAGATGGTATGAAAGAAGTCATTGGGATGATGAATTTCATCTCTAAACTATATTGGGTTCTTAATATAATTGGGGAAATTAATATTTACTGGGAAAATAATGGAGATATTTCTCAGGCTAAGATACTTCAGTCTCGCCAAAGGACAAAACATATTTTTCATAAATACTATCTCGTATGAGAGATAACGATGAGGGGAAATGTAAGAATCCATTATGTGGACACAGATAAAAATATATATGATCTATTGATGAAAATATTATCAAAGAATACGCATGATGGTCATATATAATAAGAATCTAAAGAGTCTAATAATAAAAATTAGGATTTGTGGGAGCTATCAAAACCCAATTCCTATGATCTATGTGAATAGAAAAATGAAATCATTATAAATTAAAAAAATTATGAATAATATAAACCATGGTATACCTTCACTAAAACCATGATATTCTACCATCATGCATTAAATAGCTTTGTATTGGCTTGATAACAATCCCCAAAGGGTTAAATGAAATACATAAACATTTGTAGAAATATATAGATTTTCTTTGAGTCATTCATCATACAAATGAGATCCACCAACCTCCATTATGCTTTAGTGCCTTATAAGGAAAAGGAGAAATATTAGGAGAGATATAGGTTTTTCGAGATTCATCTTGGTATATATAACAACATATACAACCATTCAATCATCACATGGAAAATATCAATTTATGTATCCCTTAATGATTGGCCTGTTGGAATTTATGCATGTTAACTCATGTGATTTCTCTAATGAGTTCATACGTTGGTTAAAGAATCCATCAAATTTATTGATCCCACATTATCACATTACATATTATGTAATTCTTCAATAAATGATGATCATCAAGGGTTGATCTTTCAAAAAATTAATTTCATGTTTCATTTTTAACAATAATCATTAGGGAAAAAATTTCATTTAATCTGAAATCCCACCACACATTGACCAAATGTATTCTGAAGATATATGTTGAATTCATATCATATGACTTCAGGTTCATAATCTATATAATACTTTTTCATGAAAAAACATTTAAAATAATATCCAAAAATCATTTAGGACATGTTCTAAAACATATTCTATAAGATATTTTTTTACAACACCTCATATACTATCATATGTAATACCAACTGAATATCAATCCAAAAAACCTTGGATTTACTCAAACACTTTTAATGAACCTCTCTATGTCAATAAAATCTCGCTTCAGTCAACCAAAAAGTGTGTCCCATGGCCTATCATTGTATTGAAAACCAATTTAAATCAGAAAATATAAAAATTTATGCAATGAGAAGCCACTATTAATGTATGAATACTACTTTATCCACAAAATGATCTAATATGATCATTATCAAAAATGTGTATCTAAATACCCTGATCCACTAGTTTTCATCTTATTAATGTTTTTATTCACATATTTTCCTTTTTTCAAAAAATTTAATGATCACGAGACACCAAGTATGTAAATACCACATATTCGACCAAAAAATTCATCATTTTATAAGTATAGACTGACCTGATTGACAAATGTATCACCTATCATTCATCTTTATAGATGAGAACATCACATATCCCTCATCTAAGTATATGACCACATAATATGTACTTTATAGGTGAAGATGCACCCTCCCCAATCTATCTCAACATTGGAAAAAAATTAAAATAATTTTTTGAGAGGATAATTACCATATTTGTTAATATCCAACCGAATACATGACCATAAACATACCTAACCATCCCTTTTTTAGCTAAGTTTCTTTTGAATTTCTTAATAAATATATAGAAGTATAAAATTTCCCATGCTAGGTATCTCTTTAGCCATAGGCATGGGGACCCAAATACGATTCTTTCACCTATATTATACCCAATAATTTATGTATAAAACTTTATGTGAAACACTAAGTTGGCGATCTAGTGAAAAAACACATTTTTTACATATCATTTATTATAGTCTATCAATTTATCCTTATGTTTGTTGTAATTTGAAGGTTTTTTAATTCATTAAATATTATTATAATACTTATCACATCTATATTTGAAATTTTGATTGAACTATCTCACTAAACTCATTATCAGGTAACATCTATAAAGAGAGAAAATTTGAATAAAGGTGAGACTTAGGAATCATATTCCTATTGTATAACTCCATGAATATATTAAAAACCTTTAACATAGAAAATAAAATGTTTTGATATAAACTTCCACTTTCTACTTAGAAATATATCCATATACATAATCATAATAATTAAACATATTCCATCAATAGGTTTTATTTAATGATAATTTAACCATTTATACTATCATTTACCAAGTGCATTCTAAATTATTTTAGAAAACCTGATATTTACATTGATATAATATATAAATATGACTAAAATACCTTGAAACTATTTTAAAAAATTATGTTAAAATAAATTTTTAAATAAGTTGTTAAAATTTTATAGGAATACAGTGATGGTATATAAATAAAACTGTTTAAATTTTTATTTATCATCTAATATCCTAATAAATTTGAGATATGGAGTGACAAAATCACTTTTACTTTAGTCTAGTGAAATATTTTTTATATAAATCATTGATCTTCTATATGTTTATGTAGACTCCCACTATATTCTTACGAATTATATTCTTCTTAGACTATGTTTTCATGGAATATATATATTTTTTGAAATAACACATATTACCTTTTATTAAGAATATATAATAAAGAAAATATTTTTTTATATATCATATTTGTTATTCGTTGGGTTTTGAATCATTTTACTCTTGGAAATAAGACTTCAAAATTATCTCTTATAAAATTATATATTGTTAACTAATTTCATTATATTTGGATAATTTTTTTATCCAAGATAGTACTATTTTATCTATAACTTCATTTAAAGAGTATTATATATTTTTTAATATTGTTATGTGTATCAGAAACATTATCTCATTTATTTAAAAAAAATTGTTTCAATTTTTTACTAAGAGAGAACGGAGAGATAAAATATAAAAATCCCCCAATTAATTTTTCTTGAAGGTTTATTTGGCTTGTATGTTTTTAATATAAAATCCTCTTACTTCATTACTTCAATATCTAAGCTTTCATTACTCTTTTACTTCTAAGTTCCTATATATTTATAATATTTTAAAAACTTATATTAATATCATATACCATTAAGAATATAATAATTGAATTATAATTCAATTTCAACAAGTGTAGACTCTGCACATGTATATCTATGACCTTTTAGGTAATAGGAAAAATTCATTATCAAATATCCAATTTAGCCATAATGATGGAATTTTCCATGATTTTTCTTCATTTATTTAACTGATAGTGAGAATACCCATGACATGTTTTCTTTATTTTATTACCCAAACCTTACCCTTCTCTTAATTTAATAATAATGTGGAAATTGATCCTATAACTCCCATTTCATAGTCACTTATCCTTACTATATTAAGGAGACTAGGTAAATGTTTTCTAAAATCACTCAAACTATAATTAACAAAGTACACTATCTAAAAAATTTTGGAAGTGGTTTTTGAATAAATTCAGTAGAAATTTGTAGTTTAATAGGAAAAAATAGACTCTTTAAATAATTTCCATACCCAATCATATTGAGTGCATGAGTACAGATTGAGTTAACTTCTTTCATTTTTCATTGAACAAGATCTATTGACACCTCATACCTTTTATGCCTATCTTGCTTCTGATAGATCCTTTTAAGGTTGTATATAATTTTGTAGGCATACATAGACTCGTGTTTCACTGAAAACATAGAAAATATGATCCAAATAATGAGTATGAATACCTCTAGTGAATTATTTAGATGACTGTGATAGGTATAAAACTCTTTATGTGGAGAAGATTAACCACTTGAAGACTTTTAAAGATGTGTTCCAATACATAATGTTTTCCTCTTTTTTAAAACTTTTATTAAATTTTGATACCCATTAACAAAGTCACATCCATTGATTTTTTTCATTATATAGAATTGTTTTTAGGATTAATAAGGAAAATGATGATTCTATTAATTATAATAAAATATTTTATCATATGTGCATTTTGTTTTTACAATAATATAGACTTTTATAAAATGGTGTCTCACTAAATTGATAACAAATTTTAAATTTATGACATAAATAAGTAGGATAAGATCCATATTTAACTATGATATGAGTCTTCTATAAAATTCCTCTCACCACATAGCTATTTGGGTTTGGAAAATCAGAATGGTATCATATAAAACTCTTGAATAGTACAGGGAACAACACATTGTCCAATCCATCATATATATTAATCCAACATTATTACTCACATATCCTTCCTAAGGGGTTCTCAACCAAGTGTAACACAAATAAAACACCAACATTATGACAATAGAAGACAATCCCGAGACACCATTCTTTGGAAAGACCTATCAAATTTAGATCCAAGATCACCAATTACATGATTTACTTATAAAAGATAATCCAGGGGAACACTACTTTAGATGAACAAACCCAATTGAATAGAAATGTCTCAAAAAGTGTATTTTTGAAGAAAATCAACCCTTAATATTTTAAAGGGGTTTAATATCACCATCTTATCTTTTGTTATTCCCTTTATGTATATATGAATATCATAATTTTATTTTTGAATTATATTTACTCCACTTAATCAATACGTTCAACCTATTAATCAGTAACTCTTTTTACGAATCACAAGTTTGTGTTAATCACCCAAAAGTAGGATCTCGTCAAATTCATAGGTATCCAATTTCATAATATGCATACGGTATATAAAATTTTATCTAAATATTAATAATTACTTTAGAATACTGATATCTACATGAGTAAGGCTGAAGAAATAGATATAAAACCCCTCATCTTTCTAGAATAAGACATAATATTCCATGATAGTGGGTAGTTTGACCACGAGTCCCTCTACCCAAGGAGACTTAATCAGGATTTAATTCAGGTAATAATAACTCCAAACCCTAACATGGAAAATTAATTATCAAAAACAAAATCCAATATAATAACCCAAATAAAAAATCAAATTCAAGGTATATGAATACTAAATATTAACTTAACTTTACTATCTTATAATGGAATGTTTTATAATTTCATAAGACATATTTTAAAAATCAGAACCAAATAATACACATATTCATAATATAAACTATTTATAACAATTAATGAAACTGGGAATACAATTTTAATCAAATTAATGTTTCAAATATTTAAACATGAGCTAACCATTCTTGAGATATTTTTAAATAAATCTATTTATCTACATTTTTTAATCAATATTTAATCATTATAGACATTCAAAAATTATTAATATAGAACCTTGACATTAAAATAATAATATAAAATCTTCAAATTATGAATTTTATGTCAGTTCAATTTCAATATAAGATAATATGTTAATTATGAACTATTTTATATTATGTAAACATTTTACATAATTTGAATGCCACACATTGGAACATTATTTGAACAATAAATAAGAGACTCATTTTGTCATGGTTTAAATAATTTGAAAAATAAAGACTATTTTTATATTAACAATTCAAACTAATAAAGTAATTATGAACATTTCATAATTTAAATAAAAAAACTTTTCATTCAGATTTTTTTATTTTATAAACTCTTTATAAATTACACTTATGATTTCAAAATAAAAATTTTATTTCTAGAATAGAAGGCATGCCACATAATTTGTTAAAAGGTATTTTAAATATTAAATTTTAATATTTGAAAAATTTATTAATAAATACTATTTTTAATTATCTAAACTTTGAACTTTTATAAAATAAAAATATTCCTAAAATACATTATACAATGATTTATAAACATTATATAAACCATATAATTTGATAAAATATATTTTCTAATATTAACGATTTAATATTAAAAGAATATTTATAATAATTTATTCATAAAAATTTCATCAATTAACCATAAAAGTTTTATAGTCAATTATTTTATAAATTTTTTTTATAAATTCAAAAAATATTCTGAAATAACATTTTTAACAATATATTACCCTAAAACATGATCTTCCCTATTTAATAGTAGTATGGAATTTCCCTTATGTAGAGACTTTTTTGAATGGGTAACCTTCTATGAACCTTACATGTAAGGGTATTTTTTATGACCCTTTCAAATAAAAAGAAATTAGAGACAACCCTTACGCTTGACATATATGTGTAATGGTATTCAGCTATAACTCTAACATATAAAGATAATCTCAGGAACACCCTTACATATAAGTGTAATAATGGATGATATGTACATAGAACCATCTATGTAATTGTTGTTCATTATGACCTTTACATAAAAATCTTCCTTATAATGGTAATTTGGTCTACCTATTAGATTTAGGAAGAGTAAAACATAGTTAGTTTTATGATTTTCATTATTTCATTCATTATTTCATAAATATAAAAAACTGAATGGGAATAATACCACTTTTTGGAATAATATAAGTATAATAAAAATTATTAGTATGAATAGAATTGATCAAAATCCCCTAAATGATATCTCCATGTAAAGAAATATGAAATTAGAGTAAATTCTGTAAATAGAGAATACATTAAACTATGGCATGCCTTGCACGGAAGCCACACACTACTACTATCACCAACTAAACTCCTTCGTATGGGATTGATAAAAATCCCCAAAATTTTAAATGAAAGCATCCCACCACTAGAGGTATCCATAGGTTTCACCTAAATCGTTCATTATATGAATGAGATACCCCAATATCTACAACATGCTATCCGCTCAAAATGTTATGTAGGAATATAGAGATATCTTCTAGTTTATAGATATTCAATATAGTATAAGGAACACCACATACACCGGTAAAATCATGACATGCTTAGAGGATATTTATATAGCCCTCAAGGATGGTCCTTAAGAATATATATGTATTAACTCATGTAAGTTTTATCATGAGTTAATACCTTGATAAATTCATGAATCATATCCCTTGATATCATTTGATCATATTATATATTATAAAATGCGTTAATAAAAAATATCCAGTGTGGGTTGATTTAGGCACAAACTGATTCATTAATTGTTGGTTTTCAATGTTCATAAGTAGAATAATCTCATTATTACCCCACAACTACCAATTATTGAGCCTCTATATCATTAAGATATATATCACTTGCATATCATATTATATTGGATTCAATGTTGGTTTAAGCCTCTACATGAATCACATGCAGTGTTGGATTTAGGGCATATCCCTTTCAATGTATAACGTATTGGAATCTGATTCTTGAATTATATATTTAGTGATTTAATTAATTATCATGTTAATATAATAAGAATAATCAATTTTTCATTTACTCAAATGTTCTATAATTTACATTACATGGATGGTAGAATGATATTATCCCCCTAAAGTATGACTTTATGTTATCCCTAATTAATAATCCTCACATAGTAGTATTAGTTGTAACGATATTTCATGAAAAAAATGAGTAGTATAAGATGAGATAATAAGTATATACCTATTATTTGGATTTCTCCATCCATGTATATCTCATGGAATGTCATATAATCATTAATATACTTAGGTGTGTATGATTGTTATCAGTCCTTCAGGCCTATGTTTGGTAAGATACATAACACACGGAAATTCATACTTTGATTACATTTATAAAAAATTCATTTTGACTTAACACATCAGGAGGTGGTTGGATATGTTTCTAATCGTGTTGTTGGTTGGAGTACAACCAATATGGGATTTATCCACTTGTATGATGAGTATAGACATTTGGACCTTTATTTATTTAAATTGAGGAAATTCATGCACATGTTTAGTTGAGTCAAATATACTGTGTTAAAATACATGGATGATGTACATGTGGTGTACCCATATATTAGCTAAATGAAATGTTTTTTATTCATCAAATTGGTCTGTCTTTCTTAGAGAATCAAGAAAATATAAGATACACTACACTTGATTAAAAATTTTCTATGTCAATCAGTCCCCCAATATGATGGAAAATGTTATTGTATAGTTATAAATATGATTCTTATGATATATATTTTTGGAAACATGTTCATATAGAGATATTAATATGTTATATAGATATCAAGCTAGATACCTTTGTAGATTGAGCAACAATGATATTTTTCTTGAGGACGCACTTTTCATACATCAATAAAATAACCATTTCATATTTATTTTCATTGTTACTAAGGACCATAATTTCATAATATAAGGACTTTGGAAAAGTATTATGTTTAAAATAAATAATTTGTTCAAAAATAAGGATATTTTGATAAAACCATATCTAAAAAGAGTTCGGATGGATTCTTAAAGGATTTTGAAGTTTTTTATAAAGTAATTTTGAATTTTAGTAAAAGTGGGAAATTGATTTATTTCAATATAATAATTTTCATCTGAATCATATTAATTAAGGATATGTTGGTTCCAATGTATTTCTAATTTTATGCACTATTATATAATGGTTCTCGTGTGGCCTGTTGTGCATGCCATGTTACCAGATAAAAGGTTTCACAAAACATAGTGTGAGATCTAAGTTGGTATTGGCACCGCATCATCATTATGACGTTTCCATTAGTTTATAATCTATTTTTAATAGATTAAACATGGAATATTAATAAATTAAAAGATTTAAATTAATTTAAACAATGAAAATTAATTTTCAGTGAATACTAGATACATTATATATGACTAAAACAATTATTTAAATGATATTGGTCAAGTTGGGATATATATAGGAATGTGATCTGTCTTATTAGTAAATAATGATCATTAGATTCTTAAAATAATTTATAAAACACTATTCATTATAATAAAATAATTATTAATGAACCATGAAGGACATAGCACCCCTCATTGTATACAAGATTAGTCATGAGACGATCACAGTTCCTTTGGCCTATGTAATCTCTCAAAGCCATGAAACCATTTTTTGATTCTTTTGTGTCTGTAAAAAAACATTTTCCATCAATATGGAGTCTACTGTTACAAAAATACTGGTACTCCAAGGGTGTTTTTTATTTATTTTAATATACATTGATTATTTTTTGGAAATATTGAGCATACATGAGTTTTATTCAATTGTAATCATTCCTACAATGAACACCCTAATCTCATTCTTTTTCTCACTTGTTATTCATTTAGAAGATGTTAATGGTAGAAAACCATTGAAAGAAGTATATGAATGTTTTATTTATACTTCATTGATTTTATTCATTTATCATGGTCAATAAATATTGCCAATTTAGTGTGAGATTTTATATAGTACTATATAATGATATTGATACTTATCCAAAGATGAGTGTGTCCTATCATCCTAATATCCTGAAGAATTCAATGTGATAAGAACTGGGGGTGAATTTGTTTTAAAAAAATAACCCCCAAAACGCATGGTGTTTCCATGCTGGTAAGTGTTCATTATATCTAGAAAATCAATAAAATTATGATGATAAATATAGTGAGTTATATATAATGGGAAATGAACATAATAAATTTTTACAAGGTTCAATAACTATTTTAATCCACTATGAGTGGCATTGGTGAGTAGTGGTTTCAATCTCACTTCACATGAAATTTCTTTATGTAAAAACATAAAAGAGTAAGGAGAAAAAAATATGGTCCTAAACTTCTTATAGGTATGTAAAATAATATAATAAATTGAAGATGATGTTGAATCCAAATTACTATCAACAATTTTCTTTAATCTTCCTCAAATTCCTTAAATAAAAGGATGTTTTCTATAACTTGTTATTCTCATAAGACATGGACCTTTTCTATATGGAATGTGTTAGATCCTAACCCAACCCATTATCTTGGGAAGAAGAGTAGGTGATACTAACAATAGTTTATTTATCCAAGAAACTAAATACTGGAGAAAATTCTAATGGAATGATAAAATTCGGGGAGTGATTTTCCCTTACACATGCACAACTGATAGAAAACTATACCAAAAATTAAAAGGTCAATGTTTTATTAAATTACTATATGATAAATGATTTTAAACAGTACATCATAATATCTAATTTAAATAATATACATTATTAGAGTAATAATATAAAAAAATGTATATTATCAATCCATAACTCCAAAGGCTACCAGATGAAACAACACCAAAGTGACATCACTCTCAATACCCAACATGAAAAAATTTAAGATTCATCCTCCATTTATAAGGCCAATGTATCAATATCCACTATAAATATACGATGAAATACCTTTTTTATTTCATGGTAAACAATGTTTACAAACTCACTAAGTTTCATATGCAGCAGGTGAGTGTATAACCCAATAGGGAAACCCCTAACTTCCAACACCCGCCACTCGTAAAAGAATAAGAGAAATCCCTATTTTATATAAAAAATAAAAATAAAATACAAATAGTTTGAAAAAATAATCATTTTAAAATATTTCCTAAAAACAAAAATTTTCTCCATGGAATACCCAATTGAGCATACACACTTATGCAAGTACCCATCCTTTTAATTGTCCAAACTCATGTGAAGGAAACAAAATGTTTTCATAGAATTCATCACTTATCCATTTAACAACAGTCCCTACTAAAAAATCCCCATTTAAAAGCAAATATGGAGTCATAAAATGGTATGTGATCCCATGAAATGGAAACTTTATTCTAGATTCTCCCACACATTCATTTAATATAAAATATTTTTTCTTTTCATCAATCCACTTGTGATCATCACCCAAAACCAATCATTTTGAGACACAAAATGATGCAGGTTATCTATAATTAATTCAATATGAGTTTTTAAATTGAAAATCATAATGGGAAAAAAATTAAAATCCCAATTTTTAAATTCTAGAGAGATTGTAGTGATAGATAATACACTTAACTCAAATGGTAAATTATTTCAAAGGAAAAAAAAGTGATCTAGAGAGATCCTCTTTCCTCCTACCTTTTATTTAATGAATCACAAATTCTCCCACACTAAAAATGATCTAAACCCCCATAAATATCATACCCGACCTATTATTTTATTCCGTTTGAGTGGAAATGAGGAGATCTAGATGGAGGGAGAAAAAACATTATCACTTCAATTGATTCCCAAGATCCAAATCTTAGGGAACAATCAAAATACATATTCATAGGTATAAAAGTGACTATTAACACTTAGGAAAAATCTGGAATTCAAGATCCTAGGTTATAGAGAATGAATAAGGGGCTTTAGGTATGTATCTTTCATTTAATCAATTTTACAGATATAATTAATTGTATCATGCGATTTAACAAACTATGCAACAATTGTGAAAACTGATCTATCCGAAAAATTTCAAAGGTATATGGTTACCAAAAAGTCTGGACAAACAATGTTCCATATATAAAACTATATACAATTGCTCTCCAAATTTCACATGGCTTTCTAGTGAACCTTAATGGTCTCCCCTAACTATGATCAAGCCATGTACCCAAAAAACACCTCTAAAACACTCCAAAAATAATAAAAACTATCCTATGACCAAGAAAAAATGTTGTAAAGATAAAAAATAACTATAAATATTAAATTACCTCAAACTAGGGTTTCTAAATTCACCCCATAATTATGATATTGGTCTTTTGAAATATGTAAATTTAAATTTCTTTGAAAGAGCTCCAACAATTTCTGATGCATGGAAATTTACCACTCCCATGTCTCCCCCTAAACTGGGAAAATATTCAATAAAACATACACTAAAAAGTACATTTTATATTCAAGATATTCTATTATTTATCCAGAATATAAATCAGTTCATTGATATATATAATATCACGATAACGATTAACATGATCCCATCGAATCACATGGTTGGGGTCTGGATGGAACTTCTTCAATTGAGATACATGAAAATAATATGATCCATGATGAATCCTGGTGATAAATAAAATTCATAAGACATATATTCTATATATTCAATTATATCAAATGGTCTTGCATAGCGAGCTGTCAACTTCCATTATTACATAAAATTATGATTCCAAAGCCTAAGAGAGACATTCATAAATAAATGGTCACCCATGAGAAAATATGAAGGGGATTTCTGATGATCAAAAAATAATTTTAAATGGATATATTCTATCCCATTTCCTTCATGATCATCTAAATATTTTCATTCATCTCATTATAAATTTTAGGTATAATATGTTATGTTTCTCAAATATGTATGCAAAAAAGTGAAGAAAATCAAGTGTGAACTTGAAAATCTTTTAATGTGGACATATATATAGCCACATATTAACTATTTCTATATGAAAAATTCACTAATGGTAAATAAGCCTCCCATGAGAAACAAAAATACATCACACAAGCTTGGATCATGTACACTAGTATCTGAATTATTCATTATGACTACCCTTCCATTTAATAATGATACGATGAGATCATGGTCAACTTATTTATAAGGGATTTTTTTAAGGAGAAACATAATAATGAGTTGTATTTTAGATCCCTATCCCTTATAACATAAATTTGTACTCTTGGAAATTTTACCAATTCTCATATATAGAGATTTTCTAATTCATCCACCATATTAGATTATTAGATCAAAATGGAGTGGGATAAGAATTTGATTTGGTCCACTACAACCTATATGGAATCTTGTTTCTAAATCTCTTCATTGTTATCTAGTTATAAATTCCACAGAAATCTATTACCATTTCTATAGAGGTATGGGTAATGATTTAAATACTTAGGCCCGTCATTGATGTCCATACTTCAACTGTTGATAGGTGATACATTTCATTACATACTAAACCACTCATATTTTCATAATTGACCGCAACTTTTTTTTTTCATACGACCCTCATTAACCTTTTGGATACTCATATTAATCACCTAATTTAAATAGAGATAAGCTAAAAGAATATGAATCTAATAATATGGCGGAATAACTATATGACCTTAAAAGAGAAAAACTGAATTCTGATATTATTTCCACCTATCAATGGTTTCCCTGCCATTGAGTTTTGTTCTAATAGTATGGAAATATGGATATCATATTTGATAATTCTATAATTGGTCAGCATAATCAAGAATTAAAGTGACTGGAAAGAATATGGTAGAAATTTTCTACTCTATACATTAAAATTACTTCCTAGAAATCATGCTTATTAGTCATCATAGAAAATCATATTCATTAGTAATTGGATAAATAGGATCTATCTTAAAGCATAAACGATTGAATTCCCTTTTACGGGTGTGTAGACTAAGTCAAATAGATAATGATTCCTTGTTTTCAAAAATAATATACTACCAAAATAAGCTCCAAACTATTATTTTGATAATTATTTTCATACAATTGTAATTATCTTGACCAATAAGATAAAAATTGTCCCTTTAAAATGGATATTTCCCCAAAAGGCATTCTTGCCACATAACAATAGATCACATTACCCGGTTCTGGATATGTGATGATCGGTGATGAAGTGATCTTGGACTTAATCACTAAAATTACTTCTCATAATAATCATTCCACAGAAACAGAGTTCCTTCCTAATTAATTATATCATTAGAGACTTGAGACTTGATAAATCAATAGAAAATGTTGATATTCACCTCCAAATCCTAAAAAAGTTTGTTAAATCCTTTTTATTTTAGTGATTTCTAATAGATAATTGCTTTAATATTTTTAGAGTCTACTGATACACTGTTATCATAGTTGACATGTCTAAGGAAGAAATCCTCTTTTATGCATAATTAAAACATAGATATTCTTTTTTAAATTTTTTGTCCCCACAATATGCTCAACACAATCTCCAAGTGAATTTCATAATCATTTCTAGTTCTAGAATACTCTACTATGTCATCAATCAATGCAATAAAAAAAGGTATATATATACATTTAAATGATTAAATACATCAATTCCATGAAGACTTCTAGTGTATTTCAGTGACCATAAGGCAGTATCAAGCATTTATAATGAATATAGTGGATCTTAAAAGCTATTTTCTAAATGAACTCCTTCCAAAATACGATTTGATGTTACCTTAATTTTAGGTCAATTTTGGAGAACCACTTGGCTCTCTTCAATTGGTCGAACATATCATGAATTCTTGTAAAATGGTATAAATTATTGATTTCAAAATGATTTATTTTATAATAATCAATAAAAATTCCAAGTGAACCAAATTTATTCTTTAAAAATAGAAATATAGTGTCCCAACATGGTTTTGATATATCTTATGAATCCCAAACCTTCGAAAATTTTCTAGTTGAACCATCAATTATCTCAATTCCGTTAGTACCATCCAATAAGATAGAAGTGAAATAGGATTAATTCTAAGAATTAGGTCAATATAAAACTCTACTTCAATTTTAGGTGAAAACATTGAGGTGTTTTCAATGAAAGAATTTTCATATATCATTATACAATTTTAGAAATTTATCTAGTCTCAATTGCATCAATAGTCTAAAATGTTTCTACTACCAATTGATGAGATCTAGTTCCAACCATAAGAACCAATGGCCCCAATCTTCCAGAATTCACATACCAATCCACCATAAAAAGGTGTATTGATTTTTGAATTGATATAAGAGTCAATTTTCATGTAAAATAATCAATATCGTATTTTAAGGCTACCATATTTTCCATTCTAAGGATTAAATCAAAGATATCCATTTCCAAAACTAAAAAACACCAAAAAATTGATTTCTATCGATGGTTATCGAAAGAAATAATAACATAAAAACCTTACACTAATAATAAATTTAGGGTTTTTGGGTTCTCATCACATGAATTACTCAATTAAACCTTATTTTATTTACAACATGATAACAAATAAGATAATGGGATGTTTGAGTATCAAACAATACTTTTATGAGGTTAGATTTTTGAAAGGTGTTACCTCACACCATCATGGGTCCTAATTAATCCTACATGATACCTCTCTCAACACCATACGTCTATTTTCTATCTCTATTTGAGTAACCCTTATAACAACCAAAAACCCGTACTCCCAAGTCCAGTGCTAAAATCATAAACTATACCTTTCTGTTTTTCATACCGATGAAAATAACCCAATTTTTTCATCTATAATTTATAATATCAAAAAGAGAACTTGTATTACTTACATTTTAACAGTAAATTTATGTTAAATGCTTTAATGAATTTGGAGGAACCCTTACATAAACAATTAACATGACTTTAAATGATAATTTCTCTAACTTTGACTAGATTTATTTATTTCACATTAATATATCAACATCATCCATATTAAATGCCTTCTAGAAAAAAGTCATTCAACTTCATTATTTGTAACCATAGAAAAGGTAAACATGAGAAGGTAATACTCAAATACATAGTAAGTGAAAACATAAGATTTTAAAAAATAAATATCATCAGTGCGCATAAGAAGAGTATACTGGTATGATGAAATAATCAAAGGGAATGAGTATAACATAAGAATAATCATACCCATCAATACCTAGATTACTAGACATAACATCGTGGAATACATATTTAATAATGGAAAGAGTCATAAGAATAAATAATCATGTTCCAAGTGATATAAATCTTGATAAAATAAAACATCATAAAACCTTAACAAACATAGAAAAAATGTGTTAGTATCTTGGGACATCATCTTTATAGAAAACATAGAGAGCCCTTAAAAAACCATACAATTAGAATAACCAGATGACCATCTTATGATATAAATATTTGAGAAATATAATAATTAACCTATGCATTGTAGTGATATCTGGGTACAACCATCTTGTAAGATATAATGGGCTCACCAAAGGCTATCTGGGCGTACCCATCATATATAATGTCCAAGGATTGGAAGATTAATAAATTAAATATATATTTCATCATAAAATGAATAAAAACAATTATTATTATTATATAACTAGTTTAACTCTAGTAAAAGATATAGGCTCCATAATAATCTCATTGAAGAACTATTAACTTGTGGAAAAGAAATGGGTTCCATAATAACATAATTGAAAAAGACTTAATCCATATAAAGAAATAATGAGGATATTATCATTAGAAATCATATCCATTTGAGGATAAGTAAAAAAAATCATTGTTGAGATTGATTAATGTATATTAAATTTAAAATTTTTTAAAAACATTTTAAATAAAATAGACATTTAAATTTGAAATAACTTTTTAAAAAAAAAAAATTATTAAATATTGTAAAAATACTTTTGTTTTAAAAAAACATTGGAAACATATAAAAGATGATTTAAAAATAATTTAAAAAAAATCATTGAGAAAAATATCATTTTTTCATTAATAACATATTTTTAAAACCTAATTTTTCTAAAAATCTTTTTATTTTATTTTTAAAAAAACTAAGAATCAATAAAATATTAGGAAAACTATTTTCATATATGATTCAAATAAATTTAAATAATGATGGTGGAAATTCTGTATATGTTATAAATGTAAAAAATAACATTTATCTTGCAATAGAAATTGGGTAGAAAAGTGTCTTATTTAGAAAATGACAAGATAATTACATTCAAATTTTTGTTAATAGAATAAAATGAATTGTTTGGAAATTGAAATAAATGTTTATTTTTATAAAAGTTAATAAAAATTTAATGAAAAGGTAAAAAAATGGTTAAAAATTTATTTCT
This sequence comes from Viscum album, assembly GCA_963277665.1. NCBI lineage: Eukaryota > Viridiplantae > Streptophyta > Magnoliopsida > Santalales > Viscaceae > Viscum > Viscum album. The sequence goes on from OY728146.1 coordinate 2,082,215,427, forward strand.
AAAAATAATAGAATAGTAATATATCATTTTTGAAAATATTTTTAGAAAACATTTTTTTTAAAAATAAAATGAATTTCCAAAATTGAAAGAAATAAAGTCGTTTTTCTTTGAATACATTTTCTCATTTATTTTATGTACCAAAGAGTGGAAAAATTATTATATTAATTTAAAATTTCAATAATTATAACTACATAATATAATTAATCAGTTTTTTTAGATATTGATCATACCATATTATCATTGGATGAATAATCATAAATAATTCTAATAAATGATAAGATTGTTGCATAAGAATATTTATAGTTTGGTAACATTAAATAATAATCCCTGTGAAAAAATAACATTAAATTAAAATTATAATATCATGAAAATAAGGATATTAATGATATAAAATGTCAATGTGCTAGTATATACACCTTATATAATAAGATAGGTGTAAAATTTGACATACAACTCAAAGAAGGAAAACTGAGACAAATTTACCTTACTGCTTTGATAACTATTAAAAATAGACCCAATGAAAGGTATATCCTAAAATTGATATGTAAATCACTATAAATTTTATTATAAGAGTCATATAAAAATTTATGGTCATTATATGAACCACAAAATAAATTAATTGGTGAATATTTCATATGTCACACAAAAATAAAAGTGGGATGTGAAAACCCTTACCCCATGTTTGATCTATCATAATTATTCTTTATCATACTGAATAGTAATTTTTTTAATCATTTAATTTTATAATATATGTAAAATTTTAATAATACTTCTATTTCACTTATTAACATGTTATACATGATTACTTAATTAATTTTATTTACATCAAATGATTGGACAATATCTGACATGTGTGTCATAAATGACTTTCAAAGGATGATTATAGTAAAAAGTTTATTATAGAAACATGTAAAAAATAATAATATTTAAATAATTATAATATTTATATTTCAATTATACTTTTAAATCCAATCATGAAATATGGTTACGAAAAATCGGCTATGTTACAATAATGGAGACTGTTGGTCATACACGCACATGAGTAACATTTCCATATTTCGACGATCATTATAGAAATGAGGTAAGTAATATTTTATCATTAAATAATTATAATAATATCATATATAACACATTATTTAATTAAATATTATTATATATATCATCCTTGTAGTGTGATGATGAAAAGGGAGTAACATCGCTTCGTGAAGGAGTTAGTCCACACATATAAGAACGATTTATCAAATTGTTTTGTGTAAAAATGGAAAATGATATATTATATTTTGAGAATGATAAATATTCCATCAATATATTAATTATTCCATTTAAAAAATATATATTAATTATCATTACCCTTATTAAATTCTATTTAATACGTTAGGGAAAAATGAATCACAACGCTATGTGATGTGGTAGTCCTCCGTACACAAAAGTTAGATTATCATATCCACTACCAAATTGAAAATAAAAGCATTAATATGTTATAATTAATCTATAAATATAATTATTTATATACATAAAATATATATATAATATTTATCATCATACCAAACTATGAGAGGTGTTAATGGAAAAATGAGTGAAATTTGTTTAGGAGGCGGTAATCCGGCGTACATATGGATGATGATTTCAAGGCCCATTTAATGGAAAGGGAAAGGTTTTAGGTTATGGAATTAACAAAATAATATGTCATTATATGTAAATTATTTATGTTATTATTTAATAATTGTATTATTATAATTTAATGAGGTGCAAAAATAAATAAATTAAAAACACTCATTGAAGAACATTACATCTTCTTCGAGTATCCACCTTAGGTATCAAGAAAAGGCCTTTATTGGTTGGATTTTCCCTAAATAAGGATTACAGAATTATAGGAGGGAGTTTGAGAGGTAATTTTGTCTTTTCATCGCTGAAACCATGAGGTTTCAATTGCTGAAGAAGAGGGTATAGGGGGTGTCCTTTTATTTGTGTTGGAGAGGATACATGTGGTATTTTTCAAAGGAAATTAGTTATCCCATGTTTTTAATACATTAAAAGAGTAAAAAATAGACTATTCACTAATATTAAAGGATTAATGATTGAAATATGATAACAAAATCATTTCTATAAAAGTTTATAGGTCATTTTACCCTTATCTTTTTAGACTAAACCACAATAAAGCCAATTTTATCTTAACCATGATAATTAATTTTTACTGCATTCATGAATGAATTTGGTAAAAAATATTATTTTTTATTATATAGTATAAATTATTATTATTATAAACAATGAATATATTTTTTCCTATTCAATTCACATAATTTTTAAAAATTAATGTAAAATTAATCCTGCTGACATGGAAAGAATACAAGGTTTTAAAGAGAAAACGTTCAAAATTTTACAATGTCTTTACATACAATTTAAAAATTAAAATTATTCCCATTTCCAAGAAAATATTAATTTATATAAAATTTTAATAATTTCACCTTAAATCCAATTAGATATATATGTTAACCTTATAAATAATTTAAAGGAAAACTAGTTTTTATTAAAAATTCAGTATTTTTCACTATTGATAAAAAATAATTTTTTCTAGAAATTATGAAAAATTAAAACTAATATAATTTTGATATTTCGGTTTAAAAATAAATTTTATTTTTCCAAATAAATTCTCTAAAATTTTTGAAAAGTAAATTTAAAACAAAATTCGCACAAAAGATGAAAAAGTGGGTTTTTGATAAGTGTATTTTTCAAGAACAAGATGATATTATATTAAATATTTGTATTATAACTGTCACATTATGAATATAAATTAAAAATTATTGATATATAATCTATAAAATTCATTGAAAAAACTCATCATTATTTATTGTTAGAATTAATTTATATGGTGAAACATTATGTGATTTAAAAAAAATTATGGGGAAAAACCCGTTTTAAACTAAATAATAAATTTAATCTAAAATCCAATATAAAAATCGGTATTTTTCACGATTCACTAAAAAATCATTAATTTAAAAAATATTGAAAACGTTTATACAATGAAAATTTTGATATTCCAATTATAAAACTAAATTTATTTTTATATAATAAATTTTTTATAATTTCCAAAAATTATTTATAATAATCAATTCTCGAAAAGAAATAAAAATCCTTTTTGATGATTTTTTTTAAAAATAAAACAACTTTACTAAAAATTTATTGATTATTTAATAAACATTTATCATTAATTTATATGGTGTATTAAATATAAATATAAATATATATATTATTAGTTAAAAATATTTATAATCATCAATTAAATAGCTAGGTTATAACCATTATATATATCATGAGTCATTTATGCTCAGTTTTTTGTGTTGAATACGCTACCCAACTTAGAAATATCAGGTTTGTGTGTACCTAATGTTATTTAAGAGATTAAATTTATTCTTGAAGAATTATATCATAAAGTATTGAAGAGTTAAATTCTTATATTTATTCATTTTTTCATTTTGTTCACGTTATAAAATGGAATTTTTTTCTTTTTAATCTATTAGGGTGTTACATCCTTATCCCATTAATGAATTACAAAAATGTAATTCGAATTTTATCTTGGTAAAAAAGGATGGATATTTTAAAATATTTTAATAGTAAAACAACATCATATAAAGGGTTAATAAAACAAATTCTTGATTAAATTGAATGGGAAGTACGATGATCATATGGAATAAAACATAACTTGGTTTCGGAGTAAAATAAAATTGGTGGAATGTGAAGATATGGACATGTGGGACAAGAATAAATAATTTTATAGAATTGTTGATTTATTTGATAAAAATAAAGCAAATTATCACTGGAATTTTATGTGGAGAAAAAATATAAATCCCTGATGATTGAAAAGACCATCGGTTTATCTGAAATGAATGTAATTGGAAAACATAATTTTTCTAGATACTATTCCTGGAGTTTAGGAATTATATTACCATCTAGATGAAGAGAATAGGTAAATATAATTATTGGATGATTATAATTTCATATGTTAATAAATTTACACCACAATCCCTTATTTTTTTCCAACCAATGTCAATTTAGGATGAATGTTTCTTTACTCAAGAACAAAAATAAACTTATAAAGGAACACATACTCCCCAAATCCATAACAGGATATTCCTACTTTATTTAGACATTACCTGAAACAAAATTGGTGAGAATATAGTAATATAATTTCAAAAAAAACCTTTGTACATTTATCTCCCAATTTCAATAGTGATAAAAAATGTTTGAATGAAATTATTCGATAAATAACTATACTTAAAATTCTTCAAATATTTCTTGACTATGTTGTAAAAGACAAATATTAGAAGGACTTGATCATATATTCTTCCAAGATAAGTCTACTATTTTTCATCAAATAAAATAAAATAAAATATGTTTATGATATAAAATTAATCTTTTCCTATTATAGTATCATACTTATCGGGAAATCATGTACGCTAATGGTTGGTGTTACCCTCTTGTCACCCTTCGGTTGTGGATTCAAGCTTTGTAGCCTTACCAGATTTGATGAGTTATCACTCTAACATTTGGTTGTCCCCTTTTATTTAAATATAAAAAATAATTCCTCTCTAAATAACAATTAATGATTGTCCTACATGTTACAAATACCACAATACATGAAGAAGTGTTCCAAAAATGTCATTAATAACCTCAAAGTTCTTACTACTAAGAACCCTCAAATAGGGTATCTAAGAATTTAGACTTATGATAAACCTAAATCGTATAGACCAATGATGGTATCCATAAATATTAAGATAAAAATGCAAGAAAAACCCTAACATACAAAATTTTCTAAACCCTTCTTCTAATAAAAATTATAATAGCCTAGACCCCATACCCATGTATCTTGTGTTGAAATCATAGACTTTATATTTCTATCTTTTAAACTGTTAAATGTGTCCCAATTTTTATTTCCTGAAAACATCACAATATCAAAAGTAAAACATGGAACACTTACATTATCAAGGATTTTTCCAAGTTATTTTTTTTGTAGAATTAGGTCAAGCCATTTATTTAAATAATTCCCAAGACTTTTAATTTGAAACTCTCCCACATTAAATAGATTTTTTATTTTCATATTAAGAATACATCATCATCCTTATGAAATAACTTATAGACATAATTAATTCAACATAATCTTTTATAAAATCGGGTAAAAGGAGACATAAGAAGTGTGATCTCAAATTCTCAGAATTGTAAAAGAAAATCATTAACAAATGAAAGTCATTAGTGAGGATAAGTAGAGAATTAGTGTATGATGACATAATCAAAGTGCATGAGTATGAAATAAGAATATTCATACCCATCAATATCTATATCATCAAACTTGAAAACATATAATGAGGCTTTAATAAGGTAAATATTCATTAGAATAAATGATAATTAGTCATTTAGTATCATCCCAGATCAAATGAAACATCATAAACCCATTTTAATCAAATAATAGAGATGTTGATATCTTGGGACATCATCTATATAGAATACTTACAAAACCTTTACATTACCCTTAAAATTTGGAAAAACCCTATAAATGACATAAAATTTATTTTTTTAGATAAATTAATCATTTTAAAATGCAATAGAGTGGTTATAGAGACCCTATCCCTTTACACATATCATTACACAATTTTAAGCATTATAAAACATCATATTACATGCTGAGTATCATAAAGTCTAGTGGTTTGGAAGACAAGGAACGTAAAACTCCAAACATGGGGTGAAATAAAAAACATCTTTATTTATTCCTCATAAAGAGATCCTAACTTCCATTTTTCTGATACATCTTCTTAGGATAACCTGTGGATAACATGATTAAAGGGATGAGTTAAAATCCCAGTAAGGGAATAAGAATAAAAATAAATCTTTTTCACATGGTTTATAAGGAATGAAATAATGTTATAAAAAGGAATGGAACATATGAAATGAGAAAATATAAACATGTCATCAGATAAAAATTAATTCATAGTAATGTGGAAAAACATAAAACACGACTTTATCATGAGTCAAGGAATGTTGCACATAAAGGAGCACAAGTCAAGTTCAACCACAATTATTGTTGCACATGGTATCACGAGTCAAGGCTAGCCACCAAGACCGTTGCACATGACGTCTCATGAGACTCATATTTACCCAATGCATTGGAGTGCTATCTAGGCACACCCATCTTAACATGTTAAAAAATATTCTTCCCCCAAATAATCATACATAATCAATCATATACAAACATAAAGGAACCCATGGAATGAAATGGGTATCAAAATCATGTCATAAATAATAATGAATGGTTGTATCATACAGGTGTGCATGAAATAAAGGAACTAAAACATACATGTAAATTCATAAGGGAAAATAAGAATATACCATGAAAAGATATGTGAAATATAAGTGAAAACACTTAAGATGAGTATTTAAGCAATATTATCATTAAAACATTTCAGCACAATTTTAATGAAAACACTAAGGAGCCATTAATATAGAAAAGGAAATAATTTCTCATATAAAAATAGTTTTAAACCAAGACTGTTTTCATAATAAAAAATTGGTTTTATAAAAATCATGGTGTCTTAAAAAAGATTATATATTGTTCTTGTAATGGAGTAAGAATTTGGGAAGTTCCCTTAAAACGGTGTTGCTTTTTGAGAAGTATTATAGAGGGAACTATTTAAAAACATGTATATCCCCGAAAGAGAATGATGATTGGTTCTTGATACTTTATTTTTAAGAATATACACAGAATTTAGATTATTTACACAAAAATAACAGATGATTTCATTTGGGTAAATAGAAAGATAGAGCAACTGAAACAAATTATGGAGGTTCAGCTAGAATACCTTACCTTAACCATGATAGTGTCATTCAAATGATATCAAAGACCCAGATAATTGAATTAAACTCATTAATTAATAGTTTTAAAAACCACTTATAGATGTAATTTTATTATTATAATATTATTATGTTCATTCATGACCATTTTGATGGGTTTAGAGGTACAATTTCATTGTTTGGGAGCATTTGTTTCCTTGATTTTCATGATTTCTTTATTTATATACATGTATGTATAAACAACTAATATGAAAATGGTTATAGAGAATTAAAGTTTCATGTTATTTGTGATTATACATATGATGAAATTGTTAGAAAATTCATTTGGTTATTTTTAGTGAAGGTAAAACATTATATAAAACATTAATGATAACTGTTTTGGTTAATTGGTGGATCGTTGATCACAACGAACTCATTTTTCTTTCCTAAATTAAAAACAAGTGTAAAAAATATTCCAGAACCATAAATAAGATATAATACAGATATTTTTATTCTAATTCAACTATAATATTTTTAACATGACTAGAATTGAATATGGTAATAGAAATTGAAATCTTGTTTTCCTTTAATGTAATAAATTAACAAATCTCAGATGTTGTTTTAATTTTAAGTATAAAAGGAGGTGGAAATGAGAGATGATGATGAATTATTCCATTATTATTAGAAAATTATAGTACATGTATGTTATTAGAGTTATCATAAAATTTGGATGAAATGAGGTGAGGAATTAAAAAGAAGAGAATCGAACTTTAAAGAAAACAAAAGGATGCAAATAGGAATTTACCTCTTGAATATATCTTCCTCGAGAACCTCTTTAAGAGAGAGTATTTGGCCTTTTGAAGAGACCATATGCTTTTGGACGTGGGATAAGGGATTAGGGAGGCATTTGATTATAATTTATACTAGGAACAGGGTTTGATTGGCGTGAAGAGAAGAGGGGGTGAGGGTTGTTTTTATTATGGATGAGAGGATGGTTTTCTTAGTATTTTATTCATTATTTTATTACATTGCTCTAGAAAAACAATATTATTGATTATTGTGAAAAAAACAGTAATATAATCATTTGAGTTATTTCCCAAGGTGCTTCATCATCTGTGACTCAACAAATAGTGTATTTATCATATAATGCATATATACAACAAATTACATTATTTTACTATTCACAAAAATTCAAGTACATCAGAAAAATTCCAAGAAATTACCCCAACAATTTTTCAATGTGTAGAATTAAAAAATAGATTCATTTTATAAAAATAGTTTTTTTATATAATAAATATAAATTTAATTAAAATATTAATTTACTTGAAAAATACAAATTGTAAAATTAAAACTGCTTTTATAACACTTTGAAAATTAATTAAGGACACATAGATTTATCTTATTATCATAAGACATAAACATAATAAATTATGAATTAATTTTTTGAAAATAAATTTTATTTTAATTTATTAAATTAATCATAAAACTTTAATTAAATATAAAAGACTTACCAAAATACTAATAATTTATTTATAATTTATGAATAAATTTATTTTCTTATAATATGATATAATTACATCATAGTGTCACATATAATATGGATAAATTGTATTTACACTTCCATTGGTGGTGTTACTATTACATAGGCCAGTTTTCTATTCATAAGGGCCACATTTCGATTCCAAAGGTCATGTTACTATATCATCGGTATACATTCCTTCACTTCTAGAGATAATTTGTTTCACTAATTATTCATTTATAAGGTTCGTATTATGTTTTATATGTAATATTTTACAATTATACAGTATGAAATAAATATAAGAATGCAATTTCATTGATAAAACATTGGGTCGTTACATTCTAACCCCTTATGAAATTTCTTCCTTGAAATTTCATTTTACATTCTAAGCTGCAAATAGGTGTCGGTAGTTTTCCTTCAATAAATCCTCTTGTTCCCATATTTCCACTTTTTTACTTATGGTTCAACTATAAAATTTTGACCTTGTGAGTAGTCTTGTTTCATAGAACTTTATCTCTATGATCAAAGATCTTCACTAGAAGATCCTCATAGCAAAGATCATTCTCCAACTGTACCACTATAATGATTGTACATGTGAAGGATATGGTATATAATTCTTTGACAGAGATATGTATAAGGCATCATGTAAATTTGACATGGTAGGTGGAAGTGTTAGTCGATAGGCTATAGCTCTGACATGATCAAAGATCTCGAAGGGGGTGATGGATGTGGGGAATAACATTAAATTCTTCCCAAACCTCATGGGTTTCTCCCAAAGAGATATATGGGGGAATACTATGTCTCCAAATATAAACTCAAGGTCTCATCGATGATTTTCTGTATAGATCTTTCGTCAAATTTGGGCTGCCTTGATGTGCTTCTAAATGATTTTCCCCTTCTCCACCATTTCTTTAACCATTTTAGGTCCATAAGCTTCCACTAACCAACTTCGTCCAAATATGCTGGTGTTCTTCACCTTTTCCCATAAAGGGCTTCACTTAGTGCCAATTTAATGATATAGTGGAAACTATTCTTTTAGGATAATTCAACTAGTGGATGATGTTGGTCCCACCCTCTATTGAAGTCCACATAAAACACTCACAACATGTCTTCCAGTGTTTGAATAGTTCACTCAGTTTGGCCATCACTTTGAGGATGATAGGCCATACTAAATTTCATTTCATTGCTTAGAGCATGCTAACATGTGTCATAGAACATCGAGGTGATTCTTGGATCTCTATCAGATACCATATGTAGTGGTACCACATGCATCCTTTCCACCTTTTTGATATATTCTCGTGAAATTTTATCCAATAAAGATTCATCTCGAATTGAGAAAAATTGAGCTGTGTTTATAAGACAATATAGAATGACCCAAATAGATTTTTTTCTTCTGGATGTCTTTGGAAGTCCACTGACAAAGTCCATGGTGATGTTCTTGCACTTTCATGTTGAAATGGGTAGTGGTTTCAGCATCCCCTTTGAATTATTTATTTTAGACATCACTTGTTGTCATACCATGAATTTTGATGTATATTCAACAATATCTCTTTTCTTATTATCCAATAATATGTACTCTCAGATATATTGATACATCTCTGTGCTCCCTTGCTGAATAATGAATGTAGATCTATGGGAATCATTCAAAATATCATCATGTTCGCCCTTTCTCTTGGAGTATATCAGAATTGTTTCAATAAAGACTACCAAATATTTGTCAAGGTAATCCCTAAACACTCTTTTCGCTAAATCCATGAATCTTTCTGGAGCTTTTGTGAGTCCAAAGGGAATCACTATGAAATAATAGTGTCCATACCTTGTTTGAAATGTTTTCATGGATATGTCTTCTTTCCTCACCATTAATTGGTGATATCCTCACCGAAGGTCCAGTTTAGAGAAATAATTGGCCCCACAAAGCTGGTCGAACAAGTAATATTTCTGAGTTAGGGGAAACATGTTCTTTATCATGATTTTATCATGCTCATGATAATCAATGTAGAGGAACACTAAACCATCCTTCTTAACCAATAGGACTGGTCAACCCCATGGTGAAGCACTTGGGCATTTAAACCCCTTCTCAGGATTACCCTGTAACTACTTCTTCTACTCTTCCAGATCTATGGTGGCCATTCTATAAGGTGTATTTGATATAAGAAGAGATCCTGGAATAAGTTCAATTTAGAACTCAACCTCTCAATTAGAAGGAAGACCGTGCAATTATTTGGGGAATACATCAGTGTAATCCCTCACAAAGGGAATATCTTTAAGAAGTATCATCTCATTTGTGTTAATCATTTGAGCTAGACATGCTTTCTCATAAGGTATTAATATCCAAACTTGAGAAAATGATTCTAAAGTAGATTCATCTTCCTCTAGACACAAGTAACGAATAGGAGAATGCATCAGGATATGAAGAGAGATCTCTCGTTCCCAAGAGTTAATGTGGGATTTTTATCAATATAATCAATCCATAAAAAATATAACAACTATATCTAATAAGAGAAGTATGATGATATATTCTAGGAGGTTCATTATATAAATTTAAGTGGGGAGGATTTATAGACATTGGATGTAGTAATTTCTCCAATTGATGATATCATAGATAACTCAACCTCAAAATTTTGATGTGGTGTTTAAATAGTTATGATTAAATTTCAAGATAGGAAAGAATGCCTAGAACCAGAATCAAATAGTACATTCACTATTATTGAATGAATAACTAGCTTATCGGTCACCACATCATTATCCAGTTCCACCTCAGAAGTAGTGATAACATACCCCTTCCCATGTTTCCTTGGAGGTAGTTGTTCATTTCCTCCCACAACCCCTGTATTAGATAAATGTTTCACATAATTCCCATTCTCCTTGTTTTTGTAAAACTTCACTATACTCTGAGCGTTGATCTAAAACATACTTTCTTATTCCAAATTAGTGGGATTCTTCATTTCCCTTTGACAGTTATTTTCTAGATGTCCCATATTTCCATATTTGACACAATTACTGGTTCTATTTATATAGTTCCCAGGATGCTTCTTCCAACAATATTGTCATGTTCGATATTTGATCTTCTTTCCATCATGGGATTTATTTTTTGAACCACCCACATTAGACTCCATTTCCCTCTTTTGTCATTGGGCCCATGAGACCACTAAGAGTCTATGATCTCCATTTGAACCTTATGGAACAACATACAATCTATTCATAGTTTTCTACGTTATGAATCACCAACTATTTTCATAGATCCAGATTTAGTCAGCTAAATAATCGATCCACCTTGTTTTTAGTGTTCCTAACAAATCCGAAGGCATATCTTTCAATACTTTTGATATTTTTGTAATAAGACCCAATTGACTCATCTTCCATATTCTCAAGTATGATGAAATCTATTTCATGAGATGGTAGGATCAGGAAAAAACTTATTGAAAATTATTTTCTTAAATTCCTCCCAATCCATGGAATCAATTTATTCCTATGACTTCATATTATTGATCATTGTCCACCACTGACCAGATCCACCATAAAAAATATAGAATGCAAGTATGACATTATCTTATTCTAAGTACAGGATGAAAGAGAATATAATTTCAATGTATTTAATCCCATGTTCCGTGAGGCTAGGTTTAAAAATCCACTAGACATGGGAGGCCATTTCCACATGAATTTTTCAACATGAACTTACTCATTCCTTGGAGGAGGAAAGAGTTCCACATGATTCAAGTTATTATTCATAAATTGATCTAGTTGATCAAGTACTATCATAATTTTTTGAGCACTCATTACCATCATATTTGGAATATCATTAGAAAAATAATCACATAGCCTATCATATTGATCATTGGAACATGTTCTTTTATTTCCATTCATTAACTATGAAAAAGAACATAAAATTCATGGGATTGAATACTTATCTAATTAGAATATAGAAAACTTTTAACATAAAAGGATAAAATTATATAGGATAAGTATATCATATCTTGTGATTCCCTAGGATTAAATATAGGTTGTACTTGATCAATTTTTTAACTTATATTATTATTGGCTGTTTTTGTAACCTTAATAATGGTTCGTACTAAACTTATGTATTTAATAAAAAATATCCTCCTAGAATGTCAAAATAAGAGTGCTTCAAGGCCCATTGTCATTCACCATTTCCCATTCGAGTTTAACTAAAAAATGGTTTTTTTACATTTTACCCCTAGATACATCTATTCTATAGCCACATAAACATGTTTGTATCCAGATAGGGATGCATTTTCTAAGTAAACCACTTAATCTATACTTTCAAAAATTTGGGGATGTTTTCTTATACTCAGTATCATCCCTTTGGTTCTTACTAATGTTCTCTATTTATAATCTCCAAAAATAAATATACCATCCCATGATACCAACTATAGAGACCCTATCATTTTACATGTATCACAACATGATTTTAAGTATAATAATGCATCATATTACAAGGAAAAGATAGTGTACTCTAGTGTCATAGAAGACAAGGTACAAAAAACAAAAAACATGGGACTAAATAAAACATTTCATTGTTTAATATTCATAAATATCGCTTAACTTCCATTGGGATCGTACATATTTATAGGATAACCTGGGGATAACACGAACAAAGGTATGAGCTAAAATTATTTTATGGGAATAAGCAGAATAATGAAGATTTAGCACATCTGTTACAAATGGGGAACATAAAACATGACATCTAAACATGGGATATTATAAAAATGAATTCATAGAAATGTGAAAGCAACATAAAACAAGAATTTTTCATGATTCAAAGATCATTGCACATATATGATCACAAGCCAATGTTAACCACCAAGATCGTTGCACATGGTAGAACGATTCAAGGCTAACCTCCAAGACCGTTGTAGATAACGTCTCATGAGACTCAAATTTACATATTTCATTGGAGAGATATATAGGAACATCCATATTAACATGTTCATGAATATTAATTCCACATAAAGAATCATACATAATCAATTATACATAAACATAAGGGTACCCATGGAAAGAAATGGGATCATAATTATGTCACAAAGCATAATGAATGGGCGTATCGTACAAGTGTCCATGGAAGAAAGGAATTAAAACATACATGGGAATTCATATGGTAAAATTAAAATATATCATGGTAATTTATGTCAAATATAACTAATCACATATAAGAAGTTTATTAAAGAAATTTTAGCATTACAATATTTTTGCACGGTTTTAAGAAAAATAGTAAAAAGAATTTGAAATATAAAAGAGAATAATATTTAATATAAAACCTGAAGTGAAAAAATAATATTTTTATAATAAAATATTGGTTTTATAAAAATAATGGTGTCTTAAATAAAATTATATAGTTATCTTGATATTGAGTAAAAATTCAGGAAGTTATCTTAAAACATGTTTTCTCTTCAGTAAGTGTTGAGGAGGGATCCATTTAAAAACTAGTATATCCCCAAAAGAGAATGATGATTCATTATTGATAAATTATTTTTAGAATATAAATATCATTTATAATATGTATATAAAAAATAATAGATAACTTAGTTTGGGTAAAAATAAGGATAGAGCAACCTGAAGGAATAATGGAGGTTCGAGTAGAATCCCTTACCTTAAGCACGATGGTGTACTTAACTTGCTAAAAAAGACATGGATAACCAAATTTAATTCATTAATTAATATTTAATGAAACACTTATACATGTAATTTATTCCGTATAACCTTATTAAGTTCATTCATGACCTTTTTTATTGGTTTAGATGCTCAATTTCATTGTTTGGGAGTGTTTTTTTATTGGGTTTCCATGATGGGTTTACTTATAAACATGTAAGTATAAACATGTATGATGAGAATTGTTATCCCAAATTGTAGTTTATTGTTATTAGTGATCATACATATGATTACATGGTTATAAAATTTATTTTGTTATTTTTAGTGAAGAAATATCATTATACAAAACATTAATGATAACAGTCTTGTTTAATTGGGGGTTCTTTGATCACAACAAAGTCATTCTGCCTTAAAAATTAATAACATGTGTAAAAAAGATTCCAGAACATTAAATAAAATATAATACATATATTATATTCAGTTTCAACTATATAAATGGTTTCATGACTATAATTGAATGTGTTAATATAAATTGTAAACTTGTCATCCTTGAATGTGATAAATTAACACATCTCATATGGTGTTTTAATTTCATGTATAACAAGAGGTTGAGAGGAGAAAAGATGATGAATTATTCCATTATTATAAACAAATTACAATACATGTAACTTAGTGTAGTTGTTATAACATTTTTATGAAAGTATTTGAGGAAAGAAAAATAGAAGAATGAAATTTCAAAGAATGTGAAGGAATGGAATGAGGCACTTACCTCTTGAATATATCTTCCTTTAGAACCTATTTATGGGAGAGGATTTGGTATTTTGAAGAGACCAAGGGAATATAGACATGGGATAAGGGATTATGGAGGTATTTTACTAGAATTTATACAAGTAATACGTCTTGAGAGGAGTGAATAGAAGAGGGTGTGAGGGTGGGTTTTATAGTGGATGAGAGGTGGGTTTTCTCAATATTTTATTCATTATCGTATTATTTTGATCAAGACAACCAATTTTGTTGATTATTGTGAAAAAATAGTTATATGTGCATTTGAGTTCGAACCCAAGGTTATTACATCATTCACGACTCAACAAAGAGTGTATTTAACATAATATATATATATATAGCAAATTACTGTATTTTACAATTCACAAAATTCAATTATTTTAGAAATATACCAGAAATTCACCCTAATTTTTTTTTCAATATTTACAATTAAAAAATGAACTACATTTTATGAAAATAATTTCCTAAATATAATAATTTTGATTTTTATTTAAAATCATTATTTACTTGAAAAAAAAATTTAAAATTAAAACTGTTTTTCTAACGCTTTGAAATATTAATTAAGGCATCATAAAATTATATTATGATCATAAGATATAAAAATAATAATTATGAGTTCATTTTATGAAGATTTATTTTAATGTAATTTATTAAATTAATCAATAAATGGGAATTAAATATTAAGATCTTACAAAAATACAAACACATTATTAATAATTTTTTAAAAATTTATTTACTTATACTATTATGTAATTACATCATAATGTCACATATAAGATTCATAAATTTTATTTATAATTTCATTTGTGATGTTTAAATTACATTGGCCAGTTTACTTTTCGTAAAGGTGACATTACTAATCCAAAGGCCAAGTTACTATTTCCTCAGTATATGTTCCCTAACTCATTCTTCATTTATAAGGGTTTTATTTTGTCCTGTATGTAATATTATATGATTATACTATAAGACATAATTATAATAATGGAATTTCATTGATAAAACATTGGGTCTTTACTGAGTTATCTTGGCATACCCATCATGTAAGTTATAACATGATCACCCATTGATATCCTGGCACACCCATGAAATATAATGTACAAGAATCAAAATATGAAAACATTACATATATATTTCCTCATAAAACACATACAAACAATTATTATTCTTCTATAACTTTATTAACATATGAAAAATGAACATT
This sequence comes from Viscum album, assembly GCA_963277665.1. Taxonomy (NCBI): domain Eukaryota; kingdom Viridiplantae; phylum Streptophyta; class Magnoliopsida; order Santalales; family Viscaceae; genus Viscum; species Viscum album. The sequence goes on from OY728146.1 coordinate 2,082,231,359, forward strand.
TTATATAATAATATATTTGAAACATGATTAAACCATTGAAAGGAAAAGAGTTACATAACAATCTCTTTAAAACAATATTTATCCATCTAGAAAAATAATAAGGATTTTATAATTAAAAAATACCCTCAATGGATCATAAGTAACATAAATGTTTGTTGATTTCAATGAATGTAAATTCCAATAAAATATAATTAAAAAATTTTTAAAAAAATAAACTTTTCATTATTAAATCATCTTTAAAAAAATAAAATTAATAAAATATTAGAAGAAATATTTTTCTTTAAAAAAGATTAAAACTTATAAACGATTATTTAAAAGAATTAAAAAAATTTCTTAAATAAAATATCATATATTTGTGATTTTATTAGAAAAACATAAATCATTTTGAAAATCCTTTTCTTTCAAAACCAAATTAAAAAACCATGAGATTCAATAATACTAGGGTAAAAATTTTCTTTAAATTGATTCTTCTAAAATTGCAATGGAATATTAAAAGAAAGTTTGGTCTTTAGGGATGGAAATTCCATTCATGCATTAAATTTTAAAAAGAGAATTCCGTTTATACTGTAAAAAGGATATAAAATATGATTCTTTTGAAAATGATAAGAATATTCCTTTTACATTTCTAGTAAAAGTAAAAAGGGATTTTTTTAGAAAATGACATGAAGATTACTTTTAAAACATTTTATAAAAAGAGCATACATGGTTCAAAGTTTTTTTTTAAAATCGTAGGTGAAAACTAAATTTTTTCAAAACATTTTCAGAAAATACTATTTTCGAAATAAAATTGATTTCTGAACAAATATAGATAATGTTAGATTTCCTGAAAATTAGTTTCTCAATTATTTTAAATACCAAAGAGTAGAAAAATTGTAATATTAATTCTTAATATCATTGATAACTATATTATAATAGAATATATGAGTTTTTTTTTTGTTTATGCATCATAAGATCTCATAAGTGGAAGCATAATTCTAATCAATTTTGATAAACAATAAGATTGTAACATAAGGATCCTACCACTTTAGTTACTTTTAATCACAATACCCATGAAATAATAACAATTAATTAAACTTATCATGTCATGAAAATAAGTATATTCATGATATAACATGTCAATGTGGAATTATATACACCTCATAAACCAAGATAGGTGTATTAATTAATATACCTGTCAAAGAATGAAAATTGAGACAAAAGTCATTATCGCTTGGAAAACTATGAAACCCTAAATCTGATAAAATATAGATATTAAAATGGGTATCTAAATCATGATAAATGTAATTATAAAAATAATAAAATACATTCATGTCCATTATATACACCACAAAAAATATGTTTCAAATATGGAATATATCTCACAAAAAAAAGTGAGATGAGAACACCCTTACCTCGTGTTTGATTCGTCCTTCCTATTATTAATCTTCTAAAATAAAAAAATTATTTTAACTATTTAATTTCTTAATAAACTTTTTCATGCTTAATATTGATTTTATTTAACATATTACCATGTTATATATAATTAATCAATCAGTTATGCTTACATCAGATGATTTGACCATGTTTCTATTATGTTTTAAAAATTAATTTTGAAGGTTGATTATGGTCAAAGTGGTTATAATATAAAACCTTACTAAGTAATAATAATGAAATAAGTATCATATTGAAAAAAAATTACCATTAAAACCAATCATGAAAGATGATTATAAAAAATGGCTTATGTACAATCATGGAGATGGTAGGTCGTACGTTCAAAGAGTAACATTTCTATTTTTCATGGATCATTATGGAAATGAGGTAAGTAATATTTTATCTATAAAGAATAATAATAACATAATATATTACATATTTTATCTTTAAATATTTATATATATTTCATCCTTGTGGTATTTTGATGAAAAGAGAGTCACATTGTTTCATGAAGGCGGTGCTCCACATGTACACGAACGATGCTTTCACCTTTTTTGTGTAAATAAATAAATTGGTATATTATATTTAAAAATTGATAAATATGTCTGGAATATCAGAATAAATTTATTTATATCACATTTAATCATTATCATTACCCTTATAATCTTCCATGTATTAGATTAGTGGAAAACTAATCACATCACTTCATTAGATAGTTGTCCGACATACGAACGAGCGACAATATTATATTCCTTATGGAATGGAATGTAAAAAGGTATATATGATATAATGACTATATATGTATAAATGTGTTATAAATATCATATCTATTTTTTATATCCATCATCATACCCTACCGTGAGAGGTGGTAATGGAAAAATGGATGACATCAGTTCCCAAGGCGGTAGTCTGCCGTACACACGAATGATGATTTCATAACCCGTTTAATAAAAGAAGGAAAACAGTTGGGTTATTATAATAACATGATAAAATATATGTATAGGGAATATAATTTGGTTATTCAATAAGAACAGTTTAATAATAATTTTAGGAGTTTTAGAAAGAAAAAAAATAAAAACGCTCATTGACGAATGTTACCTCTCCTTTCCGTATTGTCATCAAGTTTCCACCGATGTCCTTCATAGGATGTATTTTTTCCTAAAATAATCATTATATAATGATAGGGGTAGTTTTTGTTGTTAATAATACTAGTATTGTCCAAAAAAAAAATATGTTTGAATGTCTAAAGAAGAGAGGAGAGTGGGTTCTCTTTTATAAGTGGTGGAGTGGATAAACATGGTATTTTTGAAAAGAGATGAGTGATCCCAAATTTTTCTTAAATAAAATTGTTAAAAATGAGCCATTATTTCTCATGAAGGTTTCATGGACGATCAATGATTAGAAAGTATTTTTTAGACAAGTGTATATGTCATTTTTACTATTACCATTTTAGTTTCACCCTATTGTCAAACAATTTAACCTAAACCAAAGAAATTAATTTTTCCTCCATTCAGAATTGTTTTTATTTAGTAAATAATTTTACTCTATTATATAATATAACTGATTCTAATTAAAAATATTTAATCTATTTTATCCAACTCAAATTTCATTATTGGAAAGTTTAATTTAAAACTAATCCCACAGAAGTAATGTGACCAAGAGTGTTTAAACAGAAAATTGTCAAAATATTATAATGTTTTTATATATAATTTCAAAATGAAAATTATTATTATGAACTAAATTAGATTCATTAATAAAACAATTAACTAATTTTACTTTAAAATTAATTAAAAATATATTTTATCTTTTAAATAATTTAAATTAAAATGTTTTTTTCAAATAAAAGTCAATATTTTTCACTATTCTTAAAATGAAATTTATTTTTTAAAAATAATTATGAAGAATTAATCCTATGATTATTTTGAAATGGTAATTTAAAAAATTAAGTTTATCTTTTTCAAATAAAATCTCTAAATATAAAAATCATAAATTAAAAACAAAACTCGTAGACAGGAAGAAATAACAGGATTTTGAGAAGTGTATTTTTTAATAACAGTATGATTTTATATTAATTATATTTATTATAATAATCATAATATGAAGCTCAATTAAAATTTATTGATATAGAATATATAAATTTCAATTAAAACATTCCTAATTATGTATTATTTTAATTATTTAATATGGAGAAACATTACATGCTTTAGAATAGTTTTAAGAGAAAAACCTTTTTATAAAATCCAAACATAAACTTTCGCTCAAATCAAATATAAAATTGGTTACAAATACATTTAGTTGGTTAAATTTAAATATATAACACCTATGTTACATTAAAAAATAATGGGGCATTTAAATTACTTATTTTATTGAAAATAAACGATAGTTAGAAAAAGGTCAATATTTCTCAGTATTTATTGAAAAATAATTATTTTCGGAGAAATTCATAAATATTACCCAAAGTAAATTTTGATATTTTGATTCCAATAAAAGAATTTATCTTTATCAAAAAAATTATTAAATTTCCAATATTTCTTGTAACAGCTATATATATTGGGGGTCGTTTAAACTCAATGATGTGTGTTGGATATGCTATCAAAAAAAAATCATAGGGTTTCATGTACCACAAGCTATAACATAAACCAAATTTATTTTAAAATAATTAAATCATAAAATCTCGGGGAGTTATATTATCATATATGTTCAATGTTGTGTTTCATTTAAATTATCATCCAAAATTTTATTCTCTTAAAATCTTAGGGTGTTACAATCCTTGATTTTCTAGTGAGGTTGCATCATCTGATACATCTATGTATTTTTGAAATCCCCGTTCCACTTTGTATTATGAGGTAATGAAATTTTCAAACATGAGGAACCTACATGGGAATGAGAGGCTTGTGTCACATTAGAATCATTCATAATAAGTTTCTTTGGAGCGTTACCATAATAACATCGAAGGTGTCCCATCTAACTATAGTTATAACATTATTATTATGGCACCAAAAAATCCTTCTATAACTAATGTAATGAACCACATTGAAAACTTAATGGATTATTGTTGTGATGATAATGAAAGGAAATAGATCCTATTTACAAGTTTTTTGGTAACTTACGACCATGGTAATAAGTCACCATTTTTTAATTTTTTCCAATATTTTACTTCCAACCTATGCATGTTTAGATAAAAGTGGGTCCTTCAATAAAAATTACCAACATGGTCCCTTTCGTCAAATTATTATCTATTGACTATTTTTATGTATTAATTTATACCATGCTTAATGTTTTAGAGTAAATTTATAATTACAGACATACGTCAAATAAACACACCTTCGGGTTCTCACTAGTAGCCATGTCTAGTGGAAATTGAGATAAGTGCTTAAACATAGCCACATGCTCCACTATAGATAGGTTTTCTTTGATTTAGATTAAATAAATCCATCATCTAAGCTAACTTACATTTATGAGGATATAATTTTTTTTAAAACAATTATTCAACTCCTTGATCAGAAAGTCGCTGGTCACATTTATTTTGAATGATTAAATAATAACATCTCCATATAATATCCTTTTAACGGAATTTTCTATTTTCAAATTGGTATCATCTGATTTTCCAAAAAGGTAATTTTTTTTATTCCTATGAGGAAGACAATATTTTTCTTATTATTTTCTTGAAACCCCACAAAACAACTCTGGATTCTTCTCCTATAACTACACAACATGATCCACATGGCATAGTTGTTCATTTCAATTTCCTTTGTCCAGGACCTAAAAATCATGGACAATGAATTGTAAATGATATTGGTTTATCTCTAGTTTATGTTGGACCACATTATCAAAGGCCTCTAATGAGTGATCCTGGAGCATTTAGACTGGTTCCATCTCCCTATATCTATAGTAAACATTTTCCTTAATATTAACACAACAAATAATTGAATGATTAAGATTTCCCAAATCATAATAAGAAAAATCATCATATCAATTTAAAAATAGTAACCAAGAGAAACAAAAATAATTTAGTCATAGTGGTAATTATTCTTAATAAGGTAATGATAAAACACGGGGGGATGATTTAACCTTATACACATACACAAAACATATTAAAAATAAGACCAAAAGTGCATGAAACTTTATGTTGCATAATGATGACCAGTATAACCCAATATAAAGATTAAATAATGAATAATATTAGAGTAAAAATATAAGAAAAATATATAATAAATCATTAAGACAAAATGGAATGAAATGTAACAACCCCAAAGTGACATAACTCTGAAAACCAAAAATAAACATCTCAAAGATGCTACCTCATTTGAAATGACCAAAGCATCACTCTACAATAGAAAAATATGAGACCATCCAATTTCATGTATAATGGTAATAAAAATCTTCATATGCACTAAGTTTCATATATAAGGGATGTTTATAAGACCAAATATGAAAACCACACTCTTCATACACCACCCATTTGTGCATGAACAATTTGGCTCAAAGTTTTATGTAAAATAGATGAAAATAACATTAAAACAGTTTTAAAATTTAATAATTTTTAAAAAATATATAAAAACATGATATATTTGAATGTAATTTCCTTCCCAACACACAAACCCATGTATTAATTAAACTTTTAATAAGTCTTATCCCATTAGAAAAAAACTAGTCAACTCCATCTAATTCATCACTTTTCTATTTTCCACCATGGCCTACTAGCTCTGAAACCATGTCTAAACCAACATGTTACTATAAAATGTAATATGGAATCATGGAATCCAAATTTTATACAAAGGTATCACATCCAATAATTTCTAATTAACCATTTTTTTACTTTTTCTCAATTTTTCATACATAATGATAATATCACCTAAAACCCATAATTTTGTTCCACAAAACTAAGAGGGATTTATAATAAGAATTAAATATTAGTTTGTTTACATTGAAAATTATAATCAAAACAATTTAGAAAACCAAAACATTAGGTTCTAGAGAGAGTATAGTGATTGAGAAGCCACAAAACACAAACAGAAACTAATTTTGAATGATAAAACAATAATATTTATGTATATGGGTTCTTCCTTCTTTACCTTAAATAAATCACAGATCCACTCATCAAAAAATTATATAGAACCTTAGATCTCTAATGACATACCTTTTATATCTATTTTTTGAGATAAAATGAGGATATCAAGAAGAACAGATTAAAACATGGTTCTTCCCATTGATTTATTATATGTAAAGCTAATTGATCCATCAAAATCAATGATTTAAGGGAATGGGATAACCAAAAACACCTTGGGAAACGTTATAATTTGAGAGCCTATTTTATTAGGGAAATAATGAAGGGTTGAGGGATATTTTGGGATTTTAATTAATTTGTGGTATTTGATTAATTCCATCTCATAGTTTAACAAACTATGCACCATTCATGTGAATCAACTCTATATAATTTTTTTGAAAGTATCATGGTTACCACATAGTTATTAAAAATAATTATCCTACATAGAAAACTCTATATATTTCATATGATTACCTTTAGAATCTTTGTGGTTTCCCATAACCATTATCAAACAATGCACCATAAAAAACTTCAAAACACACAAAAACTAAGTAGAACCATCCCTAGACCAAGACAACTTTTTTAAAGCTTAACATGTGTAATAAATTGAGAATTACCTTAATATAGGGTTTTTACAAAACAATTTATATAATTTTATTACAAAATATGATATTTTATCTTAAAATGGTACTTAACAACTCTAGTCATATTCTATTTTCCCTAAAGGCCATGTATTCATTTCCATGGATTATTATTTTCCCTTACAATCAAAAAACAAGAAATTATTTCATTATAGATTTTAACTAATTTTACAATTTTTCATAGTCCTTTCATGACTATTGTTCCATCCTTGATTCTCATAACGAAATTTCCATTTATGTAGGAAATCACCTCATTCTCATTTTCAAAATATTGATAACTCAATAGACAATATCTTAACCCATAAAAAAAGTGAACCACATTTCATGAAAACATTTTCTAACCTATTTATACACTTATAATTAATTTGAATCTTAAAAAATATAATTTAAAAATGTGATAAAAATTCTACCATACTTTTGAATGTATTTTAAATTATTTTTTCCCACTCATTAGTGACGAGAAACCACTATCTAAGATCCATGCATTTTCACCACTAGATTACTTGTATGCTACCTCAGCCTCTAATGGAAGGTTCTCAATTACCCCTATTCTTGTTAAATATGGTGTTTAATAGTTTCTTTAGATAATCTAGTATAATATCAAGGTACTCATTAGTGGAATGTTCTTATATATCCCACCTTTGACAAGTTTCCTCAAGTCAGTCAAAATAATTTTTAACTATTACCATCCATTTAAGATTCCAAGTTGATTTCTTATTTAAAATTTTAATTTTTATTCCCATTAAATCCAAAAATATATTTTACTAAGTGAAATAAATATTAAATTAATATACATAAACCTAGTGTATATATAACTAGAAACACTACCATATTCCTTAAAAGCAAAATCTTCTAACAATTTTGAATTTTTTTCTTCAAATCCTTATTGTAGATTTTTCTGTTTCTATGGACTCCATATTTTTTATTTAATATTATCATTATATATAAATATTTTCTTCAAATTTAATTTCTTTTTATAATTATTTGTTATATCCTTTTGCATATAAAAATAATTTTTTTATTTTTATTAACACCACATGCTATAACAATGCATAAATCCTCTTAATGTAGTGAAGTTTAAATATTGTTAGCTTATTATCATCATTAAATTTTATTGTTTTTGAATAAATTTGCATAAAAATAAATTCTGTGGTATTTTTTAGGATAATAAATATGTAATTTAGTGAAATTTTCTACATTATTTGATGATTTAAGAGATTTACTTAATTTTTAACTCAAATTGAACATTCGTCAATTAATTTCCAATTATATTCAATTTTACTTCAAGAGATGTATAATATTTTTAAATTTAAATCATATTTTATATTTATAATATTTAGAATATAGTTTTTTTAGATATGTAAATAATTTATATTGCTAATATTTCTTAAATTACCAACTACATTTTAAATAATAAAATTGAAAGTGATTTTTTGAAGATATTTTTCAGTGTTGATCCTTACTTCTCTATTTTTCTATTGTATTTTACGAAAACCAATAGATTTATTATAAGTTAGAATCTATTTAATGTTTCCCCATATAAATCTTCTTATTAATATTTCCTTCTTCAATAATTGAATCATTAGTGGTATTTGGGTTTTAGATGAAAAATTGAATAGATTAATACTCTAATTCATCCTCTTCTTCTTTAATAGTTTCAATAGAATCTAAAAATTCATATTTTGATTGCAAATTATTCTTATTATTTTTATTGGACTTCATATTTATTTTGGATATTTTTATTATTCATTGAATAATGGCCTCACTTTTTTTAATTTTGAAGAACATTTAGGTTGATCATTATATATTCATCTATATTCTTCTTTGGTATTTTTTTAGAAATTTATAATATTTTCATAAATAATAAATTTAAATAGGCGTTTTACATTATACTTATAATTTCCTATTTTGTAAACCATTAAATAAAAATAACATCACCTCACTAAAATTAATTACACCATGTTTAAATTTTGGTTAATTTTTATGAAATTACTTTGAATCATTAAATTTTATGACTTTTTGGGATATATAGATAACCCAATATAATTTGACATTATTCTTGTCGATAGGTCCTATTCTCACCACATATGGTGTACATACGTTCTTAAGTTTTTTAGTTCTACACTCTTCTAAGTATTTATCTTCAAGGTAATTTTTTTGATTAAAATATATTTGGAAGTATTTTCATCAACTTCTTGAGCATGGTTGAATCTTCATGATATTATACAAAATATTAAATTAAGGTTTCCATATTTCTCACATGTATGGAGAACTCTTACATTAATTCATACTCCTCCATCAAAATTTATTAAAACTAATTTGTTCACGTATGAAGTCATAAATCAATCGTAGTTCTGTATCCTTTATAAATAACATGATATTTTCTCCACATGGTATTGTTTCTTGTGAAACTTATTACTCTTATAAATTATTTCATAGATTATGATGATATTAAGGAATTTTAAACTTTTATATTAGATTATAAATTCATTAAATCTTTGAAATAGAAATATGATACTTATTTAGGAAGATAAAAACCTTTTTTAATGATAATAAGTATGTCCATTATTTATGATAGAAGATATACAATCATATATTATTTCTACAAAAAAATATTTTCTTGGTAATAACTTTATATAATACCACTTTTAGAACCAATTAATAGATACAATGACCACCGAGATAAGGTAGGTCAACTTTATCATTTATACAAAATAAACACATGACCATTTTTTAAATCAAATCCTATCATTTTTATTTAATGTGTGGATCCAAAATGAATAAACAAAATAATGATGATGATGATTGTGATAATGATACAGATAGAGTTAGAAAGTCACAAAAACATAAGGGATTAAAAGTACCACAAAATATTATTACAAACCCACAATATAATTATTTTTATATAGTTGATATCCTACATAGCATATTCTTATTTCATTATTAATTATGTAAATTCTAGTAGATACGGATGATAGTTAGAAATGCATATGAGTATGAAATGATACAATAAATGTGATATAAGTTTGAAAGAGAACACCCATAATAATAAATTATTGTATTATTCTTTCTTAAGGTGCCTCTACTCTATGGATGGTTTGTGAGTAATTTTTATCGAAATCAAGACCCTATTTTGGTAAATTTATATATCGGTCTCATGTTTTTTCCTGTATTTTTGTCAAATAAAATTAATTTAAAAGTTATATTATCCATTTATAGAGTTTCTTTATATAAATATTTTTAATTAATGGTTTTTATTGAACCACTAATCCCTATTGGCCTCATATTTGATCATATATAAATCCCCCACAGTCTTTGTTCAATGAATTTCATATAATATCCAAAATATATTTCTAAAAAAGAAATCTATTATAAAAATAAAAGGCATTAAAATTAAAATAAATTAAAGATATATAAAATCCTATCATAATACATTTAATTATGATAAAATATTTAGTTAAACTCAAATAAGAAAATCATGTATCAAACCATCTTTTTTACTCTTAAAAAATTTCAACTGAATATTAAAAATAAACTGAGATCTGGGGCACACTATGTTTTAGAAATATTTATTATGATGAAATTAATATAATGTACACAATTTTTTTGCCGTCAATGCACTATGTTGTATTTTTAATAACTATAGAAACATTTTGGAAATTATATCTTAAAAACGATTGGTTATTCCTTAACTATGTTAGAATATTAATTCCTTTATCCAAATAAAATAATTACATGATATTTTAGTGAATTATCTAGGAATTATAAATTCTTTAATTACGACAGAAAAAAATCTCATCCATACTATGCAATTAGATAATATTTTTCTCTAATTATCACATATTTGAGAGATATTTTCGTTTGAAATCAATCATTTAACATCGTCTACTCACATAACCGAGAGCATGTAGTTACTTTATTAAAGTTATTTCGAATAATAAATTTCATATCTTATAGGATCCCGTATTTTAGTATTCTTAGGAAACATGATATATAAAATATTCTCACATTACATTTGAAAATAGGAAATAATACATAAAATTCTATTGAAAAGTGTATTACTTGTTCAATTATATCCTTGAAATCATTCATATTTTACTTCTAGGTACCCTTCAAGTAGGAGACAAATTAAAAGGGTAAGAACAAAATCCTTATAAGGGTATGTATGATACTAAAACTATAATTGAATAAAAAATTAATGAAAAATATAGAAAAGATAAATAATAATAAAATATCCCTTATAACTAATATTATGAATGGTTAATATATCAAATGATTGAATTACATAATAAATAATAACATGGATAATAATAACTATTTTCATAGTGATATAATTCATAATACTAGACATCTTAATCTTATTTTCAGTGACTCATTCCATGACGTTACTCATAAATATATAAGCTATGCACCAAATATCTAGACTAGTTTATCTTATGAGACAAACCAATTCATTGGAGGTGATGCATAATTATAAAACCCACCCATCCCTAACTAATTACAATAATAGAATTATATGAATGGAATAGATAAATTGTATAATACATAATCATCCTACCACAGTAATCAATAAAAATTTATATTGGAAAACTAATATTTGAAATTATAATATTTTCCACAGTCAATAAATTCAATTAAATGATAACACGACATATATATAAGGAATTTTGATTTACTAAATTGATAATATCTCCAATGTAATATAGTAATATTTTATATATGTTGACATAGATGTTAAATAACTTCATAAATACATTAGGAATTTTTTTAAAAATATGAAGAAATGCCCTTTTATTTTAGTAACTTTTTAAAATTTAATATTTTAATAGTATAAAGAAAATAAATTTATTTTAAAAAACTTTTCCAATTAGAAATTAATTTTAAAAATTAATAACTATCATTATATTTTAAAAATATGATCATTCAGTAACCATTAGAAAACTTTATTTGTTCAATTTTTTAATGAAAATCAAAATTGACATGAATATAAAACGATATAAATATTTATTTCTAAAGTTTTTTTAATAAAGATAAATTTAGTATAAAATTAGAATTAATTACCACATAAATGTAAAAAAGGACATTATTAAGACTGCAAAAATAATATAGGTATTGAAGAGAATTATTTTTTACGGAGAAGAAAAGATGTGGATGGTTCCTCCTACATGTATCCTTTAAAATGAATTTAATACAAAAGGGAAGTGAAATGGAGAGAATACATATAAATCCCTACAATATCTAGAGGATAATAAATTTATTTTATATAAATTATATGTTATTCCCTCAATATAAAATTTTAACATAATTATTCCCAAATTTAAAGTGAGATTGGAAAAGTAACCCCTACCTCGGACACTCCCTTAGTTGAACGCACTCTAAATTCCATGTATAATATATTTAGTTTATTTTTAATTTAAATAACAAAATTATTCATATTTTTTTTCGTACCATCAATTTATAATTTCTTATTACTTATATATTAACTGTTTATCAATAAAATTTTATTGGGATGACAACTATTATGTTTCCCCTGTATAATTTGATTAGGCGGTTCCTTCCATTGAGTTTTTATCATGGAATCATCATATAAATAATTATAATTACAATTTAGTTCATCTTATATATATATACATAGTAATTTCATGCGACTTATGGTGATGATTCATGTGAAATGCTTAAAAATACCATTTTCTAGCAATTATTGACTTAACAAAGGAATTGAATTTGTTTTTAAATATTATATTGAAACATACCATTGAAGAATTATGAAATCAACTTAAATTATAAATAATTTTCTCTTGTTTACATTATTTTATTTTCTTTATCCATTCATAATATAAAATTTATAACCATGTCCATGTTGGTAGAAAAACTAATAGAAATAAGAACATATTATAACAATTGAATAAGAATAAAAACATTATTGATCATTGATAATATAAAATTAAAAAAATACTAATGGTTTAAGAAATTTGTTTTTATAATGAGAAGTCAAATTCAATAATAGTTCAGTGAATCAGATAAATTAATGTGAATGGTAAGAAGTTATTAATTTCATAGTTTCTCAATATGCTTATTTTTTGTTGTTAAATTTTAAAATGAAAATTTACTATTACAACTATTAATAGAATTTAAAATTAACATTAAAAATTATTAATAATATTATAAATAGCTTATTTATTAAATTAATACATTTTTATAACCATCTATGTAAAGAAGTGATGAAAAATGAAACATGCCATTCATGGAGATGTGGTCCACATGTTACACGGGCGCTATTTTCATTTTCCAATGGATGGAAGAGAGGTAGGTAATGGTTGTTCCTTATACATAATAAAATTAAGTTTGTTATTATACTAATTAATCTATATTGTTATGGTTTTAATATATATTTATGAGGTGAAAGAAGAAATAAACTTTGAAGAACTCGATTAAGAAAATTACCTCTTGCGTTGGCACCGTCCTTAACACCACTCCTTAATCCTTCATAAATTGATCTTTTGAGAAGAATATGACCCTGATGAAATGATAAATAGGTTTTGGGATATGTTTATGACTAATTTAATTGATTTAGTATGATTTATATGTGAGGATAAGTTTAGTGGTAATGTATTCCTTTTATAGGTGTGGGTGGAATTTTTTTCAATACCTAAAACATTAAAATAAAATAAATATTAATGTCAAATAAAGTAGAAACAAGTTAGTAAAATTTTTAAGATATGACTAGGGAGGTTTTTTATCCACTCATATAATCAAATAGATACACTTTTGGGGATATTTTCGGCCTTATCCCTTAGTTTATCCATTTTACCACATTTTATCTTTTATATTATAAATTATATTTTTCCTATATAGACAGTTTTCTACAAATAAAAATATAATAGATTTAATTACATAATTTTAACATTATAATTCCAAATATCAAAATATTTTATAAAATTCATGTTTTAGAGTTGGTAGAAATTAATTTCAGTATAGGTACACATAACATCACAAAAACGATTATTAGAATAAAATGATGTTTTAAGAATAAAAATGTATTTTTTCTAAAGTTATGAGTTTTATTGATTCCCATAACATTACTTGGTTTATTATTAAATATAATTGTGTTATGTACTTTAAAATAATATAAATCTAAAAAATACCTTGTAAAAACTTAACTAAATGAAAATAATTAAAAATTGAAATTTTGTTTTAAAATGTCGAACCTATATTTCTAAATTTAACATAATTTTTTTCAATGAAATTAATTATTTATATAATATTTTTGGGGTTTGGAAAAAGTTTTTAAAAAATATTAATTTATTCTTATATCATGATGAGTTCAGAAAGGTCATTTTATTAATAAAAACTCTATTTTTACTATTCACAAAAAAAATAATCCTTTTCAGAAAATTCATAAAAATTAACCCTAAGATAATTCATAAATTATGATTTAAAATATGATATCGATACAATCAAATTGAAACAAAAAAAATAAGGAATCTTACCTTTAAACATATTAATGAATATGGATATTTTTATTGTATTATAATGATGAGTTAAGAGAATGCTATTTTTGATATAGGTCAAGGATGTAGTTATTACCTATTATTTTAGAATCATGGGTATTAAATTATCCAATACATAATTGAATCCATAAAATTTGTGATATATTTCAGTTCATAAAAAATGTGGTTAATTGTTAATCATTTCTTCTTCAAGTCCCCATGTTGATTCCTTTATCTTGTGATTAATTCAATATACTTTCCATATTCAAGTTGTCTGATTCCAAAAAACATGATTTCCAGTATAGATAATCTGGTTATCTTATTCATTATATGATAATTAATCTTCCATTTCTATATCCATAGTGATAAGTATATGTGTTGTGTATTTCATATAATTCCTCAATAATGAAACATGGAAGGTGTCATGCAATTTAGAGAGGATGGGTGAAATATCCATATGGTAGGGCGTAACACTAATTATCACTAAAATTTCAAGAGGAATTACGTGCCTTGGATTTAGTTCCCCATCTAATCAAAAATCATAATTCTCTTTCGTGGGGAAACTTTTAGGAATACTGATGATTCCCATCCATGACCAATTTATCACTAAGATAGAGAGGGGTGAATCAATGATATATTTTTCATTTAATTTTGATTCCTTTTGCAACAAAATTATCTTTATATTAATGAATAATCACTTTTCTAAAAAATATCACACATCCAATGGAATAAAAGAATTTATAATTTTCACCACTCAACAAGATTAGCTACGTCCTTAGTATGGTCTAGAAAAAATCAACTACCACACAATACACTAGAAATAAATCCTCTTGTATGGATACAATAATTTAGTTATACCCATAATCTTGTGCAGCACTATGTTAAATGAAAAATTTCATGTGCTTTTTGTTGAAAAAAAATGATGTACTACATGTTTGTGTAACCGGTTAATAAACATTCACCAATTTTATCAAAACATGTTACTATGAAACCTTATCAACTTCCAAAAATATAAAATTTAAAATAATTCTTCACTTTCCTACCTATATGGTGGTATGAACTTCTCTAAACATTGAGATGATACTCATTCTGATTTCCCAGTCTGATTCCTCAGTACTATTGATTAGTTCAGAAATATAAGTCTACTAGAAAATCATTAAAACAATTATGAATTTCTTCTACGTCCATTCGGAAGTCATTGTAAAATTTCTTAATATAATGATCCTATTTTATATTATAATTAATGAATAAAATATTTATTCCTTCTTCTTTTCTGTAGAAATTTTTCCTAGAAATGCTCAATCCATAAACCTCTTCACTCTAAAACTTCATACCTTATCTCTTTTTGTCTTCAAGAGAACTGTTTATAGATCCATCTAAAAGTTCCATGTACTCACCTCATTGTATAGGTGTGCCATAAATGGTTGAAGTGGGATTATAAATTGGTTTCCCACATAACCAAATTTACCAAAACATCAATTACCCCTTATTTATGAATTATCATTAACTTATTCAGAACATGTCTACTCTTCTTGATTCTTATCGAACCTTATTGAATCTTTTCATAACTTCAGCTCACTTTAAATCGTATTAAAATCCTTTGGTTTGATTCTGATTTCCATTTTGGTTTCTCTATTATGATTAAGGCATATGTACAACAAAATATTCGTTATTATTTTTCTCCTATAGTAATCAGAATCCAAAGAACCTATAATACCAATCTACTAGAAACATTTTTGATACTTCTTTAGATTTTTTTCAATTTCTTTTGAAAAAGATTCACTAATTCTGAATATATCATCACTTCTCTCTATAACTTCTACCATAACGTCAATTTTTTTCTGACAATAAATTTAATAACGGATTCAAACAATTCTCCTTTTGTTATGTTCCATAGACTGATGATCCTATAATCGATAAAGTTATAATTTTTTGGCGATTCCTGATGAATTGGTCTCTATCTCACATTGATGGATCAGGGTCACCTCTTGTATTATGATTCCTCAACCACCTGATACATAGATTCAACAATTTTGTTCGTATTCTCTCATCCAAATTGAAAACATATCAAAGATCCTTTTTTTCTTATCCCAAATGTCAAAACAATCCCTCATGATGAATATAGTTGAAAAAATTATTTA
The DNA here is from genome assembly GCA_963277665.1 of Viscum album. Classification (NCBI taxonomy): domain Eukaryota; kingdom Viridiplantae; phylum Streptophyta; class Magnoliopsida; order Santalales; family Viscaceae; genus Viscum; species Viscum album. The sequence continues at coordinate 2,082,248,088 of OY728146.1, forward strand.
TTTTTATCTAGTTGATCGGTCTCTGACTTCCTTACACACATAAGAACCAAAAAGAGAAACATATTTTATTTTTCATTGGTCCCAAAAACTCCCAAAAAAAACAATTCCACCTCCAATTTAGCCATCGATACACCATGTCTGATGATCGATATTAGTAGCATATTTTTTTTTTACCAAAATATTTCTCCAAATATTTTTATGTTTTGTATTATTAGTATGTCTAAAAACTATCATATTCATCTTCTCCCATTCCAAAAAAAATCCAATCCATAAAATCATTCTACATCTTGTGATCTCACACCGAAGAACTGATACCATAAAACATTTCCTTCCAAAACATTCTTCTTATAAAAAATCCAATTTGTAATCATGAATTCTTCATGACATCTAACATATGTATTATTATAATATAATTAGCTATGTATTATTGAAAACTAATACAACATTCGAATATTCCAATAACTACTTTCATTCCAGAAAAAACCTCAAACTGATTAGTAGCATTTGTTCTCCCCCTTTATTTTATATGTATTTCATCACAAGTTCTTCATACATATTATGATTTATGAGAAATCCATGATTAGAAAATAAATATCACATTATTATTGGTTCCATTCAGGCTCTGATACCCTTCTTGATCCTTATTCACACTTTCATTCTGGACCCGAGGAGATTTTGATGACCTTGTCTCTAAGAAAACTTCTTCACAATCTGATGGAATTTCTGAATCATTATATGTCTGATCTTTTTATGAGGACTTTGAGTTTGATCAATAACATTTACAAGATGATAATATTTTTTTTATTTTACAAAAACAGATAATAATGTAATCACAAACTTATTATATCTTCCAAAATCTAGTTATTTATAACATGGTCCAAAAAATATCCCCTTTGTCTTTTTTTTCTAATAAAAGGTTCATAAATCAAAAAAAATTGTTACCTATATATATGGATTAATTATAATGAATTCTAATGCTATTTTAGATAACTCATTTTAGGTAAAATTAGTCATTGATAGAAAAAGATTATTGTCCTAAAGTAGTGACTCATGAAACTTATTCAAATTTTATTCACAGCTTTCTTCGCTTCATTACCATACTTATAAACACAATTTTTCCTACAACCAATGCAACGAACTATTAGAAAAATTTACACATTTACATGAATATTTAATAGATTACCATCTACTACACCTATATACATGATTCCTTAAAAGTATTACATCATATCAATTGATAAATTTATGATACAATTCTACCACATAATAAAACAATCCAATTACTATATTAGAGAGGAGAAAAAAACACATACCTCAACCTTGAAGTGAAATAGGTTGGATGTCCATGTTCGACCCGAGATTCTAGAAATATTTCATTAGTAAAGTTTTTTCATAAATGTCTGCAACTTATTACAATATAGGGACACACTCCCTCTTAAATTCAATCTTCTAAACATTTTATTTAATGAAATGTTATTTGGTATCAATATTTTTATGAATGATAATGTTATACTGGGATTCTTGTGAGATTTATTTAACTTTTACAATTCCAACATAAGAGGAAGGGTAACTTTACTACAACAAGTATGTATTCCAACCGAGTCTTCATTCATATAAGTTGGGTCTAAGATTGAGTGGAAGGAACATACTCGTCTTCATACATGTTAAGAGTTACTTAATATTTTTTCGTAGTATACAAACTAACATAGCTTTTCTATAGAAAGAAAACTCCACCCTATATGACATTCTATCAACAAAATTTCCTCCGCAATCAGCATCTGAATACCCAATGGGGTCAATACATTATGAGATATCAAAAATGATTGTTAAATTTATTGTGAATTTTCTATATATGGTAATTCTTTTCCAACCAAAAGACATGATTATTTCGGTGCACTCTAAAATATTTCATATAAGGGAACAACATAAACAAAGTTTGGTATTAAGGAATTCAAATACAACAGACTTCCAAGAATCTTTTGAAACTCTTTAAATTCAAATTATTTTCCTTCTCCATATTTAGCTTACCTAATTCCACCTAAAATTTGTGTGGAAACTAGTTTTGAATTTTCCATACCGACTTCATAAGAAGTTTGATATAAAAAATATCTTGAGAAAGAAATATTTGTTTTATGTGAAATCTGTTACCCAAGAAAGTATTTCCTTTTGCCAAGTATGTAATTTTCAAACATATTTTTTATCTCTTCAAATAATATTTCAAAAGTCCTTACATCATTCCTAGAAAAGATAATGTTATCAACATTAACTATTAGAATTAGGTAAAACTCTTAACATTATTTCATATACATATTTCTATCAATACTTACTTTCATAAAGATCATCTTTATTAAGTAGGAATACAATTTGGAATATGACTCCATTGGTGTTTTGTTTACCCTATACAAGGTCTTCATAAACTTTCACACATATATTTCATATAACCTAACAAAAATTTCACCAGGTTGTTCAATAAAAACTATCTCATCAATATCACCATTTAAAGAAGATGATTACACATGCATCTAAGAAATTTTGTAACTTTATTGTCCAAAAATATAAATATAGATAATTTTTGTTTCTAACTGTTACATTGGAGAAAAATGGTCTAATAAAATTCAATTCCATCAATATGTGAGTAACATTTGAACACTATACTTAATTTTTTTCGTTTCACTTATCCTTTTTCATTCAACTTATTTGAAAAAACCAACTCTTTTTCCTATAATATTATATTATTTGGTTTAGGTGGAAATTCCCAACTATCTTTCATTTTCATATGATCCAACTCATCATTCATAGCCAGAACCCATTCTGAATGCTCAAAATCCTAATTCACATATTTGGGATCAATTTTTAGAGACAAAGAAGTATGTGTAGTAGATTTTTATGTTCTACTTAATGGAAAATTTTGAAATTGATCACCAATTATGTTTTGAGATTTCAATTTCATCATCAGAGTAGGAATAGATTCTTAAGATTCTTCTTAATCACTTGAAACATATGAGTCTGATTCTTCTTCTTGAGTAGGATTACAATTTTTTCATCCTTTTTATAACTCTTAATAAAAATTATTTCATCCCATTGTTCTTCATTATCAATATCAGTTTTTATCATATTCCTTAGCATTTTCAATAACTTTCACATCAATAGAGCCAAATTATCTTCTAATCTCTTCTTGGAAAGATCTATATCCACATCCTTCCCAAGAATAGGGAAGAAAAAATAATTCTTCACATCTATTTTCAATCTTTCCAAGGTCTCCACACTTCTATTTATAATGCATGGACTCCCAAAAACTCTTATGTTTTTAGAACATTGAGTTTTTTCACAAAAAATCTCATATGGAGTCATATAGGAAATTTTCCTATAGAAATATCAGTTTTGAATATAAACCAAAGTGCTCATGGATTTCCACCAAATGTAATGAGAGATACCATGTTCAAATAACATAGTTCTCCCCATTTCAATCAAACTTATATTTTTTCCTTTCATAAAAATAATTCTATTGAGGATTGTAAGGTGTACTAAAATTAGGCCGAATTCCATTCTTCATAAGATAATTTCCATGTTATTCATTCTTATATTCACCACTATTTTCTGTTCTCAATGACTTCCCTAAATAGTCGCATTACTTCTTGAATTTCCTCCTAAAACATTTAATCCTTTTTAGAGCATCTGACTTATCTTCATATACATAACACTTATAATGGGAGTAAATTCATCAATTAACATAATTAAGTACATATCTCCATGAGTTTTATGTTTTCTCATTATTCTATAGATATCTAAATGAATAAGTTCTATGGGTCGTTTTGAACAAATGCCAAGTTTATTATGAATAGTGTCTCTAATCATTCTATTCTGGAAAATTATACAACACCAATATCTTATTCTTGATATATAAGGAATTATAAAGACACTATCCCTCTTTGATAACCTTTCCAGGTTTCAATAAAACATGGGGCCCAACCATTTATTCCATAACTGACTATCCTTTTCCATGCCTAAGTAACAAGAGTTCTGAAACTCACAAATATTAAAAAAGTATCTTTTTGTATTTTGTCCTCTTGTAACTATTGTTTATCTTCCCATATCTCCACAAAAAACCGTTGTTTTCTAAAAATAAAATTTTCTCCTTCATCACATTCATGTTCAACACCTAGAATGTTGTGTTTCATAACATCAACAAACAGAGCTTTCATGGACTTTAACTTTTCCTCCCTAATAATATCATATTAAATGAATTTGATCCTTACAGATTCGTAATTTCCAAACTACATTGTTTCTTATTTTAAGTCTATCACATTCTTAATCAATTTTATGTCTCCCTCCATTTGAGAAGAACACCCATGATCTAAGATCCATGTTCATTCTATATTTGTATCATTGAGAGTGGTTTCAACAATTATAGATTTTTTATTTCGTTTTATCTTTATTTAGATTCATCTTATAAATATATTTACAAATTTTTTTATGATGAAAACAAAGAAAAAATATTATTAACAGTTTTCCACACTTTTCACATCTTTCAAAAATAGTTTCTAAATATTGGAACCTATTTTCAATTTTTACACTGAACTTCTGATGTTCCTCCGGAACATCCTTCTCAGAATTCTTTCTTAGAGATGACTAATTCCTACTCAATATATGTCTTCCTTCATTTGTGGAATTTTAGTAATGTTATTGATTAATCCAACACATATTTTTTGTTTGTGAAAAAATTCAACAATACCGGCTGTATCCATATAAATAATCATTACGTATGTAATTTCCATACTATCCAGTGTTTTGGGAATGTTTCTCATAAACATTACTATATTTAACACCCAAACATTATTTAGTAAAAATCATTCTATTATCAACTTGGACTCTCTTATTTAGCTCAGTTTTCTATTAAACATTTTCGAACCAAAAGTTGTAGAAACTTTTTTCGAATCATATTTTTTAGAAACTTTTTACATATCCACTTTATTGATTTGGTCCACATACATAATTCTCCCAGATTTCTTCTTTTTAGAAAAAATTTCATCTTTGTTATAAACCTTTGAAGGAATCTTATGATCCTTCTTAGGTTCACCATTTACAAAACATTCAACAACCATAGAGATATCTTTCACGAATCCTTTAACACTTTATTCAGATTTAAAAAGTTGTTTTAGACAAGTTACAACTCTTTTTCTCTATCAGTTTAGCATCAAGATGTCCAATCTAATTATTTTCTTTCTCATGAGATTTGTGCAAGTATTTAATATGTTTCAGTATATTAAAATTCTCTCTATGAAAAAATTATTGACTGATTTATTAAGAACATTAATTTTTAAACACCTTGATTTCTCTAGGATTCCGCTAAATCTTTCTCACTCATTCTCTCAATTAATAATTTAGATGAAATTTCAAGGGAGTGAATTATTCTTTAGAAATTTTGCTTCCAAAATCATTATTTTTCACTATTGAAATGAAATTATTTTCTCTATAATTCTTAGTATACTTTTTGGATTCGTCTTCAATGTCTTATTATTCATCATCTTTAGGCCAAAAAACATCTCATTTGGTATTTATATCATTTTTTATCACTCCCTTTGGAAAAATATTTACCTTTATCACCCAATTTCTACCATGATTTTCTATAAATTCTATCATCTTCATTACATTCCTATTATTTATTTATTCATAGTAAATTAGACCTAAAGTTCCCAAAAAAACACACTCAAAATATTTCAAGGGATGTTTTCCCAAATATTTACATTGACCTATTTTCTTGTTTATAGAAAACAAGGATAAAAATAAATCAATATTGTCATGAATAATTATCAATATATTTTAATCAGCAGTTGGGTCTTCAAACTATTCAGCTAGAAATATTATAGTACTAATTTTTCATTCACCCTGTTAAATAAATCACCAACAACTAATACTCACCCATATTGATATCTTCATACATGAGCCTCTGAAATTGTATATTTTCCTTCTAAAGATTTTTATTTACTTTATAAATGTTCTTTAGGAAATCTTAGTCACCGTTGGTAATAGAAACACCCTTCACTCCTAGAAACTCACTTTTAGAATTTAATGAGTGTAAAGAAGTCTTAAATCTTTGATCATTATCAATATTCTTCTTATCAATAGATGTAAGAGTTACATTTTCATCAATAGGAGGAAATGAAACTATGGTTTCTTTAAGAACATCATACCTAAGAGACACAAGATATGGAAACCTTATATCTTTCTAGATATGATAGTTCTTACCACCGAAGACCAGAATCACCTTAAAGTTCACAAAATTTAGATTATACATCCCAACATCTATTAAAAACCTCAACAACGAGTAAATGTATGGAACCTATTCAATTTATATTTCCCAGTTAGGATTTAAGCATCACTGAGAGGAGGAAGACGTGAATTAGTGATATATTTTTTGTCTGTGTTTCCCTCCTTTTGAAATAAATTTTTCATATTGGTAAGGGATAATCACTTTGTAGATAATAAAATAACTTCACATCTATAATAACATAATAATTTGAATGGTTAACTACTCAATAAGAGCATATATATCCTTGATATGGTTTGGAAACAATTTGATACCACAAAATATACTAGAAATAAAATAATTTTGGGCGTATAAAACAAGTAGGATATAGCTTTACACTTGTATAACACTATGTTCAATAAGACAATCCATGTGGTTCATGTTGTATGAAGTGATGTAATAAAATTTGGTGTAACTAGTTAAGAAACTATCACCAATTTCATGAGAACATGTTACTGTGCTGCCTTTCAACTTCCAAAAATATAAACATCAAAAAAATTCTTCACTTTACAACACAGTAGTAAGTAATAAATTATCTGGACTACATAATAATACTCATTTGAAATTTGTAGTCCTATTCCTTAGTCTGATTAACCAGTATAGAAATATTTGACAACTATAAAACCACCAAAACAATTCTGAACTACTTCTACCTCAGTTTAGATATCTCAGTCAAATTTCCATGTCTGATGATCCATTATGACCTGATAATCACTGAATATGATCTTCCTTCTTCTTATTCTATCTAGAGAACTTCATTATGAATTCTCTATATGGAACCTTATTCTATCTAAAACATCATATCTCATCTCTCTCCATCTTCACATGAACAGTGTATAGATCCATCTTAAAGTACCAAGAACTCTCCTCCTTTTATAGTTGTTCTAGAAATGGTTTATCTAAGAATCCGAAACGTTTTCACTTAAATTTTTTTTACCAAAATTTTAATTTAATTCTTTATTTTGAATTAATATTTTACATGTTTAGTGCTTATATACTTTTATCAGTTTTTATCAATCATTCTTGAATATTCCCACAACTTCTACTCACTTCAAAACTTCAAACCATTCAGTAGTCCAATATTGATTTACATTCCAATATCTTCATTATTATAAATACATTTGTACCAAAATATGTTCTTTATTATGTTTCCCCATTTATAATAATAATACTAACAACCTCTGAAACCAATCTTCATGAAACATTGTTGCTACTTAATTAGAATTTTGTTTCATTTATTTTTCAAAAAAAATTGTCTAAAATTATAATGAAATAATAACTTATTGACATCACTTCAACAACATATTTAAACCCATTTTTCACAAAAACTTTTGAAACTGCTTCAATCCATTGTCCTTTTTTTATTTTTCACATACCGATTATCTTCCACCGAATGAAGTTATCATTGTTAGGTCGTGTCTAATGAATCATTCCCAATGTCACATTAATAGAACAATGTCACCTCTAGGATAATGATTCTTCACCCACATGATAAAGATACTCAAAACTTCTGTTCTTCTTCCCTTGAAGCCATTGAAAACATATTTGAGTTATTGTTTAATTCTTGACCGGAATGTCAAAATAGTTCAACTTGATGAAAATGGTTGGCTATATTGATGAATTTTATTTAGTTCATTGGTCTCTAACTTCCATAATGGAATTTTACCCAATAAAATCTATTTATTTTATTTTTCCTTGGTCTCAAGAAAATCAATAAAACTAATTCTACCTCAGAATTAGTCATCAACACACCACTTTCGAAGAATGATATCACCAATAATTTATTTCCTTACCATCATTTTTCTATGATGATTTATATCTTATGGATTATTTGTCTAACTAAAAACTAATATATTCATCTTATCATATTTTGAAAAAACATCAAATCTATCAAATAATTCTACATTTGGGGATCTCTCATTAATGAAAAAATGCCAGAACATCTTTTCTTTATAAAAATTATTCTTCTACAAAATTTTTCTTATAATCATGACTTCCTCATGAATTGTCAACATAGATTAATATGAATTTTATTGTAAAATATTAAAAATCTCAGTTTTAAGAAAATTCTATATTTCGTACCAAATCTCAAACCGATTGGTAGAACTTTTTCTCTCAATTTCATTAATTAGGCTTTAATCGCATGTTTTTCTAACAAATTATGATTTATAAGTAATCAAAGATCATCAAATTATTTTTTGATTTTCATCAGAGCCATTCAGGCTTTGATAGAAATCCTCTTTCTGATTCACACTTCAATTCTAGACCCAATGTGATTCTGATGGACCTTTTCTCCCAAAAAAAACATCTTCACAATCCAATGGATATTATTAATAATTTTGTGTCATGTCTTCTAATTACATTTTTTAGTTCGATCAACAAATTTTACTAAATGAGTGATTTATTTTATTTGAAAAATAAAGAAAATAATTTCATCACAAACAACTTTTACCATACAAAATTAACTTCTTTCCAACTTGGTCCCAATAAATACCTGATACCCTAATTGAAATTCTATTTCCTTCCTCCAATTATCACCATAATTATTTTTTCTAAATTTTTTTATCTTACTATGATTTTGAATAAAATTTTCCTTAATAAAATTTCCATCAATAATTTTAGGGTTATTTGCTTCCACTTTCAAACCACATAACAATAGCTTAGATTATGACATCTTTTCCCATATAATTATTCATATGAAGTCTTTTGAATGCATGAATGAAATCCGTTATTATATAAAAATTCTACATAAGATTGATATTTGTCAAATGTTTCTTGCAATACAAGATAGAATAAACTCAAAATGAATTCTACCATTTGAATTGTTTTTTTAGACTATCCATCAGTTTGAAGATAATTGGAAATACTCAAATGTATCTTAGTGTTGAGAGCATTTGAATAATCATATAATATTTTGATGTGAACCGAATGTCATGATCATATAGAATTGATATTGATTCATCATGGAGTCTCCCCACTTCATAAATATTGAGTAGTGTAACAAAAAAGAGGCATGTCATCCCATATTTCAAAGAAATGTCTATACATATCAAGGAAATCCATATTGACCCATATAGTATCACACCTAGGAGTATTCGGAAGTCTACTGACAAATCTTATTGTTATAGTTTCCTACTTACAAATCGGTATTAGAAGATGTTTTATGGATACTTTAAAATTTTGTCCTCCAACATTTACATATTTAGACACTAATAATATAGGAACATAATCCATAATTTCATTCTTTATACCTATAAAACAAAATTTTCTCTTAAACCCTTATACATATTTGTGCTACCAAGGTTTATATATGAATTTGAGATTTTTGATTCATCTAATAATTCATATTTTAACTCAGGTATGGGTGGAAAATAAATTCTCTTTCAAAACATTGAAATTCCATCTTCTTAGAAAAATTATGAAAATATAGAATCATTCAAGAATTTAATCTTCTTATGTAAACTCTTATAATCTTGATGTGATTTCTTTTTATTCCCTAGAAAAGATTGTTTGGAAATATTTTTTAAAAAATGATATTTCCCATTTAACAAAAATTTACATATCCAACTTCACTAAATCCATGAAAATTTGATCCTTGTTTATCAAAACCATGTTCAGACCTCAATGATTTTTCATATGAACACAAACCATTCCTTTCTTCGATGAATCAATAAATATTCAAATAATTCCTTTCATAATGTTAAAGTCAATAAGGGATAATTATCCAATATCCTCTTTAACTCCTCATAGATTAATTCAAATTATTTTAACCATGTCAATTTTAACCCTTTATGTGTTAACTTTGTTAACAGGTTGATCGGTTTAAAAAATATTTGAACAAATCGCCGATAATAAATTGATAAACCAAGGAAACTATGTATCTCAATTGAATTTTTTGGTGTGGAAAATTGTTTGAATATAATTTTTTTAAGGATCAAAAAATATTCCATCTCTATAGACAATACGTATAATAAAAGAAACTTCCAAGATACAAAATTCAAATTTATTGAATTTCAAATATTATTCCTTTTCATTGAGAGTATCAATAATGATTCAGAAATGATTCAAATAATCCTAATAAATTTTATATTATATTAAGATATAACTAATGAATACACAATGAATACATTATAATAATTCATTAATACTAAATTAATTATATCGATAATCATATAAGGTGGATTACTCACTCCAAATGGAGTTACTGTAAACTCATAATGGCTTTTCCTTGTATGAATTGTTGTATTTAGTGTATCATATTTATTTACCCTTAATTGATGTTATCCAGAGTGAAGATAAATCTTCTAAATATATACACCTCATTTAATTTGAACAAATAATTCAAAAAATCATTGAAAACGATACTTATTGTTTATAGTAATGGAATATATTTCCCAATAATTGATGAATAAACTCATATAATAATCCCTATTTTTCACAAATTGCAAAGGATTTTTGTAAAGTAAAATGATGGAGAGTATTAATACTTTATAAAAAACTCATCCATTTATTTCTTAAATTACACAATTTTCATAACTTCCATTGTGATTGGAGTCTTAGATATAGGGTTTTTATTATTTATGAGTATAATAGAATAATTGACCTCATGATCAGGTGGATATCCCTTTAATTCTTCTAATAATATGAAATTTTACTCTTTATAGTATACATATGTTATATTATTTAGATTTACTTCCCATTCATAAAGATTATTTTAACATACTTTTATTAAAAAAATTCATTATGGTACGATGTGATACAAGGGATCCATTCAATAATTAAACAATGAAGTCTCCCCTTTAAAGAATGATTTTATTCCCCCTTTGAAAACACTAATATAAATTTATCAACAAATAAATGTTGCATTATAATTATAGAGACAATCTATAAAAAAATTAATGAAATTTTCAATCATAGGTATAATAATCAATTCTTCAATTAGGGAATATTAATTCATTTTAATATAGACTATCTGATATATCTCTTTTTCTAAATTATATCCAAGAGGTGAATTTATTGGAAACTCCTTTGTTATTGTATTAAGGGTTGATTAATTATTCTTAGTAAACAAGAAATATAAAAACCAGGGAACAAACATTAAATTAAAATAATATTTAACTAAAATAATATTTTTTATTAAAGTACCCTACATCACATCATTTTGAACTTCCACCTCAAGTGTGGTAATTATATAAGATTATTATTCCATGCTTGGTATTTTTTAGGGTAAATTTACTTTATTCTTGTGGAATTGGTTTTAATAGTTCACTATCACCTTTGAGTTAATGCATTTTAATTTTAAGGCTTCTCTATTACCTTTTCATTCACTAAAATGAAGACCATTTTCTCGACATTTTAAGAAGAATACCATTCCCTTCATGCTTGCACTGTGTTGTTTTATTCCCATACATTTAAATGTTGTAAATTAGACACTTTCCTTTGACCAATATGATACATTTTCCTTTAGATACTACACAATCATCCTCTTCATTAATTTATTTCATTTTAAAATAAGGGACTTAGATAATTCTTTCCCATTCATTATGGAATCTAATAACATATACTCATATACTGAAAATGTTTGAGATAATATTTTCCTTATAAGTCTAGAATTTATCACTTCAAAAATTATACAATATTACTTTTTGGATTACATACATAATCAATGAAATGTGTTTCTATCCTAGTAAATTTAGCTTAATATTCAATAACATTTTTCTTTTCCTTTTGTTTTAGGATGATAAATTTACTTTACATATCATCTTTTGTCTCATGAATATTGTATTTTTTTTTGAAGAATTGTACCTTAAAAATATTCCCTTTTATAAGTTTTATGTCATCAACCTATTTAGTGTTTTGAATAAATCACCATCACTGATCAATATATATTTTTTGATGATAAACTACCATGATGAAGTTCTTTATTTCTATACTATCTATATTTCTAAATTTTTTCACTATGAAATTGACCCATTGATCCGAAATTATTGGATTAGTATTTCAATTAAGTGATGTAGGTTATTACCGCATAAAGTGGTGTAACATTATTGTAGCATGTTTTGGATTATCATGTTTCTCTATATTGGAATGGTTTTTAGTCATAACATGAGTCAACTACCATAATATAGTTATAAACAACTTTTATCTATCACTAACCGTATTTCATTCATTATCTTGATCATAAGGAAAATCCATATATAGGTAATGGGTGTTTGTACTATTCCCATTCATTTCGAAATGTTATGTTCGTAAGTAATGTTATACACAATATTAATACAGAACATTATAGATATCGAATCAAAAAATATAATCCTTTTATATTAAAATATTATAAAACAATTTCTTGAAAATTATTTTGTTTTATCATAATGTATATTTTATCTAACTACGTTCTTCTAGGTTTATTTATAAATTTTTCTTGAAAAATTTCTATGATAAAAACAATTAAAACCCCATTCCAGTAACCCAGAGTTGATGGTTACTTTATTACATTAGTTTATAATACAAAAAATCACATCCCACATGACCTAATAATTCAATACTATTGAGAGACAATATACAAACATGATTCCAAGATTACATTTGAGGACATGAAATAAAACATTATATTCCAATGAGATAATTATTTTTTATTTTGTTATATCCGAGGAAGTATTTAACATTCACTAATGGTCACCCTATAGATTGGAAAACTAAAATAAATTTAGATTATATACACACACTTCTGGAAATGAGAGTTTTCCCAACAGTTTTTTACCAACGGTTCAAAGAAACCGTTGGTATATTCTGTCTTTTCCAATGGTTTATATAAACCGTTGGAAAATACCTATTAGAAGAGACTTTTCCCAATGGTTTTATGAAACTGTTGGGAAAAGTTGAAAAAAAATTATGTCTTTCCCAACGGTTTCATAAAACTGTTGGGAAAAGGTGGAAAAAACTTATTTTTCCCAACAGTTTTATAAAACCGTTGGGAAAGACTGGTTTTTTCCAATGGTTTTTATGAACCGTTGGGAAAAAACCCCCAAATACCCCAATTATAGCAGCGGCCTCCCCACGATTCAGAAGCTGATCCAGAGCCTTCTGCTCATCTCCAGAAGCTCCTCCAGAAGCGATTCCTCAACAGAATCACTTCCCAATCCCCACATCTTCCATCTGATAACCAGCCACCAGGTTAGATTCCTATATATTTGTTCCACCTTTTATAAAGAATATACTTCTATGAATGATTTACTAATTCCCAAATTTTAGGGTTTCTGTAAAAAATTTTGATTGTTCCACGAATTGTGTAGTCAAATCCCTATATCGGTGTATGTCCAATTAATGTTTTCATTACACATTTACATTTATAAGGGCATGGTGTCTCTTTATTGTGTTCTAATTTTGAAGATTCATAGTTTTGGTTGTGCGGTGGTTTTGGTTGTGTGGTGGTTTGTGATGTGCAATATTTTTGTTGTGATATGTGGTTGTTTTGGTGAGATGGTTGGTTGATGTAACATAGCGTCAATGGTTATTGTGAGATGGTGAGTTATTGTGTGGTGGTTTTATTAGTTTCCTGGTTATCTAGGAATAAATTATGCTGTTAAAACCAAAAAACAAGATATTAAATAAATCAGATGTAATAGAAATGGATGTGTGTTAAATGGATTTAATTAATTTAACATTAAATGAATAGACAATGTAAGTGTGAATGAAGTGGCTTATAAATGAAAGTGAGAAATGTTATGCATCTTGTGTGGTGGTGGTGTGGTTTATGTGTTTTATGGTAGTAGTGAAGTGTGTGGTTATGTAGTTAATGTTAACCCATAGGTTGAGTATTTTGTGCTATCTATATATCATGTATTTTTATGTTATTTCTATACATTCCCAACCAGAGTTGGATAAACTTACCAACGATCATAGGTTTTGAGTTCTGGGTATTTTTTCTAATATCTAGGATGATGGTTATATGGTTGGATAGATTACATGTCTTCCCTACTCTTCCTTCAAAAGTGATTGACCATGTGTTTTTAGGCAAGATGCGATGTGATTGTCCATGTGTCTTCAGGTGAGATGTACTATGATTTCCCTAGTGTTTTCCGGTGAGGATTGATGTGATAAGGCTATAATAAGATGTGGCATGTGGTTGGGGTCATGTAGGGTAGGAGGATGGCACAAGGTTGATGTTATTCATGTTCATGATACCCTACTAATATGGTTATGGGATGAGGCATGTTGTGATGTGATATAACACATTAATTTCTTGTTGGTTTTACATTTTTTTAATAACACATTTGTATGTTTTTTTCACATGTGTAGTTGATACCTTGACTATTTTCTTCATCTATCGCTTACTTAAGTGTATTTTCTATTAAAGTTCAATCCTATTGAATTGTTTATGAAAAAATGACTTATATAAATTCTTTTTACAGAATGGAAAAAAGTTGGATGTATGAAACCGAACGGATCTCAAGCGATTTTCAAAACAATCGGGAGAGCTTTATAGATTTTGCATTTCACAATGCTTCAGATAGTGGTCGCATACACTGCCCATGTTCCAATTGTGTCGGTAGACCTTGGTTGAGCCGTGAAGAAGTCAGCTACCACATAACCAAAAATGGTTTTCAAGCAAACTACTTTGTGTGGTATCACAATGGGGAGAAAAAGAAATCTCAAATTGGTGATGATCGAAATGAAAGGACTGGAATGGAGAATTTGTTAGATGATCGATTTCCATTTATTCGTCATCATGAAAAATAAAGGATTTCGACTCAAGAAGACATAGATATGAGGACAGCTGATGCATCTAGTGAAAATGATGATATTGATAGGGTGAAAAAATTGAATGATGATGCCACGACTCCAGTATATCGACAATGTGATAAAATGAAAAACCTAGAATTTTTAATCTGATTGTTTCATGGGAAAACTATGTATGGAATTTCTAATACAGCAATCGATTACATTCTTACCCTCTTGAAGGATTTACTTCCAGATGATGCAGATATTCCCTCAAACCACTATATGGCATGGAAGTTAGTTGAGGAACTTGTATATTCAAGAAAAAAAATTAATGCTTGCCCAAATGATTGCAGTTTATTCTAGTAGGAAACCGCTGAATGAAATGATTGTATAAAATGTGGCACATCCCACTGGAAGACAAAATCTGATGGAACACCATCCCACGTTCCACAAAAAGTAATGTGGCACTTTTCATTGATCCCCATACTTCAGAATCTTTTTATGTCTGATGACATATCAATAAAAATGAGATGGCATGATACCGAGAGAAAGAAGACCAATGATGAGTTGGTTCATCCTGCAGATGGATTTGCATGGATGAGACTTGATGCTCGACAACCTGATTTTGTAGCTGACGTGCGTAATGTGAGGCTGGGTCTTTCATGCGACGGTTTTAATCCATTTCGTCATATGCTTACTTCGCACAACACATGGCCAGTTTTTATACACATTTATAATATTCCCCCATGGTTGTGTATGAAAAAACATTTCACTTTCATGAGTATACTCATATCTGGTCCTTCGGATCCCGGCATTGATATTGATGAATACATGAAACCTTCAATAAAAGAGTTGAAACTTATTTGGGATGTGGGTGTGCGCACATACGATGCATGTTCGAAAGACATATTTCAGATGCGTGCTGCGCTAATGTGGACGATCAATGATTTTCCGTCTTATGCAATGATGTCTGGATGGAGCACGAAGGGAAAATTGTCACGTCCAGTCGGTATGAAGAATACACGATCTAGAAGACTGAAACATCGTTGTAGTTTCAGTTTTATGGGACATCGACGATTCTTTCCAAATGATCATCCATATAGAATGAATCGTCGAAGATTTGATAATACCATAGAGACTGGTGATCCACCTCAGCGTATATCTGGAACTGACGTGCTTAATGAATTGAAAGATTTCAGTTTATCATTCGGGAAGGGTTAAATTAAATCTGGAAAGAGAAAAAATGTTTCCACTGAAACCTGTTAAAATTGGAGGAAGAAGAGTATCTTTTTTGATTTTCCTTACTCGTCAACCAATTTGTTACATCATTTATTAGACGTAATGAATATTGAAAAGAATATATGCGAAATGTTTCTTTCAGTTCTTCTAAATGTCAAGGGGAAGACAAAAGATGATTTACAATCTTGGCGTGACTTGGTGGATTGGGGCATCAGACCAGAATTGCGTCCTGTACGTATCAGTGAAAATAAAAGGCAACATCCATGTGCTTCATATGTGATGACACCTGTAGAAAAAAAACAATTTCTGGAAGTATTAGAGACTATTAGAGTTCCTGATGGCTATTCAATCAACATATCTAAATGGGTCAACAGAAGAGAGTTGAAGCTAAAATCTTTGAAGACTCATGATTATCACGTTCTACTGCATGAGTTGCTTCCAATAACAATCCGTCATCTTTTTTCCAATAATGTAAGTGTGGTTGTTATTCGGTTGTGCCATTTTTTAGAGATCTTTGTGCTAAAAATTTGTCCATGTATTTCTTGAAAAAAATGTTGACAGATACCCCATTAATTTTGTGTGAGTTGGAGAAAATATTTCCTCCATCATTTTTCACATGCATGCTGCATCTGACTATCCATATTCCCACTAAAATACTTCTCGGAGGACCTGTTTCTTTTCTTTGGATGTATCCAACTGAAAGAAATATGTTCACATTAAAATCTTATGTCTGAAACAGAAATCAACCCGAAGGTTCTATCGAGAATGGTTACTTGGCCCAAGAATGTATGGATTTCTGCTCGATGTATTTGTCTGATCTTACTACAAAATTGAACATACCAATGAGAAATGAAGAAGAATAGTATGAGAAAATTGAACCCAGTTTTCCATCACTTCCTCAAATAGGAGGAATTCCTGGATCATATACATTGAAGACATTAAGACATGAAGAGCGGGAGATGTCACATCGCACAGTTTTGTTCAACTGTGATTTGTTCGATGACTATATCAGGTAACTAAATTGATTATGTATATATTACATATATATCTATTAAACTATTAATATTTTTTATCTACAGAGAACATAAAAAAATGATAAATAAGAAGCATCATTCTTTATCTTTGATAAGGAGAGAGACTTTGCATAGCAAAGAGTTTTCTGCTTGGTTAAAATTGAAGGTGTAAAAAAATTAATGTTTAAAATAATTATATCAATATTTAATTAACTTTAATAGTAATTTATATTGCAGGTATTGAGTTTGTCTGCTGACTCTGTCTCTGAGGAAATAAGAGCTTTGGCTTTTGGTCCTAATACCGTGGTTCGTGACTGTAAATGAATTTTTATAAATGGGTACAAATTTAATGACATTGAACGAGAAAAAAACATCAGAACACAACATGATGGTGTTATGGTTACTTCCACAACAGATTGTTATGCCAGTGCATCAGATAGTAGACAAAAATTTGAAAATGTGGGTTATTATGGAGTTGTTGAGAAAAAATAATAATATTGGACTATTACTCTCATGGACGAGTCACAATGATGAAATTCCATTGGTTTGATTCGATGACGAGACATGGAACATTTATTGATGATTGTGTATTTCAAGTAATGAATATGACTCGAACTCTTGCTACCGAAGAACCATATGTGCTGGAATCAATGGATAAACAAGTTTTTTATGTCAAAGACCAACTTCGACATGAATTTGGTGTCATAGTTGAAGTAATTCAAAGAAATATTTTTGATGATGGTGATGATGGAATTGACACTGTCCCTAGTGCCATTGGAACCAATCCAATTATTTCTTTCTATGACTCAAATAGCTCAATTGTCATAGTTGATTGTGAACCTGAAGTTGTGGTTGAAAATATATAGAATCATTCATCCATGTTCTCAATTCTTTTGGTTTACCTCGAGTTGTATTGTTAAGGTTTGTAATATTCAAATTGATTTAGTATTGATCACAAATATGTTTAGCTGACTTGACCGTTATGTGAATTTTCAATGTTTATTGGTTGTAGTTTTATTTGAATTGCATTTTCTAATTTGGAATTGAACTGTATTGAAACATAGTCAAACATATTTCTAACTTGGTGAACATTAAAACTTGTATGATTTATTAAATCCATTGAAGCTTTTCTAAAACATTTGATAGCTGACTTGACCGTTATGTGAATTTTCAATGTTTATTGGTTGCAGTTTTATTTGAATTGAATTTTCTAATTTGTAATTGAACTCTATTCAAACATAGTCAAACAATATTTCTAACTTGGTGAACATTACAACTTGTATGATTTATTAAATCCATTCAAGCTCTTCTAAAACAATTGAGAGCTTAATTGACAATTATGTGAATTTTCAATGTTTATTGGTTGCAATTTTATTTGAATTGCATTTTTTGTGTTACACATTAGTTTTCTTTTTCTAATTAATTAAATATTTGTTTTCAAAAGCACGAAATGAAGCCAATTGAAGAGAGACGAAGGAAAAAATGATGGAGAACAATCATCGAATGATGGAAATGGGCGTTCCACCATTAGTGCCTACAGTGAGTACTTTATTTCAAATTGATATATTTAAAGAATATATAATGTCATGTGATTAATTTTTATGTAAATATTTTTGTAGGATCCACCTATACATCGACAGTTATTCGACAAGGAGCCTAGTACAGGTCCTAGTACTCAGGCCAGTGGTATGAGGAGGGTTTGTACCAGAGGTGGACGAGCAGTTGCGCGTACCCGACTAGACCATGCCCCTCCCAATGACATGTCATCCTTCCCACATTCTGATCCCGGTGCGTCGTTAGAGACACATTGGATATTTAGGCATCCCATGTTTTCGCTACCTTCTGTATCTTCTGGCCCATCATTTTCACATCCCATGATGATTCCAACTCCTCAGTCAGCATCCAGTCAGATAGCTGTCCCATCTTCTTTTCCTTCTAATTCTGTCTCTCCGAGCTTTTATATTCCATCGTCTTCGACTCCTGTTCCACCACAGGGTGTTCCATCAGTTTCTGTGGATCCAGCGGCACTCAGCGATTAGACCGGCACAGGTATATTTATAGAACCCTAAATTTTTTTATAGAAATATTTATTTGTATTATAACATGTTCTGATAAAATATTTGTTTTTCTTTCATGACAGATACATCTACTGACTGGAGGCATGGGCGGGGGCGTACACACATGCGTTCAGTGTGGAACCGCCGCACACAGGTTATGGTGGATTATAATGAAGACAACCAAATGGTTGAGAAAACAGGGCAGCAATGTCGGAGTTTTTTGGCGACGCTTTCCAAATACTCCGATATCATTCCCGTCAGCCTGCTATCGTGGAGACATTTGCCGCATGAGGTCAAGGATAGAGCTTGGGCAGACATATGGGTAAAAAAATCTATTCTATTTAATGGCATGAGTTATTTTTGTATTTATATGAATTAATATTTTTATTTCAGCTTCGATTTCATTTTCCCGATGGTGAGGGTGCACGATCGGAACGTCTAAAGGATTTAGGCGAGCTTTGGAGAGCCTACAAGCATGAGTTGTATATGGGCTGGCGTGCTAGAGTTGGCACTGAGTTAGAGGCGATACCAGTTGTGGATGATTGTCCTATAGATCAGTATCATCAGATGATTACTCATTGGACGAGTACCCAGTTTAAGGTATTAATAACATTTGAGGTATTTAAATAATAACTTTCACGTTTTTAATTAATACTCTCTATTGAATTTTCAAATTTTATTTAGGAATCATCTGGAAAAAATAAAAAGAACATTGATGCAAAAAAATACCTCCACACACTGGGACGCACTACGATGCCCGATCATGACAGGAAGCAGGTATAACAATTGTTTATAAGTTTTCTTTACGACTTACACTTTCTATTGTTTCTTAAATTGTTTAATAGTTTTCTAAAGTTTTCATATAACTTTAGTTTTCAATGTCATTGTAGAGGAAAATAAAAAATATTGAAGTATGCGTGCCTCGAGAAAAACTATTTGGCTCGAGTAGATGAAAAAAGGATGGAAGTGCCGTCAATGAAGCGACTCATCAGCAGATTGTAAGTTTTAATCTATTGAATTTATTTTTTAGTATCTATTTTTTAACTTAATGATATATTTATATTTGTAACAGGCTGCTTTACAGGCCCTCGATGCCCAAGAACCAGACAATTTTGGGCCAACAGATCACTTACATCAGGTGTTGGGAGAGGAGCATTCTAGCAGAGTACGCTCCCGACCTAGGATAGCCCCGACGTTGTATTAGCCCTCCTCAGGTATGAGCTGTAGTGCCACCGAGCTATAACAAGTTAGGGCACAGGCAGAACATGCTATGAAAAGGGCCACAGAGATGTCAGAACAGACTTCTAGGGAAAACAGTGCGTGTATGAAATTTATTGAAGTTCTACATCCTACACTTCCAGCAGAGGCCATCCCAGCTTTTGATGAGTATATGTCGTCGATACGTTATATATATGGTGCACTAGGTGGCAGTTCTAGTGGTGGTCAGGACGATGTACAGCTTGACGATGATGATGGCGAGGAGTCTGACGCGGAAGAGGAGGGAGAGGAGGAGGGCGAGGTGGGTGGCGAGGGTGAGGAGGAGGGCGAGGACGAGGAGGAGGGTGAGGGCGAGGACGATGATGGGGACGAGGATGAGGGTGATGATGGTGATGGTGATGATGGTGCTGTGGGACAAGTTGATCCATTACATTTTTGACTGATATTACTAATATTTGATATTTAATCTATTCTAGTTGTTGGTTTTATCTAGACTCATAGTATAGTATTGGAGTTGAGTTATTTTTATATATTATCTATTTTTATGGATGTTGTTTTCTTTTAGTGGTTGTGTGTTTGGGAACCCCCCTCATTCCTGGACCTTGGACAACCCCCCACCCTCCTCCCTGGACCCCAGACAGCCCCGCCGGACAGCCCCCAATACAGCCCCCCAGATAGCCCCACCCCCCACCCTCCACCCTGGACCCCGGACAACCCCCCAGATAGCCCCCAAGATAGCCCCCAAGACATCCCCCCACCCTCTTCCTTGGACCCCAGACAACCCCCCGAACAGCCCCGGACAGCCCCCGGACAGCCCCCGGACAACCCCCCAAACACCCCCCGGACAGTCCCCCGCACAGCCACCCACCCTGTTCCCTGGACCCCATACAGCCCCCCAGACAGCCCCCCCACCTTCTTCCTTAGACCCCAAAGTGTCTGTCTTTTTATTAAAATGGACAACAATTTAAGTACATACGGAAAACCGAACAAATGCATTCGGTTTCTATTGAAACTTTAGGAGAACCATCCATGGGTCATATGTGACGTGTACGAGTCACCCCCGCCTCAATCCGAGGCGCGGTGTGGCCGCCACCACTCAAAGTGTCTGTCTTCTGTTTCAGAAGGACGTCATTTGAAGTGAAATACATCAACTGGCATACGGAAAACCGACCAAACGCATTCCGATTTTGTCGATACATTAGAACAAAGATCCATGGTTCATATGTGACATGAACGAGTCAACCCCACCTCAATCCGAGGCGCGATGTGGCTGCCACCAATCAAAGTGTCTGTCTTTTGCTTAAAATGGACAACAATTTAAGTACATTCGGAAAACTGACCAAACGCATTCGGATTCCATTGAAACTTTAGGAGAATGATCCATGGAACATATGTGACGTGTAAAAGTCAACCCCGCCTCAATCCGAGGTGTGGTGTGGCCGCCACCACTCAAACTGTCTGTCTTCTGTTTCAAAAAGGACGTCATTTGAAGTGAAATACATCAACTGGCATACGGAAAACCAACCAAACGCATTCGGATTGTGTCGATACTTTAGCACAACGATCCATTGGTCATATGTGACGTGTACGGGTCAACCCCGCCTCAATCCGAGGCGTGGTGTGGCCGCCACCACTCAGAGTGTCTGTCTTTTGCTTAAAATGGACAACAATTTAAGTACATACGGAAAATCGACCAAACGCATTCAGTTTCCATTGAAAGTTTAGGAGAACGATACATGGGTCATATGTGACGTGTACGAGTCAACCTCGCCTCAATCCGGGGCACGGTGTGGCCGCCACCACTCAATGTGTCTGTCATCTAGTTCAACAGGACGTCATTTGAAGTGAAATACGTCAACTGGCATACGGAAAACCGACCAAAAGCATTCGGATTGTGTCGATACTTTAGAACAACGATCCATGGGTCATATGTGACGTGTACGAGTCAACCCCGCCTCAATCCGAGGCGCGGTGTGGCCGCCACCACTCAAAGTGTCTGTCTTTGGCTTAAAATGGACAACAATTTAAGTACATACGAAAAACCAACCAAACGCATTAAGTTTCCATTTAAACTTTAGGAGAACGATCCATGGGTCATATGTGACGTGTACGAGTCAACCCCGCCTCAATCCGAGGCACGGTTTGGCCACCACCACTCAAAGTGTCTATCTTCTGTTTCAAAAGGACGTTATTTGAAGTGAAATACATCAACTGGCATACGAAAAACCGACCAAACTCATTCAGATTGTGTCGATACTTTATCACAATGATCCATGGGTCCTATGTGACGTGTACGAGTCAACCCCGACACAATCTGAGGCGCGGTGTGGCCGCCACCACTCAATGTGTCTGTCTTTTTCTTAAAATGGAAAACAATTTAAGTACATACGGAAAACCGACCAAATGCATTCGGTTTCCATTGAAACTTTCAAAGAACGACCCATGGGTCATATGTGACGTGTCCGTGTCAACCCCGCCTCAATCCGAGGCGCGGTGTGGCCGCCACCACTGAAAGTGTCTGTCTTCTGTTTCAAAAGGACGTCATTTGAAGTGAAATACATCAACTGGCATACGGAAAACTGACCAAACACATTCGGATTGTGTCGATACATTAGAACAACGATCCATGAGTCATATGTAACATGTACGAGTCAACCCCGCCTCAATATGAGGCCCGGTGTGGCTAGTACCACTCAAAGTGTTTGTCTTTTGCTTAAAATGGACAAAAATTTAAGTACATATGGAAAACCGACCAAACACATTCGGATTCCATTGAAACTTTAGGAGAACGATCCATGAGTCATATGTGATGTGTACGAGTCAACCCCGCCTCAATCCGAGGCGCAGTGTGGCCGCCACCACTCAAAGTGTCTGTCTTCTGTTTCCAAAGGACGTCATTTGAAGTGAAATACATCAACTGGCATACGCAAAACTGACCAAACACATTCAGATTGTGTCGATACTTTAGCACAATGATCCATGGGTCATATGTGACATGTACGAGTCAACCCCACCTCAATCCGAGGCGCGGTGTGGCCGACACCACTCAAAGTGTCTGTCTTTTGCTTAAAATGGACAGCAATTTAAGTACATACGGAAAACCGACAAAACACATTAAAATTCCATTTAAACATTAGGAAAATGATCCATGGGTCATATGTCATGTTTACAAGTCAACCCCGCCTCAATCCGAGGCGCGTTGTGGCCGCCACCACTCAAAGTGTCTGTCTTTTGTTTCAAAAGGACGTCATTTGAAGTGAAATACATCAACTGGCATACGGAAAACCGACCAAACGCATTCGGATTGTGTCGATACTTTAGCACAACGATCCATGGGTCATACGTGTACGAGTCAACCCCGCCTCAATCTGAGCCGCGGTGTGACCGCCACCACTCAAAGTGTCTGTCTTTTGCTTAAAATGGACAACAATTTAAGTACATACGGAAAACCGACCAAACACATTCGGTTTCCATTGAAACTTTAGGAGAACGATCGATGGGTCATACTTGAAGTGTATGAGTCAACCCCACCTCAATCCGAGGTGCGGTGTGGCCTCCACCACTCAAAGTGTCTGTCTTATGTTTCAAAAGGATGTCATTTGATGTGAAATACATCAACTGGCATACGGAAAACCGAACAAACGCATTCGGATTGTGTCGATACTTTAGAACAGCGATCCATGGGTCATATGTGACGTGTACGAGTCAACCCCATCTCAATCCGAGGCGCGGTGTGGCCTCCACCACTCAAAGTGTCTGTCTTTTGCTTAAAATGGACAACAATTTAAGTACATATGGAAAACCGACCAAACGCATTCGGATTTTTTCGATACTTTAGTACAACGATCCATGGGTCATATGTGACGTGTACGAGTCAACCCCGCCTCAATCTGAGGTGCGGTGTGGCCGGCACCACTCAAAGTGTCTGTCTTTTGTTTCAAAAGTACGTCATTTTAATTGAAAAACATCAACTGGCATACGGAAAACCGACCAAACGCATTCGGTTTGTGTCAATACATTAGTACAATGATCCATGGGTCATATGTGATGTGTACGAGTCAACCCCGCCTTCATCCGAGGCGCGGTGTGGCCACCACCACTCAAAGTGTATGTCTTCTGTTTCAAAAGGAAGTCATTTGAAGTGAAAAACATCAACTAGCATACGGAAAACCGACCAAACACATTCGGATTGTGTCGATACTTTAGAAAAACGATCCATGGGTCATATGTGATGTGTACAAGTCAACCCCGCCTCAATCTGAGGCGCGTTGTGGCTGCCACCACTCATAGTGTCTGTCTTTTTCGTAAAATGGACAACAATTTAAGTACATACGGAAAACCGACCAAACGCATTCAGTTTCCATTGAAACTTTAGGAGAACGATCCATGGGTCATATGTGATGTGTACGAGTCAACGTCGCATCAATCCGAGGTGCGGTGTGGCCGGAACCACTCAAAGTGCCTGCTTTTTGTTTCAAAAGTACGTCATTTTAATTGAAAAACATCAACTGACTTACGGAAAACCTACCAAATGCATTCGGATTGTGTCAATACATTAGCACGATGATCCATGGGTCATATGTGACGTGTAAAAGTCAACCCCACCTCAATCTATGGTGATGTGTGGCCGGTAGATCTCCAGGTGTATGTATTGTGTTTAAAATGGACATTATTTCAAGTAAAAATATATGGTATACCAAAAACCGATCAAATTATGAATTGACTTTCGGATTCCACATATAATTGTTATCTAAATTATAATTACATTATGAATTCTAATTTAATTATGGATGTGTATAGTTCCACCATTATATGTTAAATGTGTATGAATTTGTTCTCTATATGTAATTGTTAGTTGGTTATTGCAGGTACAATAATTGTATATGTATGTGTTAGTTTATTGAAGGTACAATAATTGGATTGAAAATGAGAGGGAACAAAAAAATGAGACCTGGGAAAATTGGATATCTACTGGGAAATTGAAGAGATGCTGTGCTGGGAAATTGTAGAGTTGCTGGGCAATTTTCCCAGCAGAGGCTATGCCAACGGTTTTGAACTGTTGGCATAGAATGTGTAGGCCTTGTTTAACCAACAGTTCCATGAACCGTTGGTAAAACACTTTTCCCAATGGTTCTAAACCATTAGGAAAGAGAATACATTGGGTTTTTCCCAACGGTTCATAGAACCGTTGGAAAAAACATGATAAATTTGCGCACTATTTCCCAATGGTTTTCAAGAACTGTTGGGATAAGGTAATTTTCCAGCACCCTATCCCAACGGTTCACTGTAAACTGTTGGTAAAAACATTTCCCAACGCCTTACTTCCCTATGGGTTGCAGAACCGTTGGTATAACATATACCAACGGTTCTGCAGCCTTTCCCAATGGTTCTAAACCGTTGGGAAATCCTACATTTCTAGTAGTGACAGTAAGGATAAACATATAACAAAATTTAATAATTATATAACAAATTTTTTTATAAAATAAATAAGGAATAAATAATGTAAAATAAATAAATAATATTCAAATTTGACATAACAACAATATCCTAAAATAGGAATATATTCATGGATAACATAACAACATAAATAATCACATAGATAATAATAACTTATTTTATAGTGGTAAAATGAAAATTTTCTTACATATTAATCTTACCATCATGACCTCTATCCAAGACATCGTACAAAAATAAGTAAGGCACGAACTAAGATACCTAGGATAGTTTTTATCACGATTCCTACTGATACATCAATAGGATACATAATTGTACCCTCACACTAATTAAATACGTCCTACTAATTAATCATATGAAATGGCTGAGTAAAAAATACAATACATAATTAAGACGACTTAGAAATCATTAAGTATATGAATCGAAAAAATATTATATAGAATGTAAATATTTCCCACAGTCAAGATGGATTTTATCATAATAGCATATACACAGTGTAGCATTTTATACTTTCTAGTATTTCGAAATAGATAAAAAATCATTATAAGGACATTATGAATTTTAATTTAAAACAAGATGAAATATCTGTTTATTTTGAAATATTTTACAATTAAAAAATTCACAAAAATATAAGAATAGAATTTTATTTGAAAAAACGTGGTAAATTATAAAGTAAATTTAATAATGAATAATGGTCATGAATGTAGGAAAAGGATGAAATGGTGTATAATTTAATGAAATTTTAAATTCTACATTTGTAAATTGAATAAAAAATAAATCACATGACAAAATTATAAATATTATTTTGTAAAATTTCATAAAAAAATGTTAATAGAAAATGTCCATTAAAAATAGTTTAAATATAGAGAATAAAATTCTTCAAACAATAATATATATATATATATGTGAAAAATAAAAATTTCTGAATGAGAAGAAAAGGAATGGTTGGTTCCTCCCACGAGTATTCTATTGTGTGAACTTCAAACAAATAGAAGTGAAATGGATATAAGACATATAAAACAAATATATAAATATAGTAGAATAAAATATAGTTTTTTATATATAAATAAAATATTATTTTATTAATTAGAAATTTAGAAAAATTCAATCCTGAATTCAAAGTGATATCAAAATAGTAACCGTTTATATGGACTTTCACTTAGTCACAAACACTCTAAATTCGTTGTATAATAAATTTTGGTTCATTATTAACATAAATAAAAACCTTAATCACTAATATATTACTTTGTTACATAAATTTAAAATTTTTCATTACCTATATAATAATTATTTATCATTGAATATTAACAATTGGGTGTCAACTGTTTTTTCCCTTAAATGCTTCGATGTTGTGGTTCCATTATGGATAATTTTTTTCATGGAATGATCATAAATATAATTTTAAATATATTCTAAATAAAATTTTTGATATATTTTTGGAACCCTGTATTCATTTCATGGAACATATAAGGATGGATAGAGTGAAATTCAAAATAATCCACTATTACAACAATTATTTAATTAATTAAGAGTTGAATTTACTGGTAAATAAAATATTGAAAAAACCAATATAGAATTATGAAAAAATATTGATTTAATAATTATTAAATATTATTAATAGTATTAAATTTTTCTTATTCATTCATATGACTAAAGTTATAAGTATGTCCATGTAGTTTCTAAAACCGACCAAAACATGAACAAGTTACAATGATTGAATAATAAAGAATATGTCATTGAATCTCGATAATATCACTTTTACTTAAGATTAATAATTTTATATATTTTTTTAAAAGTAAGAAATCAATTTTAGAGTTTTATGTATTAAATAAATTAATGAAGCGGTAATAATTTATTACTTACACCATCCTCCCTATGCTCCTTTAAGGCCGTTATATTTTACGTTGTCCATTTTTTAACTTTATTATTATTATTGAAAAAATAAATTGTGAAAAATATTCATAATTTTATAAATATTATATTAATTCATTAAATGAAATTTTAAAACTGTTCATGTTAAGTGGTGATGAAAAAAGAAAACTTTCGTTAATGGAGGTGGTAGTCTGCACATAACATTTGCGGAGTTTTCATTTTCCAATGAAAGGAAAGGTGGTAGATAATAGTTTTTTCAACAAAACAAGAACATATTAGTTTAATAATAATCTTATGTAAGTATATTAGTATGATTATAAAAGATTTTTTGGTGGTGAGAGAATAAAGGTACTTAAAAGATCCAAGTTAATACAATTATCTCATCCTTTGATATCCCCTTTTAAAACACGTCTTATGCCTTCTTAAATAATAATTTTTAAGAGGAAAATATCTCTAGAACATTGGTAAGAGTTTTGGGGAGAGTTTTGGATTGATATTGTTTAGTATATTATGTTTTTGATGTTAGGAGAAATGATGTGGTGAATGAGTCCTTTTATTTTATAGAAGGCTTCCTTTTTAAAAAGTTGTTATAACTTTAAAATAACATAAACATAATTCTCAAAAAAAGTGGAAAAAATAATACAATTTTAAAATATAAGATATTATAAGATGATAATTCACTCATAAAATTAAATTTAGACAATTTTTTGTGTTATTTTTTTCCTTCTCTCTTAGTTTAACCATTTTACCTCATTTTCTCTTTTACCTTGGTGGTTAAGTAGTACTTATTTCGTATGACTAAAACTAAAATAGAAATTATTACCTAATATAGAAAATATTTGTCCAAAAATTAAATAATTTTTATAAGATTCAAATAATAGTAGTGAAAACGTTAATTTTAATATATGTTTGATAAATATAAGGAAACCAACTTTTTCGAAAAAAATCCCTTTTAAGCATAAAATGAATTTGCGAAAAAAATTATGAATTTCAATAATTGACATGAATTTAATTTTTTTATATTTATAAAAATTATAGTAATATGACATTAAAAGAAAAGAAAAGTTTAATGGTACTATTTTAAAAACTAATAAAATAAATATAATAAACATATAGTCTATAAAATGTCAAATTTAATTTTAGAAATCCAACATAATATTTTTAAATGAATTATTTCACATTAATAAAATAAATTTTGGTGGAGAAAATAGTCTCATAAATTATTAATTTATTCTTATAATATGATGAGGTGATAAAATTTGTGGTATTTTTAAGAATGATAATTCTACAATTCACCACAAACAATTTTTCTGAAGCTTAAGAGAAAATAACTCTATGTAAGTTATGGCATGTTGAATCCTAAAGTTATATCCATATATTAAATTTAAAACTATGAAATTTATTAATCATGTTTTTCAAGATACTCTTGAATAAATATATTTTTACTATACTATAATGATAAGATAATAGAATGTGCATTGTGATATTGTTAAAAAATGTAGAGATTACAAATTTTTATATAATATTGACTACTAAAAATAAAAATGAAATATAATATCATTGCATACTTATTTAACATAACATGTAATTTCCTTAATTTTTTTCTCTTTTTTATTTACTCATTCATTATTTTTATATTTCCATAATACATAAGTTGTTTTATTATTTATCAGGATGAATTTGAATTAGATCAATATTATCATGTAATTTTATACTCATTCTCCAAATATTAATTTTACATTATCCAAGAGATACTTGGACACGATGCAATAAAATTATTATTAACCACTAAAATTAATCATCAATATTACTTATGAAACACAAATAAAATGTGTATATATATGATAATTTTTTTTATATACTTAACTCTTCATCCTAATTAGAATACATAATAAACATGTTTAAGATATTTACTCCACCACCGAATTTTATATAATAGTATTTTTAGGGGATATCCTTCCCTTTTTTAGAATGAAATCATGTTTCCATTAGAATGGATTTTCATAGTGATAGGGAATCCCAAAATCCTTCTTCATCTTCATACTCTAAGAAAAACCTAAATTTATTTGTTTTTCTCCTTGATATATCTGGGTATGTTATAATAAAAATCATCTTATTTTTCCTCTATAAGTAAAATATATAATTTATCCATGATCATCTACTGTATTCATCTATATTATCTTTGATAAGTAATTACATCCAAAATTCATCTTAACTCATGATATTATCCTTCACCTTAAACATGCATGTTCAATATTGAGTAAGGTTCACATCAATGTTGATGTCCAAAAGTATCCTATAAAGATGACATCTTATGGTGAAATAAATCTCCTAAACTTATAAATGAAATAATAATATTGAAAATAAATAGAACACACATGCATCAACTTTATCAATATCCATATTTATTATATTCATGGGCACACCAATCACCCACTTGGTATTTTTTAACAACTAATAAATTTATGATTTATATAAATCATTATATTGTCTATGAAAACCCATAAAAACACTAGAAATAATATTTGTAACAAATATACTTAACTTCCAAATTAATTCAAGATCCCATAATATGCTCCATTTAATTTTAAAAAATATTGGTGAAATTATAAAATTCTTCTCTGCCTTTGAAAAAATAATCCCAAGATAAAAATTTGAGAGGAAGGGATATAAATTTTAGCTTATTTAAACCCCTTTAATTTTTTTTATATTTTTACTCTTTTTAAATTTGTGTTACATCAAATTATGGAGGAAACAATTCCTTTTATCACTCTTCTGATTTAGTCCCACATTGACACACAATTTTCAGTTACCCATTTTAATAGCAAGTGTAAATATTTATAAGAGGTAAAGGACATCAATATTTTCTAGGGTAATATATCTCATGATAGTTTTCATAAAATATTATCCTTTTAATATTCTTCTATAAAATCTTCAAGAATATAGATAATGAATGATTGAATATAGAAATATCAACTAATCACTATTTTCCTGGGAAATAAAACTAATTTTAGGAAACAAGATTAATCAATCTATAATAATATATTGTATGTAAGTGATTCTTAATATAATTAAGTTTGATGTGTAAAAAGTTTTAAAAAAATTCGAAGAACAAGGGTTAATAAAGTACACCATATGAAAATTATAAACATGATCCCTCAAGTTTTATGAAAAAAACAATTCACACACCCTTTTTGACTAATCAAATCCACATTAACTTTTTATAAAAAAATTTCTTCACAAGATTTTTGGATTAAATAAACTGTGAATATATATGTAAAAAATATTAAACTACCCATTTTATAGGATTTTAGAGGAGTTGACTATCACATTTCAAAAATCCATGACTTCAAATGATTTATGTATTATCCTTTATGCATTTTATTTACTACAGTCATATCAATACTTGGTTCATTACCAATATTTTATTTATTTGGATAATCATAAGTATGTTGGTGGCTTTTTTTAACTATATTCTCGGTTTATATAATTCCATTATAATTTTGAATTATTCATATATTAATCTTTTTATTTACAGTTCATTAATAACTCCTTTAATATTTTAGAGATAACATTGCACATTATGATATCTCTAATTATTTTGAGAATTGGAATAGATATTTTTTATCCACTAATCAATTACCATTGTGAGATAGTTATAAGTGACACATATTTTTTATTACATCAAATTTTTTACTCAAGTGTAAAAAATATGTTTTGAAGACTCTCTTTAATTGGAATACTATAATTGTATCTTCCTCTTGTTATTGACTATATGAATTTTATACCAATAAATAATTTTTATTAAAAAGATAGAATTAAAGCCTCATTTTATTATAAAATCAAGGACATATTTTATATTTTGGTAGAGGGAGACCCATTACATAGCTCGTATGACCAAGGTCAAGTTCCACTTGAACATGACTTGAAGGCCTAGTGTAGCATCATACCCACATCATTATGTCAACATCATACCTACATCATCTCATGTAGCATCATGCATGTCTCACCGACTGCCCGCATCAAACCCACATCACTGTCTTTTTTCCGATATTTTTTAATTTATAATTATTACCAATCCACTTTAATAAGAAATTTAATGTCACTTTATCATAATATGAGAGTCACCCCTTCGATTCATTCCCATTTTACTTAGTCAGTGCATTCTACCCACATGATTCTTATTCAGCTACACATACTTCATAAACCATTCACCCTTGGGATTGATCTTATTTAGGGTGCCAAAATCAAAATCAATTCACTTGTTCATGACCCACATAAAATTTTCATTTTCCAATTTCAAGGTGTATTTTCTTACTTATACACCTTCCTTTTTCTCAAGAGATTTTACATTGTTATTAGACATTATTGGATTCTTAAAATAATATCAATTTAATTAATTTTTTTGTATTCATGTTTGACATATTTTATTTTTTTAACCAATGAAAACATATATTTCATTAACTATTACTTTTGAAAAAATCATATTGTAATATAAAAATAAAAAGATTATTCCTCTAGATTCTTATAATCATAAAATATATCATCAATCACTAGGGATTTAGAGAGATCCAAATAGAAAAATTATTATTTATCAATGTGTACACTCAATTTTGAATCCTTGATTTTCTTCCATAGGTCTATGATGATTGATTGGTATACCATCAAAATTGGTTTTTAAGATACTATTTATTCTTTAACTCATGAGATACAAGCATTAAATAATAAATTGTATCCTAAGTCCAAAAAAGGTTCTACCTATCAATAGAAATATGGGATTAAACCATTTTTTTGTCAATATGCATGTAATGTTTTATAGTGGTACATGAATTTTATCCAATATTTTTCCCATTTATGTTTTTTCTTTGTTATTCTTCAAAATATTATTTCATATAGCCTCCAATTTTTCATTATAAATATCCTTATAAAATTTTCTAGATACCTCATAAAATTTCCATATAATATTTTATGAAATAAAATAAACATTACTTAATTTCAAAATGATAGTGCACTGAACTATAATATAATTACATAAAAAATATATAACATAAGAAGAACCTATTGAGAAATCCAGATGAAATCCTTAATAAAAATTTATCGAATTAATCAACATTATTTTAGTGTTAATAAAATTTTCTAATGGTAGTTATATGAATGAAATAATATACCATTCTATGAAATATATTTGGCACCAAGATATGTTGTCAATACTACAATACACCTATCACTAAAGTTGTATTTTTAATAAAAGTCATATTTATTGTGATACTAATGTAAATCTGAAGTGATTTGTTTGTGTTAATAATATGTTTTCATATTTTTCATGGTATTTAAGGGATAATAAAATGATTTATGTTGACCATATATTTACGGATTGTAAAAAATTTCAAAAGTGGATATTTATATTCCCACACATGTAATAAAGATGGAAATTTATAAAGATAATGCATGATTTGTTATATTTGTAATGTGATTATTTTTTTATCAATATTAATTTTCCATTTATAACATTAGGATATTTCTATTAACATATTACATTACGTAAATAATGTATTTTTATTTCAAAAAATGTTGATGATAAACTTGCTAAAGATTGAATATAGACATTTAAGTAGAATTAAACCCCCATATAATTTTTATATATTCAATATATGATGATAGGGAAATGGAAATATTTAATACCTAATTATATATTCTACAATATATTTTTGTAGAGTATAAAGGTTTTTATAATTTAACTTACCATGGTATAATATATGAAAATATGGAGTGAACTTTTCTACATAGCACCCACCTGTACACCCATCTCAGCACATTGAACTTTATCCAGTGAGGGAAAATAATTATGGTGTTATACATGAATAATAGTGAAGATACAATTTCAACATATGTCAAAGACCATAATAAAAATCATAGTGAAAAATTATGTATTATTACATGATTTTATGTTTAGTGTTTTTATTTATTTAAACAGACTATTATAAATAAATCATGACTACATTATAACATGATTTTTCAAAACTAATGGTAAATTCATTCATTTTACTTCCCTAGAGATTAAATCAAACTAAAACTAATATACAAACACATTTATAATAAATTCAACACAAAGTAAATTTTATTTTTCATAAATTAAAAAATAAATAATCTAATCACTGTATAACGCCAATGTTAGAGGTATCTAAACACCAAATTAATAGATTGTGTACTTATAATGAGGTTTCTTAAAAATTTTATGTAAATACTGATACTATGTTCACCAGGTCATTTTGAGGGAATTGTATACCCTCTTATCAACTCATTTCATAACGGATCCTAACATAATTACAAAGATAGTCTGTAAAGACCCGTAAAATTCAAGAGAATGTTTTTTCATAATTTTCTTTGGGATATTACAAGAACGCAGTTTCTGGAGGCACTTGATTCTGAGGCCCGGTGTGCACGGAATTTCTATCCGAAGTTTAGCTCGGGTACGTTCAGTGAACGAACGAGCAGGAATTCCTATCTTTTCAACCGGTGCTCGGAATCGAATTCTGAGGGCATCGATGGAACCGCAGCGCCGGTAATTTCTTAGGAACGCCTTTTCTGGAGTTGTGTTTGCTCGATTTGAGATGTTTAATTTTGTAGATTAAGTGTGAGTGAAATAAAAATTCGTTAAGAATTTTATTTCTCTTTTCCATGTGTTAGAACAAAGGTGTAAGAGTTCGGGTGGGACCCACTGATTGATAGTTTCTCTTGAGTGGATTAAAGGTGAGGTGGGGTCCACACGAGCCCCACCTTTTCAATTTCCTTAACTCTCTAACTCCTCTTAACCCCCCACTTAAGTTGTGTAACACTTTTAACTTTTAAACTTCCCTATATTTGGGTGACTTTTCCTCTCCTCTCTTTAAGTATACCAACACAAAAATTCAAATAATTATATTAAGTTTTGAATTTTTGAATTGTGGAATGAGTTAATAAAATGAGGATGAGCCTTATTTCATTTTGGTTGGTTGTTGTGGGTGGACAATTGAGGAGAGAGCTCTTGGGTGTTTTCATCTTCATCACGAAGAACACCAAGACTTCGACGAAGAAAGCAGTCACCGTAAGAAGAGATCGACGTGCTTTCTCTTCTCCTCTCCGCAGCCGGGGTGTGACCGCTTTTTCCGAAGATCGACGACACACCCTCTTTTGATCTT
This sequence comes from Viscum album, assembly GCA_963277665.1. NCBI lineage: Eukaryota > Viridiplantae > Streptophyta > Magnoliopsida > Santalales > Viscaceae > Viscum > Viscum album. Next base: position 2,082,283,144 of record OY728146.1, read on the forward strand.
CTTCCCGTGTCAAATAAAATGAGACTCCACTTCGTCCCCAGATGTTCTCTGTCAACATACGAAGCTTCACCTCGCGACGTCGTTTTCCACGGAGAACCCCCGTTCTAGCTACGCTCAATGTAGGGGTTATTTAATTATTTTGTTTGTGTTTACCACTTTGTCGTTCTTCGTGAAAATACGACCAAATGCTATCGATTAACGAGAGTGGGTCGGACCGCACAAACACGACCGACCCTCCTCCCTTATCAGTGTGTTTGTTTCTTTGTGGTTTGAAACGAGAATGGCTCGGTGTCTTTGCACCGCATGTGATCGTGCGACAAGGAATGCGCGGTGCTGTCGTGCCGCGCAGTGGAAACGAACAAGGACACAACGCCGTCACGCCGCGTCAGAGAAACCCGAAGACCACGCAGCCGAAGAGGGGTCACGGTGGAAGAGCACGACGTCGTCGCGCCGCACTGGATGACCAAGGCCATAGCCAGTTCTAGGTCGCGGCGAAGCAGGGTGACCGGCGTCCGAAGACGGGCTGCCGGCGTCAGAGCAAGGAGGGGACCGGCCGTCGCCGGTCCCGTGGAGTATGAACCGGCCAGCCAAGGCGGGCCGGCCGGACAGGGAAAGAGCCGGGGGTGAAAACCCCCGGGTGGCCAGCTGAGGGACCCCTTAATTGGGGCTGCGGTTTCCGAACGGCGGGGGCCAGCCCCCCCCCCCCCCCCCCTGCATAACCGAACGGCTCAGCCGTTCAGCCATGCCAGCTGGCGCCTCGCGCCAGCGCGTTGCACCAGCCGCCCCGGGGGTCTCGGGCCAGGTCGGTCCGGCCCCGAAACCCCCGTTTTTAGACCCTCTTTGGTTTTTTTCCCATATCGTGGGCTACGGACCATCGAACCACGCACCGTCAGCGGTGATACTATCCTTGGATCGAGATGGTCGTTTCGACATATCTCACTCAAGGTTTTGGAATACTTAGGGTTTGGCCGAGTTGGTTCGTACACGAAACCAACTGGGCCCTTGGAGTGGAAATGCTCATAATTTGAGCTTCAGATGTCTGATTGACGTGCCGTCAACATTGTTGGATTCCTCTTAGTGAGATGGATCTTTTGGCATACTCCTCCCGAGGTTTGGACGCAGGTGGAGTACGGTCGGGTTGGTTTTGACTTAAAAACCAACCGGGCCCCTGAGACGAAAATGTCAATAACTCTCAGACTGGGCGTCCGATTGACGCGTCGTCTGCGATGTTGAGTTCCTGTTGACGATACGGAACATTTGGATACATCAAATCTGGAATATGTGTCAGTTGATGTATCATCCTCTCTGCTCGTGGAGCGGACCCTCTCGAACGAGCTTGCTATGTGCGGGAACCCTAGAGCTGGCTGTGACTTCTTCTACTACGACGACTATACAGAGATCCTCAGTGGATTCGACAGCGACGACTACAGCACTCAGTGATCCTATGTGGATCAGTGCTACCGATCCTGTGTGGGTCCAATCCTGTGTGGGTCAGCGCTCAACGGTTCTGTGTGAGCCAGCGCCTACAGATCTTGTGTGGGTCTGATCCTATGTGGGTCTTTGCGGGGGTTAGTTACCTATCGATCCTTTGAGGGCTAGATCCTCTATGGGTCATTGCGTGTGTTAGTACCTATCGATCTTTTGTGGGTCCGATGGCTTAGATGAATATGTGGATATATCTGATCATCTCTATCGTCAAACGAGGAAGTAAACTTGTGTGAGCTGAATTCTATTTTTCTTTCCTATCTGGATTGTGTTGAGCTATCCTGTATGGATTTACGTTTTGCTTTCTTTTGTGGAAGGGGTTGTACATGGGCTCGGATGTTGGAGCCGAACAAGAATTGATGACTTAGGTATATGTATGGGCATATACCTAAGCAGTGTCGGATGTTACTTCGTGATTGCATCTTTCCTTTTTGGATTATCCTTTGTGGATTTTGGGAGACCTTCAGGGGTCTCGGGGTCCCTACTGAGTAGCTTATACTCACTCCTGCATGGGCTATTCCCGCACTACGTTGTGTTGGTTGCAGGCAACGGACAATGCTGATCGTGGTGGAGGCTGGAAGAGCAGGATGGTGCATGGAGGTGGACCACTGGGCGGGACGTACTCGGAGCGGTTGGGTGGACCCAAGGAGCAGAGGAGGCTATCTGTACCCACCCATCAGGTGGGACCTCGAGTGGACGGCTCGACGCTGCTGCTCTACTTTACAGTTGATGTTTTCCTTTTCCAGTTGTACTTTACATTCAGTTTGGGTTTGTATATTGGCCCACTTAATTTTCCGCACTTACTATTGTACCGGATTTTACTTAGTGTTTACTACTACTTGCTTGCTCTGTGGTGTTTGTTTACTTTACAAAGGCAATTCCCTGCCTTTTTATCGGGAATTTTACACCTTGGTGCTAGTCACCAGCCCCTGGCCTATGGAAGGCGGGCTTGGGGTAGTCACAGCACGGGCCCGAGGACGGGTCGTGACAAATTGGTATTAGAGGAGTTCGGTTCTACCACAGAACTTGGGACTCTGATCTTCTTCTATGTGAAGCAATAGTGTTAAGCGTATTGGGTGTGGTTATCAGTCTAGGGAGTCCAGTGTTGGTGCGGCGGCCGACGAATCCGTACACCAGGACCCAGACTTCTGATTTCCGTCTTAATGCATGAAAACATTTATTGCATGTGTGTTTCAAGTTTTCTTTATGATTACATTGTATCAGCTCACCAGGTATACTGTTCTGACCGTGTCGCACCTGTTTCCTTTTCAGGATGGCCCCACGACGGCAGCCAGCTAGGGTTCCGAGAGTTGTGTGTGACGATAGACCACCGAGCGACGAGGCCTCGGTGCAGGGCCCTTTGATAGCTGAGGCACCGATGGTAGCTCTACCCGCCGAGCCACCGATGCTTCCAACCCCAGCCGCTGACGATGCACGTCGCCTTAGTGCACTACATGAGTTCCAGCGCCAGCGTCCGCCCAGGTTCCAGGGGGAGACGGACGCCCAGGCAGCCGAGGACTGGCTTGAGGCAGCGGTGAGAGTTTTCAGGTTAGTGAGGACACCAGCAGACCTCATGGTGATCCTCGCAGCGAGCATATTGCACGCAGTAGCTGGCAGATGGTGGAGGCTTGCGAAGCAGGATGGTACCTGGAGGTGCACCACTGGGCGGGACGTACTCGGAGCGGTTGGCTGGAACCGAGGATCATAGGAAGCTATCTGTACCCACCCTTCAGGTGGGACCTCCAGTGGACGTCTCGACACTGCTGCTCTACTTTACAGTTGTTGTTTTCCTTTTCCAGTTGTACTTTACTTTCAGTTTGGATTTGTTTACTGGCCCACTTACTTTTCTGCACTTACTGTTGTACAAGCTTTTACTTAGTGTTTACTACTGCTTGCTTTCTCTGTGGTGTTTGTTTACTTTACAAAGGCAATGCCTTCCCTTTTTATCGGGAATTTTACACCTGGGTGCTAGTCGCCAGCCCCTAGCCTATGGAAGGCGGGCTTGGGGTAGTCACGACACGGGCCCCGAGGACGGGTCATGATGCTCCAAGTGCACGATGAGGCATCCCTCCTCTGGACGGACTTTGAGAGCCTCTTTCACTCGTAGTTCGTCCCAGCCACCCTCCGTTCGGTACGCATCCAGGAGCTTCTTCAGCTGCTGCAGGGCAGCTTGACAGTCGGCCAGTACTCGGCGTGATTTACCAATCTCTCGCGCTTCTCTACAAACATGGTACGGGACCCATTCTTCCGGGCTCGGACCTTTGAGCAGGGATTGAGACACGAGATCAGGGCATCGCTGATCTCCCCCAGTATTCCGACTCAGACAGGAGTTCTGGAGCGAGCCCTTTTGATCGAGACCTTTGTTGCTGAGTCTACACCAGCGCTGAGACCCACCGCAGGGCGGCACGTAGCAGAGTCTTATGCAACAGGCAGTCGACGGATAACTCATGGGTCCAGGAAGACCAGACCCTCAGGCATACAACCTCAGGACACTGGCTCAGCAGTGCGGGGCACACAGCGCGGAGCCAGTCTTTCGAGAGGCAGGCAGTGCTACTCATGCGGCGGGCAGGGCCACATGGCTTGTGATTGCCCAACCTGCCATGCCGAGGAGTAGCAGAAGGTTGAGGGACCACCGAGGCAAAGGCAGAGGGTCGACCGTGGAGGTCTGCAGGGAGCAGGCGGACGAGGCAGTGGAGCTGGCCGAGCAGCATGTGGTGGGCGACGCTTTGAGGCTTTACCAGCACCACCACTAGGATGTCCACCCCGACCACAGGGAGCTGGCGGGCCGAGACAAGCACAGCTCCAAGCAGCAGAGGCCTATGACCATGGCGCGCCCGAGATGATTCGAGGTACTATCTGCGTCTATTCAACCCTTTCTGCAGTACTTATAGACACAAGAGTGAGTCATTGTTTTATAGCCGCTTCCCTTGTATGAAGCTCGTAGATTCCGACAGAGCCGTTGCCTTGATCCTTATGGCTAGAGACTCCTACGGAAGCAGACTCGACGATTAGGCACTGGTTCCGGCAGTGTGAGCATACTCTAGGAGGTGAGATCTTCGGCTTGGATCTTCTTTTAGCGGCGTCGAGGCCTTACGACGTCATCTTGGGAATGGATTGGTTGTCTACATTCCATGCACAGATTGACTGTATTAGGCACAAGGTGCGATGTGTACGCACCGACAGGAGAAGGTTCACCTTCACCAATGAGAAGGGAGCCTTTGCAACATAGGATGGACTCTCGCAGAGGAGAGGACAACCCATCACTCATCAGTTGGCTAGCCTCATCCTAGGAGCAGTTGACGTGCGGAGTCCTGGTTTTCCTGCAGTGGTGGATCAGTATGCAGACGTCTTTCCCGATGACATTCTAGGGATACCTCCTTGTAGAGAGGTAGAATTTTATATTTACGTGTACCCCGGGACAGCCCCGATATCGACTCCATTATATCGGATTTCCCCCGCCGAGCTTCGAGAGCTATGGGTACAATTGGAGGACTTGCCGGGCAAGGGGTTCATCCGACCCAGTGTTTCACCCTAGGCTTCCCCAATTATGTTTGCCAAGAAGGCGGACGGGAGCCCTCAACTTTGTGTTGACTATCGTTGCCTGAACCAGGTGACAGTGAGGAACAAGTATCTTCTACCGAGGATTGATGACCTATTCGATCAGCTCAAGGGGGCACAGTGGTTCTCAAAGATAGACCTCAGGTCAGGATATCATCAGCTGAGAGTTCGAGACGAGGACGTGCAGAAGACAACCTTCAGATGTCGGTATGGCCACTATGAGTTCTTGGTTATGCCATTCGGCATAACCAATTCTCCAGCAGTGGTCATGGCCCTCACGAACAGGATCTTTCATCCATACCTCGATCGATTTGTTGTGGTCTTCATCGACGACATTTTTATTTACTCGACGACTGAGGAGGAGCTGCCTACCACTTACGGGTTGTACTAGACACACTCCGAGAGCACCAGCTTTATGGAAAGCTATCGAAGTGTCAGTTATAGATACGTGAGGTCCACTTCATGGGACACGTCATCTCTGAGGCGAGAGTTGCGGTGGCTCCTGTGAAGATCAAGGTAGTTCTAGCTTGGGAGCCACCAGGAGCGTGACGGAGGTGCGGAGTTTATTGGGACTAGCTGGATACTATCGGAGATTTGTGCCAGACTTTTCCAGAGTTGTGGAACCACTCTCAGCTTTGACGAAGAAGGGGAAACACTTTGTGTGGTCAGACAGATGTCATCAAAACTTCCAAGAGCTGAGACAGAGATTGACCAGCGCACCTATCTTGAGGTTACCTGAGGAAGGAGTAGGGTACGTAGTCTACTGCGATGCATCAGGGACCGGACTCGGATGTGTCCTGATGCAGGAGAAGGCCGTGATCTCCTATAGATCATGTCAGTTGAGGCCGCATGAGCAGAACTACGCTACCCACGACCTGGAGTTAGCATCAGTAGTCTTCGCTCTGAAGACATGGAGACACTACCTGATGGGCGAGCGTTTTACAGTCTTTTCTGACCATCAGAGTCTCATATGCATCTTCTCTCAGAAGGACATTAATCTGAGACAACAGCGATGGCTCAAGTTCCTCCAGGACTATGACTTTGAGATAGTCTATACTCCTGGGAAGGGGAACATGGTAGCCGGTGCTCTCAGTAGGAGGACGCGCATTCAGATTCTTGAGGAGGCGATAGAGCAGCTTGCCTCTTTGAAGATAACCTTTGTGGATAGATATGGAGCAGCCTTCCTCCAGTCTCTCACAGTCACTCCTCCACTACTGCAGCGGGTCCAAGAGGCACAGCGTGGGGACGCTGACTGTGATATGCGGCGTGCACAGATATCCTCATGACAGGCAGCTAATGGTTTCTCCTTTGGAGTAGAGCACTACATCCTTTTCAGAGGACGTACCTTGGTACCAGTCACTTTACGAGAAGAGGTGATGAGAGAGTTTCACACTTCTCCCTTGGCGGTACATCCCGGAGTGGCGAAGATGTACCAGGACCTCAGATGACAACACTGGTGGCCGGGCATAAAGAAGGCTGTGGCGGAGATTGTTTCTCGATGCCTCACCTTCCAGCAGGTGAAGGTAGAGCATCTGGTACCAACAGGCTTGGTACAACCCTTGGAGGTCCGGGAGTAGAAGTGGGATGAGATATCTATGGACTGTGTGACTGGACTTCCACGCACTTCCAGAGGTCACGACTCCATTTGGGTGATTGTCGACCGACTCACCAAGTCAGCTCACTTCTTACCCATCAGAGAGCAGAGCTCAGTGGAAAGCTTGGGACATCTCTACGTTCAAGAGATTGTACGGCTTCACGGTGTTCCATCATCTATCGTCTCCGATCGAGATGCTAGCTTTACTTCCCGACTTTGGAAGGTGTTGCAGGATGCGTTCGGGACACAGCTACATCTGAGCACATCCTTTCACCCTCAGACGGATGGTCAGACGGAGAGGACCATTCAGACTCTCGGGGACATGCTCCGCGCATGTGTCATCGACTTTGGTCACAGTTTGGAGGACCACCTACCCTTGGTGGAGTTCGCGTACAACAACAGCTACCACTCCACCATCGGGATGGCACCATACGAGGCGTTGTATGGCCGACCTTGCAGATCTCCTTTGTGCAGGACAGACCCTGGGGATTCATCACTTGTGGGACCGGAGATGGTCCATGCCACGATAGAGAAGGTCTAGGTCATCCAGGAGCAGATGAGGATAGCTCAGAGACGGCAGAAGTCTTATGCCGACAGGAGGAAGAGGCCACTAGAGTTCGTGGTTGGAGACCACATCTTTTTGTGTGTCTCACCTCTACGTGGATTACAGATATTTGGTGGAGGCGGCAAGTTGTCTCCATGCTTCATCAGACCATTCCAGGTCCTCAGCAGGATTGGTGAGGTGGCTTATCGCCGGGACATACCACCATAGTTGCACCGGGTGCACGACGTCTTCCACGTATCTCATCTGAGGAGATACGTGCATGACCCGACACATATCTTTGACCATGGGGAGCTAGACGTTGATGATGGGGAGACTTTCATGGAGGTCCCAGTGGAGATCGAGGATCGATAGGAGCGGGTCCTGTGAGGACGGTTTATTCCTCTAGTGCGCATCAGATGGCAGCACGGGAATCTCCAGGAGACTACTTGGGAGCGGGAGGCTCAGATGCTTGCTCAGTACCCACATTTGTTTCCCTAGTTTTCGATGTATCTTTACGGGGACATAAACCCCTAAGGTGGGAGTAATGTAAAGACCCGAAAATTCAAGGGAAATTTTTTTCTTAATTTTATTTGGGATTTTACAAGAATGCAGTTTCTGAAGGCACTTGATTCTGAGGCCCGGTGTGCCCGAAATTTCTATCCGATGTTTATATTGGGTACGTTTAGTGAACGAACGAGCGGGAATTCCTATCTTTTCAACCGGTGCTCGGAATCGAATTCCAAGGGCACCGATGGAACCGGATCACCGGTAATTTCTTAGGAAGGCCTTTTCTAAAGTTGCGTTTTCTTGATTTGAGATGTTTAATTTTGTGGATTAAGTGTGAGTGAAATAAAAATTCGTTAAGAATTTTATTTCTCTTTTCCATGTGTTAGAACCTAGGTGTAAGAGTTAGGGTGGGAGCCACTGATTGTTAGTTTCTCTTGAGTGGATTAAAGGTGAGGTTGGGACCACACGAGCCCCACATTTTCAATTTCCCTAACTCCCTAACTCCTCTCAACCCCCGACTTAAGTTGTGTAACACTTTTAACTTTTAAACTTCCCTTTATTTGGGTGACTTTTCCTCTCCTCTCTTTAAGTATGCCAACACACCAATTCAATTAATTAAATTAAGTTTTAAATTTTTGAATTGTGGCATGAGTTAATAAAATAAGGATGAGCCTTATTTTATTTTGGTTGGTTGTTGTGTGTGGACAATTGAGGAGAGAGCTCTTGGGTGTTTTTATCTTCATCACGAAGAACACCAAGACTTCGATGAAGAACGCCATCACCGTAAGAAGAGATCGACGTGTCGTCTCTTCTCCTCTCTGAAGCCGGGGTGTGACTCCTTTTTCCGAAGATTGACGATGCACCCTCTTTTGATCTTCTTCCCGTGTCAAAGAAAAAGAGACGCCACTTCCTCCTTGGATGTTCTCCGTCAACATACGGAGCTTCACCTCGAGACGTTGTTTTCTGCGGCGAACCCCCGTTCTAGCTACGCTCAAGGTAGGGGTTATTTAATTATTTTGTTTGTGTTTACCAATTTTTCATTCTTCGTGAAAATATGACCAAATTCTATCGATTAACGAGAGGGGGCCGAACTGCACAAACACAGCCGACCCTCCTCCCTTATCCGTGTGTTTGTTTCATTGTGGTTTGAAACAAGTATGGCGCGGTGTCGTCGCACCGCGTGTGATCGTGCAAGAAGGAATGTGAGGCGTCGTCGCGCTGCGCCATGGAAACGAACAAGGACACGATGTCGTCGCGCCGCGTCGGAGAAACCCAAAGACAACACGGCCGGAGCGGGGCCGCGGTGGGAGAGCACGGTGCTGTCGCGCCACACCGGACGACCAAGGCCGCGGCCGGTTCCGGGCCGCGGCGAAGCAGGGTGACCGGCGGCCGGAGACGGGCCGCCGGCGTCGGAGCAAGGAGGGGACCGGCCGTCGCCGGTCCCGTGGAGCAAGAACCGGCCGGCCAGGGCGGGCCGGCTGGACAGGGAAAGAGCCGGGGGTCAAAACCCCAGGCTGGCCAGCTGAGCGACCCCTTTATTGGGGTCGCAGTTTCGGAACGGCGGGGGGCAGCGCGCCCCCCCCGCATAACCGAACAGCTCATCTGTTTGACCGAGCCAGCTGGCGCCGTGCGCCAGCGCGCCGGGCCGCCGGGCTATGCCCAGCTGGGCCGCCCCGGACCCGGGTTGGTCCGGGCCCGAAACCCCCGTTTTCGGACCCTCTTTGCTCTTTTTCCCATATCTTGGGATATTGACCTCTGAACGATGCACCATCAGCGGCGATGCGATCCTTGGATCGATATGGTTGTTTCGATATATCGCACTCAAGGTTTCAGAATACTTTGGGTTCGGACGAGTTGGTTCGTACACTGTAACACACCCAAATGATGAAGGGTTAAATGACTAAATGATACGACTCATGTCAACAAAGAGCACCTTCCTTTTCAGGATCCTGTCTGATTAGAAATCCACAATTAAGCGTGCTTGGCCTGGAGTAATGATCAGGATGGGGGACCTTCTGGGAAGTTTCTCAGGGTGTGTGTGAGTGAGGACAAAGCACGTTGGAAAGGACATGTGTTGGCCAGTGGGGACTATCATTAGCCAGACGACCAATTCAGGCATGTGGGTGGACCCTAGGGTGGGACCCACGTGTCTGTGGCGCAACCGGTGTTACCCGGTGGGCCAGGACCCGACGAACATGTTAAGGCGGGGTGGTTGTTCTGTCACTGGGGCCCGATTGTGATAATTGGTATCAGAGCAGGAACCCAGTCTTAAGTGTGGTGCACTGCCTGGGTTGAGATGTAGGGCCCACAACGAGGGCATTGTGCCCTAAGGGGGGGTGATTGTAACACCCCCAAATGATAAAGGGTTAAATGACTAATTGATATGACTCATGTCAACAAGGTGCGCCTTCCTTTTCGGGAGCCTGTCTGATTAGAACTCCATAGTTAAGCGTGCTTGGCCTGGAGTAGTGATCAGGATGGAGGACCTTATGGGAAGTTTCTCAGGGTGTGTGTGAGTGAGGACAAAGCACGTTGGAAAGGACATTTGTTGGCCTGTGGGGACTATCATTAGTCAGATGACCCATTCGGGCATGTGGGTGGACCCTGGGGTGGGCCCCACATGTCTGCGGGGCAACCGGTGGTACCCGGTGGGCCCGGACCCGACGACCATGTTAAGGTGGGGTGGTTGTGTTGTCACCGGGGCCCTGTTGTGATATAGTCAATTATAATTGATCATAAATACTTTGAAGGATATTCTTTAATATTGTGTTTGATATTTTAATAGATAATGGGAAGTTCCTGTCACTTTGTTAATGTTTTTGAACCAAATACCCACACAATATATAAATATGGTGACAAAAAAACCTCAATCTTGTCTCTCATTCATAAGAGAATAGATAAATATTGATGTATGATAGAAAATAATTTATATATTATTTTAATTCAATGTAACTATAATAAATCAATGAAAAGGAATATCGAAATTCGAGTAAAAAACTTATAGAGATGTGATAATGGAAACAAAAAAACCATTCCACCAATAAGGGTGTCTCCCAATTATACCTAGAATGTAATATAAATGTATGATAGTAAATGAACATGAAACTCTATCCAACCTGTTTAAAAAACAAACATACAATCCACTAAATAAATTAAATTAAAAAAAATGATTATATATAAGTATTAAATGAACAAAATAGACTATAAAGAGAAAAATGGGAGGTCTTATGTGTAAAATATCCAATATTTTTTTTAAAAGGAAAACTGATACAACCTTTCTTGGATCAACCATAAAAAGATTCAAAAGACTCTAACGAGGATACATACTATATGTACTATGAATTCGTATACATCTGAACCTTAATTTTACCTAGGTTACGTACAAAAGGTTATACATGCATCCCAAAAAGACTTGTATAAGGTGCTACTATTTTATACCTAGTAGGGTGTCGTCTCCATGCCCCTATCTACACTAAATAAATCGACATAATTTTTATAGAAATACTAGGAATGTGTGTAAAAAATAATCAAATGCTTATGTAAAAATGATAGACATGTATTAAAATTATAACAAGAAACATCCTTTATTGGGGAATTCTAATCCAATGTTACTTAGGTTGATCCTATATCAAAATCCATGTCTCGACTGTAGTTATTTTTCTGATGTATAATCATGCTGTACTTCTCACCCAATGGGAAAGGGAATGATTTATAAATAGTTATGGTAATATTCTATCTTGTCCCATCAGGAAAAAAGAAATGTGTATATTCTGTCAGGGAACCTTGTGAGGTCACCCAAAAATTTCATACATGAAAATGACATCTTATTATATGAATATTCAATACATATGATTTTAATCCATGTGAAAACAATAATGGTTTATTTTCCTAGTATTATTTTATACATAATCGACTAGCACATAAAAGATCTATAACATATCCCACTATGTTATTCATAAATATCATCCTTCTTAAAAAATTCATACTTTTAACCATTCTTCAAATCCTAGGGAAATGGACATATAATAAAGGGTGAGCTTAGATTTTTAGTAAGTGTAAACATTGGAGATATCAATGATCATTTGAGTAGAGCCTGAGCATTAGGTTTTAAGAATGTGAACATAGTATTTTTAAACCATATATTGTAATTCATAGTTCATAATCATGAGTCATGGATTTAATATTGTATGTTCATAGTACATGGATCATAAATTAATCAAATAAAATGATCCCTTATAGTACCTCTTTTTTGAAAGATAATTTTATAAAAGAGTGGAATAAAATGTGGAATAATCCTAATCATTGAAATTGTATGTCAAGGATAGTCATCAAGAGAATCATCACATGTTAGGATTGGTATAACCACCCCTATATCTTCTTTAGGCATTGTATAACCTCCTGTATTCCCACTTTTGGGCTTGTGATAACCACCAGTGTCCCCTCTTTGGGTCTTGGGGTAACCACCCAATTCCATTAGATATATTAAAACATTTATATTTAACAAATCCAATAAGTATGTAATGGAATCACACTTCACCTAATCATAATCCATTCATATATATACCAATAGATCATGAGAACATTTATCATTCTGTCAAAATGAGAACCTAATAAAATTAAAATGGGTTTCATCATTATTTAATCATAATAATAATAAAATATCTAGAGAAATAATAAATTAGGTATCATTCAATCAAATCATTATTGAAGAATATGATACAGTAATGGATGTTTTTGTATATGAAAGAAACTTTAAAAGATCACTGGAACATTTTCTTAATAAAAATAGCCTTTTCATTTTGAAATCACTTATGTAAAATCTAAAAAATCCATAATATTATGAAAAGAATTATTTGAAAGAAACTATTGGGAATTTTATAGTATAAATCAAATAATTTAGTGTCCATAATGGTAATAAATTTTTTTCTTGATGGAATCATTAAAAAAGATACTTTTTTCATACCACTAGTAAAAAGTTCCTTATTTACAATATGATAAGAAGATTATTTTTAAACAATTTTATAAAAAATTAAACATGAGTAAAAATTATTTTAAATTATAATTTTAAATTAATAAAATCATTTTACCAAAAATTGTTAAGGATGAAAATTTATTTTTTACCGAACATATAAATAATGATTATTTTCCTTAAAACATTCTTTTGATTCCTAGAGTAATTAAAGATAGGAAAATTAAATGAAAAACTATATCACATAAAAATATCCAAATTAGAACATAATATATTAAATTTATGAGATAAAAATAATATAATTTCATGGAAAAAAATTTAATCTTAAACATTCCCTATAATAATGAGATTGTAACATAGAACTCTTATCTTAAGATCAATTTTTTCAAGTGACATGAACACATAAATAATAAAAATAATTTTTTATAATTACATTAAAACATATAAATAATTATAATATCATATATCACCCACTTATAACATTTCAACACCTATTTATTTATATCTATTTAATAAAATTGTCATTTCGGGAGTTAATTATTTTGTTTCTGATGAATGTTTCGGATCGACAGTTCTAGTACCTGTTCATTAATAATTTTTTAATAATATATAACATTTTAATAATGACATAAATATCATATATATTTATTATATAAACAATTAGGACAATTTTTATAAGGTAGAGATTCTAAAATTTATTACAATTATTTGGGAGACAGTTGTCTGTATGTATTCATGAACGTTGTTTTTATCTTCTAATGAAAAGAATTAAAGAAATATAAATAATATTTTATCATTATTTAATCATTATTTAATTATAAATATCATATATATTTATTAAATACATCATCTTAAACAAACATGTGAGTCAGTTATGGTAAATGAATCATATCATTACATGGAGGTGGTAGTTTGCACATACACATAAGCAGTTCTTTCCTTTCCCATTTTATGGAATGTGGGTGGAAATAGATTATTAAAAAATCATAAAAATATAAAGATATGTATTTTTTATATTATATTAATAATTTAGTTACAGATCAATAAAATTAATTTTAGTTGGAAGTAGAAATAAAATTGATGGAGCCTGATTAAGAACTAATAACTATACCTCTTCTTAAGTAAAAATTCTGCTGTTTATACCTATAAATGTTTTAGGATGATTTAATAATCATTTAAGAGATTCAATTAAATTGGGAGAGGTTTTAGTAAAATATTTCTGTATGTATTAGATGATCTATGAGGATAAAACATGGTGTATAAGGGTTGACAGGAGGTGCCTTTTTTTATGTGAGGGAGATGATACACTTGTAATTACTTATAATATTTATATATAATTAATTTCTTTATCATGTATAATGATTTAAATGGAAAATTATTTTAATTATAGAAAATATAGGTCTAAATATATCAATTAAATAATAATTATAGATGTCTAAGTGGTAATCTTATCGTGATATCTTTGTTTAACCGTCAGTGAACTCATTTTGACCTTAATTTTGTAAACAAATCATTACCATTTTTACTATTTGTTATGAAAAAAAGTGAAGTTTGTCTCATTAACAAATTTTAAATATTTTTATTAGTATTATGAAATCCATTATATATATATATATATATATAAATTTCTATAATTTTCAAAAAAAAATTTAAAAACAAATTTGTTAAAGGTGGTGAAACATTATTTTTAATGAAAATTCCTTTAAGTATGAAAATGCTTTTATTCCAAAATTATGAACAATTTCAATTACAATGAAATTAATTGGATAATTTTAAATAAAAAATTAATTATATTTTCAAATAAAATCAAAAAAAATTATATTTTAAATACTTTAATGTAAAACATAATTTTATATAAAATCATAATTTTTCATTAATAATTGAAACATTAATATTTTCAGAAAAATCCAAATATATCACCTTTAGCTAAATTTGATATGTTGATTTAAAAAATTATAACCTTTTTGTAAAATAAAATATCTAAAATATATATAAATTTATTATAATATCCACACACAAAATTTATTAAAAACCATTTTTGAAGAAAACATATTTTTGATGAATAAAATGATTTTATTAAAAATTGAGTAGTTATTTATTATGAATTAATCAATAAATATATAGTATATAATACCTTTGAAATTAATTTTTCATAATTTGGTTATTTAAATTTGTACCTCCAATTTAATGTCTATTTTATATTGGTATATTATATCATAATTCATTTGGACTCGAGGTTGTTTGTAAAAGAAGCTATGAAATAATTATATCATTTTCAAAAGGAAATACATATAAAATATTGGGTTGTTAAATTATGAGGATGTCCAATATATTATAAATTGTTCATTAAGTTCTGTAAAACCTAGTTATGTAATTTAGAAAACCAATATATCACTTCATACATTCTCAATAATAATCAACAATTGTATAAATATGAAACTAACTTCAAAGAAGAAACCCTATAATAAAGTATACTAAGATATGTTTGATGATTTAATGTCTCAGATTTTTCCACGTATTATTTTAATATATTATGGGAATTCTTTTGAGACCAGGCTCTGAGACGGCGTGAAATTCCGAGGTCCAGTGACCCCCGAAACGAGAGTATGAATTTAATTTAATAATTAAATTATGTGCGTGTGCGTTTTCCTGAAAAAGTGGAATAACTCCAGAATGGGTGCTCGGATCAGAAATCCTAGGATACCGTTGCGTTCGAAACAACGATTTTACATTAGGCGAGGCCTAACATCGGCCGGCGCAGGTCGGCGATGGAATCCAGTTTTTGGGACGTAAGAGTAATAAAATATTTAAATAAAAATATTTTATTCTACAGTGAAATATTTTAATACTGCTACAACAGATATCCTTTACCTTTTTAATTAGAGGTTAGCGCAAGGTTCCAGGGTTAAAAACCTCATAAACCTGAAACCCTTGGAAGCTCTGGAGGCTCTGGAGAAAACCTCTCAATGCGACGACAACGACGCCGCGACCGGATCACCGTTGACGAATGCCATAGAAATCAAGTAGGATATTTTTTTTGTGATTTCTTCCCCGTTGTTTATTTATACAATGAACGTGGGCTAATCCATGAACAGATTAGTTCGCGGATTGATCGTTCTTGCGGGATGGGCTTTTTTGCGGGGATTTTTGGGAGATTGAATCCATGTTAATCCTTTATTGTTGATTTTTTCTGCTCCGTTTAATCCCATTAACGGGAGCAGATCAACGCTGTGACGAATGACGATGAAGGTTCATTTCTCAATTTTGTTTCTTTGGATTTCTCCACTTTCTTTTCTTCGCGTTCTTCGCGTTCTTCGCAGGGTGATGAATGGCGGATCGATGCGCATCCTTTCTGTGACGCAACGATCCCAAACTATGGATCCAACTCCGGAGCGGTGTCACAGAGGTGCGAAGACGATATCAGTGGATGATTCGGAGCGGATCGAGTGTTATGAGTTTTCAGGAATTTTTCTTCGGATGGTTCGTCGGAGGTTTATGATCCGTTTTAAAGACTGAAAACACCGGTCATGGTGTTCGTATGATGAACCGAACCAATCCTTGGAGTATCAGGACGAATGGATGAGGGATCGCGGATCCATAAGATCAGCCGAAGCACGTGGAAGAAGATGGTGTTCCAGAAATTTCCTGACTACACGCCATGTAGTATGAGATACACGGTGTGTGTTCATCGGCAGGATTACATGGTGTGTACTTCGGGAGTACACGGACAAAGGCAAGGTACATGGCCAAGGACACACCGTGTCTACCCCTCCCCAGCAAGACCCGACCAGATACACGGGATACCCCATGTACTGGTACACGGGCAGGTGGCACAGACACGGGTAGAGACTGTGTACGGGCACATGGCCAGCGTACACGGAGCGAGCCCCAGATGCTCGGACATGGCTTGTGATTCTTCTACACGTTGTGTAGTTGCTTTCTATCCGACAAGCCGAATGACACGAGCCGGTTACATTGGCAGTACCTGGGGTCAAGGAACATGGCATGTACTTTTTCTACTTGCCGTGTAGTTTGGTTTTTACACGGCTTGAATGAATGACATGGGCCATTTTACACAGGTAGTACCCGGTGTCAAGGAACACAACGTGTACTTTTTCTACACACCATGTAGTTTGGTTTTTACATGGCTTGATTGAATGACACATGCCATTTTACATGGGTAGTACCCAGGGTAAAGGAACACGGCTTGTAACCATACTACACACTGTGTAACATATATTAAATTACATGATCCACTTTTCATCTATGAATTGGATTAGTTTTCTTAGGGTTTGTACCTTTGGTCATTTCCCTGAAGGTTCTCGTATCATTTCCTATACACAGAAGTATGATCCCTTCAGCAGAACTTCCTGAATAGAATTTTTGGGATCCCCTTTGTAAGACTTAGAGTCGGATCCTCTATTAATTCCTTGAACCCTAGGTAGAGTTCTTGGTATCGACGGGACCAACTTTAACCAGGCGTCGATCCTCTGCTTAGGGGATTAGCTCAGACTGGGTTTTCGGAATCACCCCATGACTTGGTTGTGATCCTCATCTGAGCATCATGTTCTCAAGGTACTTGTGGAGTATGTTCTCCCAGAATGAGTACTTCGTATCTCTCTCTCCTCAGACCTAGGAGTGTGTTCTCCTCATTACGTGCTTAGTGGAACCTTCAAGCTAGATCTTAGTGGTGGTATTCACGATAGTCGATCGTGTGTGAGTATATATGGATATTCTTGTTATATGTTTGGTAGACATATACTGTGTAGAGCTGACTGTATATTTCCTTTGTGGTATTTCCCTTGTTGTATTTCATTTGTGGTTTCGGGGTGTCCTACTAGATATTTTTATACTCACCCCCGCATGGGCTTTTCCCACACGTGTCCTATCTTGTGCAGACGAGCGAGCCTTTGATAGGATTCTAGGTGGACTAGGATCGGACGATGCTCAGTGAGATCAGGCGGGCCGAGGTGTGTTCCTACGGCTATAGAGTACAGTCCCAGTACCATTCCTTATAGGTTGGACTTTGTTACCGAATTTCTTTTGGTGGGCTTGTACTTTTGGCCCTGTTTTTACACTTGTTGTACTTTACATTCCTGTCGTACTCTGTTGGTTGAGATTTTTAGTGTATGCATGCATTTCCATTTTTAGTATTTTTTACTTTTCAGCTTTGTGGGCTTGGAGTTGTGTGTGCGTGTGTATAGGTTTATAGGAAATTCCTCCCATGTTTGTAGCATGCCTACTCAGTGCTAGTCACCATCCCCTGGCCTATTGGAGACGGGCTTGGGGAGTTGCGGCTCGGGCCCCACTGGGATGGGTCGTGACAGATGAACCCTTTATACAAGTCAAATCATAATGGTAAAACATAAAGGATAGTATCTACCATAATTAATAACCAAAATATCATTCATATATATCATGTAAATAAACATTAAATATAAATTAGGCTAAAAATGAACTAATTATAGAATAATTAGGTCTATTGGAATCTTGTATTGTTAATCTAAACAATGAACTAAAATAAAAGAGAAAATAATAAATCCTAAAACTAATGTAAATATTGTAAAATTTACATCACATTGTAAAAAAAATATTACATACCATGATAACCATAATAATATGTATTAATATTAAATCATAGTATGATCAATCTATTATATAGGTGTTTAAAAAAATGAACTAAAAGTTATTAAAACAGTTAAATAAATATATTTAATAAATTAAAACATTTAATTTTAATAAATATCAATCAACCCCACACTATTTTTATCCTAAAAAGTTCAAATATACGAAAGATTGGGTGGGGATTTCTAAGTAAACAAAAGTTGAACAAATTTTCATAACATAAAGACTAATGAAAAATGACCACTATAATATTTAAACCAACCTATTATAAATATTATTATTGTTTTAATAATTATATTAAGAATAGTAAAATCAATAATGTTAAATTTTGGAAATACCATTACTTTTCCAATGATTAAATACTATGATAAATTTATAGATGGTCTCCCAAATAAAATAGATTAATTTTCTAAAATAAAATATATTAGGATGTAGATTTTTGGCACACTACCTCAAAGAATAAGAATAAATTGTTAGATAAAATAAATCACCAACCCAATTTTTTCCAAATATGAGATATCCTGACCTATTTTCAGTGAAGTATGAAAAGATTTAATATTTTCTTCTTGAGAGGTGTAGAAAGGGAAATACATTCACAAAGAGAGATAAAAATGGATGAAATGAGCCAAAATCCAAAGATAACATGGTTTTAGAGGTTAATATGAGAAGGGAAAAGATTATATTTCCTTTTTGTTTAAAAAATAATTTTGGTTGTCGCATACTCAGTACAAGACCATCAGTTACCTAGTTGATTCACTAGAAACTACTATAAACACCAGACCCCTAATGAGAACTTGGTGTAAGACCACCAGGTACTTGGTGAGTCTATCGCACCTCTTTCCCCTTTCATCCACCTTTTAATATTTTCTACAAAATCCTCCAACTCCATTCAAACTCAAAATTACACAAAATGAAATTATCTTGGATAATGAGCTTTCATTTTAGATTCCTACTATAATATTTCATCATTTAATCTCCCTTGATTATATCGAATATAAACAAAAGGAATAAATATACTTCATAAAACCTTTTCACACCAAAATATTATATACATTGGATTGTATACATCTAATGTGTCCACCTAAATATTAAAATCATTATGTTGAATCACATGTTTTGGGTTTAGTATATATATTTTTTAGTAGCAAGGCATTAATTCTATTATACAGTAAACTAAATATCAAATGTAAATTAAGATGACAAGAAATTTATTTAATCTTTCTTTATGATTGAAAAGATCTAATGAACCTTGGAGATTACCTTCTTTATTTTCCAATTCCTCGATGATTCAATATTAGATAAACACAATGGAATACTTGATCACTAGCCTTGAATTCCAATGGTTTTATTCAATGATCAATACATGGGTTTTCATTATTTTGAGTTGTAATAAATTATTTTAAAATTACTTTCACTCAATCTACCATATCTTAGATTATATTAGGACCAATAAAGGATGATGAACCAATATCAGTCCAACACATGGTATAAGGAAATGGCCTACCATAAATTGTCTCTAAAAGATCTATTTTAATATATTACTGATTAATGTTACTGTAAGAGAATTCTACCATAAATGGGTAATTTTCAATGATATGATAAATTTAATAATGTAATCCTAATGAAAATTCTTATAATATTAATGGTTCACCTTGACTGGCCATTTTTATTCGGGTGATAAATTATACTTATTTTTAATTAAGTCCCCAAAGTTAAATACAATCTATTCCATAAACAAGACACGAATCTTGGGTCACAATATAATATTATACTATAGGGTAATTCTGGAAGATTCATAATATATATGATATATTTCATTCCCAAATCAACAAAAAAGTGTCTTTAATAATGAAAAAAATATCTTTATTAAGAGGTCCACAACAAGCCAAACCATATCTAAACATCCAATATATTGTGTTAAACATGAAACAAATCCATTCTAAAATCATATCTTTTCAATAAAATAAATGGAAGAAGATGTATCCCACCATTTGAGTGTTGGAATTCTAATTTAACTCACTAAAAGTTGAATCATTTAGATACAAAATTGATTATTACTTTTTTTATGACAATCCTCCTAAATTAATGGTGAATTTCATTATATATAATAACTCCCATATATACCATTCACCGACATATATGATATCCTTTAATTATTTATTACCTTATAATTGTTGGGGATAATATTATTCCATGAACATATATAAATGAGTCATAATATTTTGACCAGCTATTAAGGATATCCCCACCATCAAGTGTTTCTCTAATGATGATACAATTCCGATCATAAATTTGAGAGTCCTTGAATTACACTATAATTGGTTATGTGGTCATGATATGAAACAGATACATACCATATCAACCTTTTGTAACATGTATATGATGTTCTTCTATAAAAACCCTCAATTTTTGGTCTTCTTTATCTTCTTCTACATTTTAAGATTGAACATTACTATTTAAAGAATCAACAACAAAACATCCCTTATGAGGAGTTTATTGAATTTTAAATTTTTTTGATTAGAGATAATACACCCACTAACAATGAATTAGATTTAAATTTATCTATCAAATGATATATTTTAGGTGTTTTTATAGTTATTAAATTATTAAAGCATGGACAACAATATCCTCTTATAAATCATCACTTGGATAGTTATGTCAATGTGACTAAATATATTTGGAATTATAATTCAATACATGATGATATTGAATAATAAAATTCACTTTAAGAAATAAATAATCATTATAATGTTCCTAATAGACATCAATTGGTTGTGGTTTTATTAAAAGTATTTTCCACAGGAAACCTTCTATTCAGTTCCTTGAATTCTACCTCGCACTAGTTAGACCCAAAAAGACTTAGATAGAAATTGAAAGAACCATGATTTGGTTGATTTTCCAAACATAAAATAATTAGAGTAATTTAAATTATAATAAATAATTTATATGATAAAAAGAGTAAATAATTAAAGAATTAATAACAATTATTGATTTGGTGTAATGAGTGTAAGTAGAATAATGAAGAATAAGAGAGAGAATAAGGATTTATATAGTAGTTCAGAACCTAATATCCAGTGTATAATCTTAAAATACATATAGTCCTTGATAGGTATGTTATAGACTAAAATTATTCACTTTTAAAGGATAGTGGTAACTCATTACGATAATCTTTTTTAACCTTGAAAGAAAAAAAATAAATATTTGCTTCTTTACACTTGGTTTCACAAACCCAGACACCTTCTTTTTGAAGTGGAGGAAAAACAAACCTTTCCTTTTTTGGTAATAGAAAGAACCAATGTATAATTAGTTTAAACAGGTTAGCATTAATAATAAACATACCATTAAATATAGGTATAACCAATGAACATGCACAAAATAAAACCTTACACTAAAGATTTTACAACACAATGGAGAACTAAAAAATTAACCCATTAAAAATAATGAAAGTGGTTACCAGTGTAAAATAAGAAGATTTTACCCTCCAATTTAATTAGAATAATAATGTTCAAGAATGTAACATCTTCTTATTTTTTTCAGGTACTCCTCGACTGCTATTTTGATCATGCCTTAGTTCAAGTTTTTCTTGGGTGGTTTTGGGAAGAAATATGAAATTTTGGACGGCTCCAATGTTGTGAAAGGTTGCAGAATGGTTTTCCCAAACCATGTATCATGCTTGTACAAATCTGGAAAACCATGCATGCCTTTATATGTGTTCATGGTTAGGGAACATGGTTTGAAAAACCATGCATCCCTACCAACCTAATCGTGTGTGTGAAATTCATTTATTCTAAAAAATGTTTTAAAATTATTTGAACCATATTTTGGACCCTCACATGACCTTAACTATACTTTTCTTATTTTAATTTGTTGTGAGGTCTCTCAAAGACCCATTTTGGATCCTCTAAACCCTCTCCAAGATGAATCTAAGAACGAAGACCACTATTTTATCCTTTCTTAGTAAGAGCTATTGTCTTATTCTATATTTCTTGATCTCTTCATATATCCTCCATTGGGTTTGAAAGATATCCATGTTATTACAGGATCTAATATATTTTGTTTTATTCCTTGAAGATTCGATCAATTCTTAAATCCATACCATTGATGTTATTTTTTATAGTTTCCTATTACGGGCATCGTGATTCAGGATCAAGGGATTACAAGGTAGGTGGTGCCATATAATATTAGATAATTAATTTAACCAAGAATTTCTTAATTGTTTTAATTACTTTCAATTAAATTGTGAAAACCTAATTCATTTTCAATTACTATTTTTAATTTATTTTAAATAAAATTTGAGAAAACCTCCCAATTCTAGGGAATTGGGTTGTGATTTATATATGATGGAAGTTATGGAATTTAATTTTTTGAATAAAATTATATAATACATTTATGAAATTTATTTTAAAATTTATGTGAAAAAAATGGATAAATTTTTATGATAATAACCCTTGTTGGTTTTATCTAAAAAAGCCAAAAATTTATTAAAAACCTATATTGGTTTTTAAATGGAAATTGTAATATTGAAATGAAAAGTGGGTTTATTTTATTTTGAAATAAATTTTCTATTTTTGATTGTTTGTTTGACCAAATAAAATCCTATGTAGTTAGTGAAATTCTTGGGACAACACTCTTTTGAAAGTATTCAACTCTAAAAAAATATAGTGCAGTAGATCACACACTCGATGTGATGGTGATGATTACTCTTTGACCAGTGTGTGAGGTATATGTGTACACATAGTACTATGTGCACCTCTATGAGTGTGTGAGGATCCCATAACCTAGAACTATCATAACTCATGGAAGATTAAACTGTTTATAACGACCAAAACATACATTAATATTACATAAAAATTTAAGTATATTAATTTTAGCATAAATTAATGCTACTATAAGACTCTATAGTTATAGTTTCTTTTGAAACATAGAATCATAAATAATTGTTTCATAATACATCTATATTGTATGCCTCTTATATCTTCATAACTAGAAACATTTTTGACATATCTTACTTAATACACTCCATCATGATGTAGGGAAAAGAAACATATGTAAGGGTGAGCTCAAATTCTCAGTAAGGGTAAACAAGTAAAATTTCAATCATTTCATAACCAAAAGACATAATAACATAACATTTGGAAGTCTTATCCTACATATGAATGATCGTGATATAATGTAATGGGATAAAATTTAATAAGAATCAATGGGCATAATCCCCAAACTCATATCATAAGACATTACGTTTTTTAGAATACAGAAAAGTATAGAAAATCATTTCATATTTGTCAGGGCTCATTACCAAGGCCATCATAGTAGAAAATGTCCATTACTGAACTGAGATTATTTGTCATTCCAGGTCTATATTACTGAACCATATTTACTTTCCATTCCATTCATGTCTATATCATGATATATAAATTTATTCCCAATTCATTAGAGGGGGATATAGGTCCCACACATCTCATAATTAACTCATTCTTATGTGTTCCATAAAATTATAATGTATTCATCATGGAATAACCCAAGGAAAAAAATGGATTTCTTAAACATCATTCCATTGTAACATAATCCATGTAAAAAAAATGGATTTAATAAATATCATTCCATCATAAACACATTAAAATCATTGTAATAATTTGGATAGAAACAAAACCCTATTTAGAGAGAATCATCTTAGATGGAATGTAATTGTGATAAAATAGTTGAAATAAATTATTGATAAAAATATCCATTCTTCTTAAAAAAATTACTTTCTCAAAATAACAAGGAATTTTAAAAGATAATAATTTATATGAAAATGAACATGAATTTTTTTAAATTAATATTCATGGAAATAAGGGGTTACTAAGACATAAAAATCCTATCAGGTCGTATATGTTAAAAAACATTATCCCGTACTTTTCCCGGAAAAGTCAAAAAGGACCACGTATCGAATAAAGAAAAAAGATTCCATTTATACAATTTTGTAAAAATTCACCAATGGCTAAAATTGACTTTAAAAAATTGTAGAAAAATATAAATATTATTACATATTCAAGGAACATGAATGTGGATAATAAATATACCCCAACAAAAACTTATGAATAAACAATCTCGGATAATAATGAGATATAAGTATTACCCCATACCCATTATAATTAGTCGAATCGTATGCCTCATAAAATAAAGAAAATTATATCCATATTTAAATATCATAAACTTCATGAGAAGAATCAAGAAACATTCATCTGAATCATAGACACCACCCAAAACAAATAGGTGGTGTATAAGGCATATGTCCCACTTAAATAAAGGTGAAACAAAATAATCCCATCCCTTAGGTGAAATACCCTTTGCATGAATTCGAAAAAAATATAATGTTTTAAATAATTTCATTGACTTATTATAGAATCATATTAATTTTTATGATATTATATATGAACAAATTATCATCTGTTTTTCAGTAACATTTCATTGTTAGTAATTATTCGGATATTAACTACTTTATGTTCATATGCATGTTTTATTGGATAAGTTCATTTTACACATCTTATGTTATAGTTATATAATTTAAATAATTATATTAGTACAATAAATATCATATTTATTTATTATATTCTCATATATAATTGTGGTTTAATTAAGATCATGTATAATGAATCACATCACATCGTGGAGATTGTAGGCTGTACGTATGCACGAGAAACGATATTATTATCATAATTATTTAATGGTATTGAAGTTTATGGTGTATAATATTTAATAATTAGTATCATGTTATAATAATAATATAATGTTATTATTTCAATAATTATACACATCCAAGTAAAGAGGTGGTGAAAAACATATTACACCCAGGCGTGGAGATGACAATCTGTATGTACTCACTTGTGGTGATTTCATTTTACGTAGGATAGGTAGAAGGTGGAATATGGTTGTTTAATAATTATAATAACATATAAATGACTTAGTGATAATTATGTTATTACTTTATAATGAAAAAAATAATGAAGAGGAAGTAGAAGAAAAAATAAGTTTGAATGAATTGGTAGAAGAGATTACCTCTTCCACGACTTCCTTCTTCTAAATATCTTCATGGAGAACTATAGTTGGTCTTTGAAGATGACCAAACCTATAGAATGTAAATAGGGAAGTTGATAAGTGAAAAATGATACTATATATCAGATATTTAAGTCTCAAAGTGATGTTAAGAGGTCGGGGAGGAGGTTCCCACTTATAATTGAGATTAGGGGAACTTTTGGAAACTCTATAAATAATAATTTATAATAAAATAAAAACTTAAAAAACTTCCAAAATGTCCCAATTTTTAATATTATATGATATATGGTCGTAATATCATCAAAAAATATATTTTGGGAAAGTATTTCTATCAATTTAATCCTTATCTTTTTAATAAACAGCTAGTTATTTTGTTTAATTTTTAACTAGGGTTACACAGAAATAAATATTAAATGTGTAAAATATTTACTTATTTGAGGTAAAATAGACCATAAATAAATAAATTAGATCATTTTATATCATATAATAATTATAATTTATTTGTAAAAATGTTTTCAGATTTTTCAATAATTTAACAATTCATTTTTGATAAATAAACAAAAGTATCAATTTTGACACAATTCAATTAGTTGATTTATAAAAATATTAATATAACAAGATAACTTCGAAGAAACAATTTTATTAAATTACTAGGAGTTCAATTTAATCTATAAAATTCATTAAAATTAATAATTTCTAAAATTATATTTACTTTAATATTTTTAATAACATTTTCATTATATTTCTCTTAATAAAATAATAACTACAATAGTTTTGTGTAATTATTTAATTTTCTTATCTATTGAATAAAAATTAAAAAAAATTAATATTATGGAGATAAATATACAATATTTCATAAAATGTATTTTTAATAGAATTTATCTTTTGTAAAATCTATTATTTAAAATTTTATACTTATTAAATTATGAAGGTGAAAAATTTAACATCACATTAAATAAAATAATATAAGTTTCATAATCCATTTTATAAGGCTTAAAATGCCCTATAAATCAACCCATGGATGACTATGATCGAGATATAACTGACTAATAATATTTTTTCAAGCGTTTAGGTCTTTTAATGGGTATTATTATTTTAATAAAAATTTTATTGTTGAAATAAATTAGATGTCATAATTTCATCCATGGGGATTCAAATAGATACAATTTTGACCTAAGGATGATTTGGGTCAAAAAACACTCATATGATGATATTATGAAAAGTTTTAGGGTAATTTTATAATAGCATGAATACCATTAATTACCCGGTTTACCCTTTTACCATATTAATAAAAATCACTGAAGTTATTATTCATAAAGACCAAAAAAATAAAATAAATATATTCACATAATTTAGACACACTGATTCATAATATTTAATCCATTGTTAAAAATTAAAAATAAATAAGTTGTAGTAATTAAGTTAAAAGTATTCATCTTGTCAGAAAGAGAGAATGATTTTTAACAATTAAAACTTTGAAAAATATTTAAATGTTATTACATCTGGATTCAATGAAAAATTAATTCTACTAAAATACATTATATTTAATTATAAAAATCTATCATATTAATAATTTAAAACCCTTAATTATTATAATTTAACTATTTAAATTATTTCAATGAAAAAAGTGGCTTCCACATGAACTTTATTGTATTTTAATATTCTTCAAAAAATCAAAGTAATCAGAAAAATATCATAAATTCATCCAAACTAAATTTTTATCTCTCACTTCAAAATAAAATGTTTATGTGGTCATGTAAAAATAATTATTTTGTCAAAATATTAATTTAAAATGGGTTATCTATTTAAAGGTGTAAAATTACCCTATTAAAAAATATTGGGTTTTATACATCAAATTGGGTTTATTCATACCTTTTGACTTAAATATTCATTAGATGAATGTCAAAAATATTTTAGTAAGTATAATATATATATATATATCATTAATTTCATTACCAATAGTAATTCAATCAAAAATAAAAATATTTAATTGATTTATTTTTTTTATAAATAATTGATTGCCAATGAATTCACAATGCATTTTTATAAGTTAGTTATAATCATTCACGCTAACCTAATGACAATGATATAATGGTTATATTTTAATTAGGTCATGTCATGGATCATTTAAACTCATCATTGTATGCAATTCAAGCAACAAAATAGTTAAAATTATTTAAAGAAAATTTTTCATAACAACATTTGGGTGTTACAATATTTCTCATTTGTCATTATTTTAATAAATTTTTAATTTTTCATAAAACATATTTACATATGAATTGTGAATTTATATAATATTTTTTATATAAAATGTTTATTAAAGAATTACTTATGAATATTTCATTCAACTGAAATGAAAATCATAATTTCTTTTAAATAATATCTTTTTCTTCCATACCAATTTGATTGAAAATTAAAAGTATTATTTTGTTAATTATTATGAAATATTGTTATATAATCCTTAGTGATATGATATTGGGGTTTTAGATCACACCCAACTTGATCCCTCAGGTGTATTAAGAATTTAATATACTAGGTTTGAGGAAGAGAAAAGTACCACTTAGAGGTGGTATTTATTGTTGACTCCTTTAAGCTTTGAGTGTTGTGTCTGTTTTCACTTGGGATGTTTTATCTTATTATTTATGGTACTTTAGGTTGAAATTTTGTTTTATATACTTGTTTTAATTATGGTAATGTTCTCCCTATAGAGTTTTCTTATGGTAATACTTACTTTTATATGTTTCTTTTATAGTGTATGTGGAATAACCTTTTTGACCATTTTGTTGTGTGGTGTAGGGTGATTTTTGCCAAACCATTGGGATCCAAAACACCCCTTAGGACATGTTAGGATCAGCCTGGATATTAGAGTGTATGATCCGATTCATGAAAAAATTTTATAAGAGGTGTAGGTTGAGTATCTTTTCTTGATGCCAGTATATAGTTGGAGTAATCTTTTGGGGACATCAGAGGTAGTTATGAATGGGTTCTAGAATAGTTCTCATCTTAATGAGCCTTGAGTCCCCATGGGTGGTCTGTGAAATATATATTGTGGATTAGATGTATTAATTTCCAACATTTTATTTTTATTGGATGAAATAAAAATCATATTTATCTATCTGATGGGACTAATTTTCAATGTTTGAATTATTTGAGTGTTGTTCGGTGTAACGTTATGAAATGTTTAATGTTTTATGCTAATGTTGTTTAGAACCATGAATCTAAATAGACGTGTGATTATAATCTAGTAGGGAGATACTAATGAATCACAGTGAGAAAATCCTGGCATGGACCAGAATCTGTTTGAGTTTTTTCCAAGCTCTGGGATAGACACCTGCACCCATTCCTATTCAGGGTCCAGCTGTGGATTCTCAAAGTGATGTTTTATGGAATCATTCTCAGGAGTCCCTTCACTAAAATTAACTCATGTTACAGGAATATAATTATGATAAACTGGATGTGGATTGGTTGAGAAATATCAAACTTTTTTTTGAGTTATTGGAAACCCTGGATGAAATCAAGTCAAAGTGTGCCACATTCCAGATAGAGGGACCTAGAAGTAGATGTGGGAAATTATGTTGACATCAAATAATAATGAGGGATTAGATTAAAAATAATTTAATTCTATTTTCACTAAAAATTACGATACATTTTCAATGGTGTGGGCCAAGGGAATAGATTTTTTCAAACATGAGATGGCTGACTTGACTGTTATTTAATATACAATTCTATTTACCGAGATTTAGAAATTTTCACCTGATATTGTATTAAATGAGATGATTAATAATTGATGGTTTGAGATGGGAATTATATATGATATTCATTCTCAGGTATTCTTACTAAATATACCTTCTTATACTTATTTTTTTAGAGTGTTTCTGGTTGAAATGGACAATGCTAATAAGTATTGGTTGATAGGAGTTCCTTTTTTCTCTTTATGGAAGTTTTTTGAATATCTTTAAATGAAAGAGGAAGAATGACGATTCCCATGATTGTTCTAAACAAAATGGTTCTTACATGCCTCATTTAGTTCCTAGAAGAGGTCTTTTTTTATACATGTATAGAATGTTAGGAAACTCGCAATCAGGTTTCACTAAGGCACCCAATATATGTGGTTCCTACGAACACCAAGGTCACTTTCATAAGTTATTTAATTTCTATTATTCTCCATGTAGTGGCATAGGATCATCAGTTCCAAAAAGTATTCTGTTGAAACTAGATGCTTCAGGGACTAAGGGGTTCTAGCTACATGTATCCAAAATGAGGCTACATTACACAATGGAAGAGTCTCTAGAGAAATTAGATCTGGCTATAGTGACCGTTTGATGTACTATCACTATAGATTCATCATTGGTAATTTCTTTATTTGATACTAGTTTATCGCATTCTTTTTATTCTTTTCATATTGGGAATTTGATAAATCTTATTATAGAGAGATTATCTTATGTTATGTATATTTATACACCACTTAGAAAAAAATATATAAGGCTCCTCGTTTTCCTTCTTTTATTTTCTCATTATCATATATTGAGCTTACATTATTTTTTTTGGTTCTTGACATGAAAAATATTGACAGAATACAAAAAATAGATTGGTTTATTTTTAATAACGTATAAAATGATTTCTACCTTCAACACGTATCATTTATGATGCCCAATGTGGTGTGTTGTATCTTTTAAGGAGAATGAGACCCAAGGTCAAGAAGACTAGGACCCTCTATATAGATATGGGGAAATTAATATTTGTGTTTTATTTTGACATATCGTGAGAATATTTTAGAAATGATCTCCCTCTGGTTTTACTTGAGATTCTTGACTTCTTGCCTTTCGGCTTCTATATTTTTCCACTGGTAAGGGTGGTATTGTTTTCTTTTGACTTATTACAAGGTACCCAGATGATATTTATTCCCTCTTACTATACGGAATAATCTAAAGTGAAATTTTTGAAGACATGGTTGGATTATCTTTTTGAGAAAGGATTTATATTCATGAGTGTGTCACCTTGAGAAATTCTTACTCTCTTTTATATGAAATATAATGAGTGACTATGCCTTTGTGTGGATTAATGAAAAGTCAATCGAGTTACACAAAATAAAAATTATGCATTGCCATGGATTTATGATATGTTTTACCATTTGAAATCGTTGATATTTTTTTCTATGATATATCTATGGTCTGGTTATCATCAATTGGGAATAAAATAATTTGAAATTCAAGAAACTACCTTGTGAAGTAGGTATTTACATTATGAGTACTTTTTTATGCCATTTGGTCTAACCAATTCTCTTATATTCTTTATGAATTTTATGAATAGGTTTTTTTAATGTATCTAGATACATTCTTTCTGATTTATGTGGATGATATGCTTGTTTACTCTATGTATGAGGAGGATCATGTTCATCATCTGATAGTAGTTTTGGAATTATTGAGAAATCACTGACTTTAAGTTGAGCTATCAAAAAGTTATTTATATATTTATAATGTTAATTTCATTGTAAATGTAGTTTTAGAACATGTAATATCATTTGATCCCGAGAATGTAAGTTTTTTTATGTCACAGGAAGAACCACAAATTTTTTTCGAGATTTTCATCTTATTGGGTTTTGATGGATATTATTGTTGGGTTTTAAAGTACTTCCAAAAGATGGATTCTACAATGACAACTCTAACTTGGAAGGTAGTGAAGTTTTACTGGGTTGAAAATTTTCATAATTATTTTATTGAAATGAAACATATTTTAACTACAACACTGGGGTTGACTCCTCCAGATTCTGGGTAGGGTTATGTGGTCTTATGTAACACATCAGGTTTAGTTATGGGCTGTGTTATGTTTCATGGTTATCATGTCATTGCTTTTTGATCTCGAAAGATTAGTCCACATAAGAATAATTATCCACCCCATGAACTTGAACAGAATGTTATGATTCATGCACTTTAGAGTAGGCAGAATTACCCTTATAGAGAATGGTTTTCTATGTATTCCACCAAAAAAGCATGAGTTATATCATCTCTAAAAATTATTTTAATCTCCTCTTGAGTTGTTGTGAGGAATACCTCCAATATTTTTATTTCGACATTTCTTATACGTTGGGGAAATGTAAGTTCATTTTATATTACCTGAGAAAGAAAATTTTAACCCTAGCTAGGAATGAATCCTTAGAAGAGAGAAATATATTGGATTATTTTGTAGAGTATCATATAGGAGTTTAAGAATTAGGGGTAGAGGTTAATTTGGCCAGTGATTAGTCAACCTCTTCTAGTGTCAAGATGATTCTTCCAGAACAATAACATTAGGATGAGTCCCATAGAATTATAGAATCTCTTTATGGTGGGGAGACAATTTCTGAGTGGGTATTCTATAATTTTAGAATTTTTTGTTGTGATTTTAGTGTTAAGAAAAGATGTAATGGGGTATTTTTAGAATTCAAAATGGTTATTGAACCCAAGATCCCCAAAGAATTTCTATGAAATGTGGAAACAATTCTATTATCCAGGTATGATGGATGGAATATATGCTTTTGTCTCTAATTGTTATACTTTCCAAGAATTCTAGGCCAAACGCTAGAGTAAATTATGATTACTTCAAAAAATTATAATTCCATCTTGGATGTGGGATGAGATCCCTTTGAACTTTTTGGTGGGGTTTGTACATACCCAGAAAAAGAATAATACGATATGGGTTTTGGTCAATCCGCTGACTAAATAGGCTCACTTATTACCCATTCATGATACAACTAATGATGAGGAGGTTGGAAATGTTTTAATGAATGATATTGTTTATTTTCACAAAGCTCGATCTACAATATTATTTTATAAGAATCCCCATTTTACTTCTCTCTTTTGTAAAGGCCTTAGGAAAAAACTGGTATGATAGGTTAATTTGACTATGAAATACCATCCAAATTTTGATGGCAAGACTGAAATAGCTTTACAGATCCTTGAGTATATTTTTTATTCCTTTTCCCATAATTTTGTAGGAGCATGGGATGACCATTTGGGAATATTTGATATTTCTTATAACAATAATTACTGGCCCATGATCAGGAAGGATCCTTTTGAGGCCTCGAATAGATGCCCAAATAATTCTCTATTGTGTTGGTCAGATATTGGTTAATGATCTTTGGTTGGATAGAGCTTGGGTTATGATAAGACATAAAATATTCATTTTATTTACAAGAGAATGTTTTTGGAAAATATTTAGTATAAATATTATGATGATCGTCAACACATTCCATTGATATTTTCTATTTGTGATCAGACGTTCTTAAATGTTTCACCACATTTGGGTTATCGACAGCTTGGGAGGAAAGGGAAACTTTCTCCTCCTCTAGTAGAACCTTTTTATGTTTTTGAGAAGGTGGGGTAAGTGCCTTACCCTTTATAAATTCATCCATAGTTGATGTAGATACAAAAAAAGTTACATTTATTTAACCTATGAAGGTATATTTCTAAACCATATCATGTTATGAGCTAGATTTAACTTGATATTAAGCTTAATTTGTCCATGACTGAGCATTCACTTGGTAAGTTGATTCTGAAATAAAGGTAATTTTTGGGAGGATTATACCATTGGTTAAAGTGCTATGTAATCACAATTTTGATACTCATGATGTGTGGGAGATAGTGGCACTGATGAAAGAGTAGTTTCACCATAATTTTGACATATAATCCTCTTGAAAATCATTATGGTGAAATAAGGATTCTATAGTGGGAAGGTTGTAACATAATGTTTCCATTTTCTGGGACTCCTCAACCCCCTTTGAAAAATTATTTATTAGGGCTTGTTTCTGGTGATTGTGAGAAGACATTTGAATATTTTGGATTACTTTTGAGATTTTCACAATTTTCACATGGTTTCCCAAACTAGCTACTTTTAGTGAAAATTGTGAAAAACGTGACAATGAGGTTTTCATAGTTTTCCCATGCTTTGACATACGCTTCACCCATATAATTAAAACTGGGAGCTCATTTAGAGGGGCCTACAATTAGGAAACAAGTATTGAAAATCCATGAGGCCCTGGCTACCTAATTGTGTGCACTTAATTCTTTTATTTTGAATTTTTTTTCAAAATTTCCCAATACCCAATTTTGGACCACTGATTGACCCTGACATAACATTTTTCATTTTAATAAGTTGGTAGGGATCCAAGGACCCATGTTTTCTCCTCCATACTCTCTCTAATGGGGATAAAATCTAGTAGGACATCATTTAATCCATTACCATCTAGATTTCTTCTCTCAGTCTATATCTCTCGATCTCTTCCTCTATCATCCTCAGGATTTTATAGATCTCCATTTAGTTTGGGGATCTAATCTTTGTTATTTTAGATCTTTTATCTAGTTTTGATTCACGGACCTTTGGTTTCAAAATTATTCATAGGAGTTTCCCATTGCGGGCGTTGTGATTTGTGAACCAACAGTTCCAAAGTAGGTGGTTCTGTACAAGACTGACCAATTAGTTTAACCTAGAATTTCCTAATTTTTAAAATTTTTTTTAATAGAATTTTGATAAATGAATTTGTTATGGATTGGGATTATAAATTATTTTCCCTTGAAATTGGGGAAAACCCCATTTCAAGTTAATTTGGCTGTGATTTAGATTTTATGGAAATTATGGAATTTAATTTGTCAAATTAAATATTGAAATTGATTTTAAAGTTATATCTTGGAAAATGGATTAAACTATTTTTATAAGAATCTTGGTTGGTTTTATCCTAGAAAGACATGAATTTATTGAAAAAATGTTATGGTTTTTAAATGGAAATTGTCATATTGAAATAAGAAATGATTTAATTTTATTTATAATAGTTTGGAATTAAATATCTCATAATTGATTATTTCTTTGAGCACATTAATGCCTAAGAATTCATGAATTATTTGTGACAAAACTATTTTGACACGTTACAACCCTAATAAATCATGGTGTAGCCGATATCATCCATGACTGGATGGTGATGATTTCTCTTTGACCATTGTCTTAGGGAAGTGTGTGCCCATATTTCCATGATCATCTATACAAGTGTGTGAGGATATCATAACCTAGAACAACTATACCGCTTGGAGGATGATATTGTAGATATGTTGTGATTATTTTAATACTTATTCAAATGTATATAAAACTAATTTACATATTCCTTGGGAATTTGTATAAACCATTTTATATAAATTGTTTATATTTCCATTATTTATAAATATTTCCATCATTTTAAAAGAAAACAATAATTTTTTTAATATTCTATTGTACATCCATGCCTTTTTGTAAACTAAAAGAATTATTTGGTTAATTATTATTGAATATAATTATATATGTTTGGGTGAGTTCCAGTTCGGATTTTATCTCACACCCAACCTATTCTTTTTTGGTGCATTTAGATTTACTTATTTTATGTTTGAGAAAGGGGAAATTCCCACTTAGTTGTGCCCATGGTTATTAAATCCTTTGAGCTTGGAGTTCTATAGGCATTAGAATTTGGGCTATTTTACCTTGTAAATTTGGTTGTACAATAGGTTTATATACATATTTCTCTTCATGTACTATTCTCCCTATGGATTCTTTTGAGCATACTGAATTGTATCTATTTATTCCACTTTTTATGTGGAAAAACTATTCCAACCATTTTCTTATGTGATTCTAGGTTATTTTATCCAACCATTGGGGGCCATGAATGCTCTTCGAGACATGTTATGGTTGGACTATGTATTAGGGTACCTGGGTGTTCTAGACAGTTCATGATAGGGAAACTTGGTATAGTGGTGTATAAATAATTTAGATCCCGAACATTGTGGAAATTCTATATCATAGATGAATCATATATATCTCTCAATTCCCATAGATATTTAATTATATATATATAATAAAAAATGATCAATTCCCTTTGATTAAAACACAATGATAATCTTCATTAAAGGTCAATTAAAACGCCACATGGTATTTTCATTAATATCCTGTAACAATATTAACATTAGAATAATTTTTCAAATAAATTAAAATTATCAAGAAAAATTAATCAGTCACAGAATCCCAATACGTATTCCATTATCACCTCTATAATAATCATATTTAATCACTCTTTAAAATCCTCTAATAATTTAAAATAGCCTCTTTGAAAATTCTGACATTTATTTTTGAAAATAAAAAACAAGATTACCAAATATAGAATTTGATTAATAATCATATCATTGAAAATGATCAATAATAGATGAATACATAACCCTGGTTTTATTGTAAACCTATCTACCTCTTCTATATTAACTCTTCTTCTTAATCTCTAAAACTATAAATTCTACAGACACATAAGATTTTATCTTTCAAATAATTAACATTAGATTCATCTAATCTAAAATTTACTTACGATCCATCTTCACTATAACATTTAAAGGTAATTTCTCTAAATACGTAAAAGTAAATTTGACTAAGGATTCATACATAAGAGTCATTACTATAAAAAATTTTCAATATATATCCCTAAATTCCAGGAAATTAAATTATGTGTAAGGGGTATTTAATTTTCAAATTTTCAATATCATATCATACATTAAATTAACTTCACTTCTAAACGACTAAATAAAATTCAAACAGTTTTTTTGAATCTTGATACACAAGAGTCATCATATATTACTGTTAAATATTGAGTTATTTTCACATTGTATGTGAAATATCTTAGTATTTAAAGGTTATATAGTTTTCTAAAATCAAGAACATAAGTGTAAAACAATTAATATAAAAAGGTAATATAGTATATGAAAATTATAGAACTACCAATACTTAAAATTCATTTCCATAGAAGATTTATTAACTTCTATGAAACACATAACAGTCATATCATACTTTCCAGGAATAAATATATTTTTTTATTAACCTAAATTATTCAACACAAAATATGTAAAACCAAAATAATAATTTCATGAAAAATAATGGAAAAAATAATTAAAAAGAATTAAACAAAATAAACACAAGATGGGAAAGATATGTAATTATCAAAACAAAATCAATAAACTGATAATGTGCCCCTAAAAAAGACCATATAAATATGTTCCTTTTGGTAAATATATTATTGGAGTGTATGTATTATAGTAATCATGGATATAATGATGATAATAAAATATGATAGCCAAAAAAATATTATTTCAAAGACTTTTAAATTGAATTTTCAAGACATTACCTATTCACCCTTATTGGGATCAACTATGATTCTATATTTAGAAAACACATTTCAATGAAACTTGTATTCTAAAATATATAAAGAACATTCTCAATTATTTTCACATGGTTGGTTTTTTGATAATGTTTCCAAGACAACCTAAAGATATTAACTATACTCAACTTAAGATTTTGAATATACATGAATAACATCCACAATGACTATTGTGAAGGGGTATAGGGATGAATAAAATACAATGTTCATAAATTCCTTAAACACCACTATGGTACTGTTCAATCTAATTAGCATCAATGGTACAAGAAATATCTATTTCTGTTGGTCAATCTTTGAGTACCAAACAATACCCAATAAATAATAAACCAATTAACTGATTATATTAAAGGAATAATAGTCCATAATCCTTATTGGATTTATCCACTGGAAATATATATACAGTTATGTAATTATATAAAATTTCATTTAAAACAGAAATATATCCCCCCTGAGGACAGTTTCTTAGTCTGATGAACCCTTTATCATCCAACTCTTATAATTGAATCTTAACATCATCACTCTTAGTTAGATCCATGTGAAATGGATAAATAAACATCTATTTAGATATTTTTAATAGATCAAGAAAGAAATATTCTTTCCACATGGGAGGAAGTATTTAGATTTCATCAAGGAACACATCCAAAAATAGAATACGATAATTATAAAAACCCTTCATTAATTAGTACCAACTTCACCAAGGGTAAAACTATATTTATTAGTTGTAATAGCTCCATCTTCCCCCTTATATAGTCTTTATCGATCAAACTAGAATTAATATAAATCGATGAGGTATATTGAATTAAAACCAAACATATAATAATACATTCCTTCTATAGAAATAAACATAGGCTTAGAAAATGGACTAACAATACAATCATAAAATGAAATTGAATGATTTTTTTGTTACAATGAAAATAAATTACAGATTCAAAGAGGTTGGAACCATTAAATATCACTATAGAGACTTCTTTGTTAGATTTATTCTATTTTAAATTAGAGTTTCATGAATCCTGAAGTTAAATGGTGCTTCCACTAGAATTTAATGAAGCGACACCAATTTCGTAGATATAGAATTTTTTGAATAACCAATATTTGGTGATAAAATTATAAAGTAAAATAAACAAGAATAATACCTATATTTTTAGGAGGACCCACTTTAAAATCAACCATATTTTTATCTAATAACTATATCATAACTAAACCCTTGATATATCCTCAAGTTTAAAATTCTTACTTAGATATAAGTATAATTACCTAATAACCCTACCCATGAAGTCAACTATTTCAATAAATCTCTCAAAAGGAATAAAAATAACCCTAATAAAAACTGAACATGATTTGGGATAATATATATTGGTCAATTGGTCTAACTTCACAATACTCTCTAATAGTTTTCTCTTGTAGATCCATTGAATATGTCCACATTGGATAAATTAGTGGTACTAAATTTCTTTTAATTTATAATATGGTGTAGTATGTACTTGAAGATGCATGGATAACAATGAACAAAAAATATATTTGATATTGGAGAATAAGTTGTGGTTATACCCCATTTTCCTCGGAATAATATATCTTTATCACATCCTTTCATTGTAGCTTTACACCAATGCATGAACTATTAATTACAGTCTAGCCAAGTAAAGATATAATAGACCCAGAACCTCATTTAGATCCAATTTTAGCCCGGTAAAGCTTATTTACTCCATCATAGAAGGTATGAATATTTAATGGAAATTTTTTTGTTCGAATATGATATTTTATATTCATTTAAAATTTCCAAGATTAATATTCTCTCTAATTAATGAAGTGAAAAGTTAAGAGAAGAAAATCAACACCATTTAAAATGTATTCTATTACATTAATCGAGCAATATTTAAGTCCCATGAACCCTACAACTTTTACGTGACATATAGTTTCATGTTATAATTACAAAAATACTCCTAGTTACTCTCCCAGGTAATCCCTTGATCCTTTTTACACTCAATTATAAATTATTACAATCTATAAGAATCTTTGTTTAGTAAGAAAGTGGTTAATTTGTCATGACTTTCCTATATACTTTTAATAGAATCTAATATATTGTTGTGATGTTGAATCCACTATTTGACTTCATGATTACATAAATATCCATGAAAAGTTACAGGATGGTGAAATTTAAAATATTTGCTAACACTATCTGCAATAGTATCCCCTTATAGATTCTATTCTCTATATTTTATAGAAATTGAGTGATCCCTTTTATGAGTTCGTTATTAATTATTGGATTCAAAGGTGGTGTATATTCATATTCTACTTCCTACGTAGAAGGTGTTTGTTTTCTAGGAGGACCTCTATATATTTATGAAAATAAATATAAAAGAATCATTTTATAAGAATATATTGTTTAGAATATAGAAGAACACATTAATTGAAAAAATTAACACCCATATAATACCCAATTTATTTTCATTTATAAAATCATGTCATGTGACACAACCCACTCCCACTGGTAACCCCTCTTGTTTTAATAATAAAGATGAATATTTCCACCAATTATAACTTCCAATGGGACATGACTGGTTGACTAGGAGCAAGGGTATAAAGCATAAAAAACTGAAGAATTACCTTCATAATCAAAGGAACACACAAAGGAAACCAAAAATCACCATGATATTATAAAATTATGAACAACATCATATAATTGAAGTAATGAAATAATGATGAATATTTAAAAAAGAAATACCATAAAGAAACTCCTTTGTAATTGAATTCGATGATATATCCAAGATTTGAGTAATTAAAACCCATATTATTCACCAAATACCTCCTTGGAACCTAGAAAAAAATTATATATATAGGTGGACAATATATGTATACATATTAGGATCCTCCTCAACATCAGTCTTGAAAATTTTAAATAGGCATAATAAGTATTCAATTAATAAACAATAGATCAAATGAAAACCTATGACAGGTCATCTATCAATCAACCTCACCAAGGCTCACTCACCCAATATCAAATATGAGTATAATTAAAATATCAAAAACAATATAAAAAGGGTACCTCATAACCACTTAACACTTGTATTTCTCTTTAAAACTCAAACAAAAAAATGTAATGTTCTTTATCCCTTATATAGATGTTCCATCACACATTATATCTCATTCCAAAACCTCATAACTCATCACATCAATAACTAGATAATCATATACCAACCGCATTTCAAATTCACATTGTAATAGGGTATCATGAACATGAATGAAATCAACCTAATTACCTACTCTAACCATGAATAGACCCTACCATGTACATCATATCAACTACACAACTAAGTTAACCATACTAAAAACATAATCCATGACAATCCATATGTATATAACTCCCAAAACCCCTCACAAACTATGATCCAAAATAAAGGGAGAGAGATGAAATGTGAGTTTTCATCCATTCATTTTCCTTCCATTAAAGATGATGGGGAAAACACTCGAAACCCAAAACATTTGGTTGTCGGTATTCTTATTTATATTCATAGGATTATGTACAAATCATAGGAAAATATATCATATATCATTGAGACACACAATACCCACACAACGGTTTATCCCAAAATAATCAAATAAATCCTTGAATAGTCCCCATATCACCATTTTCACACAAAAACCACCATTTCCATCATTACATTATAAAATATCCCTAAATTTTCACATGAAATAACCATATCAAAATTTTCAATTCCCATGTAATAATATCATTTATCCATTAATAAATTTACCATTTTCCATCCATATTCAATTAATTATGCCACTAATTTATCTATACATAATTTCAAACCATTCATTTTCAATCACCCTTTTCTATCCCCACTATTGCATATTCATTATATTCATAACAGTTCATTTACAATCTTTTCTTTTTAAATTCCATCATATACCCATCAGCATACTAATTTTTACCATCCAAATTCCATAATTTTGTGAATCTATAAAACCCCCTCAAAACCAACCAATCACTAAAATATAAACCCTATGATCTAAATCTAAAAAACAACACAAAAAACCAAACTAAACACCACAAAACCCATTCACTTCTTTCAATATCAATCACCTAAATCTAGAAAACAAAACACTAAAATGATGCCCTTATAATTTACACCACCAGTACCTCACCACATTAATTCTTATTTCTATCCAAAAAAGCAAAATAACAAGATCACATTAGTAGTAATAGAGAATAATAGCAATGAACCACACCTTATTTCAACAATAATATACATAGATAATATCCCTTTGAAAACATTCCTCCATTTCAATTCAACAACTATTTTATAAAAAACCTCAATTACAAATTTTAGAAAACCATTTTGTTACCATATTTATGTTATTAACCTTTTATGAAGGGTGATGGAATTATTACAATAGTTTGAAAAAAAATTCTATACAATGCCAACATCAGGCATGATTTATTATAATAGAATAATAGTAATAATAAACATAAACACCACTTGATCCACCTTACCCCCTTCAATTTGAGTATATTTGTGAATATATATATATAATAGTAATTTTAACCATCCACACATGAAAAAAATCTAGATAATTCTATAACTACTCATCAATAAAAGGAATAATTTTTTTCTACCATACCTCAACTGAAGATTCAACATACAATACTTTAAATGGTAGGGAAAATTAATCTCAACCACTACCGAATGAAAAAGGATCCACTAAGAGGCGTTTTTTATACTATACCAGATTGATAACCCATCATAAAAATGAAAAGAATGAACCAGAACTACTGTCACAACCTCCCAAAAAAGGAAAATATTGATAGAATCATGAAGAAGACAATAGAATTGTCTTAGATCACAAAGTAGCTGATCCCTTTAATATGAGGGTTAATTACAATCTAAGGTAATTCCTAAAATCAAATAAAACTCTTATGGTCACCAATGGATCACGTAAAAATTTGAGGATATAGAATAATTTAAATTGTATTGTAAATTCTTACATAAACTTGAAACAGTAGGAATCATGATGATACTAGTCATTATATTTATATGATGGGGAAACGTCAATAACTCCTCTAAAAATCCCACCATGATATCCCTATATACCACAATATATTACTATCAAACCACCATAATTCCATATATGAAATGGATGAAATTACATGACAAATGTGGTCACACCACAATATAATAACCTTTAAAAAACATTGTGCAATGTTGAATAAAATCCACCATGCACCTGGAGCACCATAACACATTGAAATTCAAAAAGGACAAACCATAAATTCAATCACTATAGACCTCACACTGATATTGTTGTGATTATTTCATAATTTTTAACCATGGAGATGTTAAAAAAATCCAAAATACTTTTCAGAGTATGACCAAAGATCCTTACAGTATGAGTGGATCATTTGTGAGGGTAACATGATGCCCAAAACACTTGTGTATCTTATTATAACCATTACATACAAATTTACCCTTTAGAGTAAAATGTTTTGGGGGCTAACAGACTATAATTAACTGCATTGAACCCATAATCGAATATCCTCCTTGAAATTTCATGGAACCAAACTCAAATGGATTATTCCCCAAGCCTTGATTCAAATCCACGCTTTGAATAAAATCCCTAACATACAACTCAAAGTGAAACACATATGGACACATAAAAAAACCTTTTTTACTTAAATATAAACTCTAAAAACACCAACCTTTTGTCCATCCTTCTCCCAACAACCCTAACATATAAATATACAATTTAGTTGTCTGAGAAGGGATATGTGATAAAAAAGATGCCTCTTTGTTGATTCTCATCATCATGAATAAAAAAAACCTATAAGAAAAATAATAACTGTTGAATGAAAATTCACCAAGAGATACCTGTCAAATAGAGATAATTTCATCAATAGGACAAAATAAATCATAAAGAAAACCAAATTCAATTAAATCCGTACAAAAAAAACATCTCAATCAATTCTAAATAGTATCAAACATCTCATATTATTTTTGGGTATTGAGAATAATATTTTGACTCAAATTCCATCATAAATTCATCCAAAACTCTATGTGTCCATAATAAATGAACCAATGGAATAAAATGCCTATTAAAAACCTTCACTCACAATCCACCAAAATTTAAAATGAAAGACCAAAATGTATCATTGATAATTAACATACCCTATCCATCTGACTATTTTTCTGGTAATGAAATGTAATGCAAAGGCAGAATAGATTGACAAAGTCATGCTGATGTGACCTACTGAACCAAGATGTAAAATAAGGATCGTGGTCATAGATGATGATCCTCTAAACCATGCAAATATTTACTCTCCCATCAACATATTGGCTCACTAAAACATTCTAAGTTACTTAATTTTATATTATCAATAAATATGTGAACCTTTTTGACCAATTAACAATCAACCAACAAAAATATCATCCTAATGGAGATTGAGGAAAACTTATGATAAAATCAACCAAAATAAATTCCCTCTTCCACTTGGTATTATCATTTGGTTGCAACAAGACACCATAAATACGATAATCTGCATCTATATGGTGACATACCAAACACCATTATATAAACATCATTATAGATTGACTTATCACCAATAAATAAAAGTAAATCCTTGAGGAAAGAAACGTCTCAGATAAATTATGATTCAATTACAATGGAGAGCTATCAAATCCATGAATAACCACCTATCACATTAAAAAACAAACAAACAATTACTATTGAAATATTATATGATGATAATCATCCTCCAACCATCCCTTAAGAGAACCATCATGAAAGAAAAAAAATCCTATATTACCTCTAACTCTGAGTCTCCCCATTTTCATTCCTCTATTAGATTAAAAAAGGATGTTTTCACGACCATCTTTTATAGTAAACCTATACCACTAGCCTTATTCACATCATGATTCATTACTGTATTCTCTACTATCAATAATAAAGCATCTACAAAATCCAGAAAAATATCTCCACCTAGATTCTTACATAGTGCATCTGATATAAAATTCCATTTTACAAGGGTATTAAAGATAAAAAATTGATAAATATTTTCAGAATTGCATCCACCTCCATGAAAAAAATTTAATTACAAATAAGAGAAGATGCACCTCAATCTATTTTGATTTAATATGACCCCAAAACATTAAACAATGATTTAGTTCCCCCATATATTTAATACAAAGCATTATTTTTTCTAACTCATGATAATGGGTAGAATTGTTACACTTGTAAGGTCACAAATTCCTAGAACCATATAAGATCAGTCAACTATTCCACATAGTGGA
The DNA here is from genome assembly GCA_963277665.1 of Viscum album. NCBI lineage: Eukaryota > Viridiplantae > Streptophyta > Magnoliopsida > Santalales > Viscaceae > Viscum > Viscum album. The sequence goes on from OY728146.1 coordinate 2,082,326,938, forward strand.
ATATGTTTTCTCCCCAAACCATCATAGTGGAACAATTATTTTTTAGATTAATTTCCCTTATTGTTCCAACCATGTATCACTAAACCGGGTTCACTACCCTTTCTATCCATGTATATACATTGAGATAAAAAAATCTTTACCCAATGCATTAGAGAGATATAGGTATCACAAAACTTATAATGAAAACCATATTTTTGTGTGACACAATATCATAATCATTAATCACATCATTACTAAAATAATGAAATGGGTATAATAAATATTTCATATTATCTTAACCTGTTTAAAAGAGATAGGTTTCATAATCATTTCATCATAGCATAACCCAAGAAAATAAATGTGTTTGATAATATTTTTATCATGATATAACCCCTGGAAGAGAAAAAGTTTTCATAAAAAATATGTAATCTTAATCAAAGAAAATTAAAATAAATAATAAAAATGGTGTCCTTGGATCATATCCCCAATATATCATAAAATATTTATTGACGAAAATATACTTTCCACTTGAAAAATAAAATTTAAATTTAAATTCATTTAAAAACAATTCTATTTAAAAATAACATTTAAAACAAAAAAAATTATACTTTGAAAATAATTTAAAATACTTGTAAAATACATATTTGAAATGCTTTTATTTAAAAATGACCTTTGAAACATATAAACGACGCTTTGAAAGTTATTTAAAACACATTTTTAAAAATAAAAAATTTGCAAAATTAATTTCATTGAAAATAAATTTAATAGAAAATAATGCCAAAATATTTAAGAAAACATTTTCCTTCAAAAATATTATTTAAACATATGATGGATTTTCAACTAATATATTGGTCATAATGGTGGAGAATGAAATATATTTAAAAAAAATATTATTTCATCTTTTTGGTTGAGGTCAAAAGAGACCTGATCCGAAAATGACAAGAAGAGTAATTCTAAAACAATTTTTTTAAAAGATAAAACATGTGAATAGATGTTTTCAAATATCTTGGGATGTAAGAATAAATTTGGTGGCTCAGGCATGGATCCTTTAAATTTTGTACTAATTCACTTTTATAGACATAGTATGGATTCTTGATGAGTTCATAATGTTTTTGGGGGTGGGGGTCCAGGGATTCTTAAAAGCACAGATCCTCATTAGGTGGGAGAAAATGGTTTTTCAAATAGTCAGATTTAACTTTGCGTGCCAGGGCACGTAGTAAGTTTTAACCAAGGGAGGATGGATAGTATGGGTGATATGGGGTGTAAGTTTTTTCTAAAATGTGATATTTTGACTGCACGGACCTACATACTTCTGTAGAAAAAATTTAGAGACATTTACCAGGGTTGGAACATGGTTTCCCTTACTTTGTGGCCTAACTATATGGTATGCCCATTTTGACCCCTTCTCATGCTTGGTTTTTACACCTCTTGGCCAAACTTTTCTACCCAACCATGTGAAGGATTATTTTGAGGGAATTTATAGTTTTACCCTTAAATTATCTTTTAATGAAAACCCCTACATCATTTTTCTTTTCGAATTGCAAGTTCCCCTCCTCCTCTCTTTTTTCAAGCCCAGAAATCCATCTATTCTAGGTTTTGAGATCAAGCGTCTCTCTGGTGTCTGATCTAATAATTATCTGTCTCATTTTATCTATTTTGTTTTATTCTCAATTTCTTTTTAATCATTCAGTGTTATTATTCCAACAAATGAAAATATGTTGATATTGGCCCATTCCCTATTTTTAGGGCATTGATCCATTCTTCAAATATTTTCTAATCCAGGATTAATTAGAGGTTGATACTTGGTGACGAGTGTTGTATGAGTATGAAGTAGGTGGTCTATAGCTCACTCCTCAAAATTAAATATTTTATAATTTTTTTTGTGGCTACATCGATTTCATCAGGCATAATCTATTTATTTAATGTTTCTTTCTTATAGTAATTAGAACCATATTTTAAGAGTCATTCCATATGGGTTATTCATTATTGGTGGTTATGTCCATAATGATGAACATTCATTATAGTGTGTTATCTATAATTGGGATTGTATTTCTTGACATGCGTGTTTGCACCACCATTCACATGTTCCTTGGTTTGACCTTTGTAAAGGTAATCCTCCGCCAATAAGTGACTGTTGAATTGTGAATTGTTGAATTACATGTACCTTGTTAAACTCCCCTAGACCTGCCTAAGGTAAGTGTTTAAAATTGATAAATCAATATAAAATGAAATGGAAATTATATGGTAAATGTGACATATCCTAATGGATTATAATTGAATGTATTGGTTTTATATCCATATAATTTAGTTCTAGGTCTAGTGGAAGGTATCTGAATGAGACATGTTAAATGTTTATGACGTAAATGGTTGCATGTCTAATGGCCTTGTCACAATAATGAAAGTCAAGGCATGAACCATAAAACATATAAAATGATATTAATATTACATGGATTGATTAAATAAATGAATCAATTGTAAGGTCGCTAACAACATATGGACCTTGAATTATTTATATAAGTGGTTTTAATCAAGCTTACATGGATTCCTGATTGAATTCCTTGAGCAGTTGAGGACACCATTCTGATTCATGGATGTCGGTTGCCTTGGTTGTGACCCACCTTGGAACCCGATCCTTATCTATTAGTGGAATCCAGGTTTGAAACCATAGGATCCCTCCATTACTATTATAGGATTCCTTAGATAAACTCAATGGATCCATCATGAATTATATAAAAAGAAGGTTCCTTGATTATATCCTTGGTACTAGCCATATCTTATCAAGTTTTTCCTTGTATTTATTTCCTTTGAATCTGTTAGATCAAACTATTATAGTATTACATGGATGATTCTCCTTCGATTTCACTCTTACCCATATAGAGAATCCATAGTTAATAATGAGTCGGAGGAGCTTGAGGTCTAGGTTTGCTTGTTTTTTAACATGGGACAATTTCATTATTATCCTCATCATGGTGGCCTTGTAACATATTGAAACCTCTTCTATTAAAATCTTGAGGTGGTGTCAATTCTTGATATGCATCAGGTGAATTAATTATATAAACTATACATAATTATTTAGTGAACTAGTTTCATGTCCAGAAACTAGCCAAGGGATGAAGCACGTACTTGGGTATTTACATTACTATATTGCATTCCTTTTAAAGATGAATTATTCCACACTGTTTCAATTTATATTATATGGACAAGATGTTATATAAATTATTAATGGTGGCCTACTCAGATTTATCTCACACCCTCTCTCGGCCGCCATTGATACCTGGTAAGACTATATATATGCATGTGTTGATAATGGGAAATATATCACTCTAGAAACATTATTTCTTGGTGGTTTAGGATTGAGACGGGAAAAGAAGATCGAAATGTTTGAGATAGTTTTGGGTTCTTTTTTGATACTTTTGTATATCATGTATTCTCTACTACTTTTTATCCATGTTTTACCACATTATAGAAGAATTACAAGTATAATGAACTATTTTATATAGATATATGATCCATTAGTTGTATTATTATCACTATTCTGTTATATTTTGTTGTTATGTCTATTTAAATTGCTCCCTCGATTTACCTATTTATCTTATTGATATCTTGTTGTACACTCTGGTAATGAGGGAATAATATCTCCATGAACACAACCTAGGCTGTCGCTGATAGTCAACAAACTCTGGCATTTGGGGTGATCCTCTTGAGGCCATGTGGTGAACCAGGATCAGGGCATCTTGAAGTGGAATTAAGATCTAGGTCATCACAAAGTGGTGTTAGAGGGGGTTTCCGTACATTATTTACAATTTTGTGATAATAGTCAGGATATTAGGAATGCTTTGAACATGGTTACAAGTCGTGATTGGGCGTTGTTAACACATGTTTGGGGTAATTGTTAGGTTTTCTAAATTATAATTATTGGTCTGCTTTTTTATGTTACAGTTGATATCATTTCACCATTTAGTAACACACATGTTGTGTTGTGGATATTATAGTTAATCTTATTTAGAATTTCAAATCATCCCACGCATGATTATATGAGGGAAAGGATCCTTGTTACATGCATCCTCATAATCACCTAGAATGTGCATGTCATGGATATTTATATGGCATATAGGTGCATTTCACTCTTTTCATTCCTTGATATGCATGTGATTGTTGACGGGGACATGTTTGTATAGATATACTTTTTCTTATAATGTATTTGTTTTAGTGATTTCTAATTAAAATTCTTGTTCTGTTATGGGCCCTCATGATTTGGAATTGGTAATTTATTGAGTCGATCTGCTCGATTAAAATCAAATGGGTGTTTTATTCAGTGATAATGAGTAATATTCCTAATTCACTTGGAATAATGATACATTTTAAATGAACATTGATAATTTATAAGGAAGTAAAAATTTTACACGTGAAAAAATCCCTTCTAAAATTAAATGGTTGTATATCCCTATCTGGTCTTGGCATGTTTATTAAAGGTAAAAGAGTGAACCTAGAAATTAAATATAAAATAGATGAAATGGTTTCTAGTAAATTATGATGAATGGTATGGTTGACACTTCATCTACTAGAACCCCTATAATATACTTGATAACTTACCAATACTTGTCCTTATAAGCATGTAGTTTGGGTAGTATGCCAAGGGTAGTGATACTTTCTTACTTTCATCCTCCACTAGTGCTTATATCTATCTTATTAAATCTTCTAATGAGGAATGTGCATGGAATATCTAGACTGATTCTGCCATGACATCCTTATGTCATGTGATAGGATGGTGGTGAGGACCATGCTCTAAACATGGTGGGCCCTGAGCTACTTGTCATAACTCTAGGATTTCCCCACAAGGCACTGACTATTATACATGATCAGAGAAATGAATCCCATGTTAATTATATTTTCTTATGTTTAATGCAGTCTATGTATGGTGCTCCATGGGTCGTACTTATGATGGATGGTCTAAAGTGTCAGTTCCAGCAACAACATCTTCCTACCTTTTCAAGGAATGGCATCCCATATGCTACTAAGTCCTGGATATAGGCCACCCAGTCTATGTTTGACCATATGGAGATGCCACCAAAGTATATGGTCTTGATTTATTCTTAAATGCAGTTTGGTTTGGACAAGTGATTGTGGGGTGTACTTACCTACACTGACCACCATTAATGCATGGTATAAGATGATTTCTAGCCTTCCATCTACGATCAGTTCAATCCATTGATGATTGGAGGGTATAAAGCTATATATTTTACTCATCTCTAGAAGGTTTCCATTTCATTTATGGAGTATTCAACATGTTTCACTGAGTTACATCTCTTTTCACCATTTCTATTCAGTGATGATATTTCGTGTGCTAGAATCTTTGAGTATGGGATGAGTGTCCATCCTTTCTTGGGAGAATTTATTTCACCTACCTAACTTCTCAAAAATAGTCAATTAGAATCTTATCAATGAGATAAACTTTAAGGATGACAATAGTAATAGACGTAGAGGATCACTGCCATGGTATTATAATTGTTCATTAGTAAGTAAGAAGTTATCCCATTATGTTTTTCATATGGGAAATGGTAGCCATTGTACCCGCATTGGTAGCTCTGTTATCTGTCACTAATGTCTAAGATAGGTGAACTTGACACCTTATTGTGGTAGAGATCATTTGAAGTTTCAGGACTTCATCCATAAGGGAAATATTCAAAGATTTTTTCATAAATTTTAATTATATTCTTGTTGAAGAGTTTCCAAACTAGATCCACTTAAAGGGGTAGGATATTTTTCACCATGTCAGGTGGGGAGTTAAAGTAACACTAGCAGGACTGTCCGAGGAATAGGTCAAGACTATGGTATCCAGACTTCTGATCACCAAGAGAACCATCAGAGTAGTTTTTATCATGTTAGTCTGGCTATTTCACCATGACATAGATCAAGTCTATTTCATGAATTATAGCTAATACCCAAGGATCATGCTTTATGACCATCTACAGTACATGGTAATATTCTAGTATCCTACACTATAGTATCTTATTTATTTTATATATGTGATTAAAACTCATTCATCTCCTTATCTATTTTAGACAGGCTTTTTCTTAAAATACAATAATACTATGGTGTAATCACCATGGATACACCATTAGGAATAGAGTCAAAGGGAATATGCCAATATAGGGACTATCCCATTGAGGTAGGCTATAACCCTTTCTTGTGAGACCTATTTGTTAATGATATTATAGGATTTTATTTAATTCTCAAGATGTAATTGTTGATTCTATATCATTCCTTTGTAGACTAATATCACATTAGGGAATCGTTTACATCACTAGAGTGTATAAATTATCTACATAAGGTTTAGTGGGAATTTCAGGCTAGCATAGTCAGACTTGAGTATCCTTGTCTTGGTGAAATGATTGCCTAGATTTCCAATCTCTTATGGAGGATCAAGGTTTACTTTAGGATGAATTCCCTCTAGTAGTAGATCATTTCAGGGATTTCTTACATGTGGTTTTTTTTCTTACCTCCTAAGACATAGTAAAATTTTATGATTGAGCTCATTCCAAGAGTACCACTAGTTTCTATTCCTCCATATAGGATAGAACCTACTGAGCTCCAGTATCAAAGAAGATAGTTAGAGGATCTAGAAAAGAAGGGTTTTATACATTCTAGAACTTCCTCGCGTGGTTGGCCTATGATTTTCACCAAGTCGGTCGATTCCCTTCACCTATGTATAGATTATAGATGTTTGAACCAGCTAATGGTTAAAGTTCATTATCCAATTCCACAAATAGTTGATCTCTTATACCGGTTTACATGATTTTGCGTGTTTTCCAAGATTGACCTGAGATCGGGCTATCATCAGGCGTGAGTAAGACCATCAGAGATACCTCATGATACTTTCCATAATAGTAATGGTCTAGATGAGTACTTAATTATATTGTTTATTGTTATGAATGAACCTTCCTTTTTCATTGATTTGATGAATATGATGTTCCACCCTTGTCTGATTCTTCTGTGATAGTATTTTTGGATGACAACTTGTTGCATTCTCACACTTGTAGTGGCCATGAAAAGCACCATGAGATCATTATATTGAAACTAAGATATCATTATATTTTTTCCAATCATTTTAATTTGCACTTCTATATTGAAAGAAGTTCACTTATTGGGACATATTATCATAGAATCGGGTGTCTATGTTTACCCAGATATGGTTAGTGTTATGGGTTCCTAGGAGAATCCCAAGAAAATGTTTGATATTAATAGTTTCTTAGGGATGACTGGATATTAATGTTTATTCATATAGGACTTTTCATTATCTATTTTACCCCTTAATAATCTTAAAAATAATGTTTTCAATTTCATGTGGTAAGAAGAGTACGAGAAATACTTAAAGATCTAAATGGGAGGCTTGTATCAACACCAATTCGGATTCGACCAAGGCCAAGAATACGCTATATCACGTTCTATGATGCATTATGAATCAACCTTGGAGTCAATCTGATGTATGAGGATAGAGTTGATGCATACGAATCATGGCAGTTGAGGCCCCATGATTGAAATTACCCGATGCACAACCGTGAGATAGCAGCAATGGTCCATGCCTTATGTTGTTGGAGACACTATTTGATGGGTGAGTTCCTTTCGGTGTACTCATGACACAAGAAACTAAGATATATCTTTATACAAAATGGATTGAAACTCATATAGTGAACATGGGTCGAATATGTTTATTCTTTCAATTTTGAGATTCCCTATATGCCTAGAAAGGACATTGTAGTAGCTAATGTGTTGAGTTTAAAAAATCAACCACAATTCAAATGAGAAGTTAGCAATGAATGATAATTAATGGACATTTTCAATGCCTTACATTAAGAGTTTAATGATAATCGTGATCAGTCTTAACTCATAGCCTTAATAGTTACCTCTTCCCTCCTTGAGAATGTGAAGAGAATAAATTTTTAAGATTCGGAGGGCCTATTTCACAATGTGAGTATTTCATGAGAAAACCCACCTATAGATTGGATTGTAGATAGGGAAGACATCCTGCATATACATGGACGTGTTTGGGATTCAAAAAATATGAGAGAGGATATGATGTGAGAGTATCACACATAACATTGTGTTATTCATCCCGGAATCTCCAAAATGTGTCGAGATATGTTATTATAGTATCAGTTTCCTATTATGAAACATCATATAGAAATATTTATCACTTTTTATTCCACCCATCAGTAGGTGAAGGAAGAGTTCCAATGACTTCTAGTTTTATTAAACCCACTTCCTATTCCAAAATAGAAATGAGAATATATTTCTCTGCAATTTGAATTCATTTTACCAAGGTCACTTGTAGGGGGAAACACTATAAGGGTTATCATTGATAAGTAGATAAATTTATCCCACTTCATTTCTATCTGGGATAATTTCTCATTTGAAGAGCTATGAAAATTGGATATCTATGAGATTATTTGACTACACGGGGTCCCTTGTGTAGGTTCTGGGTGTAGTGGAAGCGCATTGGTGGGTTTTACCAACATTAATTTTAGCATTAAACAATGTTCAAACCAAGATCCATCACGATATAAAATGCCAGATCCTCAGAATAGAACGAAGAAAAAAAACATAAGAGAAAATTCTGGAACCATAGATATAGGATCATCATATGTTGGTTATAATAAATTTAATTAATTCACAAGAATTACCTTGGTGGAATTATTTCTTTGTTTATGTGTCTGGTCATGATTCGGTGATCCTTCATTGCTTCGTAGAATCCAGGTGTAGGATTCCTCTAGCGGTGATCCACACGTGTGCCATGTATCTCTGGATGTCGCTGAAGGGATCTCTAGGTGCTAGCTCGGAAGAACCTTCACTTGCGATGCCCGCCTTCGATCGCCTTGATCTCTCATTCTTGAGAGTGTTCTTGGAGGAAGGAGTTCTTTCGGGCTTGAAAGCATTCTTCAGAATTGTTGTGCACAATAATTCTCTTGCAGAAAAGTGTTGGGGTTGTTAGGATATTTATAATCGTATTTGAGGTTATACAAATATGAAAATAAATAAACGCGTTACACATTTTATTTATATTATTAACTCTTGTTGAAAACCCCCATATCAAATTATTAATTCCTTAACATGTGCCAATATTGATTATAATAAATATCATTTAATAAAACTATATTATATCCTCAAAATCCCAACTGAAAAAACTACACGGCGCGTAATCATTAACCCACGGCGTATAATCGTTTTCCATAAAACTACACGACGTGTATATTTAATATACAGGGCGTGTAATTTTATTTTCCTTTATTTCCTCCACTACATTTATTAGAACTTGAGTAACAGCTATTTATTTCTTAAATAAATATAAATGCATTATTCGCTAATAAACATATTATTTCGCCCACAATATATTCTCTAGAATAACTAGTGTCAAAATAAATGTGATCAGGCATCCTTAAATAATTATTAAACCACATTCGGGAATAATATTTATTTAACTTGTTAAAATAATATTTAACTAAGATACAATGTCACACTTAGTGGGTGACCCTCTAGGCCTCTTTCTCAGTGGCATTAGGCAGAGCCAGCCTAAAGTCAAAGGTTAGAGTCGAGCAACATGCCAAGGCACCCATAGAGAAAGAAGTTAACGCCAAAATGACATGTCACCTCACACGAATGATTACCGTGTAATATAATCCCTTTGTCTCGATATCTCTAATCATGTGGGTTTCATGCTAGTGCCATCAACCCATGTGCACGATTATTATTTCTTTTACTTCCCATAATTGAACTCGCCCATACCTTACCATGGCCATGGATTTATTTAGGCTATATCAATTCCATCAAAGGGCCTGAGATATCTACTTCTGTTATGGAACAGAACGGAAAAATATTTTCTTGCATTATATATTAATGTAGTATTACTCATGACGCACCCAACATATCTTACCTTGCTGTGAACAATGTGTCATCACAGTTTTCATCAATACATCTAAGTGCGTGAGTTGTAATACCTATTAATAAAAATCTTAAAGTCTAAGGACCAATACACATGCCCACAGATAAGAACATCCAATGACACTTTTAAATGTGGATTTCCTACTAGCGGGCCTCGTTCTCATAATATCCTCCTAGATATTCCCAAGGTTGCACACCATGAGAAGGTGCCTCAAAGTTTTTTGAGTCCTCACCCCTAATGACCTGTATCATTTGTTCCCTCAAATAGTATCATCCGACCATAGAACATATTTTCAAGAACAGTGTTATGGCATTTCTGGGTTCTCATCATAGTCGGGATCCGCTATGACCCTTTAATGCAACAGTTGTCAGTAAGACATTATCACATTCATTTCTAGGCAGAATAACAATCAAGATGTGATAAGGCATTTATTAATGAATAAATTACAAAGTAGTTGGTTTTAGACCACCAACTCTAATAGACTCCCACATGGACTAGAGCCAACTTCTAACAACCTTTAACCCACTAGCTCTCACATGATATTCATGCTTCTGCTGAGATCGGACTTTAGTCATGGGGTTCACCACATTCTCTTATGTGGACACTCTTCTCATTGCAACATCACCCCTTTGATAGAAATCCCTCAAGAGGTGATACATCCAGAGTATGTTCTTTATCTGTTGGTGTGACCTTGATTCTTTTTCAAGAGCCACTGTTGTAGTATTATCACAATACAATGTAATGGAATCTTTACTGCTAGGAACCACATCAAGCTCCTGGACAAAGTTCTGAATCCATATGGATTTTTTGGATGAATCAGTATCCACTATATATTCAGACTCTGCTGTAGAATCAGTGACAACTGGCTGGTTTGAACTCTTCCAGCTCATAGCTCCTCCATTAAGACATAAACATATCCAGATTGCGACTTCAGATTGTTCCGATCTATCTGAAAGCCATCATCTGCATACCCTATGATGACAAGCTCCTCGTCTCCTCCATACACCAGGAACATATCCTTAGTTATTCTCAGATACTTAAGGATAGCCTTAACAGTAGTCCAATGTTTTTCTCCTTGATCTGCTTGATATCTTCCTACCATGCTCAGTGTATAGGGAACATCAAGCTTGGTACATAACATGGCATACATGATGGATCTTATAGACGAAGCGTATGGTATCTTACTCATTCTATCCTTCTGTTGTTGTGTCTAAGGACACATTTTCTTAGAAAGATGTAGGTCATGTGACACTAGAACTAATTCCCTCTTGGATTGTTCCATACTAAATCTCTTTAGTATCGGATAAATGTAAGTACCCTGACTTAGTCCAAGCAGCCTCTTGGATCTATCACGAATGATCCGGATCCCTAGAATGTAGGATGCTTCTACTAAGTCTTTCATGGAGAAACACCTTTTCAACCAATCCTTAATTGACTGTAAGACTGCTACATAATTCTCAATAAGTTATATGTCATCAACATATACTACTAGGATAACAATCACATTCCCATTAAACAGCTTATAAACACATGGCACACATTCATTCTTAATGAAACCAAATTCTATTATTGATTCATCAAATCGAATTTTCCATGACCTAGATGCTTTCTTCAATCCATAAATTGATTTCTACAACTTGAAAACCTGTTTGGCTTCACCTGGTGTTACAAAACCTTCTGGTTATGTCACATAGACATATCCCTGAAGATTCTCATTAAGGAATGATGTTTTGATATCCATTTGCCAAATCTCATAGTCATGGTAAGATGCTATGGAAAGTATGATTCTTATGGATTTAAAACTGAAAACTGGCAATAAGGTTTCATCATAGTCAATTTCTTGACACTATCTGAATCCTTTAGCCACTAGCCTTGCTTTATAGGTGCCGAATTGACCTTCTATGTCCAGTTTTCTCTTGAATACCCATTTGCATCCAACATGATTTACATTAACTGGATCATCGACCAGAACCCAGACTTGGTTCTGATACATTGAATGCATTTCAGAATTCATAGCTTTGAGCCATCTTATAGCTTCTGAGCTTTCTACTGCTTCCTTGTAGGGTAGAGGTTCATCATTGTTCAACAATAATGATTCACCATCCTTGGTGACTAGGAAATCCAATCTCTCTAGTTCCCTTACCTCTCTTGAGCTCCTACGTAGTACTTGTGTTTTTGGAACCTCTTCCATGGTGACCTGTGGAACTTTTTCCTGAACCAACTCTTGTGTATCTTGAGAATTAACTTCGTCAAAATCAATCATGCTCCCACTATCCTTTTTGAGGGTGTGCTCCCTCTCAAGAAAGATTTCTTGTCTAGTGACAATCACATTCTTGTCTTGAGGGTTAAATAGGTAATATCCTTTTGTTTCCTTATGATATCCTATAAAGATACACTTCATGCCCTAGGGTGCTAGTTTGTTTCCTAAGAAGGCCTTAGAAAATGTCTCGCATCCCCATACATGTGTATGCAACAAAATGGGTTTCTTTACATTCCATTACTTGGAGGGAATTCCATTTTCCACCTTAGTTGGTACTCGGTTTAATGTGTATGCTGAAGTTTGTAATGCATATCCCCAAAAGGATAATGGAAGATCTGCATGAATCATCACCGACCTCACCATGTCCAACAAGGTCTAGTTCCTCCTTTTACTAACACCATTCCACTGTGGTGTATAAGGAGGAGTGAGCTGAGATAGAATCCTAGACTCCCGTAGAAGATTGATGAACTCTTGGTTACGATATTCTCCACCTTGATCCGATCAAGGCTTCTTTATCTTCTTACCAAGCTGATTCTCTAATTCATTCTTGAATTCCTTAAATTTATCAAATGACTCTGAATTATACCTCATTAAGTAGACATATCCATATCTACTCAAATCATTAGTAAATGTAATGAAGTAAGAATATCCACCTCTAGCTTCTACTGGAAATCGTCCACACACATCCGTGTGTACCAATCCTAGAAGCTCTGTGTCCCTTTCACCTTGTCCACCAAAAGGAGGCTTGGTCATTTTTCCTTGTAAACAAGCGTGACATATATCAAGTGGTTTTAGCTCAGTAAAGTCTAAATAGCCATCTTGGAAGATATTTTTCTAGCGCATCTCGTTTACATGACCGAGACGGTGATGCTACAACTGGGTGATGTATGAGTCATGTGAGTTTGTTTTGTTATTTATTTCCAACACTTGGTTTTTGTAATTTAATACATACAAACCATTATTTAAATGTGACATACCATAACATACATTGTTCTTATAAAAAAGACAACCCTTATTTCTAAACATGAAAATAAATCCATCCATATTCAAACAAGATATAGAAATTATGTTCTTGGAAACACTAGGCACATAATAACAGTTATGTAAAACCAAAATCATTCCAATCGGCAATGAGAGGTGGTAATCGCCAATAGCCAATGCAACCAGCTTTCACCATTGGTAGCTCAAAGATCCACCTCTCTTTTGGAAATCTTTCTAAATATACTTGGTTCCTGAATTTGAATACAGATGTGATACCCACAAGCTGTACCTAATACCAAATGTGTAGAAATGGAAAGATTACACTCGATAACAAACACGCCTTTAGCGTCCCAATGCTTCTAGGTGTAGTTCCTCTTCTAGTGGCCCTACTTGCCACATGGAAAACACACCACCTCACATTCCTTGCCCTGCCTTTGGATCTTCCCCTTCTTGGAGGGATGGTGCTCAGGGGCTTCAGACCATTTATAAGTCTTTTTCCCCTTTGCCTTGTCCTTCATTTTCTTGTTCACCATAAGGACTACGAGTTTGTCATGCCCCATGTCCTTGTATACCTGTAGAATCTAGGTCAGAAGATCCTATAGACTCTTCTCATTGCCGCCCATTTTATAATTGAAAATAAAGCTAGAGAAGGTCTTGGGAAGTGATGATAAGATGAGATCTGTACACAACTCATCCAGGAATTTAATCCCTAGGATTTCCAGGCATTCAATGTAGCCAATAAGATTGACTATATGAGGCCCAGCTGGAGTAGACTCTCCAAGATTAGTTGTAAACATAACATTGAAGATCTCATATCTCTTTTTTCTCTCCTTCTCTTGGTATAGATTCTTAAGGAGAGACATTATGCTATACGTGTCCATGTTTTCATGTTGCCTCAAGAGATCATTAGACATGGCCGAGAGCCTGAAACACTGGAAATATGTGGAATCATCCATTTGTTTCATGTAGAGAGATATTTCCTCATCACTGGCCTCTTTCCCATGCACAACAGAAATATGCTCTTCCAGTACATACAATTTCCTTTCGTGGTGATGGATGACGCGTAAACACCTCTGCCACTCTTGGAAATTGGTTCTAGTGAGAAGGTATATTTTCTCGAGTATGGTGCACAATGATTTTTTTGACATAATTTTATTTCCATTTCTACAAATTAAGATTATAAAAGATATAGTAATTTATTACACAAATGAGAAAAATAAATAAATTAATACTTATTAGACTCCCCTTATTTTATCGAAATCCAATAACCATAACCATTGACTTTTGGAATATTTTGTTTCCTGAATATTCTAGTGGAAAGGATCCATATTTCCCTTTGAATTACCCCAACAAGGGTTGTTCAATCAACATGAAGGGTTTTTAGGTAGGAATTCCAAATTTCAACTACATTTAACTCACAGCTCTTTGATCCGTTGAGTGGACTCCCCAATCCTAAAATCCTTTTATTTTGGATTTACTCAACCTTTGCCTCTTGGCCACACCAAATCATGTTGTGGCTGTCAACCCTTGATGAGAACTAAGTTATGTCAACCCAAAAACTTGAATTATAATTCCCCAATAATTGATAGCACCCCAACTAGGGTTGGTCAAGCACTTTGAACTATGGTTCGATTATAACCAAGATTATGGAAGGCTATACCGACATAATATTTCTTTAAGGGATTTTATCCTTATACGTAAATTTCCAATTTATTATCTTTGATTACCTTCTTTTTAATATTATGTGCGATATACTTAAGTGATTAACCATGTCTAAGATGATATTTACGCATAAGCCTATTTTATTTTAGTTCAATCTTGCATGCTTGTTTAATTCATTAATTGTGTGATCACTAAAACACACCCAAAATTAATAAACCATGCAACTAATAGAAATAATATAAATGGTATGATCATGATCTTGTTCTATTGGTTAGTTTTTTTAGAGGTTGATAAACGAACCCAAGTCCTAGGGGAGAAACACCTTGAACCTTGTGGGTCCGTGTTTACAAATTTCCACCTGTCCACCTTTGTATCTCCTTTGATTGGTTTCTCCTTGGCTCTTGACTTGAACCACCTCCACTATCTTGGGAGCACCATCCATTACATATGCATTTATCTCACATGCTGGTGAGGGGTAAAAAGGGTTTTTTACCTAAAAAATCCTTGCGTGCGCATGCCCTACATATTAAAGAAGAGATGGATCGTAGGCCAAAAAATTTAATTTAAATAAATAAATTTAAAGAATCCATTCACATAAAAATGTCTTGGTCTAGATCATGACCATCCATACATGCAACGATATTTACACATAAATAAAACTGGAATTCAATTCTTTAATCATTATTGTTTAAGATAAATCATGCTCGAATTAATTAATTATATTTAATTAATCAATCCTTTTATCTTAAAACCTTTTTATGAATTTCCTTGAGATTCTCATCCATCATAATTTTAAATAAATAAATTCCCATAAAATTATCCTTGTATGTAACTGGTACCTTAGAGTCAACCCCGTGAATTCCTGTTCATTGTGTAATTTGAACGAGTACAGGGCGTGTAGTTCCGAATACATGGCATGTACTTTTGTTCACCGTCCATATGAAGTACACACCAGGGGACATGGCATCTTAATGTACTTCAGAAATTTTGGGATTACACGGCGTGTTCAGTGGGACACACGCCATGTAGTTTCCGCATTACACAGTTTCCAGCCGGTCAAGTCGTGTACGGGGTACATGGTCCAACCCTAACCCGAAGAGACTACATGCCATGTTCATTGGACCACATGACGTGTAATCCAGAAACCGTATGCCACCTATTCATGGTCAACACACGGTGGAATTAATGACTTAGATAGGATCCAATACATGGCCTGATTTTGGGGATCAGTCTGATGCATGAATGTAGACTACATGACATGTACTTCCGAATACACGTCATGTATTCTGGTGTTGTACGATCAATTTTTTTTGGCTCCTCCGGATGAGTTCCTCTATTTTATTTTAAACAAAATTAAATGAATTTTTTTTTCTTTGAGGTGAATGAGAAACGATGGAGGAGGACCAGATCTCGAGATTCATATTTCCAGAAAGATTAATCGTGAATTGAAACAACTAAATTATAAAATGCATAAAACATCAACAAAAAACTAAATAATTATAATCAAAGATATGACCCCTCTGATTCCACTTGAAGGTTCCGAGTGAAGCAGAAGCGCGTTTGTGGGTTTTTCCAACATTAATTTTAGCGTTAAACAATGTTCAAACTGAGATCTGTCACGATATAAAATGTCGGATCTTCAGAATAGAACAAATAACAACAAAAAGAGGGAATCCTAGAACCTTAGAGATAGGATAATAATATGTTGGTTATTATTAATTTAATTAATTCGAAAGAATTACCTTGGTGGAATTATTTATTTGTTAATGTGTCCGGTCATGATTCGATGATCCGTCATCGCGTCGTAGAATCTAAGTGTAGGATTCCTCTAGTGGTGATCCACACATGTGCCATATATATCTGAACGTCACCGAAGGGATCTCCGGGTGCTAGCGTGGAAGAGCCTTCGCTTGTGATGTCTGCCTTTGACCGCCTTGATCTCTTGGTCTTGAGAGTGTTCTTAGAGGAAGGAGTTCTTTCAGGCTAGAAATAATTCTTTAGAATTGTTGTACCCAATGATTCTCTTGTGGAAAAGTGTTGGGGTTGTGAGGATATTTATAACAGGGTTTTAGGTAATAGAGTTATGACAATAAATAAATGTGTTACGCGTTTTAATTATTTCATTTACTCTTATTGAAAACCCCCATGCCGAATTATTAATTCCTTGACATGCACCCATGCTGATTATAATAAATATCATTTAATAAAACAGTATTATATCCTCAAAATCCAAACTAGAAAAACTACACTTTGTGTAATCATTAATAAATGATGTATACTCATTTTCTATAAAAATAAACGACGTGTATATTTAATATACATGGTGTGTACTTTTATTTTCCTTTATTTCCTCCACCAAATTTATTAGACCTTGAGTAATGGCTATTTATTTTTTAAATAAATGTAACTGCATTACTCGCTAATAAACATATTATTTCACCCAAAATATATTCTCTCGAATAACTACTGTTGAAATAAATGTGATCAGGAATCCTTAAATAATCATTAAACCACAGTTGGGAATAATCTTTATTTAACTTGTTAAATTAATATTTAACTAAGATACATAGACACACTTAGTGTGTGAACATCTAGGCCTCTTTCTTAGTGGCATTAGGCAGAGCCTACCTACAGTCCATAGTTAGCGTCTAGAAACACGCCAAGACACCCATAGAGAAAGAAGTTAATGCCACAATGATGTGTCACCTCATACGAACGCTTACAGTGTAATATAATCCATTTTTATCGATATCTCTAATCAAGTGGGTTGCATGCTCAGGCCATCAAACCATGTGGTCTATTATTTTTTCTTTAACTTCTTGGAATTGAACTCGCCCATACCTTAACATGGACATGGATTTATTTAGTCTATATCAGTTCAATCAAAGGTCCTGAGATATCTACTTCTATTATGGAATAGAAGGGACAAATCCTTCCTCACATTATCTATTAATGCAGTATTACTCATGATGCACCCAATGTATCCTACCTCACTGTGAATAGTGTGTTAGCACCGTTTTCATCAATACATCTAAGTGCGAGAGTTGTAATACCCATTAATAATAATCTTCAAGTCTAAGGTCCAATACACATGTACGCAGATAGGAACATCCAATGACACTATGAGATGTGGATTTTCTATTCACGGGCCTTGTTCTCATAATATCCTCCTGGATATAACCAAGGGCGCACACCATGAGAAGGTGCCTCAAAGTTCTATGAGGCCTCACCCTTAATGACCTGTATTATTTGTGCCCCTCAAAATAATATCATCCAGTCATAGAACATATATTCAAGAACAGTGTTATGGCACTTCTGTGTTCTCATCATAGCATGGATCCACTATGACCCTTTAATGCAATAGCTATCCATAGGACATTAACACATGCATTGTTAAACAGAAGAACAATCAAGATGTGATTAGTCTTTTATTAATGATTAAAGTACAATGTAGTTGGTTCTAGGCCACCAACTAAAAGGCCTTGTACTATAATTTCATTGATTGATGCTCATTTAACATCACAATTATGGCAATGGTTTTATAATTCTAGGGGTACCCATGTGATTTTGAGCACATACTTTCACCCTTAGACCGACAAATAGTCAGAATAGAAGATATAGGTTTTAGGGAACATGATCTGATCTTGCTTCCATGATTTTGACAGTTCTTGGGAGAAGAATATCCCTATCATTGTGTTATCTGATAATAACTACTTTTAAGAGATGATTTAGATGAATCATTTGGATTCCTTGTGTGGTAGGTCATTTTTTTCATCCTAATTTTGGATTGATGTAGGATTGGAAGCCCTACTAGGTCCATGCCTTATGAGATTTCATAACTGGTTTAGTTTATCATGAAGTGTATCTTTACTGCTCAGTGTAGACATAAATCATATGTCGATCACCATTGATGGCCTCTTGAGTTCATGGTTGGGGATCATGTTTTTTTGTGTGTATCACCCAAGAAATAGGCATAAATAGTTAGAGAAGAAAGGTAATCTTCCACCATGATTTGTTGGAATATTTGAGATCTTTGAGAGACTCAGTCTCGTTTCCAATATTCTTCTATTACGATAGAGGTACTATCCCACACATGATATTTTTAATGCTCTGTAGCATTGTCGATACCATTCCATATCATCGCATACTTTTGATCCTAGTGAAGTTGAGTACGATATTGACGCTACCATTGTGGATTATCTTATATGCCTCACTGACGGGAGTAGAAAGGATCTCTAAGGCTAGTATGTCCCAATAGTGTGGGTGAAATGGTAGCATGACCATGTACCAGAGGAGACTTGGGAGTGGTTAGACAACGTACATGATCAGTGGCCAAAGTTATTCTCAAATTGTTTTTCACTATCTTTTGAATGTGCCCTTAGAGATGAGTTCCTCTATGATGGGAAGAATATAAGAAACCAATTTTTTACCCAAGCATGGATCATTTAAATTTTGGTAAAATTATCTTTTATGGGCCTAATATGGATGCCTTATGAGTTTGTAAAGGTATTTATGGTGTCTGGGAATTGTTCAGATCTCGAATCCCATATCCGTTGGAGAAAATGGCATGTCACATGGTTAGAGTAAACCATTTGAGGTCTGACACACAATTAGATTTAACCGAGAAAGGATAGAAAATGGAGTGACATGGGGAACACATATTTCCTAAACCTTGTGATTTGGTAAACATGGTAATGAAAACATATATAGAAAAATGTTTGGGGCACTTTTCACTATTGGGACATGGTTTCACTAACTATGAAGCCTTATAATGCAGTATGCCTTTATATACAACTACATGTGCATGGTTTGAGCATGTTCTATCTAAATTGTGCAACCAAACCATGTGAAAGATTATTTTTTGATAATTTATGGTTTTACCCTTAAATAATCTAAATGAAAACCATGTCCTTAATTTTTTTTCTCCAATAGAAAACAACCCTCATCCTATCCATTTTTAATCCAATAATACATCTTTTCTAGTATTTGAGATCAATCATCCATCTTGAGTTTGATCGAAGTGATGTCTGTCTCAGGGTATCTGCACTATTACATTCTCAATTAATTTTTAATCTTTCGTCATTATTCTTCAAATCAACGATACTAGTTCACTTGTGAAATTTACAGGGCACTAATCCATTATTTAGATATCTTCTTATCTATGAAGAATTAGAGGCTAAAACTGGACGATGGGAGTTATATGAGTATGAGGTTGGTCGTCTGTAACTCACTCTTCTATATTCCTTATTTAATAATTTTCTATTTGGGAGTGTATATTTCATTAGGCATCATATTCTTATTTTATATATCTTGATTATAGTCGATATAACCATATTATATGAGTCATGATATATATTTTATTCATCATTGGTGGTTACATCCACAATTATGACCATACATTTTAGGGTGTTACCCCTAATTGGGTTTTTAGTGATTGACTTTTTTTGTCTCTACCACCATTCTGGTGTGCCTTATTTTGACCTTGCTAAAGGTAATCATCCGTCATTAAATAAATATTTAATGGTGAATTAGGGAATTAATTGTACCATGTTGAACTCCACATGACCCACATAAGGTAAGTGCATAAAATTGATAAATAAACATAAATTGAAATGGAAATTGTATGGAATATATGACTTAGCCTAATAGATTACAATTCAATTCATTAGTGCATTTTCATAAAACCATATACCATGTCTAGTGGAAGGTTTAAGAGTGACCCTTGTAAAATTTTTGCGACTAATGGTTGCATGACCCTTGGAATTTTTACACTAATGAATGTAATGTCTTGAACTATACAACTTATAAAATGATATGACTATTACATGGATTGAAGAAATGAAGGAATAAATTGTACGGTGACTAACTGAATTTTAATATTGGTATATTTATATGAGTGTCTTGACTCATGATTATCTTGGATTCTCAAGGGAATTACTTGAGCAATTGAGGACTCCATTTAGATTAATGGTTTTCATTTTCCTTTATTGAGACCCAACTTGGAACCCAATCCTCATCTATCAGTGGATGCAAAGTATGGCACCATAGGATCCCTATTTTACTATTACAGGATTCCTTAGATACACTCCTTCGATCCAGCATGGCTTCTATGGACCCGAGGTTTCCCGATTACATCCTTAGGTATAGACATAGATTATCCCATTTTACATTGGATATATTTCTATGGAACCGGTTAGATAACACTATTATAGAATGGATTGCACAATGCTCCATGGATTACACTCTTATCCCTCTTTCCAGGATGCTGTTACTAATGAGTTGTTGACACATGAGGTCTATGCTGATGTGGTTATTACCTTGGAACTATTTCTTTATTATTGTCACCATGGTTTCCTTGTTATATCTTGGAACCATTTCATTTACTATCACAAGTTCGTGTCAGTGTATAATAAGCCACATGTGACTTAATTATATAAATTAGAACTTAATTTACTAATGAACTAGTTACATGTTCTGACACCATTCAAGAAATGAAGTTGGTACTTGGGTATTTAAATTATTGTAATGTTTTACATTTATATAATCATGCTTGCATAGAGTTTTAGATTATATTACTCAAACTAGATGTTATATAAACATCTGGTGATGGCCCCATGAGATTTATCCCACAACCTATCTGGGCCCCTAGTGGTACCTGGGAAGACTATATGTATGCAGGTGTTGACAAATGTATGTGTATCACTTTGGAACCTTGATTAATTGATTTCTTAAGATAGATCTATTAGTAGATGATTGATCTATAGATTAGGATTCTTGGGATAGATTTTGGATTCAATTTCACTACTACTGTATAGACTGTATTTTCTACTTCTTTGTATCATATTTTCTCAGTTTCTAGATATATGGGATATATAATCAACTTTTGTGTATTGATATAAGTTTCCAATGTTTTATTATTATTACTATTCAATTATCATTTATTGTTCCATATATTTATATTTCTTCCATGATTTACCAATGTTTTTAATTTATTTGTTGTGCTACACTCTAGTAGTGAAGTCATAGTCTCCCCAGTGACAAACCCCATGCCCTCACTTCAAGTCGACATCCATTGGTATTTGGGTAGACATAATTGAGGCCATCTGACCAACCAAGATATGGGAATATCTAACTGGCATCTAGGTATCAGATTTCACATAAGAGAATAACAGAAATTTTATGAAAACATAGGTATGAATGAAAAAAATCTTCCCACTGAAGAGATAAATAATGTCATATTTTCATAATTTTTTTGTTAACTGTATTACATACCAAAGAATGATAAAATGATATCATTACTTGAAGATATCATGAATCAATAGAGGATAATAAAATTCATGGAAATTATTGGGTTATAGATCAAAATATTTTACCATTGGAATCAATATTATAAAAAATCGTGATAAATGATGAGAGAAAATTATTACCACTTAGGAAAACTTGAATAATAATCCCCATCCAGGAAAAATTGAATAATAATCCCCATCCAAAAAAATATAAAATGGATCTTAAAATGTTATGAATATATAAAATTTTATGATATTAAATGTCAAATGAGTTTTATATACACCTCTTTAATGAATATAGGTTCATATCTTAACATATATCTTAAATAAATAAAATTGTGACAAAAATATAATTTACCAATTGGTAAATTTTGAGTCGTGATCCCCATGAAAGAGATATCAAAAAACAGATATATTAGTAGAAATAATATTTAGGATGAAAATAATAAAATACATTCATGGGTAGTATATACACCACATAGAAGAAAGAGGTGGAGAATATAGCACATGTTTAACAAGAGTAAAAAGTGAGACGGAAATCCCTTACTGTTTGAGTTACTTTTGAATCACAATACTCATGGAGGAATAACATAAATGGATTCATTAATTATCATGAAATGAGAGATATTAATAATACATCATGTCATAGGTTAGTATATACACCACATAAATGAAATGAGCTGTGAATATGACATATGTCTCTCACAAATAAAAGTGATAATAGAAATCCCCTTCGCGTAGGTCTTGACTCGCATCATATTCATCCAAACGGCTTGTATAATATAAATAAGTTTATTATACATCTATCACACAAAAATATACATATATGAATTATACTATATTTTATTTTCTTATGAATTTATTTTACTTGTATTTTAACAATTCCATGCTAAATTTACATTTTAGGTAATACTTGCTTAGTTTTTCAGAAATGTTTTGATTCATTATATATTTATTTATCTTAGCCTAATAAATATTTAATCATATACAGAATGTTAATATATATATATATGATATATATTTATTATATTTATGTATTTATAATAATATATACAATATAGATATAAGAAATGTAGTACACTGTTCATGGAGATGGTAAGCCGTACGTATGCGTTAACAATGCTCTAATTTCATTCTCAAATTGAATGAAATAAAATTATACGATATATTATCATTATAGAATACGTTTTATGTCATAAATATCACATATCTTTATTAAAACAATATTTTATAAATTCTATATTAATCCTGAACAAATCAAAACACTTCACTAGGTGACAATCCTTCATACAAACAAACAACGTTATCATATTCCTACAAAATGAAAATGTTACATTATATTTGATAATCAAATTAATGAATCATAATAAAATCATATAAATGATAAATAAAACACATAAATATTATTAACATCATTATTTACAACCTTTATAGTTTGTAATGGAAAAACAAATGACATCGGTTCGGGAGGTGGTAGTTCTCCGTACACATGACTATTATTTCATAACCGAATTGATGGAAGTGTGTGTGGAGTTATATAATAACCCTAAAATAAAAAATAGGTATATTTTAGATGTATTGGTTATTATATAATCATGATATAGAAATAATTTAATATCTTTTAGGAATAATTAAAACAAAAATGTTCAATAATGAACATTACCACTTCTTCGTGCATTTTTTACCCCAAAGGCATGAATTTGTTTGATTTATGACTAAATTAAGGCTTCTAGGATTATGGTCGAGAAGTTGGGAAGATATTTGGATATGGAATTCCTGATCCAAATGTCTTTAGTGGTGTTGAGATAGAAGAATTATGGTGACATTTTAGAATGGTGGTGAGTGGAAATCCTATAAATTTTTGAAAGTGGGAATTCTACCCACGTTTTTCACATGGAAAAAGTGTAAAATGGATAAATTAGAACCTTTGACAATTTTAAGTTTGAATATGTCCATCAAATTGGTCTCAGAAAAGTTTAGGATCATTCATCCACCTTATATTCCAAGTTTAACCTTTAAGTAATCTTATCATTACCATAATTGTAGTAATTAATTTTAATTGTTGTCACGACCTATTTTCCTAGGGCCCGTGTCGTGACAACCCCAAGCCAACCTTCCATAGGCTAGGGGCTGGTGTCTAGCACCAGAAGGCATATTCCCTAAAACTGGGAAGACATTGCCTTTATAACCTGTAAACTCACACAACTAAGCACAAAGCAGGATACAAGCACAAAGTAAAACTATATAGTAAAAATGGTGTGTACAGAAAGAAAAGGGACTGGAATACAAGCCCAAATGGAATGTACAAGAAAACTGGGATGTACAAGTAAACTGGAATTGCTCTTGTGAACACCCGCCAAGGATTCTACATGAAGGGTTGGTACATGTCTTGAACAGTCATTACTGCAGTATGCCTCATCTAATGTCCACCTCCTAGCTACATCCAGCTTTGGTACCCTCAGCCTCGATCAATGATGTCCTCCATCATCACCAAACAAAACAATGTGAGGGCATCACCCGTGTAGGGGTGAGTATAACGATACTCATTAGAGACCCTGAGACCCATGAAGGTTTCAAAAAATCCATGAAGTATAAACCACAAAGCATGAAAACTACTGACAAAACAACATAGGTATATGCCCATACATATACCAAAGTTTTCAGGTAAACCCATGTGAATCACGAGGAAACACAAGGCCCAAATAAAAGTCCCAAAGCTCAACATTCCCTTGAAGGAATGAATAACACGAATGTAACGACACAAAGGTAAGTACCACAAAGTTAACGCCACACAAAATAATACCACAAAGGTATCACAACAAAAGTAAGTACCACAAAGGTAATGCCTCACAAAATAATACCACAAAGGTATCACCACAAAGGTATGAATCAAAAATGTATGACACACAGATGATTACCACATAGGTAAAGACTCGTCTCACATCAGGTATAACTTAGGTATAGAAATAAAGATGATTAGATGTAACTACTGAATCATATAACTCTGTTAAGAGGTGTACCCACGTAGGATCTTAAATCATCAGACCCACATAGGATCAATGTATAGAAGACCGAATTAGGATCCTAGAGTAGACCCATGTATATTCCTTGAGTGTTCCAAGTGGGAATCTCTCACATAGACCCACGTAGGATCCCAAAGCACAGACCCACATAGGATCCCTTTATCATGTAACATCCAGTAACAAGGTTCTTGCACTAAGCTCACTTGATTCCAGGAGCATCCTCTCCTCATGATATAGGTCGACACTCCAACTTCCATTAAGTTCCACTATAAAGTGTCCCAAAATATTGACACATGATAGCGGTATCACCGCAACTGACAGTGCATCAATCAAACGCTCGGTCTGTAAGTTATTGGACTTTTAGTGTTGAGGGCCCGGTTAGATTAATTTTCAATCCAACCCGGCCGTACCCCAAAATTATCAAAAATTCAAGTGGGGTATACCAAAAGGACCATCTCAATCCAAGGTTTCCATCACCATAGACGGTTCATGAAATAGACTCTTGTATTTCACGTTATGACTAAAAGTTTGGAAATGGTCGAAGTTGGTCCGGGTCCAATCCGACCCGGTCAGACCGACCCAGACCGACCCGGCCTGCTGGGACTGGGCCGGCCCACCAGTGAGGACAGTTGGGTGGTCTGCGATGGGCAGCCCATGGTTGGCCATACGACTGTCCCTCCTTCGCGGCGTGGTCGCGCTCTTCGCCACCCCCAACGGCAAGTAAGGAGCTGACCATCCTCCCTCACCACCGCGACCTCGTGTCGTGGCTCATGCATGTTGGTGGCGTGGATGCACGCCGCCACCTACCCTTCATGTGGTCGGCTTTGCGTTGGCTTCTGCTTTCGCTCCACCGTGGCCAACTGGCTGCAGCCCTCCACCGGCGGAGAGGTTGCACTGCCGCTATCTTCGCATCCGACTTGTGTGTCGGCTACTGCTTCTATGTCCTACCAATGCTAGTCACCTATACCAGTCACCATCCTCTTCTATTGCGATGAACACATCAAAAACCACAAAGGTTGTAGAGTGGTCAGGCCATGTTCTTTTGGCCTGCACCCTCATAGTTAGAGCTGTAGCAAGTGGCTCAAGGAGAGAGATTCAACATAAACGAAATTAATGAAGATCAATCAAATCACACTCCTTCCCTATCATTCAAGGGAGGAGTTGAGAGGTAGAAGATGAAGTCATTGAAGAACGTCGAAATTTGTTGCTTCCGCAAAGTGCTTCTGATCCGGGCTCGAGGTCAGTTTCTTGTTCTTCTTTGGAGAGGGTGTTCTTCATCGGAGGAAGAGTTTCTCCAATGTTCTCCCCTTTTGCAATGATTTCCCCATAGAAATGAGGTTACAACAAATTAAAATAGTTTTATCAAATTAATTTACATTGGTACAATTAATGTTGGAACAAATAAATGGAACAATTAATTAATTGGATATTTGAGAGGTTTTCCCCCATTAAGAGGTGTTCGGGTGGTCCCCACCACCATAAATTCAAATTGGGAGTTATTTCTAGCTTGAGTGGTCCCCACCATTTAAATTTCAATGTAGAGGTTTCAAAAGAAAAATAAAATGTTAATTAATTTATTTTTATTCTTCCACAAAAAGTGGAATACTATCTTCCCCCCTCGACCTACTATGATCGAGGTGAGGGTCTCTTTAAGAGAATATCGGTTCTGCGAGTTCAATAGTGTCCTTAGATTTTAATTCTAAGAACTGGTTCAAAAGTTATAAAAACCAGCTCGCACGTTTACTGAATGAACTTAAAAAAGTTCAAAAATTCATTCCGGGCACTCTGGGCCTCTTAATCATGTGACTTAAATATGTTTGGACTCGTAAAATTCTAATATAAATAAAAAAATAACAAGGAATTTCTGGTTCTTTACATTCTCTACACTTCAGGGCTTTGAGTCCCTGAAAGCCATATTACAAAAACTTGGAAAATGAGTGGGGGTACTGAGCATGAATCTGAGACTCCGGCTCCCATGTGCTCTCCTGGTGGTTCTCTTACTACCAACGTACACACACCAAAGTTATCAATCGCCCACGAAGGACTCTCTCTAGTCAATCCTCAATCTCCGACGATCCTCAAATATAACTTTCCACCGCGACCAAATCTCTTCAAACATCATCGATGTGATACCTATAGAAATATGTGGTCACTATCCTAAAACTCTAGAGGTATCTGTCTCCTGTTAAAATAAGACTTATTATGGCTCTGTGAATTCTTCATCCACTCCTGGATGATCTGCACCATCTTCGTGGTAGCAAGTACCTTCACTGGTCCCATAAGTGCTGACTCCCCTGGGTTAGTCTAGCACAAAAATGATTTGAACGGTCGGCCATACAGAGCCTTGAAAGGTGACATACCAATGGAGGAGTGATAGATGTTGCTGTATGAAAACTCCACCAAGGGAAAGTGATCCTCATAGCTATGACCGAAGTCGAGGACACAAGAACACAGTATGTCCTTGAGGGTATGAATGGTTCGCTCAGTCTGGCCATCCGTATGAGGATGGAAGGTAGTGCTCAAATGAATATGCATCCTGAAATCCTCCTGTAACATCTTCCATAGATGCGAAGTGAAATGTGCATCATCATCAGAGACAATTGTCGAGGGTACTCTATGTAGTCGTACAATCCCCTCCACATAGAAGCATCCCAAAGTCTCTACTAAACCTTGTTCTCTAATTGGTAGAAAGAGGGCTGACTTGGTGAGTTGGTCTATGATCACCCAAATAGAATCACGAACCCTGGATGAATGTGGAAGTCCTATCATGAAGTCTATGGATATCCTGTCCCACATCCAATATGGGACCTCTAAAGGCTGAACTAAGCCTGCTGGTTCCTGATGCTCCGCCTTCACTTACTAAGACATGAGGCACCAAGAGAGAGACTCTGCAACTGTTTTCTTCATTCCCAGCCACCAGTGCAATCTTCAGAGATTCTATTAAATATTTTTCACTCATGGATGTACCGCTAGAGTGGATGTGTGGAACTCCCACAACACTTCCTTCTGAAGTGACACTGGTACCACGGTACTTCATCAGAAAAGGATTATGTGCTCTCCACCTTCATAAAGTCCACCAGGTTCTTGCCCTGAGGATATCTAAACATGTTGAGACTCGCAGTCAGTGTTCCCAGGCTACGCCTATCTAAATCACTAAATAAGTTGGGGAGTGACTGTAAGAGACTGGAGAAAAACTTCTCCATCTTGATCTACAAAGGATATCTGCAAAGCATCCAACTGCTCTGTCACTTCACCTTACAGCTGTATACCAAATCTTTGCTGAGTGTATCTGCTACCAAGTTCCCCTTCCCAAAATTATAGACTATCTTAAAGTCATAGACCTTGAGGAACTCTAGCCAACACTACTGCCTCGGGTTCATGCCCTTTTGAGAGAAGATATACCAAAGACTCATGTGGTCTGAGTAGACTATAAAAAGTTTTCCAATAAAGTAATGTCACCAAATCTTCAAGGAAAAGACCACTACTACTAACTCCAGGTCATGGGTAGTGTAGTTATACTCATTTTGTCTCAGCAATCGAGAAACATATGAAATAAATGCTTTCTCTTGCATCAAGACACATTTGATCTTGGTCCCTTATGCGTCGTAGTATACTACGTTCCCAACACCCTCCTTTTGAAGCCTCGTGATGGGGGCACTAGTCAGCCTATTCCTCAGCTCCTGAAAACTCCACCAGCATCTCTTCTACCACACAAAGGGTTTCCCCTTCTTCGTCAAGGCTGATAATGTTGTGGAAACTCTAGAGAAATATGGCACAAACCTCAAGTAGTATCCCACCAAACCCAGGAAACTCTGTACTTCCGTCACACTCCTGGGTGGCTCCCAAGCAAGTACCACCTCAATCATTTTTGGATCCCCTGCAACTCTGGCCTCAAAGATGACATGTCCCAGGAAGTTAACCTCTCTGATGATGAACTGTAACTTCGAGAGAATACCATAAAGCTAGTGTTCTCAGAGTGTATCTAGAACTATTTTCAAATGATAGGACTTATCCTCCTCGATAGCCGAGTAGATCATAATATCATTGATGAAGACTACTATAAAGCGATCAAGGTATGGCTAAAATATCTTGTTCATGAGTCCCATGAACAGTGTTGGAGAATTGTTCATGCTGAATGGCATAACCCATAACTCATAGTGGCTATACCGACATCTAATAGCCATCTTCTGCACATCCTCATCTTGTACTCTGAGTTGGTGATAACCTGACCTGAGGTCTATCTTCGAGAACCACCGTGCTCTCTTCAGCTGATCATAGAGGTAACCAATCCTCGGGAGTGGGTACTTGTTCTTCACAATAACTTGGTTTAGGTTCCAATAGTCAACACAATGTCTCAAGATCCCATATGCCTTCTTAACAAACAAAATCGGGGCCACCCTAGGAGAAACACTAGTCCAGATGAATCCCTTCCCCTACAAGTCTTCTAGTGGTACCCACAGCTCACAAAGCTTGGCGGGAGCCTTCTGATACACTGGTGTAGATATCGATGTTGTCCCAAGGTACAAGTCAATGTAAATGTCCACCACTCTTCATGGAGGCAGACCTATAACATCATTAGAGAAGACATCTACTTACTGGTCCACCACTAGAGGATAATTCAGACTCTCCACATAAACTGCTCTGAGGGTATAGAAAGCCAACTGATGAGTGATCATTTGCACTCTCCTCCGGGTATGTTCTTCCTATGCTGCAAAAGACGATGTTCTTGCCAATGAAGGTGAAAATTGTCCCATAATCATGGATACACCGCACTTTTTCCTAATATAGTCAATATGAGAATATAATGTAGATAACTAGTTCATACACAAGACGATGTCATAAGGCCTCTATGCTGCTACTTGGAGATCCCAGCCAAAGCACTCGCCTACTAGAGTAAGCTCACACTGCCAGAACTAGTGTGTAGTCATCCAATTCTCTTCCATAGGAGTCTCTTTCTTTAATGATCGAGCCAATGACTCTGTCAGAATCTCTAAGCTCCAAACGAGGGAAGTTGAAATAAAAGAATTACTGGAACCAATGTCTATAAGTGCTACATCTAAGGTGGAGTAGACATAGATCATACCTCATATCATCTCTGGAGAACCGTGATCATAGGCCTCATCTGCCTTATGATGATCTCTTCCTTGTCCACCTACTCCCTATTTTCAGGGTGGACCACCTGGTGGTGGTTGTAGTAATATCTTGAATCCTCCCCCACTACTAGCTGCACGACTAGCTCCTCTACCACGTTTTCCTGCTCCCTACGGACCTCCTCGGTCGAAACTATGTCTCTGCCTAGGTGGTCCTTTGAACATTTAAATATCATCGGTACGGAAAGTCGAGAAGTCTTGAGCCATGTGACCCCACCTGCCACATGCGTAACACGACTTGATCCTCACATGACTAGCTATGTCTCGGGTGCCCTGCACAACCAACCCTAAATCCTGCAGTCATCCACCTATAAGTTTGGTCCTCTTGGACCTCTGTGAAATCTGTCTACTTTAAGCTAAATAATACTCCTCTATGTGATGCCCGGTGGTGGGTGTTGATATTGGTGACTCCTCAAGAAAAAAACTCTCCACTAATAGGGATCGCTCTAACGCCCCCTCCTGTGTCGGGATACTGATAGAAACCATCTAAGCCCTGATCTCTCGCCTGATTCCCTGCTCAAAGGTCTGGGCCTTGAAGAATGCGTCACGCACCATATCAGTGTGATAGCGCGAGAGGTCGTTGAACCTTGCTGTGTACTGAGCCACAGTCAAACTGCCCTGCTGCAGATAAAGAAGCTCTTTTATGCGCACTACATGAAGGGTCACTGGAACAAACTCTGACCAAAATAGACTCTCAATGTCTTCCCATAGAAGTTTCACCTCATCTTGAACCCGGAGCATCATGCTCCACTGTGTACCTACTGATTCCTATAGAAGATAGGCGTCAAGGGTCACTGTGAGATTAGCTAGTGTCCCCACAAGTCAGAATAATCTCACCACGACCTCCATCCAATCATCAGCCACCCGTGGGTCTATATCACCCCTGAACCAAGGTTTCCACTAGCACTGGAACTTGGGCAACATGATCAAGAATTGTGCACCCTCTACTACTAGGGCCGGTGGCATCGGTGGCCCAACGGTTAATGGTACCATTGGTGCCTCTTCTGGTGCCCCTACTAATAAAGGGCCCTGTACCAAGACCACGTCACTCGGAGGGCTATCATCACGTACAATACCCAGAACCCTAGCTAGATGTCCACATGGAAGCACTCTCTGATACATATTTGTCCCGACCCATTCCCTCAAAGCCCGTGTCATGACTACCCAAGACCGTCTTTCATAGGCCAGGGGCTGGCGACTAGAACCAAAAGGTGTATTCCCTAAAACTGGGAAGGCATTGCATTTATAACCTATAAACTCACACAACTAAGAACAAAGTAGGATACTAGAATAATGTAAAACTATATAGTACACAAGGTGTGTACAGAAAGAAAAAGGGTCCAAAATAGAAGCCCAACTGGGAAGTACAAGAAAACTGGGAAGTACATGTAAACTGGAAAAACTCATGTGAACACCTACCAAGGATCCTACCTGAAGGGTTGGTACAACTCTCTAACGGTCGCCACTGTTGTACACATCATCTAATGTCCACCTCCGTGTTACCTTCATCCCTGTTACCCTCAGCCTTGATCAATTTTGTCCGTCGTCTTCACCAAACACAACAAGGTGCAAGGGTTTCCCGTGAATGGATGAGTATAACGGTAGTCAGTAGGGACCCCGAGACCCTCGAAGGTCTCACAAAATCCAAAAAGGATAAAAAAGCATGAAAAAAATAAAAACCCTACATAGGTATATGCCCATACATATACCTATGTTTTCAAGTAATCACATCTCAATAATGAGGAAACACGGGGCCCAACTCAAAAGCCCAAAGCTCAACTTTCCCACGAAGGAAAGAATACCACGAATGTAAGTACCACCAATGTAATGCCACACAGAAGAATATCACAAAGGAATCCCAATGAAGGTAAGTACAAACAATGTAACACCACATAGAATAATACCACAAAGGTATCACCATGATGGTATGAATCACAATGGAATGCCATATAGATGGTTACCACACAGGAAATGACTTAGTTAACATCAGGTATAACTTAGGTACAGAAGTAAAGATGATTAGATGTAACTACTGAATCGTCTTACTCGGTTAAGAGGATGACCCACATTGGATCCTAAATCATTAGAACCACATAGGATTCTATATTAGTCACATGTGGATTCCCTAGAGTGGTCCAAGTAGGACTCATGAACATATACCCATGTAGGATCCCAAAGCACATACCCATATAGGATCCCTTTGTCAAGTTACTGCCAGCCACATGGTTCCCATATTATGCTCGCTTGATTCCAGGAGGGTCTTATCTTCAAGCCACAGATTTATATTCAAAATTCCACGAAGTCCCATGATGAATTATACCAAAGGACCGCCACATGATATGGGTCTCAACGCAACAAACAATGTGTCAATCGGACGCCCAGTCTGTAAGTTATTGGCCTTTTAGTCCCGAGGGACCAGTAGGATTCTTTTTCGACCGAACCCAGCCATACCAAAACATTATCCAAAATTCAAATGGGTATACCAAAACTACTATCTCAATCCATGTTTTCTGGCGTTGCAAATAGTTCGTCATACAGATGCCTTTAGCTCATGTTATGGCTGAAAGAGCGAAAAGGGTTGATGTTGGTCCGGGTCCGGTCTGACCCGGCCCGGCCTGGGTCCGACCCTGGGTTCGACCTTGCCTGCCGGCACGGCCCAACCTGCGGTGGGGCCCATAATGGTTGGCCCGCTACGAGCGGCCCACGGCTAGCCGACCGGGCATCCCTCCTCCACGGTGCGATCGCGCACCACGCCACCGTCGGTGTCCGGCAGCGAGTAGGCCACCCTCCTTCACGGCTACTACCTCGTATCGTGTCTCCTGTGTGCCGGCGATGTGGACGCGCGCCACCGCCTCCCCATCATGAAGATAGTTGTGGGCTGACCACTGCCTCCTCCTTGCCGTGGCCGATGGGCCACAACCCTCCACCAGCGGCACAGTTGCGCAGTCACCTTCTTCGCGACCGACCAGTGTGGTCGCCGCCACTCCCTTGTCTTACCGGTGCCTGTCTCCGGTACCAGTCACCATCCATCTCCATTACAATTAACACATAAAAAACCACAACGGTTTTGGAGTGGCTGAGCCATGTTCATTTGGCCCGAGAAGCAGCAACCAGCTCAAGGGGTGATATTCAACATAAAAGAAATTAACGAAGATCAATCAAATCACACACCTACCTTGTCGTTCATTGGAGGATTTGAGAGGTAGAAGATGGATTCGTTGATGAAAGTCGGCATTTTCTGCTTCCCTAAAGTGATTCCGATCTGGGCTTGGGGTTAGTTCCTCATTCTTCATTGGAGAGGGATTTCTTCGTGGGAGGAAGAGTTTCTCCAAAGCTCTCCCCTTTTCCAACGATTTCCCCAAGGAAATGAGGAGTCAATAAGTTAAAATAGTTTTATCAAATTAATTTACACTGTCATAATTAATGTTGGCACAAATAAATGCAACAATTAATTAATTGTAAAGGTGAGAGGTTTTCCCCCATTAAGAGGGGTTCAGGTGGTCCCCACCACCATAAATTCCAATTTGGAGGTTTTTCTAGCTCGGGTTGTCCCGACCTCCATAATTTCAAAAAAGTGGTTTCAAAAGAAAAATAAAATGTTAATTATTTTAGTTTTCTTCTTCCACGAAAAAGTGAAAAAATATCTCTCCACCCACAACCTACAGTGGTTGAGGTGAAGGTCTCTTTAAACGAATATTGGTGCTGCGAGTTCAACAATGTCGTCAGATTTCAATTCCGAGCACCGGTTCAAAATTTATAAAAAACAGGTCGCACATTTATAGAATGTACTTAAAAAAAGTTCATAAATTCATTTAGGGCACTCTAGGCTTCGGAATCATCCGCTATCAATTTTTACGGACTCGTAAAATTCTCATATAAATAATAAAAAATTTATATGGAATTTCTGGGTCTTTACAATTGTCTTAAATAATAAATTTGGTAAAAAATAAAGTTTACATAGTTATGAATTATAAATTATTATAATAAATTATATTGAATCCATATTTCTGAATTCAAATCAGATATTTGGGAAAAATTAATTGAAAATTAAACCCGTAGACATGTCATGGTATCTAGTTTTTAAAGTGAAAAAAATAATAAGTTTTCAAAGTTTTTGTATACTCTTTTAATATTAAATTGATTACAATGACATAAATTAGAATAAAAGTTCAATAAAAATATATTTATACTCTAAAACAAATTTAATATATAATTTAACATTATAAATAAATTAAATGAAAAAGGAAGTTCTTAATTAAAATTCAGTATTTTTCACTATTAATCAAAAAATAAATCTTTTCAGAAACGTCCTAAAAAGCATCCAAAAATAATTTTTATATTCCAATTTCCAAAATTATGTTTATTTTTTTAAGTATAATTTAGTCTAGTTTCATAAATTATTATAAAATAAGTTCACCATTAAAAGGCAGTAAAATAACTTTTTTAGAAAATACATTTTAATACATAAATTTGGATTTATTCCTATCTCTTTACAATAAAACACATAATTGATGTTAAATATTTCATTTAATATAAAATATATATATTTAATTTTAGTCATTCGTAATTGTTTTTGTTTTTTATAGAGATAAAATGTGTACATATGTACAAAAATAAAATTTCAGAAAAGGAATTTATTTATTTTTAAATAGTTCATAATTTAATTTTTAATTAATAATTTACCAATGAATTTATTTTATAAACAATCATATACCATATTTTACAAATTTAGTTAATAATTTTTATTCCATCCATACCAATTTATATATGATAAATATAATACTATTTTAAAAATTTGTCATGTTATCATTTAAACAAGTTGTTGCTTATAACACAAGATAAGCTTGGTGCTGCATATAACAACATCTAAACTCATTTTTTTATGTAGTGACATATTAACTTGGTTTTTCATATAAATAAATCTTAAAATAGTGTAGCATTCAATTTGAGAAATAAAATAATTTTAACTTGATAAAAAAATTAATTCATTAAAACTGAAGATTTAATATTTTACCCCATTAAAATGAATTTCTCCCTCGAAATTCATCTTCATCATTGAAGTATTAATAGTTTAATTTATCTTTCATAGAAATCCATATTGTAAAAATTTATAATAATAATCCATCTAAAAATGAATTTTGGAAGGATAATGATTACACAATATAACTCATAACTAGGTTTCAACATGATAACATTAGTGGGAAGTAATGATATACACATGGAAGAAATGAATAAATAATTACAGATAATGATATATATCACTAGTCATAATAAATTGGGAGATTTAAATAAAGTTATTATAAGGCCCCAGCCTTAAACATTACTTAATCTTGAGTTACTTCAAGAATACACGTTGAGGATCTTTTCAGGTTTAGAGTTTTAGAGAATTAGATTATAAAACATGCATTACATTCCACATTTAAACAAAGTGGTTACATAAAATATAGTACTCATTTTCCCCATCAACGGAAACATATTTAAAATAAAACATGGATTCTTTCTTGACACTTCTGTGACACTATCATCACATTATGTACCTTTCCCGTGACCTGTGAAAAACATTTCAAAAACCTGGGATGAGCATAAAAGGCTCAGTAAGGGATATAAAAGTACGAAATGAAAACATTAGACCATGTATGAAATCATACATTACACATAAAACATAATCACTTTAACATAGCTCATCAAATAACGAATAAATCATAGAAATCATAAGACATAGAGGTAACTTGAGGCATTCATAACATTCTTATGTAGGGAGTAACCCTCATGGTTACGTTTGGAATACCCATCACAATATATTCCCTAAATCACTTCGGGGAAACCATAACGTTTAACTCCTTCACGTTACCCAATGCATTGGAGAGCTATATCGGGCTCAATTCCCTTGTTCCTCATGGAACCACCCCTCGTCATAATAATGCTCAAGAACCATAACATAATCGTATCACATAAAACATGCATAAAGGAAACATAACATTTCCACATTTCAATCACAAGATATCAATA
Organism: Viscum album; assembly: GCA_963277665.1. Classification (NCBI taxonomy): domain Eukaryota; kingdom Viridiplantae; phylum Streptophyta; class Magnoliopsida; order Santalales; family Viscaceae; genus Viscum; species Viscum album. Next base: position 2,082,363,225 of record OY728146.1, read on the forward strand.
CAACACATTGATATAATAAAAACATTATGAAAACCATTTTCAATACCAAAATAGATGAAAAGTAAAACATGGTATTTATTTTTCATTTTTTAAAAAAGTTATGGCTTGTAGAGGAAGCCGAAACTCAAATAATGGTCACGGCAGTGGAGAATTCGTTGTCGCCGCATACGCACGACAAAAAAAATTCCTTTTGTTGTTTAGTAAAACGCTTCGTATAAAAAATATTCCTTTTGAATAAACATAAAAGTAAAAGGGGTTTATACACCTTATAAAAGAAAGTTGTGTATAAAACAAAATATGCCTCAATGAAAGGAGATTGAGACGAAGTCCCATACCTCGGGTCTGACTTGACTCGATCATTCTTTAATGTCCGGAATAATAAAATTGAGTTAATTAATACTTGCTTAAGAACATTTTTCAGGATTATTATTCCTTTTATATCACTTATTACCATGTTATGAACACTATGTAATTATTTAAGTTAATAATGGTCGTTTTGTCGATCATTGGTACTTGAGTCAAAAATAAACTATTTATAATTACAAGTTGTTCATGGGGTAAAATATCCATTACATCCAGAATTATATTCATTATTTAGATATCATATATATCATATATATCCAGTATATGCATGAATTTATAATATTACATAACATTTAGAGGTAAGAAATGAAATGCACCGTTCATGGAGACGATAAGCCGTACGTACGCATAAACGCTACTTTCATTTCTATTTCTTATTTAATGGAATGAAATCATAATGACATAAAGATATATTATAATTCCAGTATAATATCATATATAATATCATTAACTCTATCCTTTATACGTCCCACATATGGCATTAACGAATCAAATCACTTTGAGGGGGCGGTAGTCTGCACTTCCTAAAATGAAGATATCGCGTTTACCCATAATGGAAACCATACAGGTAAGAAATAAATGAAAACTACATAATATTAAGGAAAACATAAACATATTATATATCATATATAAATATAGTGACATGTTAATGGACACCTTTGAAGGTGTTAGAAGAATATTGAACAATCATCGTTTCGGGAGGTAGAAATTCGCCATCCACAGAAGCAGTAAGCTCTTTAACCATTAGATGTAGGTGTGTGTAAGTGTAGCTCGAATACTTCTTATAAAAACATCCTAGTATATGGAAGATACTGGATTTGTTACAAAATAAATGAATAAAAAGAGTTTCAGGGGTTGGAGAAGCAAAATAAAACAAAAGAGCATTAGAGAAGACTTTACCTTTGAATCGGGTAACTTTTCTTGGTTTGAACCAAATGGGTTTCTTAAAGAGATTTCTTCCTAAGGTAAGGCTTATTGGATGAACAGAGGGATGTGGAGAGACAAAATGAGAAGATATTGGCCGAGGAAAAGGCTTTATAGGTGTGGGTAAGGAGGTAGATGTGGGGGCCTTTTATAAGAGGAGAGGAGGGGCACTCTTGGAAATGTATAAAATATTACTTTATTTTCAAATGATTTTCAGATTTTAAAGGTCCCGCATTGATGTATGTCGAGGTTAAGGTGTTAAGGGTTCAAAATTCACCCATCCAATAGGTTTTTGACATGTGTAGGTCTTAGATTTTACATTATCTTTTCATTCTATTTAAATTGTTAAATAATGAGGTAATCGCTGCATCATCATGGTCTCATATATAATTTAATTTATTTAATGTCTAAAAATTATAAAATAACTACTATAATGTAAGAAATTGTTTTAGATTTCCAATGACTATTTATAGTCCAAGATATCATTTATTTAGACAAAATTAAAAAAAACTTACTCAGGTGATACATTCTTTGTAATATTTATTTTCTTTAAAAAAATAAAAAGATAAAAAGTCAGTATCACACAAAAGTGATTCCATGGGGTCCCCATGTTTGGCGCAAGACAACCCATGGTCGGCCATGACAAAAAAAGTAGTATTAGGACACATTTTGGTGTCATTGTTTTATTATTATGATATTATTTTATTATCCTTAACTACCCAATTACTAATTAATCAAGATAATTAACGATAATTACTGTCGTTACTATTCACAAAGTCCAAAAACAAAAGAGTCTTAATTACATAATTTGGACCTTATGATTCCAAATATGGAATCCATTTTACCAAATTACAAAAACATAAATTGAAATAATTAATTTAAAAATAATTCCCGTTGTCAAAACAAATAGCGGTTTTTTTGGAACAATATCTATGAAAAGTTTGGCATTAGTTTATGCCAAATTCCAAAGTAAAATTAATTATAATTACCAATATTGGATTAAATGGTAAAAATATATTCTATTTACACTTTAAAACCAATTAAAAATATAATCTAACCATATAATTAAATTATATGAAAAAGCAGTTTTGATGTAAAATGTAGTATTTTTTACTATTCATTAAAAAATGAACATTTTTAGAAAAATACCAAAAAATCATCCAATGTAAATTTCAATGTCCCAATCATAAATAATAAGTATATTTTTACAAATAGAGATTATAACATTGTCAAAATATTGATTAAAAAAGGATCGCCATCAAAAGGCGGTAAAACAATCTTTTAAAAATATTAGAGAATTTTATGCTTATGTTGGATTTATTCCCATTTTGAGCCTCTAAGACACTATCTAACACATAAATAGACATAGATAAGAATATATATTAATTATTTCTTACTTGGGATGTTACATCCATCCCCCTTTAGAAAATTGTGTCCCCACAATTTATTTACTTAACAAATAAGTGGGGGTATTTTTCCCTTATTGCATTTTCAGATTCCCATGTTGCCTCTTCACTCATGTGGTTTTTCCACAAAAAATTTTCATGATGAATCACCTTATTCCGCAACACTTTCTCCCGGTGGTTAAGAATCTAGACCGGTTATTCCTCATAAGATAGATTCTCTTCCAGCTGAACCACCTCTCGACTCAAAACATGAGATTGATCTGGCATGTACTTCCTTAACATTGAAACATGAAAAACATTGTGTACCAGAGATAAACTCGGAGGTAAAGCCACTCGATATGCAATGGATCCAACTCTCTCTAGAATTTCATACGGTCCAATGAACCTTGGACTCATCTTTCCTTTCTTACCAAATCGCATCACACTTTTCCATGGTGATACTTTGAGAAAAACATGATCACCTACCTCAAAAGAGAGATCCTCCCTCCTGTTGTCTGCATAACTCTTCTGCCTACTCTGAGCTATTCTCATGTGTTTCTGTATCAAATTAACTTTTTCTGCCAACTCTTCTACCAATTTCGGTCCCATCAACTTCCTTTCACCCACTTCATCCTAGAAAGCTAGAGTTCGACACCGCTTCCTATATAATACCTCAAATGGTGCCATCTGTATACTAGAATGAAAACTATTATTATAAGAAAACTCAACCAAAGAAAGATGTTGGTCCCAACTTCCCTGATAATCCATCGAACAAGCACGTAGCATATCCTCCAATGTTTGAATTGTTCATTCTGACTGCCCATGTGATTGAGGATGAAAAGCCGTACTAAAATTTAATTCAGTACCCAATGACTTTTGAAGGCCTTTCCAAAAGTTAGAAGTGAACCTGGGATCACGGTCAGATACAATGGAGAGAGGAACTCCATGTAACCTGAATATCTCTTTAAGATACAAATGGGAAAGTTGATCTAGGGAAAAAGTATCTCATATAGCAAGGAAATGAGAATATTTAGTCACACAATCAACAATAACCCAGATTGCATTATTACCTTGAGGTGTCTTCAGAAATCCCACAACAAAGTCCATGGATATATTCTCCCATTTCCACTCTGGCACTGGTAAAGGATGAAGCATCCCTTTTGGTAACTGCCACTCTGCTTTAACCTATTTACAAGTCAAACACTTCACAATAAAATCAACAATGTCTCTTTTCATTCTTCCCCACTAGTAACACTCCTGAAGATCTCTATACATCATAGTACTGCCTGGATGAACTGAAAATGGAGAACTATGAGCTTCACATAACAACTCTCTCTTTAATTGTGAATCAAAAGGCACACAAAATCTCTTCCCAAATCTCAAAACACAATCATTATCAATGTTGAATTCAGGCAACATACCCTTCTGAACCAGCTCTACCTTTTTCTACAACTCGCTGTCTTGCTTCTGTACTTGCTTAATTCTGTCTGATAGAGAAGATTTCACTTATACCTGAAACAAAACAGAAGGACATCCTACACCAACAAATTATTTGCAAAAGTTCATCAAATCCTTAACCAAAGGATCACATTCCAAACACAACATTGTTAATGAAGCATTACTTTTACGACTCAAAGCATAATCCACTTTATTTGATTTTCCAGGATGGTAATGAATTGTACAATCATAATCCTTAATTAATTCTAGCCATGTCCTCTGTCTCATGTTCAATTCTTTCTGATTGAATATATAATTTAAACTTTTTTGATCAGTATATATTTCAAACATTACACCATACAAATTATGCCTCCAAAATTTTTAAGCGAAAACAACCGTAGCTAATTCCAAATCATGTGTAGGGTAATTTACCTCATGAGTTTTCAATTGTCATGAAGCATAAGCAATTACCTGATCATTCTGTATTAGGATGCAACCAAGTCCTTTCAATGAAGCATCATTGTAGATAACAAACTCACCATTCCTGGAAGGCAGTTCCAAAACTGGAGTATTCACCAATCTTCTTTTCAGTTCCTAAAAACAATCATCACATTCTTTTGTCCAGATTAACTTAACACCCTTCCGAGTTAGCTTAGTCATTGGACTAGATAACCGTGAAAAATTTCTAACAAACCTTCGGTAATAGCCTGCCAAACCAAGGAAGCTATGAATTTTAGTTACATTTCTGGTTCTTGGCCATTCTTCAACAACCTTTGATTTTGCAGGATCAACTGTTATCCCATCTTTAGAAACAATGTGACCAAGGAAAGAAATTTGTTGCAACCAAAACTCACACTTTCTGAATTTCCCATAAAATTTCATTTCTTTTGTGGTTTTCACAATAGCCATTAAATGTATTTCATGCCCCTCTTTACTTTTATAAAACACCAAAATATCATCAATGAAAAAACCCACAAACTTATCCAAGAACTCATAGAAAATTCTATTCATAAGATCCATGAATACAACAGTTGCATTGGTTAGCACAAAAGGCGTTACTAAAAATTCATAATGGCCATATCTTGTACGAAACAGTGTCTTTGGAACATCTACTTCCTTTACCTTCAACCGATGGTACCCCTATCTCAGGCCAATCGTTGAAAAATACTGATCTCCCTGGAGCTGATCAAACAAATCATCGATATAAGGCAATGGATTTTTGTTCTTAACATTGATGTTATTCAAGGCTCTATAATCAATGAAAAGTCACATAGAACCATCTATCTTTTTAAAAAATAAAATAGGATCACCCCATGGTGATGCGCTAGGTCGAATGAAACCTTTATCTAATAAATCTTGTAATTGCTCCTTCAACTCTAAAAGTTCAATTTGAGCCATTCAATAAAGGGGTTTTGAAATTGGCTTAGCATCAGGAACTAAGTCAACGGTAATATCAACATCCCAATCTAGTATTATTCCAGGAAACTCATCAGGAAAAACATCAGGATACTCATTTACCACTGGCACATCATTAATCTGAAGAGTTCCCTTGTTTTCAACAATATGTGCAAGGTAACATTCATTTCCATCTTTTACAAGTTTCTCGGCCTCTTGATATGTTATTAACTGTAAGGGATCATTCTTGTACCCAAACTGAAATTATTTCTGAAAAAAAAAATTATTCAGCTCTACAATAAATCTTAGCATGGTAAAGAGAGATCCAATCCATACCCAACATAACATCAAACTCTACTAGAGGTAAAATAATAAGGTTTTCAAGTAAGTTCTTTCCATGGACAAGGATAAGAAGATTCCTATAAATTATTTTTGCCTCAACATTTCCCCCCAGGTGTTTTTACCACAAGTTCAGGAGTCAATTCTTGAGATGATATTCCCATTTTACTAGAAAAGATTTCAGAGATGAAGGAATGTGTAGACCCCGAATCAAACAACACACTAGAATAATCTGAAAAAACAAACAAAGTACCTAATACCACTTCATTTGATGGCCCAACATTTGCTGAAGTAGTTGAAAAGGATTTCACCACCCCTTTCTGCTTGTAGTCTAACTGCATCCCATCACTCGAGCTCTTTGTCGGACACTTGTTTTCATAGTGACCCATCTCATTTCACTTGAAAAATAATACTAACTATAAATCAAATTTGGTCCTACCATCACTTTGATCTTTTTCTATGCAATCACGAGCCTTATGTCCCATCTTACCACATCGGTAGCACTTTCCATAATTCATAAGACATTCCCCAACATGCCTTTTACCACATTTATCACAAACTGGAAACTTAGTTTTCTTACCATCAGACCTTTTTGATGAATTCTTCCCTTTCTCCTGCCACCTCGGTCTCTTCTTCTATTGGTTGTTATAGAACACTTAATCATCAGAAAAATCCATTTCCACCTTCTCTGAACATCAAACAAGATTTTCAAAACATTTGAACTCACGAGAAGCCAATTCCCTTTGATATTTTGGCTTTAATCCAGAGTAAAAACGATTGATTTTACTATCAAGGTCTCGGATAAAATTTGGGGCATACCTTGCCAATCGAGTGAACCTTTCTTCATAAGCATCCACTGAGTCGTCCTCTTACCTCAATTCTAAGAATTTTTTTTCCATCCTAAGTCAAAATGCCTTTGGAAAATACTTCTCAAGAAACATACCTTTGAATTCATCCCAGTCGAGAGCATCAATATCATCAGCGTCCCTGATATTTTTAACCATCGACCGCCACAAATATGCTTCACCCTCCAAACGGTAAATAGAAAGGCTAACCTTCTGATTGTCTGAACACCCCATGACATCAAAAATCTTCTCCAGTGCTTTAATCCACCCTTCAGCTAGCACATGGTCAGATGATCCTCTGAATGATGGGGGATATTGCCTCATGAAATGTTCCACCACTGACATGTTCCTCTGCGGTTGATCTGGATGATCTCGTGCATGGATACTTCCACCATTTATCGCTTGAGTCAACTGTTCCATTACTGCAACAAACTATTTAGTTCCAATTCCGACCATCTTAGGATGCTTATTCAGAAGGTTATTTCCTTCTTTATTCCATCCTAGCATGGCTTCCCTATTTCCTCTACGGAAAACCATTCTGAACAAACATGTATTAGAATAAGCAACATTGTAATCTTCAAATGTCATATCATTTCAATTTGACCATAAACAAAATATTTTTGGATAATCATTTAATTAGAATTCTAACTCATAAAGTTATCTGAACCGACCACTGATACCAATTATAAGGCCCCAGCCTTAAACTTTACTTAATCTTGAGTTACTTCAAGAATACATGTTGATGATCTTTTCAGGTTTAGAGTTTTAGAGAATTAGATAATAAAACATGCATTAAATTCCACATTTAAACAAAGTGCTTACATAAAAGATTGTACTTATTTAACACATAAAAGGAAACATATTTAAAATAAAACATGGATTCTTTCTTGACACTTCCTTGACACTATCATCACATCATTTACCTTTCCCTTGACATGTGAAAAACATTTCAAAAACTCGGGATGAGCATAAAAAGCTCAGTAAGGGATATAAAAGTACGAAATGAAAACATTTTCCCATGTATGATATTATACATTACTCATAAAACATAATCACTTTAACATACCTCATCAAATCATTAATAAATCATAGAAATCATAAGAAATAAAGGTAACTTGAGGCATTCATAACATTCTTACGTAGGGAGTAACCCTCATGGTTACGTTTGGAATACCCATCACAGTATATTCCCTAAATCTCTCTGGATTAACCTTAATGTTTAACTCCTTCACGTTAATCAATGAATTGGAGAGCTATATCGGGATCACCCTCCCTTAGTTTATCACGGAACCACCCGTCTTCATAACAATGCCCAAGAACCGTAACATAATCGTATCACATAAAAGATGAAAAAAGGAAACATAACATTTCTACATTTCTATCACAAGATATCAATACAACACATTGATATAATAAAAACATTATAAAAACCATTTTCAATACCAAAATAAAAAAAAAGTAAAACATGGTATTTATATTTCATTTAAAAAAAAGTTATGTCTTGTAGAGGAAGCCGAAACTCAAATAATGGTCATGGTCGTGGAGAAGTCGTTGTCGCCGCATACGTACGACAAAAAAAACATTCCTTTTGTCGTTTAGTAAAACATTTCTTATAAAACAAATTCCTTTTGAATAAACATAATAGAAAAAGGGGTTTATACACCGTATAAGAGAAAGTTTTGTATAAAACAAAATATGCCTTAATGAAAGGAGATTGAGACGGAGTTCCATACCTCAGGTCCGACTTGACTCGATCATTCTTTAACGTCCTGAATAATAAACTTGAGTTAATTTCTACTTGCATAAGAACATTTTTCAAGTTCATTATTACTTTTATATCACTTATTACCATGTTATGAACAATATGTAATTATTTAAGTTAATAATGGTCGTTTTGTCGATCATTGGTACTTGAGTCAAAAATAAACTCTTTATAATTACAAGTTGTTCACGGGGTAAAATATCCATTATATCGAGAGTTATATTCATTATGAAGATATCATATATATCATATATATACATTATATACATGTATTTATAATATTACAAATCATTTAGAGTTAAGAAATGAAATACACCGTTCATGGATACGGTAAGCCGTACGTACGTATGAACACTACTTTAATTTATATTTCATATTTAATGGAATGAAATAATAATTACATAAAGATATATTATAATTACAATATAATATAATATATAATATCATTAACTCTATCCTTTATACATTCCACAGAAGGCATTAACGGATCAAATCACTTTGAGTGGGCGGTAGTCCGCACTTCCTAAAATAAAGATATCACATTTACCCATAATGGAAACCATAAAGGTATGACATAAATGAAAAATAAAGAATCTTAAAGAAAACATAATAATATTATATATCATATATAAATATATTGACATCTTAATGGCCACCTTTGAAGGTGTTAGAAGAATATTGAACAATCATCGTTTTGTGAGGCAGAAATTCGCCATCCACAGAAACAGTATGCTCTTTAACCATTAGATGTAGGTGTGTGTAAGTGTAGCTCAAATAAATATTATAAAAAAATCCTAGTATATGGAAGATACTTGTTTTGTTACAAAATAAATGAATTAAAAGAGTTTTGTGGGTTGGAGAAGCAAAATAAAACAAAATAGCATTAGAGAAGACTTTACCTTTGAATCGGGTAACTCCTCTTGGTTTGAACCAAAAGAGTTTGTTGAAAAGCTTTCTGCCTAAGGTAAAGATCCTAGGACTAATAGAAGGATTTGCAGAGAGAAAATGAGCAGATCATGGCCGATCCAAAGGCTTGAGAGGTGTGGGTAAGGAGGTAGAGGTTTGGGCCTTTTATAAGAGGAGAGGAGGGGCACTCTTGGAAAGTTATAAAATGTTACTTTATTTTCAAAAGATTTTCGGATTTTAAAGGTCCCACATTGATGTATTTCGATGGTAAGGTGATAATGGTTTGAAATACAACCATAAAATAGGTTTTTTACATGTTTAGGTCTTAGATTTTACATTATCTTTTCATTTTATTTAAATCGTTAAATAATGAGGTAATCACTGCATCATCATGGTCTCATATATAATTTCAAAACAATTAATGTCTAAAAATTATAAAAAAAATACTATGATGTAGGAAATATTTTTATCTTTTAATTAACTATTTATTGTCTAAAAGATCATTTATTTAGACAAAATTAAAATTTTTTTACACAGGTGATACATTCTTTGTTATATTTACTTTCTTTAAAAAAAATAAAAAGATAAAAAGTCATTATTACACAAAAGTGATTCAATGGGGTTCCCAAGTTTGGAAAAAGGCATCCCATGGTCGGCCATGACACAAACAGTAGTATTAGGACACATGTTGGTGTCATTGTTTTATTATTATGATATTATTTTATTATCATTAACTACCTGATTACTAATTAATCAAGATAATTATTGATAATTACCGTTGTTACTATTCACAATGTCCAAAAACAAAAGAGTCTTAATTACATAATTTGGAACTTATGATTCCAAATATGGAATCCATTTTACCAAATTCCAAACACATAAATTTCAATAAGTAATTTAAAAATAATTCCCGTTGTCCAAATAAATAGCGGGTTTTCTTGAAACAATATCTATGAAAAGTTTGGCATTAGTTTATGCCTAATTCCAAAGTGAAATTAATTCTAATGACCACTATTGGATTAAATTGTAAAAATATATTCTATTTTAACTTCAAAACCAATTAAAAAGATAATATAACCATATAATTAAATTATATGAAAATGCAGTTTTGATGTAAGATGTAGTATTTTTAACTATTCATTAAAAAATAAACATTGTCAGAAAAAGACCAAAAAATTATCCAATGTAAATTTCACTGTCCCAATCATAAAGAATAAGTTTATTTTGACAAATATAGAGTATAAAATTGTCAAAATATTTATTTAAAAAAAGGTTCGCCATCAAAAGGCGATAAAATAATTATTTAAAAATATTAGAGAATTCTATGCTTAAGATTGGATTTATTCCCATTTTAAGCCTATAAAACACTATCTAATTCATAAATAGTCATAGATAAGAATATCTATTATTCATTAATTACTTGGGATGTTACTGTTATAGATCTAAAAACTATAAAAAATTGATTATCTATGGGACCACTCGGTTCATAAAAAATGATGGTACTAGGATAACATTTTTGTTTCAAGATCCCTTTACTAATGTTGACTAATTTTTATGAGGAGATACACTTACTTGATTTAATTATATTTCATAAGGATAATATCACCCTTCTGCTATGCCTTGATCAATTTGAACTTCATATATTACTGTAATAAATGAAGGTAGATTGTTATACTTAAAGCACTGATATATCATAAGATCCATAAATTGAATGATAGGTCATTGCATCTATATTTCATTATCAATAATGAAAAATGGTTTCAATTTTTTATCCAATATGGATAAATATTTCTAACGTTAAATAATTCATTAATCTATAAATCAACATTTAATGTTCAATATAAACCATTTCTTAAATGGTTAACCTTATAACCCTTTTAAGGGATTAAAATCTAGACATGAGAAAAAAAAGTAAATAAATTTATCAAAATCAAATTAACATTAATCCCCCATATAACATAAGGTATCTTTTTATTGTCACATACCAAAATAAACACAATTTCCCAATATTTTGATTATATTAAGTTTTGCCTTCCAAAAATTACATGTTTTCTAGAGAATATAACATTTTCATTAAATCACATTTCTATGTCTTTAGTACCATTCAACATATTCTTTCAAATCATAAACGAATATTTATACAAGAAAATATTTATATGTTTTATAATTAAGATAATACTATATTTTAATTCCAACACACAAATACATTATTTATTCTAATTAATTATCAAACAATTAACTCAACTTTATTTTCTTATTTTTTAACACATTTTTCCTTTCACAATTCATGTAGCACCTCAAAACCATAATCCTAGAGATGGTGCATTAATTCGTTACATTGAAATGATTACAAGGAATCAAATCCTGATGGACCGATCATTTTAGATGTTTTGGAAAACCATATAACATTCATGAAACCCAATTTACATTATTGATAGATGATATTTCATTACAAAATTAAAATATCACCATACTTGAAACAAATTCAAATGATTCCTCTTCATATCATGGGGAAATTAAACATAATAAGGGTGAGATCAAGTTCTCAATAAGGATAAGTAGAAAATAAGTAGTCATGAATCAATTAAAATAATTAAAATGGAAGGGTAAATAATTAAACACACATTCAATTAAAATGACTAGATAATGAATAATAAATATTGAAAGGCTGATAACTAAAACACATTCCATTTAATCAATAAAATTGTAGTGAAATGTTTACATTTTTTCATAATGAAAATCATATGGATAATAATAATTGAAATGAAGGTAATGCTTAATTTTTGTACATCATGTATCTAGAACATGATCCACTACCATAAATACCATTCACAATATAATTTATGTATATTGGTAGAAAACCAACTATTTTTCATTGAGAGAACATTAAGTGTTTTCCTCCAACATATTTTGTCTCACAATACTATCGATTCTTCAAGGGGCTTACTTAAAATAATTCCCAACCTATGTCTTTCATTTCTATAGTATTCCTCGTATATTGAATAATTGATTTAAATAATTATAAATGTTCTCTATCAATAAATATCCATATTTAATAAATAATATATATTTATCAATAATTAATTAGTGGAGGGTAAGTAAAAAAGAAGGGTTATTAACATTGATGAATGGAAAAACTTTTTATTGATCATTAAAATATTCTTGAGAAAAATAATATTTAAATGTTCCAAAAGATTATCATACCACTTTGAAACATTTTAATCAAAATGATTAAAGTAAATTAAAAAAAATTATAATATCATTAGAATAATGAGTTTCATGATATAACATGTCATATTTTTGTACATACACTATATGAATGAAACCAGGTGTATAACATTTAAATAATCTTTAATGAAATTAAATAGAGAAAAAATACCTTAATTTATGTTCAACATGTCTCATGTGTCTTTATAATAATGAATAATAAACTTTTTTTAATTATTTAAGTTATTCATAAACTTTTCTAGTTTATTATTACTTATACTTTACATATAACAATGATGAATTCAATTACTTAGAAAATTAAGTTTACATTGGGTGTTTTGACCAAATTTGGTTCATCTTTCGAAGAAGACATCGGTACGTTGACTATGGTCAAAAGGGTAAGTATATATAAAACATCCATAAATAATAATAATTAAATAATTATAATATTTATAAACAAATTACACTTTTAAAATTAATTATGAAAAATGGTTGTTAAAAATGAATCAATGTTACAATCATGGAGACGGTAGGTCATATGTATGCATGTATAACTTTCCAAATTTTCAATGATAATTATGATAATAAGGTAGGTGGAATTATGTATTTCTATATTTTTTCTTATATAATAAATAAAATTATATTTAATAACATTTACATGTATATTTAGTTCTTTATATATAAAAGGAATCAGATCACATCTTGGAAATGGTAGTCCACACATCCACGAAAAACATTATCACTTTTTTTAGTTTGTGGAAAAGATAATAAGGAAAATGATATATGATAGTTTCAAAAAGGTTATAATATAATTAATATCATATAACAGTAATTTATTTCTTATATAATTAATTAAAATCATCCTTAATATACCTCATGTAATGTGTGAATGTATCACATCTCTTTTAGGAGGCGGTAGTCCAGACGTCTGTAAACGACATTATCATATTTACATAAAATGGAACGCATAAAATCATGTGTTATATAACACATAAATAAGTTTTAAGAAAACCTAAATATCATAGATATCTTGTAAAAATATATTTCTATCATATTTTTTAACTATGATAGGTGGTAATGTAAAAAAGGAATGACATCATTTCGTAATGCGGTAGTTCCCCGTACACGAATAGTAAGTCTGTTACCCATTTGATAGAAGTATGTATAGGTGTAGATATAAAAATTAATATAATAACACACAATATATTTATTATAATTGTGTTATTATATAATAATTTAATAATTATAATTTAATAGTTTAAGAAAAAATTATACCAAAGTGATTATTGAATAATGATACCTCAATTTTAGGTAACTTATTTTGGTTTGCACAAAAGGGATCCCTTGGATTACTTTATACCAAAATTGAGAATTCTATGTTTAGTGGAGGGATGTTGGGAGACTATTCTGGGATATTTTGGATGATCCATGATGGTTTTAGAGGTTAGAGTAAGGGAAAGAGTGAATTCATTTTCATAATGGAGGGGGAGTGGAATTCTGGTAAATACCAAAAGATATACACTACATGGAGGTCTCCCCTAACTTAAGTAAATAAAAAATAAATAAATAATGTATTAAAGGGGAATTATGGTTTTAAAAAACCTCAACCACAAAAAATATGTGCATATTTAAAATTTTGTTCCCAAACTTCTATGTTTCCCAATTTTTATCATTTTAGTTTTTACTAGAGTAACTAGTTTACTAGTTTATGAAATTAAACTATTAAGAATAAATTAAAGTGAAATTTATTAAAAAATATATACCCACAGAATTATAAATATTTTATATCATTTTAAAATAATAAAACCCATATTTTTTATATTAATTTTAAAACAATCATGTGTATCCCACAAAAAACCCTACTTTAACCCAAACTTTGCTAAAAATGTTTTTTCTACCTATGGGTAAATATATTAATTATAAAAGGTCAATTGGTCCTTTTATGGACCCTAATTTATATTCATTAAAATTCAAAAATCACTTTTCTGAAGATATTTTTTATTACTTTTAAATCATTAAGTAAATATTATTTATTATAAAATGACGTTAATGTCAATTTTGAAATTATTTAATTAATTTAATTTTATTTTTTTAAAATATTTCAATTCAATAATATTAAGTTCAAAACTCTATAAAATGATGCATTCTTCTAAAAAGACAATGGAACCCAATAGTTAGTTAAATTTACTTCCCTTCTATTGTTTTTAGCATTATTTATTTTATTTATTTACCAAAAAAATAATCTATGCGTCACAGTTTCTTAAGATTTTAATTTAACTAATTCATATCTAAAAATCAACATATATTATCATGAAAAATAAACTCAACTACCTTTCAAAATAATCTTTATAAAAATAAATATACAGGTTCTTAAAGGTTCTAAATCTTTATAAAAGTTTAAGGTAAGGAAGGTTATGTTTTTCTATTTTTCATTACATAACATATTATATAGGCCAGCTTCATGGAATGGTATCCCATTAACTCATAAATATGTACCAAAAAGAGATACGTCTGAACTATTAGTATCAAATGGCTTTTGGACATGTTTGAAGGTCATTTTGGCTTTTAATTTTAGGGCTCAACCCTTTGTTAAAATTAATTTTACCTTAATCACTATAAATAAGTTTAATTACTCTCACTAATCTATTTGTCCAAAAACAAAATTGTTCATATTAAAAAATAAATATTATAATTATTACAACTATTTATGTCTTTTTTCGAAATTTAATTCATTGAAGTTGAAAAGTCAAGTTTAAATCTAATCTTGTAGACGCGGCGAGAAAGTGGATTGTTAAAGATAAAATGTTCAAAATTTCATTAAGTATTTATATCTAAACTAAATATGAAAATTAATTAAATGACATAAATTATATTAGTAGACATATAATTGATCTTTTATTATATTTAAAAAAATTTAAATTATAATTTGATGTTTATAATTATTTTGAAATAGGTAGTTTTTAACAAAAATGAAGGAATTTTCACTATTCATAAAAAATGATACTTCTCATAAAATACCAGAAAATCATCCTTAGATAATTCGGAAATAGTAAATTCAAAAATGAATTTTATTTTGACACATAATATTTATAAAAGTATCAAAATATATTTTTAAAATAAGTGTTACATTAATGGTGGTAAAACTCAGTCTTACGTAGAACAAAAGATAACATTGTGTTGTGTGTATCCTATGCTTAATAAGGTGTTGCATATAATTAAATACATAAACAAAATAAAATTTATTCTAAAATTAAAATAATGTAAAATATTGGTATGTTACATTTCATCTATAGTCTCTTCATCACCAATAATATAACCATTACTCATACCTCCTGATGGATTCTTTTAACAAGATTTCCCTTTTGGGAATATATTTTCATAATTCTCATACTTAACAATTTTAAATTATTCAACACTTGATTATATCTTAGGGAGACTATTATTTTCATCCATTTTTTTAAATTAAAATTATATTTTCCGTTTATAGTTGCATTCTTTATGTCATTTTCCAATGCAGAACATCATCTGTTCCTCTAAGACATTCACACAAGAGTTTATTTTAACATTCTCAACAGAAAGGAAACTGAATCATCTTTCCTCCATGGTTCCCATTATCAAAATTATTAGAAAACCATTTCCTTATCATCTGTGGTGAGTCCAAGAGATTATTACGGTACATGTAGTAAATTTTTTACTTTGAAAACTCATTAGGCATGATCACAACATCCTTCAATACAGCGATAATCCCTTATGACTACTCATTACAAAAATTTTCGTCACATTAAATGTTAACTTTATTCCCTCTGGTTCCCTCCATTTAATAAAACCAAAATGAATAGTGAGCGGTAGACTAATCATATGGGAAAACCACATAATTGTGAAACGTCACTTATAGGATGTCTAAATCATGACATCATCTTTAATCTATGACACATTCAGTTTAACATAGGTTATTTATAGTCATCAAATATTTAAATAATTCATGATGTTTCTTGAAGATTAAGTCCATTTGAAAATCATATATCCTGTAAGTGTCATGACAAGTGTGCAGAAAGGTCCATTATCATGCACCAGTTCCCAATCAAGTATAGTTAAATACTTTTTTTAGGTTGGTCACCCCAAGGTACATCTGTTCCATATCCACAACAACTAATAGTATCTACAAATGGATATAATTACTTCGAAACCACTTACTCTATAATTATCCAAAATTCTAGGGCATTTCTCTATAATTTAACTCATCCTTAGAATTATCTTTAGAGACAACCCTAGAGATGTCCTAAGAAATGGACCTAGGTATCTCACTAAATATTTTCCATCATATTTTCCAAATGTTTAAAAAACATTCCCTTTGATACTGACTATAATGCCATATGATTTTCATACATAAATATTTCATATTTTTAAATGAATATCCATTACATTAAAAAGAAACTTTCCCAAGGACCATAAGAGTTTAGTGTATTTGAAAATATGGAAAAATATTCTAGTCTATTTAAATATCATTAGTGGTTCCCCCAGAGATCATCCCATTTGGTACTCCTACTTAATATTTTTCTTTACGAACAGGGAAAAGTAATCATAAGAAATGGTGATCTGAGTTGTTAAGTAATGGTAAATAAATAAGTTTTTTAAGAATAATATAAAAATAAGGGTATGAAAATGTGAGAATAACTTTTCAATATCATACCCTATATATAAAATATAAAAATCCTCAGTCATTGAATAATGATTGGGAATTCATAAGACATGAGTCATAAAAAAAACATGAGTCATGAGATCATTACATTATAATAAGACATAGATATGTGAAATACAAATTAGAATAGGTAATCTTATGTCAAGACAACACACCTAGACACTCATACCATGTTATTCTTGGGCTAACCACACGTGAACCTTTTTTGGGTTTGGGATGACCTTTCATGTACCATCTTTTAGGCTTGGGATAACCACCCATGTACCATTCTTTATGATGGATAAACATATAGATGGGACTCACCAACATCCCTAGTGGGATCCCAATCCACATAGCATAATGGGTTTACTCCCCTAACCATCATAGTGGAAAAAGTCTTTTATTAATCCAATTTTACTCATCATTTTATCCAGGTCTTATTGAAATGGGTTCACCACATATTTTAGCTCAATATATTTCATGTGATATATAATTATTTACCCAATGCATTGGTGGAAGATATAGGTCCCACCATTATCATAATGAAAACTATATTGACGTGTGCCCTAATATCATAAAAATTTATCATATCATAACACATGAAATTAAATGGGTTTCATAAACATTTCATCATATATTGACTTTTGGAAACCAGACAGGTTTTATAATCATTTTATCATAGAATAACCCTTGAAATGAAGTGGTTTTCATAAGAATTTTATCATGAAATAATCCAAGGAAGACAAACTGGTTTAATAAAAAACTTTTAACATTAAATAAAAACCATTAAAATAATGAATAATAATAGTGTCCTTAGATCATATCCCCTTTAAATCATAGACTATATCAAATGATACCATCTTATATGGAGAATTAATTTAAATGATCGTTTAGAATATTTATTAAAAAAATATACCTTTTTCGAAAATCACATTAATAAATCATTTTGAAATTCATTTTCTTAGGAAATATAATTTTAAGCTTATAAATAAGGATTTAAAAATTCATTTGAAACATTTATTGGGAAAAATTATGCAACCTACTTCAATCACTCTTTTTTAAAACATAAAAAAAATTGAAAGAATTTTTATTTTAAAGTAACCATTAATAATTATTAGGTATTCTCTAAAAACCATTTAAAAATAAATTTAAAATAAAATAACTTTTCAATACTTTTCTTTGAAAAAACCATCCAAACATACAAAGGGAACTTTGGAAGTCATTTAAAACATATTTTAAAACATAATTGTTTTTTAAAATTACATTATATGAAAATAGATTAAAAAAACATTCCAAAATATTTAATTAATTATTTTTTTTGAAAAATATTCTATAAAAAATATAATTGAATTTTCAACTAATGTAGTGCTCATGTTGGGGGGTAGTGATATATAAATAAAAATAAATAATCCTTTCATATTGCTGGTAGAAGTCAAAAGATCCTTGATAGGAAAATGACCAGAATATTACATTTTAAATATATTTTTAAAATTTAAAACATCGAGAAAAATCTATTATAAAAATATTATTACAATAGTGGAACATTTATTTTTGAATTTTTTAGAAAACATTATAAGAAAAACAGATTTACGACTGAAGAGAGAAATAGAGTAAAATTTTCATAAAAACATTTTATTAATTTTATTAAGTAAAAAAGTGGGTAGAAATAGAACCACTATATTAAGATATCATTAATAACCAGACGATAATATAATTCATGATAATACATGAGTGATACATGGTAGTATTTTATCATTTGAAGCGTAATCATTAATAATCCAAATAAATGATGAGATAAATTTATTACCACTTTGTAAAACTTGAAATGTAATCCCCATGAGTTAATAACATAAAATGGAAGATACAATATCATGAGGATAAATAATTTAATGATATTACATGTAAATGTTTTTTATATACACCTCATGAAAAAATATTGATGCATTTCATAATATACATCTCAAATAAAGTAAATTGAGACCAAAAAATGTGTTCCTGATTTGTAACTTCTGAGTCGTAAAACCCATGAAAGATATACCCTCAAATGTATAGGTAAATAGGAATAAATTTTATGATAATAATGAAAAAATAAATTCATGATAATTATATACACCACATATAAAAATTGGTGGTGAATATATCACAGGTCTCGTAAAAGTAAAAACTAAGGTGGAAATAACTTACTGTCAGAGTAACTTTTGAATTGTTATCCATGTGAAATAAAAAATAAATATAAAAACAATTTTCATTATATTAAGTATATTGAAGATATATCATGTCATAGGATATTTTATACACTATAAAAAAGAGTGGGGAATATGGCATAGGTCTCTCTGTAATAAAAGTGAGACTTGAAATCCCCTTAACATAAGTATTGACTCTCACTAAAATTATTCAAAACTATTTTATAATATATGTTTGTTTATTAGAAATATATCATATAAATATATTAATATATATAATACCATATATTATTATCATATTATTTTTATTACTCATACAAACAATTCTATGTTAAAGCTACGTTTAGGTGATAACCACTTTGTTTTTCTTAAATGTTTTGATTCATTATATTTTTTGTTATATTAACATAATAATTATTTCAAAACATCCATAATGTTAATAATTATTAAAATATAATACATATTCAATATATATATATGAATTTATAATAATTTAAAAAATATATAAATAGAAAATCAAATACATCTTTCATGTAGACGGTATGTCATACATATACATGATTTTTGTTTTCATTTCCATTCCTAATTAAAAGAAATTAAAGTATATGACATATTATAATTCTATAAAATCATTTGGGTTATAAATTATACATATTTTTATTAAACCCATCAATAATTAATTACATTTAAATCACGAATGAAAGGCCTCACTTTGCAGGGTGGTAGTATTCCAAACACACAAATGACGTTATCATATTATTGGAAAATGGAAAGCATGAAGTTACATGAGATATAACAATTAACGAATCATAATAAATTCATAAATATCATAAATATAATATATAAATTGTATTTCCAACATTATTCTCAACCTTGATAGGTGGTAATGAAAATTTGAATGACAACGCTTCGTGAGGAGACTGTTCTCCATACAAACTAATGATAATTTCATAAAACAATTGATAGAGGGGTGTCTATTTTTCATTATTAAACTTAACATAAAAACATATTAGGGTATTTAATATAATTAAGTAGTTATATAAACATTATATAAAAATAATTTAATGGGTTTGAGGGAGAAATAAAACAAAATCATTCGTTGATAAACATTACCTCTTCTTCAGTTATCTCTTTTTGGTTTTCACAAAATGCCTTCATTAGTTTGACTTATACCCAAATTAAGGATTCTAGGATTTGGGTAAGGAATATGAGTACTTATTTGGATAGTTATATTTTGGTAATAATGGATTAATAGTTGTGGAGAGAGGGTAATGGGGGTGGCCTTTTATAAGGGAGGGGAGTGGAAAAAGTGTAAATTTTTAAAATATTGAATTCTACCTACATTTTATATATAGAAAAAGTGTAAAAAGTGGAATAAATTTTTTTCTTATAAATTTTAAGGTCTAAATATGTATAACCAATCGGTTTAATTCTTTGATCATTTTTACACCTTATATTCCGAGTTTATCCTCTAAATAATCTTGTTTTTAACTTAGTCATTGTAATTAATTTTCTTTGATTTCACTAATATCTTCGAAAAAAGAATTAACTGTACATATTAGAAACTAAAAATTATTATGATTCCAAATATGGAATCCATTTTCTAGGATAATTCCATAGAAGTGGAAAATTTTAATTTCAAATTAATCCAAGAGATGTGTTGAGAAACATGGTTTTTAATGCCAATAAGATCAAAATTTTAAAAAGTTATATATATAGGTTCAATATGAATTTGGTTCCAATGAACTATATTGGGTAAATATATGTAAAATTGAGCTAATTATACTAAAAAATAATTTTAAAAATAATATAAATTTATTTATATATTAAATAGAAGATAATTTTTCAATTAAAACTCAAGACTTTTCAATATTAAAAAAATGAAACTTTTCATAAATGTACCAAAACTTAAACCTGACATAATTTTCACATTAATATTTCAAAAAAAATATTTTACTAAATATAATTTTTAGAAGTGTCAAAAATTAGTTTTAAAATTAGTTCTCTATTAAAAGGAAACAAAACCACATTTTAAAAAATACATCTATGTATGGTTAAATATAGATTTATTCATTTCTATTTCATATAAAACACATAAGATATATATTAAATATTTGACAGAATATATAAAAAAAATATTTCATTAAAATCTTATATCTGAAGTGGATTGTTTAATATATTGAGATAAAAGGTGTGTGTGCATAGAAAAATACTTTTTCATAAAAGGAATTTCTTTATTTTGAAATAGTTGTTAATTTCATTTATAAATTAATTGTTACCAAAGTATTAATTTAATAAATATGAATTAATCATATTTTCATAATTAATTTAATAATTTTCATACACTATATTCCAATAGCTAGGTTACAACTATAATAACATTTTAATAACATGTCATAAATCTGTTTAAACATAGTGTTGTGTGTAACCCAAACTAATCATTGTGTTCCATGAAAATAATATAAAATCAGTGCAGTGAGTAGTGAAATATTAACTTTTTTGCTTCATATTATGAAATATTAAATTTGGCTATCGTGAAATTTAAGCCATCAAATAATTTTAATTTAATCAAAAAAATTAATTCACTAAAACTCGAGGTGTTACAAGGATTCTTAGAAAGATCATTATCTAAATTCTATTTCACAAAAAACCACCAATGAAGACTACTATGAATTGATATTAGACCTAATAAATTAAGGATTCAATTTCTCCCAAGAAAACATATGAGGTGTTCCTAACACTAAAAAACATATGTAGTAACTCAAAGTTCCTATAACAGCACTAGAAATCCATCTTTGGGATATTATTATTCACCCTCAACTAATGATACCCAAAATGTAGATCTATTAATAAAATCTAGCTAGGTACATATAACTAATCATATAAATCATCTTTCCTTGTATGAAAATAATGGTTGTTTAATATTACATGATCCAGTCACTAATAATCTAAGAATGGCCTTAGACTGCCTTTTGAGTCGTTTCATTCATCAGTCGGTCATGGTTGCGAATGCGGTATAACTTACTGGGAAAGCATTCTCTCTGTCTCTTCATCTCTTTATATTTATCTCATTAGGGTTTAATAGAACATTTTTGGGTTGATGGATATGAATGTTGTTTTGTTTAATCTCATTTATTGGTTGAGTTCGTATATCTTCTTCTTTGTCATTCTAGTTGGTGGTTTCCGTTGTAGGTGTTGTGTTTTCATGAAAGATAGGTGTTTCTTTCATGATGCCCAATTTAAGTTAACCCTAAAATATTTTTTAAAATTTAAATTTATTGAGATAAATGAAATTTCTTGATTTTAATTAAATGGATTTAAATTAGTTTGTTAGAAAAACACAATTCCATTGAAATGGGGTTTGCAAATGGATTTTTATAATGAATTTGATAAAAAAACCCCAATTCCATTGAATTTAAGTGTGTTTATTGAAATATTTGAAATTGTAATATTTTAATTTAAATAATGGGAATGGATTTGAGGGAAAATTGTGAAAAAACCCCAATTCCATTGAATTGGGGGTTTATTTTCAAATTAGTGGAATCTTATAGAAAACTAAATTGTTGAATTTAATTAGTGACATTGGAATTTCAATTGATTTTAAATTCTGAAATTGTGAAAATGTGTTAAAATTGTTTTGATAGGAACCTTCAGGTTTAATCTTGAAAAAGGCATATTTTTTATTAAAAACCCATGACACTGTTTTTAATGGAATTTGGAATATGTGAATTAGAGAATGGGATTAAATTTATTTTATGGTTTTCTTAAAAAATTTGACAATCATTGTTTTTACCAGTGTATATGCAAGACTAGTGATGTTAGTGAGTTATTTAGATTACACTTCACACTTTACAACGATCCAATACAGAATTGAAACCCATTAGATCCCTTAGGTGATGGTGAGGAGTCCTCTTTGTCCTGAGTTTGAAGGTACATATGTATATATTACTGTGTCACCTTGAGTGTGGAGTCCCTATATCCTATAAATCTTTTAAATTCTTAGTCACATGACCATGTTTCTCGCTTGTTTGTATTTTAAATTAATACATTCCATTTTGTTAAAATATTTTACATTGATTGTTATTTTTATGAAATGTTATATTTAATGGTATTTATTTAATCCATTTGTAAAATGTTACATTATTTTAGAAATATTCCATCTCTCTAAATGAAAATACCTTTATTAGAATAATTATATCTTTTTAAGTCTAAAACATGATTGTTTTAATTGTTATTTTGAAATGAAAAAATATTTTATTTTAAACTAAAATCACATTATTTGGTAAATTTAATATTGGAATATTTTATGGAATCCTTGGTGAGAACCTACTGGGTTTTTAGCTCACACCCTACATGTGCCTTCTGGTGTTTTTAGATTATCACATTCTAGGTTCGATCAAGGGTAAAACACTACTTGCAGGTGGTTCAAGTTATTGATCTGTGGTCTTGGTGAGTATCATTCATTGGGACTTGGTCAGTTTTAATGTTTTATGGTAATTTTTTTGTAGTAATTTTGTTTTTTATTCCTATTTTATTTCTAGTACATTAGTTTTAGATGAGTTTCTTTTGTATGAATACTGAATTTTTAGTTTATTTCCTCTTTTATAGTGATAAAATAAATCCCACTTTCCTTTTTTGTATGATTCTAGGTGCTAGTCATCGATACAGGGGGATCCAGAATGCACTTTGGTCCATGTTAGAGCCATATTGATTATCAGATTACCAGGGTACTGAAGCTGGTTCATGAAAATGTGGTATCAGATGCATGTTTAGATTCTTCTCCTGAAATTAGTGTGTAGTTGTATATTCGTGTCAGGACTTAGGTGTTAGTTGTGATTAATTTCCTATCCAGATCTCATGAAAATAATCCTTAAGTCACCTACGATGGTTTGTGAAAAGAAGTATTGAGGATTAGTTCTCGTATTTTTACTATTTTGATTTGGATAAATGTGATCCAAATCCATTGGGTCTATCTGTTGGGATTGATTTTCCCTTATTGATCTTATTGAGTGTTAATATATTGTCTTATATGTTGTTTAATGTTGTGGTATCGAATCATGCCTCTAAGAAGACGTGTGAATCATATCCAGGTGGAAGCTACACCTAAAGGTCATAAAAAATCCTCTCATGGACCTGAATCCAGATGAGGTGATTGTGCGCACTGTTCAAGCCTTGGGATATGCACTGCCCCTATTTCACAATCTCGCTCAAGCTATTGAACTTTATAGGGAAGCTATATATATTTTTTCTCAACATTTACTTCCTCAGAATCCAACACCATTCAGAGGATCAAATGATCCTCAAGAGGTCGAGGAGTGGATAAGTAAAATGGATCATTTGTTTGGGTACTTGGACACAATCGATTAAATCAAGGTTAAATGTGCCACCTTAATGTGGTAATGACTAAAAAAAGATGGTGGGACATGATTGTGACGATTAAGAAAAATCAGGGCTGAGAGTGGAGATACTTTATTGTCATTTTCATCAACTAGTTCTATCCATAGTTAATGCTATTTTCCAGGTCCACTAAGATTTTAAGACCTGAGTGGGTTAACAATAACATGATAGACTATATAAACTATTTTGATGATATTGGGAAGTTTTCACCAAATATAATATCGAATGAGAAGATGAATTTTTGGTGTTTCAAGTTGGGGATATGATTAGAAATTCATTCTATTGTTTTCTTTCCGATGCTTCCTTCTTATGTGGATGTGCTGGGTGGAACATTGATGGTCAAAATAGACCTGTATGGTTAGTCAGTGTTATCAGAAGATTCTTTTTCTCCCAATGGTACTGTTAATTCCTATAAGGTAAAGATGAAGAATTATGATTCTCAAGGTGGTTCCCGATAGTAGGGTATTTTAAAACCTCCCACAGTTTTGGGAGGGGTTCCTTTCGGTTGTTACTACTGTGAAAATCATGGGAATTCGAAGAGTATTTTCACTAATCAACCAAATAAATATGTCTTCTATAGATTCTCTTGTCAATTATAGTGATTATTCAATGTTTATTCCACTAAATGTTGTGGAATATGATGATTAAAACCTTCAAAAACAACATCTTAATAAGATTATTAACATGAAAATGGGTTCCAACCACACGAATCTAGAAAAACAATTCTTCATGCAATGGAAGAATCTCTAGGGGATGTGTATACTGTTCTTGAAACCATAAGAGGTAACATTACTATAGCTTCATAATTAGTGAAAACTCTATTTTATACTGGTGCATCTCATTCATTTATTTCAACCCATATTGTTAATAAGATTACTCTTCCTATATAGATTTTATCTTGTGAAATGGATATTTATACACCCCTTAATATGAAGAGAGAGAGAGAGAGTGGTCTCTTTAGTCCCACTTTTGATTCCCTCGATTCGATTTCAATATTAATTAGAGTTTTCTAGTTCTCTACATGAAACCTATTAACATTATTTTTAGTAGGGATTGGTTCATTTCCAATAAATTCTATATTGGTTGTTATCTTTGATGGGTATCATTTATTATACCAAATGGGGTATTCCAAATCTTCTATAGAAAATGGGACCCAATGTCATGAAAAACTAGACCTTTTTATTCCTAGTTTTGGAAAGTGATTTTTGTGTTTTCCTTCAATCTATAGTGGGATTCATTGAGTGGTGATATTTCTCTTCTTATCATCAAGTTTCAGGATCTGTTTAATTTTTGTAGACACTGAAGATTTATGTACATGTACATTACATTTATTTTACCAAATACATAAATACATGAAACAAATAGACGCCCCAAGACTGTATTAGTTCAGTGCCACTAGAAACATGGAACAAAATATTCTATTCGGGGTGAAAGATCTTCGAAATCACATATAAAGATCTTCCCCTTTTGTTTTCTTACCTAAAACCTTTATTTATATAATGGGGAAGATAAAACATAAAAAATTTGAGCTCAAATTCTCATTAATGGTAATCATGGAGCACATAAAACAAAAACAAAAACATTTGAACATTAAAACATGGAGAAAATGTTTTAACATCCACATCATGAGTCATGAAATAAATCTCTGGAGTATGTAAGGCATGGATCATAATGGAATATTAATCATGATAAAATAACATTGGAATAAAACATGGAATTATGAAAACCCATTAATCACATAATATGATTTCCATATTAGCCAAGTCATTTTTTCCAAGACCATCATAGTGGACAAATTCCATTACTGAACCGGGTTTACTTATCCTTCCACCCAAGTATTACTGAATTGGATTTACCTATCATTCTAATCATTTCTATCTCATGAGATATAAATTTTTTCCAAATTCATTGGAGGTAGATATAGGTTCCCCCATATCATAATAAAATCATTCTAACATGTGACACAAAAACATAAATCATTCATTATAGCATAACCTATAAAATAAAATGGGATTCTTAAACATCATGTAATCATAACATAATCCATATAACATAAATAGAATTCATAAAAATAATTCCATAATAAAAAAAGAAATAATTGGGACAGAAACATTACCCTATGTCATCTTAGATGGAAAAAATAATTTTGATAAAACACTTGAACTCAGTTCTTGAGGAAAATATCCTTTTTTCTTCAAAAAATATTCCTTTTCTCAAAAAGGCATACAATTTTAAAATTGAAGAAGTAAATTGAAAATAAACATGAAAAAATGTAAAGTATATTTCATGGAAATATTGCTTTATGAAATCTTAAAATACTGTTCATGTTTCATAAGTAAAAAACATTCTCCTTGTACTTTTACTGGAAAAGACAAAAAGTACCTCGTATGGTAAACAAAATAAATATTCCTTCCATAACACATAGTAAAAGTGAAAAAGGGGAAAACATGTCTTTAAAAATACATAGAAGTATAGTAAACATTTTTTGAAAGAATTTATATAAAATATGGACATGGATGATAACTATATCCTTAGCATATACTTACGCATAAAAAATATCGAATAAAAATGAGATTGAAAATTTATCCATTACCATAGGTCCGATTTCTCCCTCATGTGTCTGAAACTCTTATATAGCGGGTTTAAACATATTATTAACAAGTAATAGAACCATTACAATATTTATGATATCATATATGATTCCCTTTTATATTTATATTACTATTTCATTTGTCAATTCCATGTTAAAGCAACATTTTGGGTAATTATCGTTCCATTTTTCTTATGTAATTTGACTTTTTATTCATCATATGATTATATAGATCATGATTTACATAATTAAAAAAAAGTGATGTTAGAATTTTATGTCTATGTATAATATACTCAATAATACCAAATGTAGGATCGAATATGTAAAATGAGATACAAATACAAGGGGGGTGAATAGTATTCTTAAAAAAATGCATAAGGAAATTTTGCGTAACCAAAATTCACAACACCTCTCAGTCCTAATAACTTTCTTAATTATTGAAAAGTGATTCTAGAAATGAAACTTAATGAAAGTTTACACCAACTAGGATTCTACCATAAAGCATATATAATCCTATAAAATCATAGTACAAGTTTAAGGAAGTATAAGAAAGTTATAATTTCCTAAACAACTAAAATACACAGCGGAAAACAGAATATTACATGTAACATGTAATAACTCTTTTAACCCAAAGAGGAGGGTATCCAACAACCTTGGATAAAAGGTCCCTTGATTTATACTTTCAAGAAAGTCTGTCTTACCCAAACCTAGGTAAGCCCTCAATCTGAAGATCAGTATCTTTCTAGATATCCCCACAAGCCCTCCATTTGTAAGGAAATAGGCACCTATGAATTCACGACCCAAAGTCTCTAATTTCAAGGAAATCGAACCTCTACACTAAGAAAATCTACATGAAACAAAGTTTGAAAAAGTAGTTCAAAACTTTCGGCACGAAGTCTAAGAGTTTATAAGAGCCTATCTCTCTAGAAATCACTTCTGAATGTTCTATGCTACAGAATTCCAAAAGTCTCGAGCATGTTAAAATGAGCTCCTATTTATAGGCACAACTCCAATGGTCGTCTCCCTCCTCCAACAGTCATATTCTTCCTTGAATTTCAGAGGTAACTATACACATGTCACTCAAACAATGTTTAGTGAGTAACAGAAAGCGTGAAATCATTTTGTAACAAAATGATTTCCAGTATAACTAAAATCTGATATTCGGAATGAAAGTAAATGAAATTTCCGAGTCTAAGTAAAAAAATTGAATTCGGAGTCTACAACACAAGGATATTCGGATTCTATTTTGTTGGAATTATAAACCTGGATTCTATTAAATTATGGAGTATGAATTTCAAGGAAATTTGTAGTCTGGATTAAATAAGAATTCGGAATCTGAACTTACAAATTTCGGAGTCAATGTTCATGAGAATTTGGGGTCAGAAATCATAAGAGTTCGGTTTCTGTATTCAGAGAACTCAGAGTCAGTACATAGACATGTTCGTAACAAGAATTTTTAATCTGAATTAGTAGTTGAACTTTACATAATTTTGTAATCTGAATTTGGAGTTGAAATTCATGGAAGTTAAAATCCAAAATTTAGTGTCTAACATTATAATATTTGTATCCAGAATTTGGAGTTGAACTTCATGAGTGTTCGTAACCAGAATTTAGTGTTAAACATCATGAGTGTTCATTAAAAGAATTCAGAGTCTTAAACAGAATGCCTCATATCTAATTATTATATTTTCTTGAGGTTTTTGGTATCAATACGATTTTTACACTTAGAAAAATTATGATTTGAGCAATGAAAACATGGTAAGGATAAATTTCCTTGGGGAAGGAAACTTTTCCTCATTGGGGTAAAATATAGGGTAAAATGAAATTTTCATTATAATAAGGTGTTTGTGATTTTCAAAACAAGAGGAATGGTCAAGTTATAAGGAATCCTTAATGACTAAACAATCTACCCCTTATATGAAGGAGTGGAAAAGTCATAAGGAAAACCTTATTGACCCAACAATCTCCCCCGTTTTGGAAAGCAGAAACATCCTTACGAAAAATAATATAAGTGCTTAGAATAAATTTCTAGACTTTGGAATTAAAGATTATCTCTCTTTGTTTATGGACAATGGTGAATATGACTAATTCCCCTTTAGGCTATGGAAATATAAGGATCGTATTCTATATTTTTGAAATGAGAATTTTCATTTTAATGTGGAAATATTTATAATGATAATTCCCCCATAAATAAACTCCCCCTTACTTTGGGATATTTATTCTTTACTTATATATCTTTTTCCTTCTACTCTTTATAATTATTTTTCCTTCTCCACATTTGTGATTTTCAAAAAGAGTTTTAGGGAATGTAAAAAAATATAGACCCTGAAATATTAGTATAGACAACCAGACAAAACAAGCATCCAAAAATTTCATTACGATAGAAAGAATTAGTAAAAGGAAAAAATATAACAAAAGATTGGAGTGTGATTTAGTTTGATTCTTTTTTCCTTGGGAATTAGCATATTAATAATGGTCTTGAGCTTTTTCAGCTCTTTGTTATCCTCCTCGGATTGATTTTCTAATGCCTTGATCATGTCTTCCTGAGCCTTCAGCAATTCCTCTTGCTTCACTAACTTTTCCTGGATCTCAATCTGAAGATACTATTCTATTTTCACGCTTTGAACAATATAACTCAGCTTCCCATTCAGATCTTTGACATATTTAATCCAAGAATTTTGTTCAAGATATCGCTTTTTATGAAAGCTGTCTGAAAGATTTTTAATGTTGGCATCTTCAGTACCAAAGGCTTCCTTGACATCTTCTTGAAACTGATCAAGATATTCCATATCATCAATGATTTTTTAGACCATCTGTTCATATTCTTGCAAGATTTTCTATGGGATTTATAATTGATGAGGAAATTTTAGTGATTATCCTCAATATTAACACATATATCCATCCCCATTGATATATAGTTTGTTTTTTGATTCATGTTGTGATGAAGAATCTGGCATCTAGAATCAATTGCTGCAAAAATCAGAATGGTATCCACCAGCTTCTTCAGAAACTGAAGCACAAAATCATGTCCCATGATAGATGAATTTGAATCAGACATTTTACTAGGTGATGGTTCTTCCTCTAACTCTACCAGCATCCTCTTAGAGTTTTCTTCCAGCTTCATTCTTCCTCAGATTATCTTCGGTTGTGGTATCAGTAACCACTTGTTTACACTTACTGATTTTCAGAACTTCTTCCTCAACAAGATATTTTTTATCACTTCCGAATAACAGTACAATTTTATCTTCATCAAATTTTTCCTTCTCAGCTCTAGCTTCAATACCATTGGGAAGAATGAAGTGATGATTATGACTCTCTTCCTCTGACAACTTATTCACTTCCTCTTCTTCACCTTTCTCATCAGCTCCAAGAGTAGCTAGTTTTGAGGATCCATCTTGAGAATTCCAGATTGAAAACTTTTCAGATGGGGATCCCTTATCTTGATATTCTTCAACATGCATAATAACATCATCAGAGACACCACTATTCTGATCTTGTTGTACTTCTTTTATAGCTTCCTTCTCTTCCAAAATCTTATTTTGTGGTTTTTATGGAGTCATAAATCGCTTAACCAGAGTCTCAGGTAATGGTTCCACCAGAAAAGACTTCGGAATAGGGATATTCTCTGATGAAATTTCAGCATCCCTTAGTAGGGATTGAAAAATTTCATCCTCACACATATTTTTCTTCAGCTTCTTTTCCTTCGCCTACTTCTCATGTTCATCAGCAGCTTTCTCTTTCAAGGCCTTAGCCTCAGCAAGATCCAAACCGAATTGTGGCTCCCCTGCTTTTCTATTTGTCTTATCCTCTCTCCATTTTGCTACAACTTCATCTGGGTAGGATTTTTTCTTCTTGGGTTTAGAATGGGAAGATTGGACTTCCGTAGACTTATGGGGTTTATCTATTTCTTCCACTTCCTTTAACTTTCTTTTATTCCCAGTCTTCTTTGAAGGTTCATCTTCTTCTGTATATTTCGAAATGGATTCTGCCTCATCCTTAGGAAGATTATATAACTATCCTGACTCTTTAGAGTATCCAACCTTCATTCTCTTGAGAGTGTCATTACTGATCCACATCATCTTGCAATTCCAGGCCTTGTAACTTTAGGGGATCTTGAATGATTCAAGACACCGAACTATCAGCTTTGATAATAAGGCGGGAAACATAAAAAATCCAAGCTCTCAAATTCCCATTTTTGATATTATCTATCATAATTAGAATATGATTCATGAGGTTGAGCTTCATTACATTTACCAAAAAAATCAAGGATGTACATGTCACTTTTCTTCAGGGTGTCCTTTTCACCCTTCCTCTATATTATAAGACCTTGAATCCAGAGCTTTAGGATCTGGTTGTTGGTAGATAGATGGGAAATCATTGCTGTCTTTACATCTTTGAGCCCATGGAATTTCATATCCTTTTCCTTAAAAAAACATCCTTGAACCTCTGGCAGTTTGTGGGAGAAAAATTAGGTTTATCTTTCATATGATAGCCCCAAAAAGCTGGAAGAAGAAAACTTATTCTTAGAATTCTATCAAGAAATCTGGATCGACCATATCCTGAGCTCTTATCTTTGAAATAGCTATATTGTCCCATACATTAAGCTTGATGTTCTTGGAAATAATAGAGTCATACTTATTGAAGATGTTTAGATGAACTAACCTCTCCCTGTATATTTTCCATTATGCAATTGGCTTAACAGTAGGAATATCTTGAGAAGGGACTTCTATAGATATTCAGAATTGATCACTTTAGAAAAGTTCGGAATGGTCTATTGTAGATGGGAAGAGCTTCGACACATACAAGCTTGAAAACCTATGTGGGACAACCATTGGGGGTCCCCTTTATATAGGCAATGGAAGTGACCTATCAACTTTCAAATCCAATCTAACGGTTGGGAAACCATCTGATTTGATCTAACGGTTGAAATGATAGCCTCAAGGAAAATTTTGGTTGAATCCGATCTTTTTAGGTTTTAAAAGAAAGCATTTGGATTTAAGGAAACTAGAATCTTGGAAATTTTAAAAACAAAAAAACTAACAACAAGTAAAAGATAATTATGAAAACTTAGGAAAGAATCATACCTTTCGGATTGTTAGAATGATAATTCATACTTAGAAATATTCTTCTTGAAGAAATTTGGATTAAAAAAAACTTGAATACAAAAAAAAACTTCATTACAGAAATTTTAAAATCTGAGACATTCTATTTTAAAAATTTCATGTCTGAAGATTTTCATTATGAAAATTTCAGGTCTGAATATTTCCATTACGAAAATTTCAAATCTGAAATTTTCCATTATGAAAATTTCAGGTCTGAAGATTTTCGTTAAGATAACTTTAGGTCCGAAGATTTTCTTTACGATATTTTCAAATCCAAAAATTTCCATTATGAAAATTTCAGGTCCGAAGATTTTCATTATGAAAAATTCAGGTCTGATGTTTTTCTTTATGAAAACTTCATGTCCGAAGATTTTAATTAAAAAACATCATGTCTGAATATTTTCATTAAAATAATTTCATATCTGAAGATTTTGTTTTTGAAAACATTTTAAAAAATGACTACGAAAATTGTCATTATGAAAAAATTTGAAAACCCACTACAAAAAATCTCCTTACAAAAATTTTTGAAAACTTCGTAACAAAATATTTTGAAAACTCCATTACGAATTTTTTTGAAAACTTCATAGTAAATGTACTCCCCCTATGAAATTTTTTTTATTACTGTAAAGAGATTTATTTAACAAGAACATAATGAGGAGGATTACCTTATGATTATCATTTCTAAATTCTGTTTAATGTATTAAAATCTATCAGAAAGTAATGAATTTTTAAAAATATCAGCAAGTTGATCTTGAATTCCTAGAAATTGATTAATGAAATCTCCTCTAAGTGTGTGATCCCTATGAAAGTGATACCTAATATCTATGTACTTT
This sequence comes from Viscum album, assembly GCA_963277665.1. Taxonomy (NCBI): domain Eukaryota; kingdom Viridiplantae; phylum Streptophyta; class Magnoliopsida; order Santalales; family Viscaceae; genus Viscum; species Viscum album. Next base: position 2,082,396,571 of record OY728146.1, read on the forward strand.
GAAAATGAGTGATGTGCAGGGTTTTTACAAAGGGAAATGGCACTTGTATTATCATGAAAAATTTGAGTCTTAGTAAAAATCAAGCCATAGTCTGTGAGTGTGTGTTGCCTCCACAACACTTGAGAACAACCACTTCCAGCTTCTATATATTCATCTTCAGCAGTGGAAAGTGCTACTGAGTGTTTCTTTTTTGCATGACCAAGAAACTAATGAATCTCCTAAGAAATGAAATGTTACGGATGTACTCTTTCTATCAATTCTACATCCACCCATGTGAGAATTTGAAAAGCGTTTTAAAACAAAATCATTTCCAGAAGTATAAAATAGTCCTAAATCCATAGTTCCCTTTAAGTAGCAAAAAATTCTCTTCACTCCCTTTAAATGAAATTCCTTAGGATAGTATTGATATTTTGTACATAAGTATACTGAAAACATTAAGTCTAGACGACTAACAGTCATGTAAAATAGACTTCCTATCATTCCTCTAAAAGTTGTTTGATCTACTGGTTTCCTAGATTCATCAATATCAAGTGTGTTTAAGGTATCGATGGGAGTACGTATACTTTTCGTGTTTTCATATCCATACTTTTTAAGAAGATCTTTTAAATACTTATGTTTGGATATATAGATTCCTTCTGGTTTTTTAGAGATTTGATAACCATGGAAAAATATTAACTCACCCATCATACTCATTTCAAACCCATAATTCATTAGATCTGTAAAGGAATCAGTAAAATATTGCTGAGTTGAACCAAATATAATCTCATCAACATAAATGTGAACAATCGAAACATTTTTCTTATCTTTTTTTATAAAAAGGGTTGGATCTGCATTAACCTTAACACAGTTATTTTGAAGAAAAATCCTATATGTCTATCATACCAAGCTTGAGGGGCTTGTTTAAGACCATACAAAGCTATGGTATGTCTAAAAAAATGATCAGGATGTTTTGTATCTTTAATGACAAGAGGTTGTTCAACAAAAACTTCCTCTTGAACATAACCATTAAGGAAAACACATTTCACATCCAATTGAAAAAGTATGAAATTGAAGAATGTTGCAAAGGTAAGTAAAATACGAATAGATTTAATTCCATCTACTAGATCATAGGTTTATTCATAATCTATTCCTTCTTTTTGATTATATACTTTAGCAACTAATCTAGATTTATTTCTTATAATGATTCCATTTTCATCACACTTATTTCTGAAGACCCATTTTACTCCAATAACAGATGTTTCCATTGGTCTTCCAACTGAGGTCCAGAATTTATTCCTTTCTAATTCACTTAGTTCATCTTGCATGTCATTGATCCAATCATCATCACCTAAAGCTTCATGAGTTCTTTTTTGTTCTAATTGGGAAAGGAATGCGAGATGTTATACTTCGTTTCTTAAGGAACATCTAGTCCATACAGGTTGATTCACATCACCAATGATACTATCACTGGGATGATTCTTTAGAAACAACTGATTTGGGTTCTGTATAACCTGTTCATCAACATAGGGTAGAAAATCTTCTGCGGTAAATGTTTCTGTAGTAATTTCTTGAACATTTTCCTTATCAGAAGGATATTCTCTCAAAAGATTATAATCTGTTTTTGAAAACACATATGAGGATGTAGGTTGGGGTTGTTAAAAAATAAAAGGATCAGTTTCATCAAATTTAACATATATTATCGTTTAAATAGTACAAGTTTTTATTTATTGAAAACTCTATATGCCTTAGAATTTTTGGAGTAGCCTAAAAATATTCCTTCATCAGATTTTGGTGCTAATTTGTGTAAGTTATCTTCAGTATTCATTATGAATACCTTACATCCAAAAACCCTGAAGTAGGAAATTCTAGTTTTTCTACCATTTCATAACTCAAAAAGAGTTCAATTAAGAAAAGGTCTAATCAAAACACGATTTATAGTACAACAAGAAGTACTTACAGCTTCATCCCAAAAATGTTTAGCTATAGAATACTCACTCAACATGGTTCTAGTTATCTCTTGAAGAATTATATTTCTTCTTTCAACAACACCATTCTGTTGTGGTGTTCTGGGTGTTGAGAAATTATGAGTGATGCCTTTTCTACAACAAAAAGTTTCAAAATACGAATTTTGAAATAAGAAAAAGATTCAGACTTCTTTTCTAGAAAATAGACTAATGTAAATCAAGTGTAATCATCAATGAAGACAAATACATAATATTTTCCCAAAATGCATCCAGTTTTTGTTGGACCAAAATGATCCATATGCACTAATTATAATGCATCAATGGTTAAGACTTCACTGATAGATTTAAAACTTTATTTGTGTTGCTTTCCATATTCACAAGGGTGACCGACTTTTGAAGAATCAAATTTAATCTCATGTAGATCCTTAACTAATCTCTTCTTAGAAAGTTTGCATAAGTTCCTAAGGTTACAATGTCCTAACCTTCTATTCCATAACCAATAATGATCTTCCATTTCAGTAAGGCAACGTATATCTTGGCTCCTAAGGTCTTCTAAGTTTAGTGTGTAAACATTCTCTTTCCTACTGGCAGAAAGAATAAATTCTTCCTTGGAATTGTGTACTAAGCACTTATCATTCCTAAAATTCACAAGGTAACCTTCATCACATAACTTACTTATGCTAATGAGGGTGTGCTTAATACCCTTAATGAATAAAATATTTTAAATCAATGTTCTTCCAAGAAGAAAGATGTTACCTATACCAATAATTTCACCCTGAGCATTATCTTCGAAAGTTTCTATTTCTCCTTTCATCTTGATAATCTTTTAAAAATAGTTTTTGTTACAAGTCATGTGCCAGAAAAATCCACTATCCATGTTCCAAGTATTGTTGTTGGCACCTTATTTATTTTTCTATAAATAAGAGAGTTAGACTTTCGGAATCCAAACATTCTTGGATCCAAAATTGTTAGACAACAAAATTTTGGGTATCCACATTTGTTTAGAAAAATATTCTCTATGAAACCCCAGAGATTGAACCCTATTAAAGGATCAATTTTTTTCAAATTCCCACCACTTTGACATTTAGTGAAAAAAGGGGCTCTAGAAGGTACAAAATACTTATTTTTGAAAACTGGTTTTTAGTGAGTGTAACCTACTCTAGTAGTGTTTCCATGAGGTTTAATTTGAGAAGACATCTTGTCAAAATTGTCCTTCCATGAGGAAAAGTTTTCACGAAGCTTCTCAAGAGAAAATATTTCAGATTTTAGTCTGATGAAAAAATTCCTATCCTCAGGAATCATTTCCATAGAGTTAGATTTTTCCTCAAAAACTGTAATCATTAAAATTGCATTCTGAAGATCATTATAAAGTTATTTCTTAACAGAATTTGCATTCTCGAGGTCTTTAGAATGTTTTTCTAAAAGATCATCTTTATCTCCAAGATCTCTAGAAAGATCTGAAATCTCTTATGTAAGAATTTCTTCCATAGTATTTACCGTATATAATTTCTTAGAAATTTTACAATTTCTTGCTTCAAGAAACTTGGAAAATCTAGAAACATATTCATATGAAGGTATTTATTCATTTTATGAGGATGATTTATCTTCATTAGAAGTACTATTTTGGGAATAGTAATTCTTATCAAGAGATAAATTTGTTAAAGCCTCCGCAGATCGTACCTTGGCCATCATACATGAATTAGGGAAATAATTAGCAGAAATGAATCCCATATTATTCTTGTGATGATTAATCATATTTAGAAGATTCACTTTATGAAGAGTCTCCACAACTAACACTCCTAGTATCATTAGCTTTAAGGCTTTTCTTGTGCTTTGATCTATCGAATTTCTTCTGGTTCCTTTCTAAATTCCTTTTATTCTTATCCTTCTTTTTCAAAAAAGGATAATCATGTCTGATGTGACATGTTCTTCCACATTCATAACATGTAACTTCTCCATCTTTCTTCTCTCTGTAGTCTTTCTTCTTGTAATTATTCTGCTAATTCTTCTGAGCTACAATCTTATTCATTCTCCGAGAAAGATTAGCTAATTCGTTCTCAGACTCTTCTGTATCACTAGATTCTGACTTAATAATGAAATTATTAGTATTTGATCTAGTTATTCTTTTTGGGGTCTTGGATTTTATATGGTTGGATGTGGTTTCAAAACAAATCATCCATTCCCATTCATCTTCTTAAAATTTTCAGCATCTCTCTTTATTCTGGTTTCATGTTGAAGAAGAGTTTCAAACAACTCATCTAAGGAAATCTGAGTGACTTTCCTGTTCTCATCAATAGTTGTCCTCTCTGACTCCCATTCATTTGGCATGATATCTATGATCTTTTCAATAATAGATTCTTCATCCAAACCTTTTTCTACCATAGTTTGTAAACTGTTCACAATAATGATAAACCTTTGTTTTAATTTTCTTATAGGTTCTCCATAAATAATGTTAAAGCCACGGTATTCAGCTCTAAGCATAGATCTTCTGGTATTTATGACATTAGTTGTACCAAAATGTGTAACTTCAAGTTTCTCCCATATAATGTTAGCATATTCACATGATGATATTTGACTATAGATGTTCCTAGTCATGGAATACAACAAACTATTTATGACTCTGAAGTTTTCTTGGTATTCTAATTTATCCTGATTCGTTAAGGTTCTCAATTTCTTATCCAGAATTTTATAATCTCCAGTCAGTATTAGATAGTTATCAACTATAGTATTGAAAAAAAAGTCTTCATCCTATCTCTCCAGTACTCATAATCATTTCCTTCGAAAATAAGATGTCTGGTAGGATTTAGATTATCAATAGAACCAACATTTAAACATGCAATCTTTCAGAAAATATTTGGCACAAAAACTTGTTAGTAGTATGGGTTTATAAACAAGAGAAAATTTCCTAAGTAAGAAACTAGATATTGTATCTCCAAGCAAAAAAAGAATCTGAACTATATGAGTCCGAGGAACAGATTCTGAAAAATTATGAATATGGAAATGCCATTCTGAGAATTCTCTTCTGAATCTAATTGTGAGATTAATTCAGATTTTACCAACCCTCTGATACCAATTGTTAGAATGGCATGCCTATGTATGATATACTATATAATACCAAATGTATGATCGAATATGTAAAATGAGATACAAATACAAGAGGGGGGTGAATTGTGTTCTAAAAAATCCTTAATGAAATTTTGCGTAACGAAAATTCACAACACCTCTAAGTTCTAATAAAATGCTTGATTCTGGAAAAGTGATTCTAGAAATGAAACTTAACAAAATTTTACACCAAATAAGATTCTACCTTAAAGCATATATAATCATATAAAATCAGGGTACATGTTTAAGGAATTATAAGAAAATTATACATTCCTAAACAACTAAAATACACAACAGAAAACAAAATATTACAAGTAACAAGTAATAACTCTTTCAACCCAAAGAGGAGGGTATCCAACAACCCTTGATAAAAGGTCCCGAGATTTATACTTTCAAGAATGTCTGTCTTTCCAAACCCAGGTAAGCCCTTAATCTGAAGATCGATATCTGTCTTTCTATCCCCACAAGTCCTCGATTTGTAAGGAAATCGGCACCTCTTACTCCACAACCCGAATTATCTGATTTCAAGGAAATCAAACCACTGCACTAAACAAATCTATATGAAGCAACATTTGAACAATTAGTTCAAAACTTTCTGCATGAAGCATGATAGTTTATAAGAGCCTCTCTCTATAGAAATCACTTCTGAAAGTTCTACACTAAAGAAATACAAAAGTCTCGAGCACGTTCAAATGAGATCCTATTTATAGGAACAACTCTAACAGTCAGCTTCCTCCTCCAACAGTCATATTCTTCCATTAATTTCGGAGGGACATGTACCCATGTCACTCAATCAATGGTTAGTGAGTAACTAAAATCAGGACATCGTTTTATAACAAAATTAGTTTAAGTATAACTAAAATCCGATATTCAAAAGGAATGTAAATGAATGTTTAGAGTCTAAGTAAAAAACTGAATTTGGAGTCTACAAAACTAGGAAATTCGGATTCTGTTTTGTAGGAATTTAGAACCGAAATTCTATAAAATCACGAAGTATGAATTTCAAGGAAATTCGGAGTCTAGATTCAATAAGAATTCGGAACCTGAACTTACAATGTTTGGAGTCAGAGTTCATGAGAATTTGGGGTCAGAACTTATAAGATTCTGGAGTCTGTATTCAGAGAACTCGAAGTCAGAACTTAGACAAGTTCGTAACTAGAATTTGTAATCTGAATTCGTAGTCTAACATTAAATAAGTTCATAATCAGAATTCAGAGTCGAACTTCATGAATATTCGTATCCAGAATTCGCGGTCGAACTTCATAAAGTTCGTATCCAGAATTTGGAGTTAAACTTTATGAGAGTTCATAACAAGAATTTGGAGTTGATCTTCATGAGAGTTTGTAACCAGAATTCAGAGTCTTAAACAGAATTCCTCATATTTAAGTATTATATGATTCCAAGGTTTTTGGTTTCAATCTGATTTTTACACTTATTAAAATTATAATTTGAGCAATGAAAACATGGAAATGATAAATTTCCATGGGGAAGGAAATTTTTACTTATTGGGGTAAAATATAGGATAAAATGAAATTTTCCTTAAGATAAGGTATTTATGATTTTCAAAACAAGAGGAATGGTCAAGTCATAAGGAATCCTTAATGACTCAACAATCTCCCCCTTACATGAAGGAATGGAAAAGTCATAAGAAAACCTTATTGAATCAACATGTGAAACATGATTTATTTATAATATATATTCAGTTTATTAATATATATAATAGATCGATAAATGGAATGTATTACACCATTCATGGAGATGGTATGTCGTACGTACGCTTGAATTCTATTTTCTTTTCCTTATTAAATTGAATGGATTTAAGAAAATGACATGTACACAAATATATATAAATAATTCCAGTAGAATTATTATATCATATATTTCATGATTATTTTTTATAGATACTTTATAATCATTCTTGTATGGTTAAAATGGAGAATGAATCTCCTCGCATCATTGAGACAGTAAATCATACGTATGCACGAGCAATGATATTGTTCCCATAGTTGTCGAGCAATTTTGGAGTGGATGGTGTATAACCTCTTTGAATTAGTATTATGTTTTAATAATAATATATAGTTATTTTTTCCACCACTATAACCATCCAAGTAAGGTAGTGGTGAAAACAAAATTATACCATGATGTGGATATGGTTAACCGTACGTACGCACACGTGATGATTTAGTTTTTCGTAGGGTTTATAAAAGGTAAAATAGGATTTATTCATATTTATAATAACATATTAGGATATGAGTAAAACTGATGTTATTACTTTATCACAAAAAAACTATGAATAGGAAGTTGAAGAAGAAATAAATTTTAAATAATTGGTAGAAGAGATTGACTCTTCCTCAACATGCCTCCTTTAAAATTCCTCTTAGGGAACAAGAGTTGGACTTTTGTGAAAACCTGAACCTCTAGAATAAAACAAGGGAAGTTAAGAAGAGAAATTAGAAGGGTTTTTTCAATCATGATGTCTTGAAATAGTGTGAATAGGAGACACTGGAGGTTCCCTTTTATTAGAGAGGAGAGGGGCACTTTATGAAAGTTCCAAAATAATAATTTATTATAAATTCAATTTTGATTTAATATTTTCCAGAACATATAAACTCTAGGAGAAGATTATTTTTGTTCTAATAATCATAATACAATAACTCTTTTTCATGTTATGAATTTTTTTTATCCTTATCTTTTTGGTTTTAGCCTTATTTAAACCTTTTTAATCTTATAGTAATATCATGTTATTTACACATTGTGGGTTAATGTAATTATCATATCATGTAAATTGAACTAAAAAAAGTTATATATGACAAATATTGACATATATTAACCATTTTGCTAATATTATATTTTTAAGAATTTAATATCATTTAATAAACTATTTTATGTTTTAAGTTATCAATTTTGTCAATTTTAGACACTATTGATAATTGATTTTTTTAAAAACTTATAACAACCTTATTAATTCTAAAAAAGGAATTAAATTGTAGTAAATATTTCAATATAATCCAGAAAATTCGTGGATGACTTAAAAATAATCAAATTAAATTTGTTTTAATATCAATAAATTTGTTTATTTGAATCTTTAATTAATCAGGTAATCACTACATCAAAATTGTGTCAAAGATAAATACATTTATATAATTTCTAAAAATAATAATTTAAATACCATGATATAGGAAATTTTATTAGATTTATAATTAATATTTATAAAAAAAATAAATGTTATATAAATCTATATTAAAATCGATTTATTAAAAGATATATGTTTAAGTTATAATTATCTCTACAGTAAATGAATTCTTCTAAAGTGTCATTTTCAAATCCAATTAAATACATGGGGTTCCAAAATCAACCCAATGATTCCCATGGATAGAAATATATCAACCAATAGTATTAGAGAATATTTTAGGGTACTTTAATATTATTATAATATTCGTTTTTACCTGTATTTACCAGATTTACCCTTTAACCTTGGTAAATAAAATAATTACTGAAGTTATTATTCAAAATGTCTAAAAATAAAAAGTATGGATTTACACAATTTTAACCTTATGATTCCAAATATGGAATCCATTTTCCAAAATTCAAAACAAATTAGTTGCAGTAATTAATTTGAAATTAATTCTATTGTTGAAAAAAACAAGTTTTTGTTTAAAACATTTCAAAAGATTGAAATGTTTTTACATATGAATTCAATGTAAAATTAATGAAAATGACTTAAATTGTCTTATAATATAAAAATATATTCTATTTATACTTTAAATCCATTCAATAATATATTTTAAAAGAGTAACTGTTTCAATGAAAACATTGTTTTTAATTAAAATTTAGCGTATTTTCACTATTCATCAAAATATTAAAGTTGTCAAAAAAATATCAAAAATTTATCAAAATTAATTTTTTTATCCTGATTCCAAATAATAAGTTTATATTTTAAAATATAAATTATTAATGTGTCAAAAAATAAATTTTAAATGGATTCCCCATCAAAAGGTGGTAAAATAACATTTTGTTGAAAAATATTTCATTCATCTGAAAAATTAATTTTGTTCTCATATCATGTGTAAGATGAATTCTAATGTTACATAAAATTAAAAATGTGGTTAATAATATTCACAATGTCTAGTTTATGTCCTATTAAATTATAATATTTTAATAATATATCGTTGTTTAGTGAAACTCGGTATCACGTACAACCCAAGCTATCGAGGAAGTTCACTCTTGTGCGTAATGCAAGACAAATAAGTGTTGCGTGTAGTGAAATATTATTTTGGGGTTGTTTTTAACATAATCAAAACATAATTCATTTATAAAATGAACAAAATTTGTACTCAGTATTGTGTGAAATTAATTCTATCAGAAGAACGTGAAATTGTGTGCAACAAAATCCAAGAATAGTGTTGCATATACTACAAGCTAATACGGTGTTTCTTATAGTGCAAGATAATTTTGGAATAGCATATAACACAAGAAACCATCGAAATTAAAATGACTCTATCTCATAAAATCTTGGGTTGTTACATTCAACCCCCTTAAAGTGAATTTCCCCCTCGAAATTCGTCAGGGTTATAACTGGTTTTCTACTTGAAAGTTTCTTTCATGGAAACCCACATCGTTAAAAGGAATACTAAATCTTAATTTTAAAAAGGAAGGTTAAAACATAACAGTTACCCAATTTAACTTATCAATGGGTTTCCATATAGAATAACATAGGTGGAAAGAGAAAACATGGATATGGAAGAGAAATCTAACTATCGTGTTCTGGTGGATAGTGATAGAGAATATGGTTTGGAGAAAGTTAACTACCAGAAACCCATAAATATGTGTTGATTTAAGAGACCATATGATTCATCGGATAATAAGGTGTGATGAAAAAAAATTTGGTTTTCAGGATCCTTTCTGTAAAGATGATGAGTTTTTCATGATAATAAATACTTACATGATATTGGTACAATTTCACCATTGTTCGTTCCTTGAACAATTTACACTTAATCTCTTATTTTAAGAAATGAAGTTGAATTTTTCATTCATGAAGTGTTAGAAGATCATATGATAGAATTATAGTTTAGTCCATCTGTCTATTTCACAAAAAGGTTAGCACCGGTTATTTAATATTTATAGGTCCATATATGGTGATATTAATCATATATGGTCATAAAAATGGACTTATACATCATCTATCATACTGCTTAATAAAATAAAACAAATTTTTACTGAATAGGGACTTAATGTAGGCCAGTGGTAGGCAATAAAAGCCTGTCACACTTCTGTTGGGTGTTTGATTCTTGAAACCTTGTCTGAGGTGATGGGTTGTCTCCCATCCTATAGGTTGTCATTTTTCTAAAACTATACTATTATAACATTCTAGAAAATATAAAAAAAAATTATATACATAAAAAATAATATCAGATGTCCAACATTATTTATTACAACCTTTAGTCTTATCCACAATACTTTTGTCCAATCTCACTGTACAAAGAAAACAATTACCCAAAAGTTCATATAACAAGCATATTAATACCATCATTTATCCCCAATATATCACAAGATATATCTTGTTGGTCACATTCGAAACATTTGAAGGACTTCATCATCCATTCTCTTGAAATATAGTAATAACATAAATTACCGTAGAACCTTATTGACAACATAAATTCTATCTAAATTAACTCCTTCCATACACGAAATGTAGAGAAAATTCTATTTACTCAAAAAATGTTATCACTTTTTTTCCTTTTATTAGTGATGAACTCATTAATATTATCAAACATATTATTTTATCCTTATCCCGTCATTATGCGCATATCATCTTCTTTCCAATAAAATTTCAATAGCTTTTCCTAGTTACTGATATCATTTAATTATGGAAGACCATAATAGACCAATATATGGATATTCTAATATTCCATAATACAATAAATAAGATTCCACAGAACTAATATGAAATCATGTTACATAAACACCTAATAATTCCACTACTTTTTTGTCATACTCAACATTTCCAATAGTGAACGCATGTGACTTCCCTTTGTCTTTTTCATTAAGAGGTTGTTGTTGTTGACAATCATTAACCCTTGGATTGGGGAATTAGTTAGAATAATGCCACATTTTCTTGCACTTATTACATTGAAGTGTTGGTGGTGAGTCATCTTTAGTGTTTTATCGATTCCCATCATTAGAATCCTTTTTCCCACTACATCGGCACACAACTACCAGATGGACTTCTTTTCCTCACATGAATCATCTTCTAGTCTCTTTAAGACAATCTCCACCATGATTTTATTTCTACACATTGAGTATAAGAAAACATTTATCTTTTTTTCACCATTGTATTGATATTTTCCCTTGACCTCCATCTTTCGTTTCTTGTCAAAACCATTAGATAGATATGTAACAATAACATCCAATTCTACTTTGATAGCACAACACACAATCTATTCATAGTTACCAAAGTCTCTTATTTCTAATTCCCTACGATGTTTCGGTTTTATGACATTGAAGAATTGATTAACTTTATTTTTAGGTTTGATGATAAAGCTAGAATCATACCTTGAATGTCTTGTAAAATTCCCATTTTATGTACCAACAGATTCATCATCCTTTTCCTTAATCTCAAGAAACTCCTTTTCCATATTTGTTCTAAGAATAAAAGTGAAGTACTTATTGAAAAATAAGTTCTTGAACTCATCCCATTCCATGGATTCAATTTCATTTTACAACCTTATATTCTTAATTATATTCCCCCACTGGTCGGATTCACATTATAAACGTTAGACAACCAAAATGACCTTTTCATTTTCCAAACAATAATGGATGGAAAATATATTTTCAATGGTACTGATCCATTGTTTAGAAACAAGTGGATTAGAAGACCCACTAAAAGAATGTGGAAACTACTGGGAAGCAGGGTTTTCCCAACCCTTTTATACCAACAGTTCAACAGAACTATTGGTATAGGGGTCCTTTACAAATGGTTTAATGAAACTATGGGTAAAGGATGAGTTAGTGAAGTATTTCCCAATGGTTTGAAGAAACCGTTGGGAAATAAAAAAGTTATTATCCTTTTAACAATGGGTTTTACAAACTGTTGGTAATGTTCTTTACTTAGGAAGGCCTTCCCAACAGTTTTTCTAAACCATTGGAAATGACTACCTTTCCCAACGGTTTTAAAAACCATTGGGATGGATTTCCCCTAAATTTATAGCGAACCCGCTCTCCCATCCACATGATTGAACTGTTAAAGCCAAGACCTAATACCTATCTCTCTTGGAAAATTTACACTAGATCTATCTTCAATCATAAAGTTTTTTTGTTATGTGCTTAAAATTATTAAGTAGTACGTTATGATTAATTGTTTTCATCATTTTTTTTGTTTTCTATTTTGTTTTGGCTTAAACCTAAGGTTCATGCAGTATGCTTCCCAACAATTTCAATTTGATTTTTTTTGTTTTTTTTCTGCTATCGTGTGTGAATAAATTTATTTGATGTTTGGGGGTGCAGGTGGTGGGAGATTCTGTGGGTGGGGGGAGGGGGTTTGGTGGTGGGTGTGTTTAGGGGGGAGGGGGTGAAATGAGTGAAGGGGTATGTATAGGTGGGGGTGTGTGGTTGGGCAGGGTAGTATGTTGGTCGTGAGGTGGGGGGGTGTACAGGTGGGGGTGTGGTAGGTTGTGCAGCTGGGGGTGGGGGAGTGGGGCTGTTCAAGTGGGGGGTGTAGGTGGAGGGGAGGTACTGTGCAGGTGGGTGGGGGAGATGGGAGTGTGTAGGTTGGGGGGTGGGCTGTTCTGGGGTAAATGGTTTGTTTTATGTTTTATGTTTAGTGGGGTAAAGGGTTTGTTTCTTGTTTGTTTTATGTTTGTTTTATGTTTTTTGTATAGTGGGGTTTTATGTATTTTGTTTAGTGGGGCTTTAAGTTTTCTGTTTATTGAAATGGATAATTCCTGATAATTTGTCCTTTTTAATGAATAAAACGATTTTAAATAAAATACCCTAAGGGGGCTGCAGGAGGGGTAGGGGGCTGTCTAGGTGTGGGTGGTTGTCCACGTGGGGGTGGGTTATCCAGGGGGTAGAGGATGCATGGGCGGTAAGGGGGATATAGGGGTGTACGGGAGGGGGTATGGGATACCCCAAGGAGGGGTTTGGTCTATCTAGGGGGGTTAGGGTGGGGTGTCAAGGTGGGGGAGGGGGTGTGGGGTGTCCAGGTAGGGGGAGGGGTGGGCTGTCCAGGTGGGGGGGGGCTGCCCAGGGAGGGGGTGGGCTCTCCTTGGGGGGGTCTATCCAGGTGGGGGAGGGGGGTCTGGGCTATCCAAGAAGGGGGGAGGGGATGTCCAATGGTGGGGGGGTGTGGGCTGTCCAGGTCGGGGGGGGGGGGGGGGGTGGTTCTCAGGGGGGGTGGGGCTGTAGGGGAGGGGGTGTTGGCTTTCCAGGGAGGGGGGTGGGTTGTCCAATGGTGGTGGTGGGTGGGCTATACAGGTGGGGGAGGGGGGTGTGGACTGTCAAGTGGGGGGTGGGAAATCTAATGGGGGTGGGTTTGGGGGGTGTGCTGTCTAGGTGGGGGAGGGGTGTTGATTTTTTTAAGGGGGTGGGGGTTGGGGGATGTCAAGGGGGTGTGGGCTGTCAAAGGGTGGTGGGCTATCCAAGGGGTTGGGGTGGGATGTCCAGGTGGGGGAGGGGGTGTTGTCTGTCCAAGGGGGTGGGGTGGGCTGTCCCGGTTGGGGGGGGGGGGGGGGTTGGGCTGTCCAAGGGGGTGGGTTGTCCTGGACACCTTGTACCCAGTGGATATCCCCCATGCAAAGCCCCCTCCCCCCTAAACCCTCTAACCCCTAGATATTCCCACCACCCCATGGATAGCCCCACCCACCACCTGGACACCCCGTACCCCCTGGACAGCCCCCCCCCCCCACCTCCATGGATATCCCGCCCACCCCCCTGGACACCCCGTAGCCCCCCTGGACAGCCCTTCCACCCCAGTGGACAGCTCACCCACCCACCCTGTACCCCCCTGGACAGCCCCACCCACCCCCTGGACACCCCCCTCCCCTCGTGGAAAACCCACCACCCCCATGGACATCCCACCCACCCCCTGGACACCCCATACCCCCTAGACATCCCCGCCACCCCCGCGACCCCTAGATAGCCCACCCACTCATGGAAATATCGTACCCCTAGACAACCCTTCACCCCTGGAAAGCACCCGCACACCCTACACACCCCCGACCCCCATGGACAGCCCCGCCACCCCCCTTGGATAGGCCGCCCACCCCCCGGGATAGCCCGTAGCCCCATGGCATCCCCCACCCCCGTGAACAATTCTCATTTAATTAAATATATTTTCAATGAAACATCAATTTTATTGAATTGATTTTGATGAAATGACTTATAAAAATTAACTTTTTACAGAATGGATAGAATTTGGATGTGTGAAACCGATCAGATCTCAAGAAAATTTCAAAATAATTTAGAGAGTTTTTTAGATTTTTCATTTCACAATGCTTCAGATAGAGGTCGCATACACTACCCATGTTTCAATTTTTTTGGCAGACCTTGGTTGAGCCGGGAATAAGTCATCTACCACATAATCAAATATTGTATTAAATCAAACTACTATGTGTGGTATCACAATGGGGATAAAATGAAATCTCAAATTGCTGATGATCCAAATTAGAGGACTCGAATGGAGAATTTGTTATATGACCGGTTTCTGTTTTGTCATCATTATGAAAAATAAAGGATTAAGACCTAAGAATAATTCTATATGAGCACACATGATGCGTATAATAAAAATGATTATGTTTTCAGGGTGAAGAAATTGAATGATGCTACCACGACTCCAGTATATCGATAATGCGATAAAATAAAAACCTGAAATTTTTAATCTGATTGTTTCATGGGAAAACTATGTATGGGATTTCTAAAATAACAATCGATTACATTCTTACCTTCTTTAAGGATTTACTTCCAGGTGGTTCAGATATTCTCTCAAACCACTATATGGCATGGAAGTTAGTCAATGAACATGAATTTTCATGAAAAAAAACTCATGCTTTCCTGAAAGATTACCGTTTATTCTGAGAGAACACCACTGAATGAAATGATTGTATAAAATGTGGTACTTCCCGTTGGAAGTCAAAATCTGATGGAACACCATCCCGTATGTCACAAAAAGTAATGTGGAACTTTCCATTGATCCCCAGACTCTGGAATCATTTTATGACTGATGAAATATCAATAAAAATGATATGGCATGATACCGAGAGAAAAAAGACTAATGATGAGTTAGTTTACCCTACAGATGGATTTGTATGGAAGAGATTTGATGCTCAATATCCTGATTTTTTAGCTGATGAGCATAATGTGAGGCTGGGTCATTCATGCAATGGTTTTAATCTGTTTGGGAAGATTCTTACTTCACACAACACATGACCAGTTTTTATGCACATGTATAATCATCCACCATGGTTGTGTATGAAAAAACCTTTAACTTTCAAGATTACACTCATATCTGGCCCTTCTAATCTCGAAATTGATATTGACATATACATGAAACCTTTAATAATATTGTTGAAACTTCTTTGGGATGTGGGTGTGTGCACATACAATGCATATTTGAAAGACATATTTCAGATGTGTGTTGTGCTTATGTGGATGATCAATGATTTTCTAGATTATGCAATGATGTTTGGATGGAGCACGAAGGGAAAACTATCATGTCTTGTTTGTATGAAGAATAAATGATCTAGAATACTAAAACATTGTTGTAGTTTCAGTTTTATGGGACATTGACGATTATTTCCAATGGACCATCCATATAGAAATAATCGTTGAAGATTTGATAATACTATAGAGACTGATGATCCACCTCATCATATGTTTGGAACTGATGTTCTTAATGAATAGAAAGATTTCATTTTTTAATTTTGGAAGGGTCAAATGAAATTTGGTAAGAGAAAGAATGTTTTCACTGAAACCTGTTACAGTTGGAGGAAGAGGATTATCATTTTTTATTTTCCTTGTTGGTTAACCAATTTGTTACGTCATTTCTTAGACGTAATTCACATTGAAATGAATATATGTGAAATTTTTCTTTCGATACTTCTAAATGTTATGGGAAAGAAAAAAGATGATTTACGGTCTCAGTGTGACTTGGTGGATTGGGGGATCAGACCCGAATTTCATTCTATATGTATCAGTGAAAATAAAAGGCATGTTCCATGTGCTTCTTATGTGATGAAACCGATAGAAAAAACAATTTTTGGAAGTATTAGTGACTATTAGGGTTCCTGATGGCTATTCAAGAAACATATCTAAACGGGTCAACCGAAGAGAGTTGAGGCTAAAATCAATGAAGACTCATGATTATCATGTTCTTTTCCATGAGTTGATTCCAATTGCAATCCGTCACCTTTTATCCAATAATTTAAGGGTGACGATTATTCGGTGGTGACATTTTTTAGAGATATTTGTGCTTGATGTTTTTCAATTATTTCTTGCAAAAAATTTTGACAGATTCCCCATTAATTTTTTGTGTGTTGGAGAAAATATTTCCTCCATCATTTTTGACATGAATGATGCATCTGACTATCCATATTCTCACTGAAATACTTCTCGAAGGACCTATTTCTTTTTATTGGATGTATCCAACTAAACGAAATATGTACACATTAAATTCTTATGTCCTAAATAGGAATCATCCCGAAGTTTCTATCGTGAACGGTTACATGGATCAAAAATTTATGGATTTATGCTCAATGTATTTGTCTGATCTTACTACAAGAATGAACAGACCAATGAGTAATGAAGAAGAATAGTATGAGCAAATTGAACCCAGTTTTCCATCGCCTCCTCAAATAAAAGGAATTCCTGGATCATATACATTGAATACATTAAGCCTTGAAGAGCGGTAGATGGGATATCACACAATTTTATTCAACTATGATTTGTTCAATGACTACATCAGGTAACTAAATTGAATATGCATATCGTAAAATTATATCTGTTAATCTATTCAATTTTTTTGTCTGCAGGGAACATAAAACAGTGATAAAAAAAGAAAGAATAGTTCGTTAACTTTGAGAAAGAGGGAGTCTTTGCATAGCAAAGAGTTTTCTACTTGGTTAAAATTAAAGGTAAATATATTACTATTTAATATAATTAAATCAATATTTAATTAAGTTTAATATTCATTTATACTGCAGGTATTGAGATTTCCTACTGGCTCTATCATTGAGAAAATAAGAGCTTTAGCTTTTGGTCCAAATACCGTGGTTTGTGTCTGTAAATCAATTGTTATCAATGGGTAAAAATTTATTGTCACTGAACGAGCAAAGAACTTGAGAACACAACATGATGGTGTTATGGTTACTGGAACAACATATTGATATTCCATTGCATCAGATAGTTGACCACGATTTGAAAATGTTGGTTATTATAGAGTTGTTGAAAAAATAGTAATATTGGATTATTACTCTCATAAACGAGTCACGATGATGAAATGCCATTGGTTTGACTTGATGATGAGACAAGGAACATTTATTGATTATTGGGTATTTAGAGTAATTAATATGACTCACACTCTTGCTACCGAAGAACCATATATATTGGCATCAATGGCTAAACATGTTTTTTATGTCAAAGAACAACTTAGACCTGAATTTGGTGTCATAGTTGAAGTATTTCCAAGAAATATTTTTGATCATGGTGATGATGGAATTGACACTGTCTTTACTGCCATTAGAAGCAATACATATATTTATTTTGATGACCCTAATATCTCAATCGTTAGAGATAATTGTGAACCTGAAGTTATTGTGGAAAATATATAGAATCATCCATGCATGTTCTTAATTATTTTGGTTTACCTCGAGTTGGGTTGTTATGGTTGGTGCTATTAACATTGATTTAATATTGATTACAAATATGTTGTAACTGATTTGACCAATATGTGAATTTTCTATGTTTATAGGTTATAATTTTTCTTTGAATTGCATTTTTTAATTTGGAATTGAACTGTATTTAAACCTTTGAAACCATCATTTCTATCTTGGTGAATATTTTTATGGTTCAACTATGATTTGTAAAACATTTGTATAACTCTAAGACCTCTTTTTACCATTTTACTAGGTAATGAACATGATGGTTTGTATTCTTCAACAAACATTTATTGAAACCTTCATTATCTACCTGAACTAAAGAAATTAATTTTTTCCTTAATTTTGACAATTTCTTCACCACTTATGAATCTGGAAGAATCAATGTTACATGATTTTAGTAGAATATGACACTTAGTAAATATTTATCCTAATAAAAATTAAATTTCATTATTACATATTGTATGATTTATTGACTTCATTATATAATTGTTCAAGATCACCTAAAA
This sequence comes from Viscum album, assembly GCA_963277665.1. Lineage (NCBI taxonomy): Eukaryota > Viridiplantae > Streptophyta > Magnoliopsida > Santalales > Viscaceae > Viscum > Viscum album. Next base: position 2,082,414,991 of record OY728146.1, read on the forward strand.
CAATGGTTAGTTAAATTATCCATGAATCCCCATATTCCCTCTCATTTATTTTGTTTTTTGGGTTAAACATTAGTTATCCTTTTCTATTTACTTCCATATTTGTTTTAAAATGCAGGAAAATGAAACCAATTGAAGTGAGGCGACAAAAATAGATTATGGACAACAGTCATCGCATGGCTAAGCTGGGCATTCCACCACTAGTTCCTGTAGTGAGTATTTTATTTCAATAATATTTATTTAAATAATATATAATGTCATGTGATTATTTTTTTTAAACAACATTTCAGGATCCATATTTTAGGCGACAATTTTTTTGATGACCTGCATAGTAGTGGTCCCAGTACATGGGGTGTTTGTACGAGGGGGGGGGGGGGGGTACAGAAGCTAGACGATCTGGTCAGCGTACCCGATTAGACCCTGCCCTCCCACTGACATACCATCCATCCCACATTCTGATTTTAGTGTGCCATTATGGACACACGGGATATTTGTCCCTCCCATGTTTTCACCACCCTTTATATCTGAGCCTCCTCAACTATCTGTAACATATCTAATGATGCTTCCCACTCCCCATCTTGCATTTGGCCATCCATCCCTGTCATCATCTCTTACTTCTGCTTACATCTCTTGGATTTTATATTCCATCTTCACCGACTACAGCTCTGCCAGAGTCTATCCCTAAGAAGCATACATCGGGACCCACTCCATCTATAAAGTGTGTTCCTTCATTTTCTGTGGATCCAGCAGCGCCCATTGATCAGACTACCACAGCTATACTTATACAACCCTAATAAATTGTTACACCGTTATTTATTTTCATTATAACATGTATCGATAAAATATTTGTTTTTATTTCATAACAAATATATCAACTGATAGGAGGCGGGGGAGGGGGCGTACACGCATGCATTAGGTGTGGAACCGCCTCACGTAGCTGATGGTGGACTACAATGAAGATAGTCATATGATTGAAAAATCTGGGTAGCAATGTCGGAGTTTTTTGGTGATGCTTGCGAAATACTCTAACATCATTCTTGTAAGCCTGCTCTCATGGAGAAAGCAACCAAATGAAGTCAAGGATAAATCCTAAATAGAGATATGGGTAAAAAATCTGTTTTATTTAATTCAATATATTAATATATATATATATATATATATATATATATATATATATATATGAATTAATATTTTGATTTCAGCTGCGGTTTAATTTCCCCGATGTTGAGGGTGCACAGCCAACACCTCTAAAGGATTTAGGCGAGCTTTGGAGAGAATATAAGAATGAGTTGTACATTGGATGGTGTGTTAGAGTGGGAACCAAGTTAGAGGTGGTCCCATTCATGGATTATTATCCATTAGAATAGTACTAACAGATGATTACTCATTGGCCGACTAGCCAATTTACGGAATACATGAAATTAGAACTATTTAAATGAAAATTTTCACGTTTTTCTTTAATACTAATTATTGAAATTTATTTAGGATTTATCTGGATAAAATAAAAAAACATTGATGCTAAGAAATTCATCCACAAATTGGGATGTACTATGATGCCAGATCATGAGAGACAATAGGTATTCCAGTTTATAATCTTTCTTTACAACTTGAAATTTCTATTACTTCCTCGATAATTTATTCGGTTTCTAATGTTGTTATATAATTTTAGTTATGGAATTACTTTGTTTTCTTGGTATCCTATTATTAATTATGGTTTTCTACATTCAATTTCACTGTTGAGTCATAAATTGAATATAGAAGGATGTGTTCCTCAATAAAAACTATTTTTCTTAAGTAGAAAGAAGAAAGATGGATGTGCGGTTAAAAAAGTGACTCAAAAGCATATTGTATGTTTTACATTGTAGATTAAAAATTTTAATCTATATTTTTAAACATAATAATCTATATATTTTTGTAACAGGCTACTTTAGAGGCCCTTGATGCCCAGGAACCTGATAATTTTGGGCCACATGATAACTTACATCAGGTGTTGGGAGATGAGCACCTTGGTAGAGTATGTTGAAGACCTGGGAAGAGTATAGTTCCGATGAGGTATTGGCCCTCCTCAAGTATGATTTGTAGTGCCACTGAGTTGTAGTAGGTTAAGGCACAAGCAGAACAGGCTAAAAAGGGCCATAGAGATAGAAGAATAGTCTACTAGGGAAAACACTGCATTTATGAAACTCATGGATTTTTTACGTCTAACACTTCCACAAGAGGCCAACACTGCTTATGATGAATATATGTCATCGATGCGTTCTATATATGGTGCACCAGGTGGAAATTCTAGTGATGTTTAAGATGATGGCCAGGAGGAGGACACGGGGGAGGAGGAGGAGGCCGAGTAGGAGGCCTAGGTAGAGGAGGAGGGCGAGGAGATGGCTGAGGCAGAGGAAAAAGGTGATGAGGAGAATGAGGTTGAGTACGAGGGCAAAGAGGAAGGTGGGGATGATGATGGGGATGATGATGAGGAAGAGGGTGAGTGTGACGATGACGATGATAATAGTGATGGTGATGAGGGACATATTTATCAGTTACATTTTTTATTGATATTAATGACTTTGATGATTATTGATTTTTTGTGCCTGAATATATGTGTGATTTGGTAGGTCACATTATCTTTATTTTTTATCTATTTTAATGAAATTGTAATTTTTTAGTAGAATTTAAAAAGTTTATGATCTGATTTGAAATTGATATATTAAAATTATATTTTTATCCTTGAAATAATTTTCTTTAAAAATATGTAAATACCATCCCATTGTCCGGGACAACCCCCCCCCCCCTAGATAGCCCCCCTCCCTCCTCCTTGGACCTCGGAAAGCCCCTTAGATAGCCCCCCACCCTCCTCTCTGGTCCCCGGACAGCCCCCTAGACATCCCTCTACCCTCCTGGATGGATCAGGGACAACCTCCTCCTCCCTGGACCCTGGAAAATCCCCCACCCTCCTCCCTGGACCCTATACAGCCCCCAGATAGCCCCCAGATAGCCCCTCGATCAGTCACCCTGACATCCCCCCCATGGACCCCAGACAGCCCCCCAGACAGCCTCCACCCTCCTCCATGGATGCCGGATACCCCCTTCCCCCTAGACCCTAGAGAGCCCCAACACTCCTCCCTTAACCCTGGATAACCCCAGGACGACCCCCACACTCCTCCCTTGACATCGGACAACCCCCACCCTCCACCCTCGACCCCTGTATAGCCCCCACCCTCCTCCCTGGACCCCAGATAGGCCCCCTCCTCCCTAGGCCCTGGAAAACCCCCCAGCCTCCTCCTTGGACCCCAGATAGCCCCCGAACAGCCCCCCAGATAGCCCCCCACCCACCACCCTGGACCCCGGAAAACTCCCCACCCTCCTCCCTGGACCTCGGACATCCCCCGTCCTCCTTCCTGGACACCAGACCCCCCCCCCCCCCACCATCTTCCCTAGGCCCCACACATCCCCCGAACCGACAACCCAACACTATGCGAGTGGTGATTCAGCATATATAAAACATCACAACAATTCACGAAAGGCTAAGGACCACCTACCATTATTCTGGAGACAGTCACACTGAAAGTGTCTCTCTTTTGTTTAAAATGGAAACCCTTTTAAGTGAAAACAACTGGCATACCAAAAACTGAAAAAATGTATTCTAATTGTGTTGATACTTTAGAAAAAGGATCCATCGTTCAATTTTCACCTGTACGAGTCAACCCTGCCTCAATCTGAGGCACGGTGTGGCCAGTACCACTCAAATTGTCTCACTTTTATTTTAATTGGACAACCTTTTAAGTTAAAACAACAACTGGCATATGGAAAACCAACCAAATGCATTCATATTCTATTGATACTTTAGGAAAATGATCTTTGGGTCATTTGTGATATGTATGAATCAACCTAGCCTCAATCTGATGCATGGTGTGGCCGGTACCACTCAAACTGTCTCACTTTTATTTGAAATGGACATGATTTTAAGTGAAAATAACAACTTGCATATGGAAAACCGACCAACCACATTCATATTCTATTGATACATTATTAAAACGATCCATGGATCATTTTAGATCTGTACGAGTCAACTTTTCCTCAATCTGAGGCATGGTGTGTTTGGTACCTCTCAAACTGTCTCACTTTTATTTGAAATGGACAAGATTTTAAGTGAAAAAAAAACAACTTTCATACGGAAAACCAACCAATCTCTTTCCAATTGAATTTATACATCAGGAAAATGATCCATGGGTCATTTTTGATGTGTAAAAGTCAAACCCTCTTCAATATAAGGAACAGTGTGGCCGGTATCACTCAAAGTGTCTCTCTTTTGTTTAAAATGGACACTGTTTTATGTAAAAACAATAGACATACAGAAAACTAACCAAACCTATTTTTATTGTGTTTATACTTAGGAAAAAGGGACCATGGTTCATTTTTGAGGTGTATGAGCCAACCCTAACTCAATATGAGGCACAGTGTGGCAAGTACCACTCAAAGTGTCTCACCTTTATTTGAAATGGACAACATTTTAAGTGAAAACATCAATTGGCATCCCGAAAACTGAGAAAATGATTATTTATTGTGTTGATACATTAGGAAAATGATCCATGGGTAAAATTTGACATGTACGAGTCAAAATCACCTCAATACGAGGCACGTTGTGGCTAGTATCACTCGAAGTGTCTCTCTTTTGTTTAAAATGGACACCCTTTTAAGTAAAAATAACTGACATATGGAAAACCAACCAATCATATTCGGATGGTGTTTATACTTTTGAACAAGGATACATGGTTTATTTTTGACGTGTATGAGTCGACCCTGCATCAATACGAGGCACAATGTTGCCGGTACCACTCAAAGTGTATCACTTTTATTTGAATTGGACTACATTCTAAGTGAAAACAACAAATGTCGTACAGAAAACAGACCAAACACATTCAGATTCTGTTGATACTTTATGAAAATGATCCATTGGTAATTTGTGAGGTGTAAGAATCAACCTCACCTCAATCTAAGGCATGGTGTGGCTGATGCCACTCAAAATGTCTCACTTTTATTTGAAATGGACAAGATTTTAAGTGAAAACAACAACTTACATATGGAAAACAGACCAAATGCATTCGGATTTGGTTGATAATTTTGGGAAACAATACACTGGTCATTTTTGAAGTGTAAGAGTCAATGCTGTCTCAATATGAGGCACATTGTGGCCAATAAAACTCAAACTGTCGCACTTGTATTTTAAATGGACATGATTTTAAGTGAAAACAACAACTTGCATACAAAAAACCAACATAATTCTTTATTATTGAAAAGATACTTCAAGAAAATGATCCATGGGTCATTTTTGATGAGTACGAGTCAACCCCACCTCAATCTGTGGCATGGTTAGGCCGGTATCACTCGAAGTGTCCCTTTATTTAAATGGACACTATTTTAAGTAAAAACCACAGACATTCGAAAAACTGACCAATTGTATTATTATTGTGTTGATACTTTAGAAAAAGTATCCATGGGTAATTTGTGAAGTGTATGAGTCAATCCCAACTCAATCTGAGGCACGGTGTGGCCGATACTACTCAAAGTGTCTATCCTTTATTTGAAATGGATAAAATTTTGAGTGAAAACAACAACTGGCATCTAAAAACTGACCAAACACATTCATATTGTGTTCATACTTTAGTACAAAAATCCACGGGGCATATGTTACATGTACGAGTTAACCCCACCTCAATCCGAGGCATGGTGTGGCCAGTATGACTTGAAGTGTCTCTCTTTTTTTTAAAATGGACACCCATTTAAATAAAAACAATTGGCATATGGAAAACCAACCAATCATATTCAGATTGTGTTGATAATTTATCACAAGGATCCATAGATCATTTTTGACATGTACGAGGCAACCCCGCCTCAATCAGTGGCACGATGTGCCCGGTACCACTCAATGTTTCTCTCTTTTAATTGAATTGGACAACATTTCAAGTGAAAACAACAACTAGCATACAAAAAACCGACCAAACACATTCATATTCTATTGATACTTTCGGAAAACGATCCATGAGTCATTTATGATGTGTAAGAATCAACCATGCCTCTATCCGAGGCACGTTGTGGCTGGTACCACTGAAACTCTCTCACTTTTATTTGAAATGGATGGGATTTTGAGTGAAAACAACAACTTGCATACGGAAAACCGATCAAATGCTTTCTGATTGTATTGATACATCAGCACAATGATCCATGGGTCATTTTTGACATGTACGAGTCAATCCCACCTCAATTTGAGGCACAATGTGGCCGATATCATTCAAATTTTCTCTCTTTTTTATAAAATGGACACTGTTTTATGTAAAAAAAATAAACAATCGGAAAACCAAACAAACATATTATGATTGTGTTGATAATTTAGCACAAGGATCAATGTGTGATTTGTAACATGTATGAGTCAACCTCGTCTCAATATGAATCACAGTTTGGATGGTACCACTCAAAGTGTCTCACTTTTTTTAAGATGGACAATATTTTAAGGGAAAACAACAACTGGTATATGGAAAACTAACCAAATGCCTTCTTATTCTATTGATACTTTATGAAAATGATCCATGGGTCATTTTTGACATGTACAAGTCAACTCCTCCTTAATACGAGGCATGGTGTATCTGGTACCACTCAAACTGTCTCACTTTTATTTCGAATGGACAAGATTTTAAGTGAAAACAACAACTTTCATATGCAAAACCGACCAAACGTATTCTGATTGTGTAAGATACTTTAGCACATGGATCCATGGTCCAGCCTCACTCAATTCACTTCTCATGTGAGGAAAATTTACCCCTATTCTAAATCACATTACATTTAATACTCCAATCCCATCCTAAAACTAGGGGTTTTAGGACCAAACCAAAGTCCCTTTGGGAACCCAATACCAAAGACATAATTGAATATTCATACCCACTACCCAAAATGGGGATTCATCTCACATCACACTCAGGAGGCCAAATTAAAATTAGCCACATGCCCCCTTATTCTAATTGAAAAGTCTATGAAAAACATGTAGGCGATTATGGTAACCCAACTCGTATGTTGAGATGTGTCAATGTTTCCTATTAACACAACAGGAACCATTTATACATTGATACATAATCATTAGAGAAATATAAACATCCCATGTGCTTCATATAACTCATCATAGGTCTAAGAAAATTACCACTGCCATTCTCTATCTTATGAGTATCGTGATCTTTGTCCACTCTACCCAAGTTTTTATGTTGGTTTTAAGATAGTAAACCCATGACCATGAGTAAACATTCCATGTGATTCCTATAGGCTTTTTCTATTGTGTGTATTGGTGTTGTGGTTCGAGTGAGGAGTGAATTCTAAATTTTGAATACTATTATGGGTTTTATTTCTTTTCAATTCTAAATTTATGAATTCTGGATGTATTGGATTCTGGATGTATTGGTAATGAATTCTAAATTTTTACTACTATTATGTGTATTGGATTCTAAATGTATTGGATTTTATTTTTGTAAAGGTGTTATGGGTGTTATTTCATTTCAATTCTTGGATGTATTAGATTGTGGATGTATTGGATTCATTATTTTTCTCTTATGTTGTGGTTTTAGTGAGGAATGAATTTTAAATTTCTTAACTTCTGAATTCTGGATGAATTTTAAACATCCCATGTAGGCTTTTGGATTATTGTTGTATGTGTTCTTGAAGGGAGAGTTTCTAGTTAGAGGTGGAGAGTTTCAGGTTGGTGGTGGCTGCTGGCTGCTATTGAGCTGTAGCATATGTATACCAACAGTTTTCAAAACAGTTGGTATAACCTTCTAATGCATATTATACAAACGGTTTTGTATATTATTTGGTATACACTTCTACCAACAATTTTTAAAAATGTTGGTATATCATTTGGGTGTATATTGTACACTATATACCAATAGTTCTAAAACATTGGTATAAGGGTAACATATACCAATAGTTTGTGAAACCATTGGTATATCTCTTACATTAACACATATACCAATGGTTTACATAGAACCATTGGTATAAAACTATACCCATGGATTACTTGGCCATAGTTTGGGAAACTATTGGTATATAATATACCCATGGATTCTCAGCCTTTACAAATGGTTCTGAACCATTGGTAAAGGGTAAAATTCCAGTAGTGGGATGTTTCCTCATAAAGGACCCCATAGAACGTTGTTCCCTTATCTGCTCATTTGGTAGTCCAGAATGATTCATAGCTTCTATAAGTTTAGAAATATGATTTTTAATTCCATCTTGCACAACATTTGGTTGTTCAGGAGGAAAATCATTTCATTTCCCGGTGCATTGATAATTAACACAGTTTCTTCAGGTTCCACCCATTGTCTAAAACCCAAAAAAGAATAGCGTGAGAGGAAGAAATCACACTAAGAAAACAACAAATTCATGGGGAAGTATTTTTAATTTCTAACACCATAAGTTTATTCTTATGTTATTCATGATTTTTATCATAATTATAAGACTGTAACCTATACTTATACATAACCTATTGTACATCCCTAGATAAACCATATCAATATCTCTATGGTTCCCACTAATTTTTTTTACATCCCACTTTCCCATGGTTAACTAAAAATTTGATCTAATACCAACTCTAGAGACCCATGCTTGATGTACAAGGAAATTACATTTATTTTGAGGAATATATAAATACATGACACAAATAGATGCCCAATGACCATATTAGTTTAGTTCCTTTAGAAACTCAAAACAAAATCTTAAAATCAGGGTGATAGATCTTCAACATATCCTATAAAAATAATCTAATTTTGTTTCTATACATAAAACCTTTCCTTCTTTCCTGGTAAAAACATAAAAAGGGTGAGCTCAAATTCGCAAATAAGGGTAATCATGGAGCACATAAAACAAAACTATAATCATTTTAATGTAAAAACGTGAACAAAATGTTTGAACATCAACATCACGAATCATGACATTAATTGTGGCTGTACGTAAGGCATGGATCATAAAGGAACCTTAATCATGATAATATAGCATCAGAATAAAACATGGAATTTTGGAAAACCATTATGCACATAATATTATTTCCATAGTAACCAAAGAATTTGTTCAGAGACCATCATATTGGACAAAGTCCATTACTGAACTGGGTTTACATGTCGTTCAATCCATGTGTTACCGAACCAGATTTACCTACAATTCCAATCATGTCTATCTCATGAGATATATATCTTGACCAAATGTCTTGGAGTGTGATATTGTTCCTACCCTTCTCATAATAAAATCATCATTACATTTTCCCCAAAAACATAAATTTTTCATCATAGCAAAACCAATGAAATAAAATGGGATTCATAAACATCATGTCTTCATAACAAACTCCATATAAGATAAATGGAATTCATAAAAATAATTCCATAAAAAACTCAATCAAAAAAATAAATAATTGGAATAATAACATAACCATATTCCATATTATATGGAAAAAATAATTTTGATAAAACACTTGAACTCAGTTCTTTAAGAAAATATCTTTTCATCTTAATTTTTTTTTCTTTTATCAAAATGTCGTGAAAATATAAAAGAAATAAAGTTAATTGAAAATAAACTTGAAAAAATGTAAATTACACTACATGGGAATAATTATTTATGAAAGCATAAAAATTGGTTCATGTCGTATAAGTTAAAAAAAAATTCTCATCATACATTTACTTGAAAAGTAAAAAAGTACCTCGTGTGGTAAACAGAAGAATGATTTCTTCCATTCCACATATTAAAAGTTAAAAAGGGGTAAAAATGACTTTAAATATACATGGAAGAATAATAAAAATTTTATGAAAACATTTTTAGAAAATATATACATGGATAATAAATATATCCCCAGCATATACTTTTGTATACACAATCTCGAATATAAATGAGATTGCAAAATTATCCCTTACCTTAGGTTCAATTTCTTCTGAATGTGTCTGAAACTCTTGTATAGTGGGTTTAAACATATTATTAAAATGTAAAATAACCATAATAATAATTATGATATTATATATGATTCAATTACAACTTTATATTACACATTCATTGGTCAATGCCATGTTAAGGCATCTTTTTGGATAATAATAGTTTCATTTATCGTACGTGTTTGGACTTGTTATTCTTTATATGATTACTTAGATCATTATTTACTTACTTAAATAATGTAAAACATGATTTATATACCATATATATTCAGAATATACATATATTCAATATACCGATAAATGGAATGGAGTACACCGTTTATGGAGATGGTAGACCGTACATACGCAGAAACACTGTTTTTGTTTCCTTATTGAATTGAATGGAAGTACATAAATGGAATATATATATATATATTAGCATTATTATGAAATATATTTCAGGGTTATTTATTATATATATTTTATAGTCATTCTTGAATGGTGAACATGGAGAATTAATCTAATCGCGTCGTGGAGACAGTAAGTCGTACGTACGCACGAGCGATGATATCGTTCCCATAGTTGATGAACGATATTGAATTTTATGGTGTATAATATCTAATAATTATTATCATTTTATAATAATAATATATAGTTATTATTTCCACCATTATAACAATCCATGTTAGGAGGTGGTAAAAAACAGATTACACCACGGAGTGGCGATGATAATCTGTACGTATGCACGCATGATTATTTCATTTTTAGTAGGATGCATAAGAAGGTGAAATAGGTTTTTTCATGTTTATAAAAAAATATAAGTATATGATTTATACTGATGTTATTAGTTTATCATTAAACAACTAAATAAGAATAAGTAGAATAAGAAATAAATTTGAAAGAATCAGTAGAAGAGATTACCTCTTCCTCGACGTGCCTCCTTTAAATTTCCACTTAGGGATCAAGAGTTAATTTTTTGAGATGACCAGAACATATATAATGTAACTAGGGATTTTGATAATGGAAATTGTTAAGGTTTTTCCAAGATTGAAGGCTTGAAATGGAGTTAAGAGGACAGGGAGGAGGTTCCCTTTTATAAGAGAAGAGAGGGGCACTTTAGGAATGTTCCAAAATAATAATTTATAATAAATTCAATTTCAATTTAAAATGGTCCAAAACATATTTACCATTAAAATAATATGAATTTGGTTCTAATAATCATCATATAATAATTTTTTTAAGGTTTTGAATATTTATTTCATTATCTTTTTTATTTTACCATTATTTTACCTTTTTCATCTTACCGTGATATCATCTTATTTACACTTTGTGGGTTAATGTGATTACCATATCATGTTAAAGGCCCACAAAAAGTTATTTAGGACATATTTTTTTCTTATATTAATAATTTTTCCAAATCTTATATTATTAATAATTTAATATCATTAATAAACTATTTTATGTTCTAAGTTATGAATTGTGTCAATTTGGACACTATTCATACTTGACTGTTTAGAAATTCATAACAACATTATTAATTATATATAAAGGAATTAAATCAAAGATAATATGTCAATATAATCCAAAATATTCTGGGATGACATCAAAATAACCCAATTAAATTATTTTTAATATTTATAAATTCGTTTATTTGAATATTTAATTAATGTGGCAATAACTACATTATAATTGTGTCAATAATAAAAATATTTATCTAATTTATAAAAATAATAAATAAAATACCACAATGTAGGAAATATTTTTCTGTTTTTAATTACTATTTATAGACTTAGAGATCAGTTATATAACTTCATATTAAAATCGATTTACTAAAAGATATATGTTTAGGCTGTAATTATCTTTTCTTTAAAGTAATTATTATAAAGTGTCATTTTCATGTCCATGTAAATACATGGGGTCCCAAAATCTACCCAAGGATTCCCATGGTCACATATATCTCATAAAACAGGATTAGGTCATGTGTTAGGGTAGTTTAATATTATTATAATATTATTTTTAAACTTATTTAATAGATTTACCCTTTAACCATGGTAAATAAAATAATTACTGATGTTACTATTCATAATGTCCAAAAATAAAAAGTTACTATATACATAATTTAAAACTTATGATTCCAAATATGAAATCTATTTTTCCAAAATTAAAACACAGAAGTTTCTGTATTTAATTTAAAATTAACCACGCTGTCGAAAAAAATGGTGTTTTGTTTAAAACATTGCAAAAGATTGAAAAGTTTTCACATATGAATACAATGTATAATTAATGAAAATGAAATAAATTTTCTTAAAATATAAAAATATATTCTATTTATACTTTAAAATCATTAAATAATGTATTTTGAAAATATAATTTTTTCAATGATTTTTTTTTCAATTAAAATTTAGCGTATTTTCACAATTCATTAAAATATGAATATTATCAAAACAATATCAACACTTTATCCAAAGTAATTGTTTTTTATGATTCCAAATAATAATTTTATCTTTTCATATATAACTTTTAAAAATTTCAAAAACTAGATTTAAAATGGATGCACCATCAAAAGGCGGTAAAACTGCATTTTTTTTTCAAAAAATAATTCTTTTATCTGAAAAATTATTTCTGTTCTCATGTCATGTGTAAGATAAATGATAATTTTATATAAAATTGAATATGTGGTTAATATTATTCATAAAAGCTAGTATATATTCCATTTAATAATAAAATTTTAATAAAATTTCTTTGTTTAGTGAAACTCAGTATCGCGTACAACGCAAGCTATTGAGGAAGGTCAATCTTGCGCATAACGCAAGAAAATGTAGTGTTGAGTGTAGTGAAATATTTATTTGGTGTTGTGTATAACATAATAAATACTTAATTCATTTATAAATTGAACAAAATCTATACTCAGTGTTGCGTGAAATGAATATTATCAAAAGAACCAGAAATTTCTTGAAACACAAGCAAAGAATAATATCGTGTATACTGCAAGTTAATACAGTGTAGCGTATAGAGAAAGATATTATTGGTGTAGTGTACAACAGAATACATCAATAAAATTAAAACGAATCTATCTAAAAAAATCTTGGTGTGTTACACTACTGACTTATCTAGTTTCCCACTCGTAAGGGAGATAGAAATTTCCATTAACATAATGGTACCCAACTAGATTCTATTTCCTCTTACCATATGGCACCAACAAAAATTAATGAGATGAAGACCCAGTAGAATGATATACTTTGTAAATCATTTATACGCCAGAGTGTGTTACCTTAGGTGGTGCTATTTCACTTTGCTAAGAAAGAAAATCGTTCAATTTTTCTATGCATTTATTACCAAAACCTCATCGAGTTACGATAAATAAAAAATATATGTTACCAAAAAATGATAATCTTTTGACTAGTTGAATGTTGAGAAGTGGTTCTTGAAGATTTAACTTTGATCCAGTTACAATCCGTTTAACATAAAAGAATATGACATTCATAAATCTTCATTTCGGAGAAGGTATGGCCAATATGAGTTCTTTGTTATACCATTTGGTCTAACAAATGCTCATGAAGTATTTATGGATATAATGAAAAGGATTTTTCCTAGGTATCTGGATACAGTTGTGGTAGTCATTGGATGACATCCTCATTTACTCTATGCCTGAGGAGGATCATGAGCATCACCTGAGAATTGTACTGAGCTTTCTAAGAAATCATGAACTTTGCACATGTCTTTCGAAATGGGATTTTCTTTTTGATTTGGGAAGTTATGTTTTTAGGAAACATGCTGTTAGAATAGATGATATCAGTTGACATTGATAAGGAGGAGGTTGTTATTACTTGGGAACAACAACATCATTTTTTGGAGATTCATAGATTTGTGGGTTTACCAAGGTATTATTTTGGGTTTGTTAGGGAATTTTCAATGTTTTCATCTCTGATGATTGTACTAACTCATAAGGGAGTAATTTTTTTTGGCATGATATATTTCAGAATTATATCCATGTGATGATAAGTATTTTTACTACTGTGCTGATATTGACTCTTCCAGAGTTCGAGTAGGGTTATGTGGTCTTATGTGATGCATCATGATTATGCATGGGCTTCATTATTATTCCACATGATCATTTAATTTATTATGGATATCATCATCTCATCCCACTTGAGTTGAATTATCCAACCCATGACCTAGAACTTGTGTCTGTGATGCATGCTCTTAAGATCTTGTGACATTACCATTATGGAAAATGTTTTACTATGTATTGAGACCACAAGAGCATTGAGTTATATATTCTCTCAAAAATATTTAAATATATACAAGTTGAATTGGTTGGAATACCCATAGTATTTCATTTTCGACATCACACATACCCTTGGGAAAGGGAATGTTTTTGTAGATGCTTTGAGCAAGAAACATGTGACCCAGGCATTTAAAGATTCATCAGTAGTGTGTAAATTCTTAGCTCTATTTGAAGAGTTGCATATTGGAGACTGAGAATTATGGGATGAGATTTTCTAGGCTAGTGTTCAGTTAAAATCCATTATTCCCAAATTCATTCTTCTAAAACAACAACATGGTGATGAGTTACATAGCATTTGATACTCCTTTAATTAGGGAAATTCCATTCTTGATTGGTCTTTCTCTAAATAGGGAATTCTATTATTTTGAAACCATTTTTGGTATCATCTTTGGAATGGAAATTTGTAATTGTGGTTTTCCCTATTTCCTAGTAGGAAATGAATCTAGGACATAAAGATGTTCAACGATATGGGACAGTAGTTCTAGTATCCAAGTATTATATGAGGAATAACTGAGTTTGTTTATCATAATTATATATTCCAATAGGATATGTCTGAGAATAAGAAACCTTCCAGTTTTCTTCATACACTTCTAGTCCCTAATTAGAAGTTGGATGAGATCACTGGGGACCTTCTGGTTTTGTTACCACATACCCAGAGAATGATGGATTAAAAATGGGTTGTGATTGACATGCTAACAAAATTGGGACACTTTATACCCCATCATGATAAAACCAAAGTTTAAGATTTGGAAAATATCTACATAAAGATACTATTAATTTTCCTAGAGTACCATATTCTATAGTCTATGATAGGGATCCTCATTTCACTTCTCATTTTTGGAGAGGCCTTTAGGAGGCATTAGGATCTCATGTCTGTTTGAGAACGACATACCTTCCATAGTCAAATGTGTTGAAAAAAAGAGCTATATAAATTCTGGAAGATATGATTTATTCTGATGTTCTCTACTTTGTTGGATCTTGGAATGATCATTTGGGGATTCTTGAGTCTAATTATAAAAACACTTACATATCCATGATAATAATGGATCATTTTGAGGAATTGTATGGTCAGCCTTCTAGATCTTTGTTGTGTTGGTTGGATATTTGTGAAAGTTCCTTTTTTCGACCAAGAATAGTCAAAGAGACAATAGTAAATATTTAGTATATTTGTTAGAGAATGTTGACAAGATATACATGGTATAAGTATTATGCTGCTTGTAACCATAACACATTGGAATTATTAGTTGGTGACCAGGAATTCCGGTGGTGGAAATGTTGGCTTCAACTTCTTTGGGTTTACGATGATCAATGGTGTCCTCTGGCCAGTTTCTAAGGACATCTTTTGTTGGGATAGTTGACATATGGGGTCTACTCAGGATGGAATGCTCCAGGATCATGGCTCTTATGTATCATACTTATGTGATTTTTATTGTTTTATGTTTGAATTTGGAGCTGTGTTATGTTTTGAATTTTTGAAATTTGTGGGTATCTGTGTGGTTATCGCTCAACCAAAAAATGGGTATTGAAAATTAATTAAATGGATTTGGCATATACTGTGGCATTACAGTTCTGATTCTTATGAGAAATTTGAGTGTGATCCCCTGATGAGAGAGTAGTGAACACATCTTTTTTATATGGAATATTCTTGATAGGATTACTAGGAAAATAAAGTTTTCATGTTGGATAGGTTGTAACATCATATTATTATTCTAACTTGTGTGTTTTGAACCTTTTCATGGATATCCTTTTTATCTATATAGGTAGGACCGAGAAGGAATTGAGAGGATAACTATATGGGTGAGGTATTTGTTTTTTTGGATTCTTAGAGTAAAAAACTATCCATTCTTTATCCTGCTAGGGATTTACATCCCATCTTATATGCTTCCATTATTACTGAATTCTAATTATAATAAATTTTATTTTTAATAAAAATGTGATGGGTTTTTCATAGAATTTTGGATTTTTTAATTTCATGATGTGTATTTGTGTTACCCGTCATTAATTTCTCAGTGGTTATTTTTAAATAGGAAGCATCACTGATTTTTATTTTGACCCATTATATATTTATTTTCTCTCAACCCAAGAGCCATAACCAAGCGTTTTTAGAGCTCCCAAACTCCACTGAGTCATTTAATTGATCAATCGGTCAAGGTTGTGAATGTAGTGTAACATTCCATGTAAGAATTATCCATGTCTCTTCGTCTCTTTCCTTTCTCTCCATGGGGTTTGATATATCACATTGGTTTTGATGAATCTAAAACCCAAATTGTTGAATCTCATTTCTAGGATGACTTCAAAGATCTTCTGAACCTTCATTCTATTTGGTAGTTTGTATTATGTGCATTGTGTTTCTGTAAATGGTAGGTGGTTCCTTCAGGATGTCCATTTTATGTAATCCATAAATTGATTGATTTGTTTTTTATTATTTGAATAAAATTAAAATTATTGATTTTAATTAGATGGATTTCTATTGGTTTGTTAGAAAAAAATCCAATTCTATTATGTTGGGTTTTTAAAATGTGTTTTTAGTATGAAATTTTAATACTCCCATTCTATTGAAATGGGATGTGATTATAGAAAGTTGTGAAATTTATATTTTATAATTTCAATTGTTGGAACATATTTGATGGAAAATTGTGAAAAAAACCCAATTCCAATGAATTGGTGGTTTATTGTGAAATGAATGGAATCTAGTGGAAATTAAATTTTTTATTTTAATTTGTGAATATGTACTGTGAAAATGAATTTTAAATTTATTTTTAATTCATAAAATGTGAAAATGGTTTAAAGTTGTTTGATAGGAATATTTTGCTTCTATCCTGGAAAAACAAAATGTTTTCAATTAAAAAATTATGTTATGGATTTTAAATAGAAATTGGAATCATTGAAATGGATAATGGGATTAATTTTGTTTTATGGTTTCATGAAATAAATTTATAATTATTATTTTTTACTAGATATCATATAAGACATAGGTAGTTAGTGAGTTATTTGGATGTCACTTTACACTTTACAACATCCCAAAACATAAATGTAGCACATCAAATCCATTAGTCTATTGTGTTGAGTTCTCTTCGGCTTGAGTTTATATAGATTTATGTACATATTTCGATGTAACCATTTGTGTGGAGTCCCTAGTGCATGGAACTATAGTACATTCTTAGGAATATGACCAAGTTTCTCTCTTGATTATTTTTCAAAGTAATATATCCCATTATGGTAAACTTTTTACATGACTTTTTATTTATATAATTTTTTATGTAAATGTATTAATTTAAGCCACTTTAGAAAAGTGCCCTTGTTTTATAAATATTCGATCTCTTGAAAAGTAAGGCCTTTGATTAGAATATTTCCATATTTTGATCTGTATGTTTTGAATTATTTTGTTTATTAGTTTGAAGTACCAAACCAATTTGTTTTAAATTGAAATAACATTCGTTGGTTAATTTAATATTGTAATCTACTATGGAATCCTTGGTAAGACCCTACTGGGGTTTGTAGTTGAAACACTACCAATGACTTTAAGTGTTTGTAGAATATTTCTTTCTAAGTTTGACTAGGGGTAAAACCATACTTGGAGGTTGTTCTAGATTTTGATCTATGGACTTGGTGAGTTGTGTATATTGGAAATTGAGTAGTATTTCATATCTTCTGGTACTTTTTATTGTAGTAATTTTGTTTGTTATACCTATTTTATTTCTAGTACATTAATCACAGTGGAGTTTATTTTTCATGCATTCTGATTTCTTTATTTCCCCCTCCTTGGTAGTGGAAAAATCATTCCCAAATTCCTTTTTTATAAGATTCTAGGTCCTAGCCACCGACTCGTAGTGTAATAGAATTCCCTTTGGTCCATGTCTGGGATAGCTCGGTTATCAAGTTAATATGGTACTCAGGCTGCTTCCCCACCCCATTACTGATGGGAGTGAAACACATATAAATTCATTATGTTTAGATTCAAAAAATTAACTCTTAAAGAAACTAATTAAAGAAATAATCCAATGAAATGTATGAAAACTCCCACTCTAGAGGAACAACATCTAGCACATACATGTAGATCCTCTCATTCGAATAAATATCACTGGTGCTCATTATACTATCTGAGTATAGGTCAAATAGATTGTAATATCAACATCCTCCAACAAGTTCTCGAACATAAAATCAATGAGACTCTCCTCATAGTTCACCTAAACCTACTTTTTTAACTCACACAACATCATCCTATAGGAATAATTATCCTCTATTAGGTCAACCCTCTTACAGTTAGAGGGGCCATCCTATAAAACCATGCTAATCATACCCAAATGAAAATGATGGACTATAACCATCTATGCATGCAGTATAGGAAACTTATAAACAATTTAGCAGAGAATTAATTAAATAATATTAAATAATATTTATTTTAAATTACCCAAATCACCCAAATTAAACTATAAATTAAAAAATCATGATTCATGTAACTCTTCTAGGTATATACCTACATTAAGAATTATTTCTAATTTGGTGTTTAGTAAGCCTTTGTTCATTTTGTCAAATCCTAGGGGCCCCAATTGCCCATGTCTTGGGTGGTCTTTATTGTTACATCAGACACTATGTACAACTAAAACCATTTACATAACTATTTATTATATCTTAAATCTCATCCATAATGAAAATACCATATTCTCATGAACCTCCTCCACTAGTAACGCTTCCTGGGGAGATGTGAAGATGAGTGTGACCTCCAAAGTCCTCCAATAATAGACCAAACGTTAAATACTAGTACCATTGGTATACAACATAAAAAAGAGAGGTATTAAACTCATAATTTGATGAACATATAAAGGAATGAACCAATTAACTATATATTATAAAACAACAATCAATATCCCATAATACTTGTAATGTCATTCATAATTGTGTCTCCAAAAAAGAAATTCATGAATAAAACTCCTAAGATAGTGAATCTGAAAATATTTTCAATCCTCGAGATAGTAATGTGAAAACATTCCACAAAATATTTCTCAAAAACATAAAAATATATTTGCGTATATATAGGAGTGAGAATATATGTATAATTAGTAGCATCCTACTCATGATATCTCATGATAGTGTTAAACAAGCATACTAGTGCATCTTTGAAAAAAAATAAAACCAACACACATCTATGCCAAATCATTTATCACCCAACCATACCAAGGCCCACTCTCCCATTATATCATCCATGTGTTATAACATAGTATCATAACAAATAATCAAGAAGTTACCCCATAACCACTTCCCAATTTTTTTCTCTCACATCCTAATAAAAATGTTTAGATCTTTTATCCCTTCCAAAGTCATGCCATCACACATAATTTCCCATTCTACAACCACATACCACATACCTCATCACAACCATAACCAAATATATAGACACACAACCACATATTAATATCCCAACACCATTTAAAATTTTATCACATTATGTTTCCATGAACATGAAGGGAATGAACCTCGTACCCTTCTTTTACTATGTATGACCTCTAAAATTTTTCATCATCTCACCTATAAGACCAATTCATCTATACTAAAACCTAAAGACATTAAAAACAATATACATATACTAACCATGATCCAGAAAAACCCATACTACACCAATTTGGGAGAGTGTGGAAGATGTAGTAGTCTTCTATCTCATACCTCAATAACCATGTTGTTGTAAAATACACCTATAATAAAAAATATTGACATATAAGTAAGGTTATATAAGTTGGGTGTGGTGTGTAATTAATCATAATAAAACTATAGCATATATTATGACAACTAGTAATACCAAGACAAGGGTTCATACCAAAAAAACACTTCCAAATCCCCTAACTATTACCACATTACGTCTACCAGTTACAAACTAAAATTTTTGTCATTATAGTATAAAATTACCCCACCATTCATGTAAAAGTACCATATAGACATTAATAGTTCCTTTTTAACATTATATTTTATCCATTTTATAATACCCACGAAAATTCAAATGATGAATGAATATATTTTATTACAATGTAATTCAGTATAAATCATATATATTGAATTATTAAGACTTTAATAACTAAAAAGAGGAAATAGATAAATATAAATAATTTAATTACACTATAAATATCTCATGGATCATATTCACCTGTATATATTTCATCAATTATTAGAATTGTAAAAAAATACAATCTAAATAATTGATATATTGAATGAAAAAAATGATAAGTATTATTTATGAGATTTATTTGAAAGAATTGATAAGAATAAAGAGGTGATACAATTGTTATAAAGTGACTATTAGAATTTTTGTATATTAAGGGTAACTATGAGATAAAATTAATTTATAAGTGAGAAACCTTGGTATCAACAAGAAATAACTTCCCTTATAAAGTTCATTTATCATAAATTTTGAATGAGTTATCATCATTGGGGTTTTACCTCCCCTAATCCCAACCAGAACTCAAAAAACTAAGGCTTGACTAGAATTTTCTATGGGAGAAGTTCAATTTAGTGGAAACCACTACTTGATAAATATTTTCTAAACCACTCCATTAATGTAGCATCATTACTCAGATTAATATTAGGAATTATACTAGAGAAATAATGGTTATCTATCTTAGGGTTAGTGGTGAAAAATTTGGATTTAACATAAGTTTTTAACAGACATCAATAAAGGCGGCATAAAATACAAGCTTGAGGCATTAGTTTTCAAAAGCTGATATTTAAAATGATGTCGTGCTTAGTTTTCAGCGTCGGTTTTACAAATTAAACGGTGTTGTAAACCCATTATCAGTGTGGATTATTATACAAACCGATACTGAAAAGAAAGCACAACCCGGTTTTCTATATCAGTTTTTAATAAATTTATGTGTAAAACCATTTTTAGGGTCAGTTTATTAGATAAAATGATGTGGAAAATAGTGTTTTTTTGGAAAAAAATTTGGTGTAAGTTATTAAGAAATACAAAAACAAAATCATATTTTATTTTTATAAATTAAATAATACTAAACTACCATATTAATCAAAGTCCAGGTAATAAAACACAGTATACAACAATAAAATAATATTTATCATTTACTACCAATATATAAATACATTCATTTTTTATCTAGTTAATGTAAAATCTATCTATGAAATTGTATTATAATTTAGAATTAAAATACACATATCTGTAATTGATGACACAATTATTGTTGATTATTATTGATGCATTAATTTAATATAATTATTTTCAAACACCTATTATAAAAAAATAATTTTTTTGAACACATGTTGTAAACAAATGTAATATTATTAAAAAACATTAGAATATACATACCATAGGCGGTAATCATATTTAACAAATAGTTTTCAAACAAATAATTATGATTGGTAAGTTCATTTTGGTTATATGAATCTATATCATTGAATATCTATAATAACATTGAATTATATGAGATTGAAATATGGAATACCACGATAAACATTTTTAAAAAATCATAGAACTAACCTTATCAAATTCAATAGTTACCATATTTGTGATTATCTCGTACATGAATCATAGAACATAATAACCACATTCAACATGTCCTTATTGACGGTGACACTGTGGTTATCAATCATTAACTAAAAACTAAAAACCTATATATATAAATACATACATATATATAAATATATATATATATACAAATATATATATACATATATATATGTGTGTATCAAAATATCAGAACAATATCTAATATAAAAATAATTACCTTTAATTTCATATAATTGATGGCATTTGGTTTCTTTATCAACAAGTGTTATTTGTTAAATTTTTCCATGAACTTCATTTTCATGTATATGATATAATAATAAATGTATAAACAATAAGAATTAAACATAATGATATTATGAAAAACCAAAAACTTATTTGTTGAATAAGGTTGAAAAAAATTTACGAAAACTCCCTCATAAAGAGAAAAACCAATATAAGGGGCATTCACTTTTGAAAAATACACCTAACATACAATTCCCCCTACAATACAAAAAAAATAACTATTAATGAAATTTTAATGATCATTATTTCATAATTATATTTATGTTCTTACATATCAAGAGATTAAAAAACCAATATCCAATCTCTGTATGTGATAATCTCTCACATATGTATGAAACTCTACTACAATTCTTCACATGTAGCACTTCCATGGGAATAACTCTGGATATATAAAATCATAAACGGTTGTGCTATCATTTTGACAAGAAACTTGTATAGACAATTATTTTTTAAAGTAAATAGAGTTAGGCAATTAAATCAATCTTTTTATTAGAAAATTAAAAATTAAAACATCAATTTACTTACATGGAAAACAACTACAACCCATTCAGGACGCGCACTTCAAAATCAACTAGATGCATTATATCTTTTTTGAGTAACCTCAATAAATAATCTCATATGCATATACCAAACATCATCTGAAACTCAATGATATTATTCAAGGAAGAACTAGTCTGTGGTAATCTTTATATCCCGTTAAAAATACCATATGTATCTACAGTCGATTGTTCCTAAACATTTTGTTTCAACTGTGAAATTTATTTTTCTTTCAGGAAATCCTATATAAGTTAAATGTTAAAAAAAATTATATGTAACTTTTAATCAAATATAGAAAATATTTAAAAAAACACATACCTCATATGAAATATAAGGAATAAGACCTGTTGGTGAAACTAAAACTGCCCTAGACAATCACTAACTTTCGTAATATCTTAAATATAAAATGGTTGTAGAGCATTAGGATCAATAATATTGAGTACTGATACTCTATCCTGGCCTATAGTTATAGGATGGTGATGTAAATAATCCCCCAAAAAATATATGAGTCCTAACATAATATTATGATATATAGAAAAAAACTCATAGTATATAGTTTTGTCTAATTGAGAAGGTAGAGGATTAATATATTCATGTTGGGCAGGGTAGTTCGGCTGAAATGGAGGTAAAGGATCAAAGTAAGAAGGCTTTGAAGTATGGGAAGTCTGAGAAGACTATATAGACTGTGACTATTTTGTCAATTTTTCAATCGACCATGTTTCATGGATACTTAAATTTGATCACCTAGAGGTTGTTTCATCCCTTTCATCTCATATTTCATGGATTCAATTTCTGGGTATTTTGATTCTTTACTATAACATAAAACATTACTAATACTAAAACCCACCTGATATCCCCTAACACGGATTGGGTGTTCTTCCTTTCCTTATGAAGTGTATAGGATTCCCATCATACCCTCTACAATAAAATATCCATGTGTATATTTCTCTTGAATATCATACTAAAATGAATAGTAAAAAAGATATATTAGTTTGTATAATTTATAAAATATAAACATTCATGGAAAGAAAACAATATTTACTTACAATTTTATCACCTACTTTATTATCTTCCTCTATAGAATACATATTGTTTTTCCTTTTTATCGCTCATTTATATTTTTTGTGGAGAGTGGGAGTAGATGTAGGAATAAACTGGCCCTCTTCTAAACCACTAATAGATCGATCTCTTAATGATTAAATTTTTTCTTCATTCATTTTATGCTCTCATAATGAATACCCTTAACATGATAAAGTATAAGGGTATACTCTTTTCATCTGAATTTTTTGATGAGATCTTCAAGAGGAACTGTTACCAGAAAATAACCTAATATTTAATTAGACAAATATATAATAATTTTTTCAATATATAATAATTATTATACCTCAAATATTTCTTCATGAAGGTTGACAAAAAAATTTATCCACATAACGTCATCAATATACGTGTACTTATGGAATGATTTTTTAAACTTTTTCTTTCCAAAATTATTTTGTGGAAGTTTTGTTTTAAAATCTCTCCATAGAACCACAACACAAGAGAGTTGTATTTTTATAATTTCTTTTGTTTCCTCAAAATTTATTGTCACATGTAATTGAATAAATAAAATATGTCTTTTACAATATTTAATATTGAAAAAATGAGATAAAATAAATCAATAGAGATATTTCACCATCATGACTTACCAAAGCTGTTGTTTCTCCATCTTTTCCACAAACATCCAATCAGGATATAAAATACTAATCCAACAACGAATTTACATTGATATATAACTAATAAAATGAACTACATTTGGACCTGTTGAATTATTATTATATTAAAAAATAATATGTAATATCTTATCTCCATGATAAAGTGATTTTTCTGGTAAACATGTAATACCACATTTACCAACTTTGGAATATGATTTCTCCATAGTAACATAAGATGTCTCCTTCACTGAGGACACATTAGTAGTTCTGCAAAAAATTATAAATTAAATTTTTTATTTTATTAAATAAGTATATGGATAAATATTTAAAAAAATGAAAAAAATATATACCTTAGTAACTTATCCTCTCCCTCTGTATTTGACATTACTACAAGAAAGTGTAATGAAATATTATATACCTACATATCATTAGAAAATTGAAAATTTTGAAAAAAAGGTTTACAAAAATAAGTAAAAAAAAGAGGCACACAATTGAATGTTTTAGAAAAGAAAAAATTATAAATAATTACCAAAGAATTAAGAGAATAATTTAGTTTTTTCTTTTATGCATTTATCAAGATCATTGCATACTGCATGCACTATGTTTGGCTTGTAGTCATTGTAATTATCTAGAAATTTTGTAATAGATGAATAAGACTCATGTCAATAAATAACATCATCAACATAATTATCATCACCCAAATGATATATTTTTCCCTGAAAATGATGGAAAAATGATCATTCAACGGATCAATGACATAAAATATCTTATTTTCATGGGTCACCATGATAAGTGGTTCCTCATTGTAATTAAATATTTTCAAATCAACCAATGTAAATCCACAATCATCATGTTTCATAGAACTATTGTTATTAACCCAATTACACTTAAACTACGTAACTCAAAATTTCTTTTAATCAATTTACAATATATATCTAAAGAACTAAGAAATATGCTAATGAAGAATAAATTGGGTTTTTTATCATTTTTACTTGAGAAATGCACCAATTCAACAGTAACAACCACACCTATATTTTGAATGGTACTCTTATCACCCACCTTTTTTCTATACAATGTGTAGCCATTAATATCAAAAGCTATCCATGTTATTACATTAAGATATGGTCTCCCTTCCAACCATTTCAATGCATCTGATGAATATATATCTTTTCTCACTTTCTCTTTAAACCATGAATCAAATTTCTTTTTACGCTCAATCATCAACAAATTTTCATTTCCTTTTGGATGTCATCTATTTAATTTAGCAATATGTGATAAGATATATGATTAAACATCATCATTCTTATTCATAATATTTAAATGTTCTTGAATCACGTCATCATGTTGAATGAAATTTTTCTTTAATCCTCAAATCGCTCTAACTTCATAATCAATTGTCAAATGCGTTGATATAGGGAGAACAATATGCACCAATTCAAACAAATAATCACTACAGAACTCAATAAATTCTTCTAATACATATTTCTGAATAATAGAGTCTTCCGATCTATATGAATTGTTAATATATCCCTTTAAAATTTTCATATACCTTTCAAAATGATACATCCAACATAAATAAATAGTCCCACATATTCTTATCTCCTGCACAAGATTACTCACTAGATGAACCATTACATCAATAAATATAGATGGTAAATACATTTCTAGTTAACAAAGTATAATAGAATATTTATTATCCAACTCATCTAAAAAATTTGGATCAATAAATTTGATACAAATGGATTTGAAAAAATTACTTAACCTGATGATAGTATTTTTGACAGCTAACAGTAATATACAACATAGTGCGACCGGTAATAGTTGTTGCACCAATACTTGACAGTCATAATATTTCATACCTATTGATTTTTAATCTGTCAGTAACATGAAATTATTCACATTTTTAGAATATCCAGTCAGTAATTTTATATGATACCAACACTGGAAAAAATTCAACTTCTCATTCTTTCTTAATGTGTGACAAGCTGGAGGTAAATATGTTATATTTTCTTTCTAAGTGGGAGATAACTCCAAACGTATTCCCATTACTATTAAGTCCAATATATAATTAAATCCATCTTTTTCCTTTCATATTATGTCTAATAAACTTACTATCAAACTATCACATATATATTTCTCAACATTCATAACATCAATGTTATGATTTATCTCTAAAAATATCAAACAAGGCAGTTTAAAAAAAGAAGTTGTCTCCTTGAGATATTTTTTAAAGACCAAAACTACTTTTATTTCCAAATGTCAAATCAAAATTTTTTTACCCTGTTGTAATATTCTTTAACTGACAATGATTGTGGGGGAATATTGTATTCCTTTAAACCGAAAAATTCCTCTTTCAATCTATGAAAAGGGTGATTAATATGAAAAAATCACCATCGTACCACATACACTCATTTCTTACATTATGGAATTGATAATATGACATCAATTATTCCAAAATTGGACAAGATTTATGTCCCATATCACTATATAGAAATAGGTTTCTGTATGCTGGAATGTCATTTATACTGAACATTATCATTGTACGCAAAAGAAAATTCTCTTTATTTTATGCATCAAAAACATTAACGCCTTAATCAAATAGAAGTATCAAATATTTAATCAATGGTGAAATATAAACATCAATATATTTTCCTAGATATTTTGGGCCATAAATCATCAATATCATTATAACATATATTTTCATCATGCATACTTGTGGGGACAAGGTGTAAACTACCAACAAAATAGGCCACGATCTATGTGGGCTAGTTAGGCCCCGATATATATTAATTCCATCTATACTCACTCCCATTAATAGATTTCTAAATTCACTTCAAAAATCAGGAAATGTTTTATCAAATCTCTTCAAATGTGATGATTCATTAGAGTGAAGTAATTTTCCATCAGTGATGCGTTCATCTGAATGGAATTTTAACATTTTCCATCAATTGAATTTAAAAATAGGTGCTTCAAATGAGGAATTATTGGAACCCACCAAATTGCATTAGTAAGAGATTTGATTTCAATTCCTGAGAATAATCCATAGTTAATTTATTAGAATTATATGAATGGATTATTGGAAGAAATTATATTTTTTATGTTGAGGATATATGTCAGTACCTGACAATGAATCTGAATTGACCAATTCAATCTTATTATAGTGTGATTTTCCACATGTTGAAAATTTTGATAAAAAATAATATTCTTTCCTATATAAAAAATAATAATTAGGGAATGAATGTGTCTTTTTATAACCTAATCAAATTTGGAATTATATTCAATTCGCCTCATAATTGATATCTGGAAGCTGGTTTCATTCTGGATGTAGCTGTTTTAAAAGAGAATGTATGTTAGAGATAATATTATCACTCCAACAATTAATAACATTCAAGTTAACCAATATCATCCCAATTTATACCATACTATATTAACTACAACCAAGGAATAATGGTTTTTGGTAATCTCCATACAATCGTTCAAAAAATTATGCTTTTCAATGGTTTCAACACGTAAATCATGAATTAAATCTCTAATAAGATCTTCTATCACATTATGAATATTTTGATTAAGATTATATATTGAATTTACAATTCTTTCACCATACTTGATACAACATGAATAATTAAGTTCAAAATTAAAACATATGAGTTCATCATTGACTTCTCTATTTTTTAACTTTCTTACATTTAGCCACTTCACACATGGACAGAAAATCAATTCAATGTTTTGAAGATTTCATTTAGTAATTTCTAGAAATTCCTCAACTCCTTTATAATATGCAGCAACAGTTCTTCGTAAATTTTTCTAATTACATTTTACTAAATAATAGATATCACAATAAAATTGGTAAATATATTAATATGTATATGATAATTAATTATAAACCGAAACACTTTTAACAAAAAATATTGATAATCAAATAGAAAAAGTCAAATATGAAGCAGAATTGCAAATAGTAAACTTTTATTTTTGTATTTTAAATTTTGTTTTATCGATATTATAATTATTCTTTCATTTGACACAGTTTTTGCATTAGTTCGGTGTTGAGTGTGTCAAATTTATTGAAGATTGAATTAATTTATTAGTTTATTTTACATAGTTATTACTAAATATTGTGAAAATTTTCAACTGAAACTCATTGGTGATAATAGATATGTAATTCTCACATATCATCACTACACCTTTAGTAGATCGTAAAACATCATTTATAATCTCCCATAGTGGTTGATCAGGATGATGTAATACTATTACAATATGATATATCTCAACATATGATGTCACATACTCATTCATACCCTTTGGGTTTTCAACAAGAAGTCAATGTAGTATAATTATATTATAGTATATATATATATATATATATATATATAAATCACATATACATCCAATCTGAATATACCACATAGTATATTTAAAAAATGTTAGATAATGTCATTATTATAATCAAACACCCTATCATATATGTTTTTTGACATAAGCTTCAGATTTATCTATTTCCCATGATACCCACTCCCTATCAGATATAGAATCAAATACATAATATATTTCTAATACAAATATTTTTATTATGAAAACATAAACATTCAATGTTTTTATAGAATTACAACACTGTTTCATGTTGGTAATCTCAATACAATATAATAAATGAAAAGAAGTCAAAATATAATCAAATGATATATAATTTATCTTTTAAACATAAAAACAACTTAAAAAATTTAGAGTTAAACTTTTCCATGACCATTTATACAATATTCATCCCCTGAATGCGTTGAAAGATTAAGAACATACAACAATATGTATATAATATTATTTGTGAAAATGAACCTTAAATAGGAAAAATCAAATAAAATAAAACAATTATTTAGGATGGAAATATGTTTTCAAAGAGAAAATAATCCAGAGATGTTGTATTAATAGAAGAGGATGTCCAATGGAGACCCTAGATCATGAAAATTGAATAAAATCAACAACAATTGCCCTGGAGATCACCAGGTCTCCTTTGTAGTCATTGTAATTTAAAAGGGATTCATTGTCAGCATGAGGGTTTTATAGATAAAAAATGAGGGTTTCTTGATCCCAAAAAATTTTAAACTACTTTTGGTGTCATTTATTACAATAACCGATACCGAAAATTCTGAGATATATTATTTTGTTTCATTTTTTGTAAAATCTGACTTGAAATATATATATATATATACTATTTTTTGTGTCCTTATTTTTACAAAACCAATGCCAAAAACCATTTATAATAAATTTTCAACATCGGTATTTAGTAAAACTGATGCAAAAAATCTCTTTCATATACTTGTACTTTGGTTTAAATAACCGACGTCATTTCTTCGATGTTAAAAGCACTATTCTCACCATTGGGTTAAATACTATTAAAATGCATCATCTTTTAGATATGAAATAGTGTTTACTCCTATATTATATTTTAATTAAATTTTTTACATTTATATAAAATTTAAAAATGTATATTATTAAAGGAAGGTTATGATAAAATGATTAAATATTTAGAATCTAGATTATAGAATTATATATACCTGAAATTTGGAATTTTCATGTGAAAAGTGTAGAATACAATAAAAATTGTGATATATTGTATGTATGACATCATATATATGTATGTTTGACTCAAATAATTAAAGATAGTGATATTTTCATATTTTTGGAACTAAAAATTATAGTGGATCTATAACAGAGGTAATGGGGAATTATGGTGGGTAGTGGAATGATTTAGATAATGGAAAAATAAATTTTTCATTACTTTATTCCATGCAATTTCACTCACTATACTTGTAAATATGTACCTCTCTTATAATTTATCCCCCAAAATATTCATATTTATCTCTTCATATCTCTCCCAATGATTATACCACATATAACTCTATTAAATATTGAATACATTTTAGGGTTATATGGTACTTCTCTAGGCTATGGACTCAAGAGAATTTAAGGTCTATTTTCTAACTCCTTTCAATTCCTATATAAATTTCCATTATTGTATCCTTTTAAATTTATAAATTTTGATTCCATATTGTTGTAATGTAAATTTATTTACCATAATTATGATTTTATTTATATATGATACCCCATTCACACAAATTTTACTACGTTTATAAGTTATTATAATGCCCAAATTCTCCCAAGAGGCTGAAAATTCTATATTGCTTCAAGATAAGAGATCCAAATATATTTCAATAGTTATGGTATTAGGGATGTGTCATTTTAAGGAGTTGGAATTTTCTAATGTAATAATTATTTAGATATTGTATTTGGATCCTTTATCAGTTCCTATATAGATTAAATTGTATTTTGAAACAAGTTCACATTTTTCATCAATACATACTGAACTTAAAGTCTTACCTCATGGAAATTTTATATCCCTAATGCATATGAATATGTGTGATTGCATACTCATTATTTATAAGATATTTAACCACAATATATTTTTTCTCCACTCATTATAAATAAATGGTTTAGACAGAATAAACACATATATCATTATAACCATTATAAATACTTGGTAACTACTATTCTATATTCATAACATAATAAAGTTACTTATTTTAATGTTTTTAATGTTTAATTATCCTTAATATGTTTGAATGGAATTCACCAAGATATCCTTATTAATTCATTAACCGGGTAAATCTATTTAAATTCTTGTATAATATTTTTTTCTTTATAGGAAAATATCATAAGAAAATATTTATTTAGGAATTATGTCAATTATTTATAATTTATTAATTCCACAATATTATCTCTTGTGGTTCCTATAGAATTTTATTATTTTAGGAAAAGACTCGGTCATTTATAGGATGGGTGGGTGATTAAATTATAAATCCCCTTAGTGCACTAGTAGGTATCATGAGGAAACAATGTTAGGGTAGTGGGAGTGTCCTTACACATTATATATTATATCTTTCTATAAGGCCTCATAAATATGTTTATGATGTCTAATGTTATCCATTACAATCATTTCCATCCTTATAGGATAATTTAATTTTATCCATGTAATTTTTTATTTCTATCATTATACAAGGATTATGTTCTAGTAATGTATTCATTAACATGGTATCGATTTTAATATATTACTGCATTCTTTCTCATTCTAATATTATGATATTTTATCTTTAACTACACCCCATCCCTCATAGAGAATTTTATCCCACCCATTAATTTTGTTTCCCATTTCCTTGTGTAATTAAGTGGTATATTAGGGGTGATTATATATATATTGACAGAATTATGTAATTATTATATATATTCCAATGATGTAGTATGTCATATCATAATGTAATATTTATTTATCTAGTCTCCCATGTACTCCAAGACTATATTCTTTGTAATGGAATATCATGTAATCAAATTAACATTTAATAAATAACCCACTATCTCAAGTTATTACATTTTTTGGATAATGGAACCTATTTGAACAAAGGGAACCCAATCTAATAATCAAGGATAATGTGGGGATTTCATAGATAATTATGATAATGGAGTTAATATTTGTGTAGATTTCTTTTATTATCCTTAGGTAATTGACTCAAGTTATAAAAAATAACATTTCTCACTTGGAGAAACTGGTTTCCCCTTAATAAGGACCCACCTCCTTAGACCATTTTTGAGGGAATAAACTCCATTATTTATTGATTATACTAATCTACTTGTTGGAAATAAATGGATAAATATATAGAGATGGTCTTTATGGTATTTGGGTGTACCAAGGAGGGAAAACATTATCATGGTTGTGTATCATTTATGAGGAGATACTCAAAAATATTGGTCCCTAATTAAAAATACTGATAAGGGTAGAATAAATACATGGGATATGATGAAATTATATTGATTTTAAAAGAAAAATAATTTCTAAATGACAATCACAGTGAGATGAGAAGAATATGATTAATTTTTTACAAAAATAGTTGAAGAAATAATAGTTGAGTGTGAGGATATTTCTAGAAGGGTAGATATGTATTTTTTATATTATATATGCATCCTAGAAATCAAGATTTACTTCATCTTTTATGGTTTAAATATAAGACATAAAAATTTATTAGTCTCTTATGCTTTTTTAACATATGAAGAGACAATGAAGAGTGTTATCAAGAATGAGAAACATTTTTTCCAATCATTAAATTTGAAAGAGAACATAAGAAGAATAGTATAGATGATCATTATGTAAAAAAGAACCAGTAGAAAGGTATGTAAGGAAATATTGGAGTTCCCATTATATGAACAAGGTGAAAGGAAATAACCAATGTATTTTTTAAGGGGATTGGTTGTATATTTTAAATATGGTGACAATGTTCATCAACATCATGATTGAAATTATGAAATGGAATCAACATTGTGAAATGATATGATAGAAACAATATTGTAAATTTCCCTTTTCAATTCATTAATGACAAATGGAATCCACCCTAGAAGAGGTATATGAATCATGGATGATATGTTTTGATAAAAAAATGTTTGAAGCCAAAGAACTAAATGATTTTATTGTAGGTAATTTGATTATACAATAATTTTTTTAGTAAAATATATTTCTTGTGATCTAAATGATATTTTATATCATGAATATATGTAAATAATACTTAATCACCCTAATGCATTAAGAAATGTGTTAATATTAATAACACTATCTGGTACTTTGATTGGAAAAAAAGTATACTAAGTTGATCAAATTATAATTAATCGGTGTCTTCTAGTTGCAAATATAACTTTTATACATATGTAAGATTTTGATTTAATATTGGGGTTCGATTAGACCTCAAATTATAAAGATAGAATTTATTATTGGTAAAAATATGTCTTAATTAGTAAGGTGAGTA
The DNA here is from genome assembly GCA_963277665.1 of Viscum album. NCBI lineage: Eukaryota > Viridiplantae > Streptophyta > Magnoliopsida > Santalales > Viscaceae > Viscum > Viscum album. The sequence continues at coordinate 2,082,448,056 of OY728146.1, forward strand.
TGAAATTAGTTGTTTTTAAGGGTATATTTCATTACCTATTTTTTTTTGAGAATCACCCGAAGTAGCTATGACTATTAAAATCCTTGGGTATACAATTTATGATATTAAATCTAAAAATGATTAAGAGGTTTCAAGAATAAAATACATAACCATTGTGTGAGAATATTTTATGTATTTATTGATTGATTATATAGATTTCCCCTAATAAAAATTTAAATTCTTTATTGATATTAAACCTGATGAAAAATTCTTATATAATGGCTCTAATAGAGTTAGTATATATAAAGAATAAATTATATTACTATGTAAAAAGTATTACATTCATCCAGTTGATACACCATGAAGTGAAAATATTTTATTTATGATGAATATGGATGTTAAAATGAGGTTATCCCTTGATTATAGACAAATTAAGGGAATTATATAAATAACAAGTATCCACCATGAAATATGGATGAAGTATTTGATTAAATTTAATTGGATAGATAATTATGAATGTTCAATCATCATTCCAATTAAAAAAAGTTAGAAGTCAAGAAGAAGAATATACCAAAAATGACCTTTAATATATGTTATGATCTTCATGTGTTCAAGGTAATTTCTTTTTAGGCTAACTAATTCACCCTATCTATTTAATGATTTGATGAAAAATTTAATTAAGGATTATATTGATAATTTTTTGGTGGTATTTATTGACTACATTGTCATATACTATAAAATCTAGGAGGAGTATGGAATTCATTTAAAAATTATCCTTAAGGATATGGGAAAAAAAGAGTTATATGGGGAATTTAACAAATGTGAATTTTAACATCAAAAATTTACTTTCCTTAGTCATATTGTTTTTAAGGATGGTATTTGTATAGAACCTAAAGACATCATTTTCAAAAAATGGAAAATTCTTCACCAAAAGTACTAAAATATATTTTTTAGTTTGTTTGTCAGGATTCTATAATAGGTTTGTATAAAAATATTCTCAATTAGAAAATCATTTTATGAAGTTGAAATGTAAGTGGGTAAAATTCACTTTGAAAAGGGAATGTAAAGATAGATTTTATGAATTAAAGAGTAGATTAGTAAATGAATCCATATTGAATCTCACATTTGTTAAATAAGGGTTTGTTATTAATAGTAATGTGTCAAGTAAAGGTATTGGTTCTATTATAATCCATAATTATAATGTTGTTTCTTATGAATCCCACTAGTTGAAACTCCATGATATTAGTTTTACAACTCATTATTTTGAGTTATTGGAATTGATTTTTTCATAAAAAATATTTATATTTTATCAATACGGAGAGAGATATGATTTATACACTGACCATAAGAGTTTTAAATATATATTTACTTAAAAATATCACAATGTTAGGTAAAACCAATGGTTAAAAATAATCAAGGACTATAATTTCTCAATACATTATCGTATTGGGAATCTAAACATGGTAGTTGATTCATTGAGTATAAAAGACCATGGTATTTTATCCATGAAGAGGTTCTAGAATGACCATGGTATCAAGGATTTAATAATAATGGTCTTTAGTATTTTAATGGAAAGGAAAACTTCAGTTTTATTCCATGTAATTACCTAGGAATATTTATTGGAGATGATTATGAATTCTAAACCTGACGATAAGTCGAAGAAAAATAATATGAAAAATTTAAGGAGTGTGACATTACATGATTTAAACATCGGTATTATAGAGTTTTAATGTTGGTTATGAAGTTATGTGTTCATAAATACAAGAGTTTAAAGATAATTTATCTGATGAGATCCATTGCTCAAAATTCTCCATGCTTCCCGACCACACCAAGATGTATAGGAATATTAATGATAATTTTTATGAAAAAATATAATATGAGTAATTGAAATTATATAGAAAGATAGCTGCTATGAATACAGGTGAAGGATAAATAACAAAGCCTTGAAGAGGTTACACATCATTTACCTATACTAGAGGATAACATAGATGATATTACTATATATTTCTTCAAAAGATTACCTAGGATATCCAAAGGAAATAATTCAACAAGTGTCTTTATAGATTTTATTGAATATTAAAGGCATTTCCATACATTAAGAGAATATTTATATCTATATCGTATTTCTAGGTTTTCTAAAAATGATGTTGTGAGAATTGATGGAACAACTATATCAATAATTTTTACGGTAAGGGATGAAAAATAAAAAATAGTGGGTGAATTTAGTTCATAAATAAGAATTTACTTACAAAAAAACTATCTTTAGAAATGACTACCATATCTTCATTATCAATCACAAGAAATAGCATAAAATAAATGAAGAAGGAAAATAAATAGACATAAAGGTTTATATTGATTTAGGGAATATAATTCCCCTATTAAACTCCACCAACCCTATTCTCTAAAATGTTGGTGATTTCGACCTGACCAGTCCTTTTTTTGGGGACTATCAGCCCTTTCGATTAGGTTGCATGACTAAGTGATTGAAGTCAATACTTGTTAAAAACACACATGATATTTCAATTGAACTCTAGAAAGTATTTACAAACAACAACCATCAGGTTATTTTAATGGGAAATTTTATAATAAACGAAAAGAAAACAAAGTATTTATAAGTCTTGTGAATAGTAGTATGATACAACTTGTAGAAGGAAGGAATCTCTGGAACAGATGATAAGAAAAGAAATCAACTTTTTGAGAGTTATAGAATCAACAAAATAGAAGTATTTTATTTCACTACTATATATAGTGAATATAATTATTCATTTTCATAAAAAACATAGCAGCATACATGAACTTATATTATTTATTTCATATATTTTATTTTTCATATGAGAGCTCTTCTGTATTCTATAAAACACACCACAATCAACCAAATGAAATAAAAGCTTCTCTTTTTTTTCCAAAATAAATGATCATTATAATCTAATATCTAAGAAAAATTATTTCCATTATGAAATACACCGATAATACTAATGAAAAATAAATTATGCTTGACCGTGTCTCATATATCAGTACACTATTATTTTTATAATTGATTTGACTATAAATATCTATTCAATCATTTAAATATCATACAATAACATTAATATCTCACTCAATTAATTTGATGATAATAAATACCAATTTCCACATGATATAGCTGATTATACATTAACACTTATCAAATTCTGAATTTTGAATATTGGTTGAGAATTTGAATTGTGTAGCCCAAACAAATCATGTTGTATTTTTCATCATGTTTGTAAAACAGATATTATTGAATGGAATTACAAAGGTGATTTCACAATGTATCGGATTCATGTAGTTGATTACATCATATAACCATTCTACATACTAGATTTATTTTTATATTTTATTTCTTAGGTATTTGATCTCCTCGATATAAGAAATTTCCCTGTAGGTGATTCTAGGATGTAGCCGATTTAAATAGGAAAATCCTTAACATATGTGATCTCTGTAGTCGAATTATCACATAGCCATTTCCACTTGTATACAAAATCTTTATATAGAATATTTTCCAAAAGTAAGTCAAATTTCTGAAACACCTCCATACTTTCATAATTAAGGAAATTAATTTCTGAAACACATAGAAATAAGATTAAAACTGATATAGGAACATTAAAAATTGTTAAATTATGAAGGGTATTTGAGATCCCCAAAACCTAGAGGTTATGGGATATGTTGAAACAACACTAGTAGTCCATACTCTTCCATTTTTTATGACAAAAAACTAATTTTAAATTAAACATTACTTTTTAAAGAGATTAATCATTATTTTTAATGAAATTATATATATAATATATTTATTTTTAAAATGTAGTTCTTATCCTGGATTTATTCCGCTTAATTTGAAACTTCTCCCCCATTGAATAACCTCAGGTTAAAGAATCGATAGCTTCTCCCTCCATTTGTGTCATTAAAATTGATGGGAAAAAGAATGGGAAATACATTAAATGTATCAATTTTAACCCCACAATTCATAATGTTTGTAAGGATTCTTTCATTTTAGTTTTAAAAGAATTCAATTCATCAAGAACTTTTTGAGATAGAGCTGGTTATACTAAATGATTATTTTGAAATAAATCCCTTTGAGATTTAACCATGGTTCTAAGATCATTAAATTTAATTTTAATAGGAGAATAATTATTAAATACTTTCAATAGATATTTCATCACTTATAGTTACATATAACTAACCACAAAAGTAGTATAAGGATAACCAGGAGGGTAATCCTCAATACTTTGAATCATTTCTATTGAAGTACCCAACATCCCAATATCCTATTAAAATTAAACTTAACAATAGAGTAATCCTTGTGTTCTATGATATCATCATTTTAGAAAACAACCTCCTCCACGAGGTTATAATAATATGATATAATATTACCAAACAAATCCATTACAATAGAAGAAAAAGATGGAATTCATGAACTATTTGTGATTTTTCTATCCAAGGGTATATTCTAATGATCTATTAGAGGGGTAGATGGTGTATAAGGTGTATGATAATTATCAATAGATCTCATAACCATATAATCACCTGATTATCTGACAACTGGTGATCTAGGAAGAATTTGATCAACCTTCTTTACTTCTAAATTTGCTTTAGATATACCCTTACCAGCTGTACAATTTTGCACGAACTCTACTAGACATTCCCCCAGAACTCAAAAAGTTGTCTAAACAACATTTTCAAACATTATGACTTCCATCAGCTAACTTAAGAACTCCATCCTCTTTGTTTTGATCAATATTTTATTGACTTTGAGTATTATCAACCATGGTAGGACATACAATAGATAATAAAGATTTAGTTCTGGTATGAACTAACTCATGCACTCCCCTAGTGGGAACCATCTCAGAAAGTGATGCATCTGTAGGTAGTGAGGTATTAGATGAATTCCCTAAAACCATAACTTCCAGAACTACTATATTCATGGAACAAGAATAATAATTTCAGAAATAATAAACTATGTTTAACAATACAATATAAAAAGTGTTACTCATGTGATACTTTATTGCGAATACTTATTTTCAAAAAAATTCTTTTATTTTAAAAACAAAATAAATCATCCCTCTATAAGTGTTGTAATTAAGATTACCCTTTAATTTATAAAATATATGTGTAAAATGTATCATGTAGCTTATAAAATTAAATTACCAGTTATTAATCAGAATGTACAACAAGTACATATCCTAAAAAATAAATTTCTCCATTTTAGTAGACCTTTAGGATATTTTAATTAATATGAATGTACAAAACACCATCCATTCTACTAGAAAATATTTCACAAGCTCTTTTTCTAAATAATATGTTCCAAAAAAATACTTATACACTTATGATGGAATAAATGAGCCTTTTTCAGTAGTTGTTTGAATGAAACTAAACACCCCCTCATTAGGAAAAAGGAAACCCCTTCCCCATTGGGACCAACAAACCATCGCCACCATTATATTAACATGTGACAAAGCTACATCACCTAATAGGTTGAAATAAAACTTTTCATTACTCATAGACTCATGAACTTCTTCCTCAAACATAAAACTAGACTCATTCTAATAAAAAAAATCTCATCCTTGAAACTAGATTAATATATTTAGAAACACCTCATTCAAATTCATCAACCCCATATCAATTTATTTCCAATTAATTTTTCTTTACGATGCTAATATTTTGGATTTCTTATAAGATCAAAAGAATCCTTCATCCACATTATTTGACATTCCCATATTTAATGGGTGATTTTAACATCGATCAAGGAGTTGAATGTACAAATATTGAATGTGATGGTTCAACATTAAAAATAAGATACATATGTGAATTGATAACATATTGATTTTTGTTTGTGTTTTAGGTCATGGAATAGTATCCCTAAACACTTATGTACCTGAGTGGGGATTCGGGTCCATTAAAGTAAAAAAATAAAATAAAAAAATACATTTCATTTCCCAAATGGGAAACAGTTAAGAAAATTAAAAGATACATACAAAATTATTATTACTGAAAAAAATAAATTAAACTCAATTAAATCATAAACTACCCAATTCCCTTAAAAAATAATTTTTTCAAGCAAGAGGTTAATAAAAATATATATTAACAATTTTTTAGTAGGGATACACTCAAGAGTAATTTAACACTTTTGATTTTGATTGATCAATAATTATTAATTAATTATATATACACTTTGTGATATAATGATTTATCATATTTTTATAATTGTTGATAACCCTAGTGTTATCACATTTAATTGACACTTTATTACAATAGAATCTAAGATACCCCAAGGTGTGTTTCATCCATAATACGTGTGAACACCAACCACGAGTAGAAAAATATTCTATATCATCATTAGGAAATACAATAGACTGTTGTTTCCTACTATTATAGGATACCTGATATTTCCCTAGAAAATGGGAAGTTTCTGTGGTATTCTTCATATCTAGCATATAACCACTAATGTTAGCATCTAAATATGATGTTAAATTGAAATAAGATGTTTCAGAGAAAATGTGAGGAGAATGTAACTTTTCCCTTTAAATATGATAAAATTATTTGGTGTCATTTAAATGACATTATTTAGGGTTTCTATGAAATATAGTACAAATACATAATGAAAATATATTTTTTTGGTCTACTTGCAGTTTAATACAATAAGGATCCAAATATTTCACTATAATGATTTTGATACCCCAATTTTTTAGCTTCATCCAAGTCAATATTTTCATTATAACTAAAAGATTTATATATAATTTACCAATTTCAAGTCCATTTATTTTAAGTATTTCAATTTTTTTAATTAAATATATTCCCAATGTAATATTAAACAATATAAAAACCTAGAAAATAATTTAACTGACCCATCATGAAAATTTAAAATTAATTTTGAATGAGTTTTGAAAATTAATTAAATATTTTTTTATTTGTTGATCCAAAGATCAAATCTTCAATATATATTTCCACTAGATATTATCATAAATAATCATATTTAAAAAATGAAATATTTTCCTTAACTAAGAAAAATATATTTAATAATTGAAAATAAATCAAACATTTATAACAAGATCCAGGTTCTTATTTAGGGTCACAAAGATCATTAGTAAGTGTAAAAACCAAATTTTGAAAAATTGGATTTTCAAAACTAAGGGTTTAACATATAATTCCTATATGAGAATACCATTTAGAGAAGTAGATTTTACATACATATGATATTAATTAAAATTCCTAAATGATGCATATTCTAAGAGAATTCATGTATTTTATAATCTAGAAATAGGTGGAAAGGTCTCATCTTAATCTATACCTTATTCTTGATTATATCCTTTATCAACTAGACTATTCTTATTTCTAGTCATCAAACAATGATCAACATATTTATACTTAAAAAACCATTTAGTTCACTTAACAGTATAGTAATGGTGTCTTTAATGTAATTCCAAAATCGTGTTCCTCTCGATCTATTTTAATTCGTTTTACATTACTATAACCCATATCTCTTCAAAAAAGGCTTCATCTATAGACATAAATTCTAACTAATATCAAATGGAAGAAAACTAAACAATTTTTTCTACCATAATTTTAGTACTAATTCCTTTATATATGTTTCTTTTAATTTTTCCTAAGGGATGGTTCTTAATATTTTTACGCATTTTAGGTTGTTCCAATTTATGTTCACTGGTATCCATCTTTTCTGGATTGGGATCCGGAAAATCAATTTCAAATTGATTGTCCATTTTAGTTTAATATAGTGGTATGGGTCACATGTTTTTAAAAAAAATCACTTCACCCCTCAATCTAATTTATTTTTAATCAAATGGATCACTTCATCAAATTTCAAATCTGTTGATTATTCAACAATATTTTACCTTTTATTAAAAAATCTATATGGATTGAAGTAGTATAATATCCATTAAATATTCTTTTATTGTGTTTTGGATCAAAAATTCCATGATTATCCTTAGTGTATAGAATATAAACATGATATCCTAAAACCTTATGATACCCGAATTTTGGAATTTAATTATTATATAGATCCTAAGGTGTTTATGTAAAAATAGATATAATTAAAACTATGTCTATGATGTAAAATCTTTTATTCCCAACTTCATCCCAAAAATGATTATATATTATATATTCACATAATATTATTCTTGAATTTTCATACAATATCATATTTCTCCTCTCAACAACACAATTTTTACGAGGTATTATGGGGGAATAAAAGTATGATTTTTTAATATGATTTGAATTATATTTATTGACTCATAGTTTTCAAATTCAACTCCATTACAAGTTCTTGAGGTCATAATTTTTGAATCTCTCTCTCTTTGAACTATTTTTAAAAAAATTAAAAATATATAACAATATTCGCATTTAACTCTAAAAGATAACACCCATGTAAAAGTAAATAATCATCAACTAATACCTAAAGAATTACAATAAAGATTGAAACTCTATACAGAACACAAAATAAATAGTAATTATCTTTGGGGTCTATAAGTCGAAACCTATATAGTTGGTATAAAAGATGATTGTTGTGATTTTTCATTTTTCATGCATCACATAGATTATTTTTATTCAAATTTATGTTTAGATAAACATTAAGATAAATTATTGTGGGATAATTTTATTAAAGGATAAATATTAAAATTTTACAATTTTATATTCCATATATAGTATTAACCTTTTTTTTATTTAAATACTTCACTTTTTTTCTACTGAAAGAATTACAATAAAGAGTTTAGAAATTCATTATTTTAGGTACTGTTAATTTAAGAATCATATCATTGAAAAATTATCAAGAATTATTTGAAAAATTAATGAAATATGATTCATTAAAATGTTTATAGATACTAATAAGGTTATTGTTTTACCATTCAAGAGACAGAACTCTGTTAATGTGGACTGAAATTAGATTACCAACATATCCAACTCCCATAATTTTAACATTATAATTATCACTAAAAGTGACATAAAAACCATCAAAATTTTATGAGTAGTGGAAATTAGATAAATTTTGAGACATATGTCTTTTACATACACATTACATATAATATTTAGGATTTATTATCTTTGACATTTTTTCTACCTAAAAGAAATAATATATGAATTTTTTTGTACCCATATTTTCTTAAGTCTAAAAATGATAGAAAATAGGGATTTTTGAACCCCAATCTGTTTATTCTTTCTAAAAATTCCACTACTAAAAATTGATAATTTATTTGAAAAAAAGAATTTTTAATTGTATATAATTTCAGGTTTTTCAAACTACAAATTTATGCATAATTTCCTAACTCTCCATAATGAAAAAAATTAATTTTAGAGAGTCCCTTGTTTTATAAACTAGTAAAAAGTAATTTTCATAATATTTTGGATTCTTAACATTGTCTCTATTACAAATTTTTTTTACGAGACTTGTTATTTCCATCTATTTTGTTTACGTAATTTTTTTTTCTTCCAGTAAAAATGTTGAAAGCTTATTTAAATTATATAACTTCTTATTGAAGTTGTTCAATTCTATTACCCTGTTTGAAACATGATGCAACATAATTTTAAATCATCATTTTTAATTTTAATTTTTTTTATTCATGTATTATTTGTCATTATCCACGTCACTATTGTAAATTTTATGACTTTTTATTTTATTGTTCAAAGAATCTTCTTTAGATTTCAGTATAGTTAAATAATAATTTAATTCATCATAAGAGTAATTTTTATTTTCATATCCTGCTTCATGATTAGAAGAACAATTTGAATATACCACAATTGAGTGTTCCATAATGTATATTTGGTCCTTCTAATTAGAGTGGTTGGCTTCTGATTTTGAAGCTAAAACATAACTATAATCCATATAAGAACTCCATATAGCCTTCGTGTATCTTTTTACTTCCTTTCATTAACCAAAATTTTCAATATAATTTATCTATGACTCTTTATTGAGTTGTAGTTGTGGAAAATCTAGTTTAATATATCCATGCCTCTTATATTCATAAAATATAACTTATTTTTAATTTCAATCATAATTATTAGACTTTTTTAAGGGTTTCCTAAAACCTATTTTGTTATAAAAACTTGAGAATTTTCAATAAATTTGAAAAGAATTACCTTAAAAATTAGAAATTTCTATATTCTCTTCATTATAAGATTCAACTATTAGACTTTCTTTGAACTTCTTATTATATTTTGAAATTGAGACATTCATATAATTATAATCCTTCTTAAATAATATGTTCTCTCTAACTTCATATTTAATTTCTTACACATACATAATTAGAGTTCCAATAATATATTTTATTTTGATGTTATTGACTTCTTTATATTTTCAAGTAACCTTTTAAATTCCACTCTACTTATGTGGTAAAACTATTATCACTTTTATGGCTTTTGTGGATCAGTAATTGGAAATACATAATACAAAATTGTTTAAAATACCTATTATCATTAAATTTAATTTGGTTATTCTCTCACACTCCATCATTTTAAAAGTATAAATCTCAAGTTTCAATATATCATATTAGAGAGAACTTAAATTATTTTCACCTTCATAAGAAATTGAAATATTAGTCCACAATTCATCGGCTCTTTGGAGTTTTGATACTCTATTAAACTAATCAAGACCTAATTAAAAAATTATAGCATTCATTTCTTTAGAATTTAAACCATAACTATCTTTATTATATTCAACCCAAGTTTCTGGTTGATTTTTTAGATTTTAATATGTCTTCATGGATTTTAGACAAATCATTAAACAAAGATTATATAGATAGATAATCATATTTACCTATAAGTATCAATAATTTTCACTAATGAATTAAGGTTCCCTTATCATATTCATAACTTCTGTGTTTTCATTCACAACATCCATTCTGAAAAGATCATTAAAATTCATCATTTTTGAACTAAGAACTCAAGAGTCCAAACCTTTCAAATCAATTATTGGCTGGTATGCACTCAAAATGAAAAAAGAGGAGGTTGAATTAAGTAACTAAAATATTATTTCCCTAGAAAACCACCCTATTTAAAAATGTATATTGTTTTTCCTTCCTTATCATAAGTATCATTAGAAAATAAATGTTTATGGGAAATAAACATTCATAGGAATTTGTAGTTGTTCGGGTAATTGAAGTCCCCGAAATAACACCACCAACCCTTTATCTAGAATTTTATGAATTTTCACTATACGTGTACTTGTTTAGGGACAAATAGTGCTTTTCTAGGGACCACACAAGTGAGTGAAAGAATATGAAAGTTGTTACAAATGCATGGGATATTTTAATTATTTCATAACAAGGATTTAAAAACAAAAACATAAAAATTAATATACTTGGAACCTTCACAAATAAGATATAAAAATAGAGTGTTATAGGTGAACTCCATATTTATATGACACAAATAATAAAATGAATAAATATTCAGGAGGGATGGAAAGCAAATAATGCAACTCAAAGAGAGTCCTCTAAATAAAAACATAGATGGAAGTTATTTCACTACTATATAAAATCAATATTATTATTCATTTTCCTGAAAAACAAACCATCATATAGGCACTAATCTTCTTATATGCATATATCTTAATTCTCCTATGAGATCTATTCAATTTTCTAGAAAACAACCCACACCCCAAGAAATGTATGAAAACAATTATCTTTAATTTTCACACAACACATTCCCTAGAATTAAAGATCCGAGACATATCCCTTCTTTAAAAAAATACTCGGATAACAATAATGAAAAATAAACAATACTTATACTTTTCTATTATCTATGAACAAGGATATTAATAAAATCAGTTTAATTATAAAAGTGATAATACACTATTTAAATAGTGTATGACATCATTAAAATCTCAATAAATTTCATTAATAGTAATAAACATTGATTATATCATGATATAGCTGATTGTAGATTAACACATAGTCTGTTATCACTTTTGAATCCTTAAAGATGATTTTAATTATGTAACAAAAATGAATCAGGACTGATATTTACTCACAAACATAAAACTGATGTTGCTTAACGGAACAACATAGCCAATATCTCCATGTGTATTTATCATGTAGACAAGTACATCACATAACCATTTTACATAGATAATTAATTTATGTTGAGGAATTCTTATGTAGGAAATCTCATCGACATATGAAATTTTGACATAGGAGATTATGTGATTGGAACGATTTATGTAGGTAAATCCTTCACGTGGACGATCTATGTAGCTGAATGTTCATGTAGTAATTTCTCCACACCACCAAAATACATTAATATGAGATTTTTTTATACCAAGGAAACATTTAGTAAAAATGTCCAGAATTGAAAACTTATTGAAATTGATGGCTAAAACACATAGAAATAAGATAAAACTAAACAAACACACACAAAAACATTCGTAAATTCTGAAGTTTATTTGAGATCATAAAAACCCAATGGTCATGGGATATTTTGGAACAACACTAGCTATCCAATAAATAGGTTCTAATTTTTTCCCATGTTTTACTTTAAAATTTAATAGGAGCATCTATAAATATTTTAATATATATCCATGTCTTATCATATCCTAATACCCTCAAATTAAAGGGAAGACTTAAATGGATATCTTAACGAAAAAGGACATGAATTAGTCATTCCCTCTCTACATCCAAGGAAATTATGATCAGAATTTATATCTAGTGTAATTTTCTTATAATAATAGTTACCACTCCAATATAATAATAGAACTATATGATTCCTTATGTTGGTCGAAGTGATTAACTAAATAGGGCGATGAATTGAGTTCCCTATAATTTTTTTTTCGTTAAAATTAAAACCCCCTTAATTACATAAACTGAACAATGAATTAAAATAATATATTTCTATAAAATCATTCCTTTTAAAATATTACTCAAAGAGTGATTATGGATCCGTTAAAATAATTTTAGAATTATCTAACCTTTTGAAATCAATTGAAATAGAAAAAAACATATATAAAAACTAGTTAAGATTATATAAAAGAGTAGTAGTTGTGTTTATAGATTAATAACAATATTTTTTTGGAAAATAAAACAAAATAAAATAATATAGTGGAATAAACAAGAGGTTTAGTATCATTATGAGACCTAATCCCCTCCACTGGAAAATCACATGTTTTCAATAATATTATAATAATAATGAAACAAATCTACAACCTAGATTATTTAAACAAACAACATCAACATGATATCCATGGTAAAGATACTCTTCCATAGATATACATAAGAATTAAAATAGTACAGGCCACACAAGAACCTCTTCTATAGACAAAGTTGGTAGACTTTTAATAGACTAGTTTTATAGTTATAGTCATACCACATACAGTCACTGATTGATATAATCCTTCCCATAGATATAGAATCAAAAATTGAAGGAGTTCAACAATCCATGGATAGGATTTCACTATGTAATTAATAGATCATCAATATTTCCTTATATAGAAATAGTCATTGTTATATTCATGTCAAAGTCCTAAGATAGCAATGGTAGCATGAAGCTAGAGGTGACTCATCATGTGGTGGTATCTCATACTAGAATTACCGTAGGTTGGCGATGACTTAGAGTCCAACGATGTCTGAGAGTATAACTATGACAGGTCTTGAAGGTAGCTCCCCGGAAGAGACGCCGTGGGTGGAAATAACTCTGTCTATAACAATTTCGGTGGTAACCACATTGGTGGTAGAAAATATAGTGGTAACAAGTTTGTAGGTAACCTTGATTGGGGTACCATCTTTGGTGGTGATAAGCTTGGTGGGAACTCCACTAGAAGTAGAAAATATGGAGGTAACTAGCACCAAGGGAACTCTTATATAGAAATGACTCACCTCAATACATAGTCATATTATCATAAAAACTATCTTATTATATAAAAATCAATCATAATACATGTAAATAATTAGTTCTAAAAGTATAATGGTTTGTGATTATTAAAATAATGTAGTGATAATCACTCTCCTCATAAAGAGGTTCCAAAATTCTCCCCCTTTTGGATGATCACAATACAATTCATTTTACAGGACATGTACTAAATATGTAAACATATATAATCAGAGATGAATTTTTGTTAAATCATTCTGCTAATCATTTTAGAATATATATGAGTGATATAAAAATATTAGGATATGGACATGTTATATCTAAAACGTGATTTAAAATTAGTTAATATAATAATATTAAGATATTAAAATACATAAAATTGATAAAATACATAAATATCAAAAATCTTTAATAGTATTTCACATAATAGTAATATTTTGATTCGTTCCCTCTGTAATAAAAAAATTTCCATTATATTTTACCCCCATTTATATTCGAAAAAAGACAAGAATAATAAAATAAAAGTATAATTTAATTAGAAGAACACTAAGTTAATGCATTGAATATTATCCAAGATGTGTTGAGTACATATAGAAAAATAAATATAGTACATGAAGACAATCCATGTCAAAGACCACATTTAATTAGATTTTAAGTTAAAGGTAAATTGGGGACTTCATGTGAGCTTTGATTTGTCTTTGCCATTATCTTAAGGGGATGAAGAAGATATGGTGACAGTTTGAGAATTTCTTGTGATTGAAGGAATATTTTTGGTGGAGGAATAGGTTCATGAATAAGAATTGTGATCATTTGATGAATAGATTCAATTGGTGAAAAACTCAGTGGTCGATATAGAGGAGGTAGAGGATCATATGAATGTGTAATCAATGTAGTTCTATATAGATTTTCCTGTTTGGATGTGGCAGAAAAAACAGTGGTCAATATAATTTCCTCCATTGAAACTATAATATGAACATGAAGAATGGTTTTTTATGAGGTTGATGAAATCAATAATCATATTACAACACCTATCTATAGAACTAAAGAAATCCCTTTTCTCTTCCATGAATCTCTACAACATTGGTGTGAGAACAATTAGTTGACTCACCTACTATTTGAAAGACCTAGTGAACGGTGGTAATGTCAAGTTCTCTTCATGGAATTAGATGATATCATACATCTCATACATTGTACAAATTATTGAAAAATAATAAATTATATATTTCTTGTTGGTGTGCTTATCTACCCTATGTTCAAGGGAAAACTCTATAATCATGTCATAGTTTTACTCTCCATGATGATGTGTTATCCGTATTTTCTCTTCATATAAGGACACATCACCCAAAGAAGTACTAATGTACTCCCTCATAATATGTTGGAGGATCTCTTTTTCTATTGGTACTAAAGGAGAAGAAGGTGAAATTGATAAAGCGGCAGTAGTGGACATGTTGTTCAACTTTTGAGAAATAGAATTGAAACTCCATGAGAAAGAGGATTTCATTCCATCAAATAAGTATTTTAATCATTCCAATTGTTTTTAAAATATTATATTTGCATTTATAGTTACTGAATGTTAAATTGAACTATTGGTTGTAAATGAGATATACAAATTTCAACCAAAAATAGATTACTTTATTCACTAAGTCTAGAAACTTGAGATGGTTGAGAGAAAATGTCATTTTTAAAATCATAAACCAAATTACACATCAAGGATTACAAATCAAAATTCACACTTCTTGGAAAAGATTCTATATCACTTTTTTGTATGAAATTAGGTGGAATAATTATTGGAGAAGATTGGTGATCTCTATTTTTAAGTTCCACAATAGCCTCATCTAGTCTATTAGTTTCCATTGGAGTAATAGGTTACAACTCACCTGCTTTATCAATCTGATCAACTATGGACCCTTCTCCTCTTATAGGATTTTCACTTTCTTCACCATTTGATTTATTATAGTCAGGTCCTATTCTAAAATAACTAGAAAACGTTTTTCATTAATCAAAATCACCAAATTTTCTTATTCTAAATGTAATAATAAGAGTTTATTTGGAAAATTGAGAAGATTCACCAAGTTTAGGTATTGAAGTGGCTTGATCTGTATGAGTTATCCATGTTAGATCTAAGGGTTCGGTATATTCCACTATATTTGTGTGATCATCATGTTTAGAATACTTCTCCCCCTCACCGGTATCTTTCTTATCACCTTTAATAATAAGTGTTATAACATCCATCTCATCATTTTTAAGATCTAGCATCAGTTCTGATATAACTTGGTACCACTATAGATGAAGTATTTTAATAGACCATTTAATTATCATGATCCTCTCCATTAGCATCTCCACTATTATGATCTCCTCCATGATCAACTTCATCTCCACTATCGTGATCAATTTCATATCAATATCATATTTTTATCTTTTATGATCCTCATCATTATCTTCTTCCATAGTAGAATTATCATCTATAGAATTACCATTTCCAGAATTATTAATATGGTCCCTTAATGATTTGGGGGAAGATATAATAAATTTTTCACTTAGTCATACTTCAGTTTCGACATCATTATTTTCATCGAAATTTTTTGTTGGGTTGGTAGAGAACTAGATGAACTAATATGTCCATAAAAACTCCCTTTGAAGAGTTTGGTATTTATAGATCACACCCCACTTCAATAGAGAATTATTATTCTTTTTCTTCCACCACTTTTTGAAATTTATCACTATCACTATCATCATCAGAATATTCAACTAACTCATCAAGATCATGACAAGGATTAACTCTATCCTTCAGTCTAGTTGGATGATCAGTAGGGTTCAATTCAAGATATAGTTTATCATTATGTCACACTCATCACTTATTCCATGGATTCCCACTCTTTAAACTTTTTTAAAATTTTATTTTGACAAATTTTATATATCATAATTATATTTTTCTTATTCACCTTCTTGGAATATGTTTTTAGAATCCCATATAGAAAATATAATCTTAGGTTATAATAAGAAGTTTTAACATGAACTTTTATTGCACATTTCAAAGATATGGGTCATTGGAAATCTACAAAGACTTGTTATTGGTCCCTGTTTCATCAAAAACACAATGTAAGGATCCGGATATCACATGTTATTTAATTATACATTTCTAGGACACAATAAATTCTTTAAAAATACGAATAAAAGTTTTTACTCTTCATCGAGTTCAGCATATGTTGGTCTCCATAGTCAACGACCAACTATTAACAATAGGAGAGCTTCTTCATAATTAAAACTCCAACTGTCACTGGTAATTCTTCTTAGAAAATCCTAATATGCTTTTTTATGAGTATTCTTACATAGATTTTCCATTATCTTGAAGATAAGGAAAAATATTATCCATTGATTTGACATCTTATTTCATCCTCTTTATCTCAAAAAACAAACATATAATTTTGAATGAAATTAAAGAAAAATCTCTCATAATAGACATGGTGATTTTTTGTAAAATAGTTCATCAACATATGATATTCTATGACATTAAAAATGATTTTATTAATTGATGGAATCCTTTGATCATATCTTTCTTTTTTGGATTCATCAACTCATTTTACTGAATGCGGGTTTTGTGAAACAATATCTAATCTCCGTACATATGATTTTCATTTATTGGATTTTATATCATGTTTCATATTCAACTATTTTGATCACCACACATGGGACACTTTTATTGGTTAACAGTTTAGGTGGAATGAGTGGGGATGTAATGATAATTGGTGTGATATGAATAGAAGGTTTTTAGAGTTCAAATGATTAAAGGAAAAGGTAATCGATCAGACTTGATCATGTGTTTTATCATTTAGGGATTCTAAATAATAAATAACAATAAATATAGAGTAATAAAAATATAATTTGGAAAATTATAGACATGGTAAAAAATAAATGGTTATAAAAGGGGCATTAAATCATTTAATAGTTAGTCATCAATGGTGACTCATCAACGGTGACTCATCAATATGTACTCATCAATGGTGAGTCATCAATGATGACTTATCAATGATGAATTTTTAATGGTGAATCATTAATGGTGACTCTTCAATGGTGTCTCATCAACGGTGACTCATCAATGGTGACTCATCAACATTTACTCATCAACGGTGAATTTCTTACAGTGACATGTCAAAGGTGACTTCTCAATGGTGACTTTTCATCCAAATATTATCATTCCTAATTATAGGTTGATGTAGTTAAATCTTTTAAAATTAAAAGTCTTTGTGAATATATCAGTAAGATGATGTTTAGTTCTAATAAATTATAAATCTATATCACATTTTTATATTTATCTCTCAAAAACTGATGTCTTACATCAATTTTCTTTTCTCTTGAATTTGAAACTAGATTTTAATAAATGATTATCAACCTTTTTATATGAAAATTTATCAAAACATGCCTTTATCAGTATCCAAAATCTAGTAATGTATGTTTCATCGAAATTGTTTTTCTCAAAAACTGCGTGTCGTTATGTATTAATCTTAAACAGTATACAATGAAAAAAATTATTTTTCATACTACACAATGATACTAGTGATTTTCCTAAAAGATTAAATGTTTCCAATGTGCTTTTCTATCTAACTTAAAGTCACCAAAATCAAGATTTTTATAACATACTAAATCTAACAGTTATCCTCTTAGATATAACAATACTAAATTAGTTATAGATTTTATGTATATAAAAATTATTTTAATAGATATTAAGTGATACTCTTTTGGATTTCCTGGAATGATAGCACACATACCCACACTAAACATAATAGCTGGATGACTAGAAATCAAATTCAACTAACTTCTGATCATACATATATAACTAGTTTGATCTACTAATTTCCTTACTTCATCATGATCTAGTTTACATGTAGTACCCTTGGGAGTATCACTTCCTTTAGTGTGGTCTAAGCCAAAACATTTTAAAAAATATTCTTTATATTTTCTTTCATTCAAAAGGATCCCTTATTTATTTTGAAAGATCTAAAAATCAAGAATGAATTTGAGTTTACTCATTAAACTAATTTCAAATTCATTTTTCATTAGTTTTGAAAAATCAACACATAGGGAATATTTAGAAGATCCAAAAATAGTATTATCTATATATATTTTCACTATAAAAACATCTTTTGAAAATCATTTTACAAAAAGAGTTGGATCATATATACCTTTTGAAATACTTTTGGAAAGAATATAAGAGGTAAGCCTATCATACCAATCTATATGATCTTGTTTCAAACCATATAATGATTTTTTTAACATAAAAACACGATTTTGAAAATGAAAATTTTAAAATCCATGGGTTGTTCAAACAAATGATCTTCAATTATAAACCCATTTAAGAATTTAATTTTGTTGGTTAAAGTAGTTTACTCAAGAGGGGAGGGGTGAGTTGAGTAACTATAAAAATTTATGTTAAAGGAATATTATTTTCAAAAGAAATGGTTTCCCCAAAAATTAAAACATCATAGTTAATCAAGGTTATACTGTTATAAGAGTTTGAATTTATAAACAACTTCTTTGAAGATTGATTAATTATCAGTAATCTTAATCTGTATTATTAATATTACTTTTGAAGTTATCCTACTAAGACAAATGAGTTATAACTTCTTTCCAATTCTAAATATCAAAGTGAAATTAGTGTTTCATGGATTATGCAATAAAGCAGTAAAACAGCGATGACTAAATTTAAATAGTACAACAGATATGAAACAAGTGGTTGAGTCTCAAGCAGAGACCTAATCCACTCCACTTGGTGATCACCATCCACCAAGAAGTTTATATAAATAAACATTGATCTACACCTTGGATCAGGGTTAACAATAGTACACAGACTGTCCAGGTCACAAAGGGACCTCTTCCATAGTTTTCATGGGTACAAAAAAACAATAACCAGACCACACAGGGACCCCTTCCATAGTTATTTTGGGTAAACATAATTTTAAAGGGTTTGGTGTAAGTATTTATTAATAAACTAGTTTATCACAAGAGTTAGTGTGTGTATGGAATATACAGAGTATAAACACTTCTCAAAAAGTAAGTAAAAGAATCACTCAGAAAGAGTAGATAAGAGTTTAGAATTCTCTACTGATTTAATGTGCAGCTTTGCATTCCTTTTTTTAAACTGAAATGCATCTGAGTCCTTACCTAGTTTTCTTTTCTTGAAAAACAGAGTGTTGTGATTCATCTTGCGTTATTAAAGAGTTTTGATAATGTTAAAATATTATCTAGATTCTAGTGTTCATCTTAGTTTCTTCAGTAGCATTGGATTTCATGCATGAGACAATTCTTTCTTTGAAAATCTTGCAATATCTTCTTCGCGGTCGTTCTCATAGGCTTGTTTTTTATTTAGTATTGTGCTCTATTTCTCTTGGGAACACTTCAATCTTTATCTTCGAATGCATGAGTCTTAGATGAAAGGTTCCATGTGATTCATACCTCATAATATGTCTATAAATAAACATTAATTATTTCAGTGCATTAAAGGCATCAAATATGACCGTTAAAAATTAAATTGAAAGATGAAAAAATATTTTAAGAAACGGTGTCACAGTGTGTTATGAAAACAGTGTATCCTTCACACGGTGTCTGAGTGTCACAGTGTCTAAATGTCACGGTGTCTTGTTCATGGTGACTTTCTTCACGGTGTCTTGTTTCATGGTGTCTAGATTCATGGTGTCTGGATTACAGTGTCTGGATTACGGTGTCTGGCTTATGGTGTTTGGCTTACAGTGTCTAGCTAACAGTGTATGGCTTATGGTTTCTGGCTTACGGTGTATGGATTCACGGTGTCTGGCTTCACGGTGTCTAGTTTACGGTGTCTCAATTATGGTGTCGGGCTGCACTGTGTGTAGTTTACTGTGTCTGACTTACGGTGTCTGGCTTACGGTGTATAGCTTACGGTGTCTGGCTTACGGTGTCTTGTACTTAGGCAAACAATTGTATTCAAACATAAATAGTTATATGCTTGAAATGGATTGATCTTAACCATTATAAATAATGAGACAACTTAAAATATAAATACACATGATTGGAAATAATTTATAGGAGTTAACTAGGTTGAATCAGATTTTTGATCATCAATGAGATTTGTGATCATTAAAACATGATTAATACATGAGGAGTCCAAAAAAATTTAACATCCGTTTTATATGGTTTTAAATCCAAATGTTCTTCATAATAAAAGTAGTGTCTTAATGGTTTTAACACTTGCTACATGTGAAAAGGGTTCTTCACAATCAGTATCTTCTTCATGATTATTCACTGTTGTATTGTAGCCTTGTTTCTTAGTAGTGTGCCTGACTCATCAACCGTGTCTCTAAACACCTACTATGTTCTACTAGTTTAGGTGTATTTAAAACTATAAATAGGTTCCCAAACATTGTTTCTTTCAAATTGATTAAGTTCTTATTGCATAGTTATTACCCAGAATTCATCATTGATAGCATCATTTATGTTCTTTGTTCAAGTTGTGACAAGAAATCATGATGTTCAATTTGATTAATAAGGGATTATCTAGTTTGTGTACCTCTATCTAGGTGTCATATTACTACATATAAAGGACAGTTTCAATTATTCTTAATATATCATTTAAAAGAGGGGATTTTTTTCTCAAGAACTACTTCAAGTTTGGGTTTTGGCAGTTCATTGGATGAACTATATTCATGTTTAACAGAACATTTAGATTGTTTATCACCAATGTTCAGAGTTGATATATCATCCTCAGGGTTTTTAATATTGCCTTAGGTTCATTGGGATTTGTTTCATCGAACATATTGTGAAAAGATTATTCCATTATTTTAGATCATTTATTAAACACTCTCGAAGATTTGATAGAATTTTATTAACCAAGATAAATTATTTCATTTCCATTGGAAGAAAAGTTGTCCAGATTATCCATTTTATTTAGAAAAAATACTTTGTAACCAAAAACTCTAAATTAGTTACACTTTAGTTATGTTTTATTCTACAAATAATAAGGTTTTTTTAATATAGATCATAATTAGAAGTCTATTTATTTTAATGTCGGTTTTGTTAACAGCCTCTTCTCAAAAGCACACAAAATTTTTCATACTCATTTAGCATAGTTCAGTCTATATCTTAAAGAGTTATGATTTATATTTCTACCACACGATTTTTTATTGTGGGGTCGTAGATATAGAATAGTTGTGATGATAAAAAATTTGTGAACAAAATGATTCAGATCCTTGATTTTCAAATTCACTACTATTATCACTTATTATGCTCTTAATCCTATGTCCAATAATATTTTCTATAGATTAGGAATACTTAAAAAATTAAAAACAAGATTCAGTTTTGTGAGTTAATAAGAATACCATGTGTATCTAGAGAAGTCAATTGTAAGAATATGAAAATAATCTTTTCCATTTGAAGAAGAAATTCTAGAATGTCTAAAGTGGTCAATATGAACAAAATATAGAGGTTGAGAGGTTAAAAATACTTTCTTAGACATAAATCGAATCTTACGTTGTTCTTCTTTTTGAAAAGGATCACAAACCTTATCATTTTAGAATTATAGTTTTGTTATATCTTTAACTAACCCTTTTATAATTATCTTTCTATTTGGATAAATATTTCAATGGAAAAGTATCCTATGAAAAAGTTGATACTGTTTGTGAGAAGAACATAATCAAGAAACATTTTTAGAAAATAAATCATTTAAATAAATAGAATAAATGCTATCATTTATTGAGTCCAAAAAAATTAAAAAAAATACCTCATTAAAAACCTAACCAATTTTTTTTAAAATTTTTCCTAAAAAACATCATCACTTAACTAAGAAATGCAATGAATAAATAATTTTAAACTAGATACATATAGAACAGAAGGAATTAACACTTAATTAGATTTCTCAATTTTTCCAAGGCCGATAATTTTCTGTTTTACATTTTCACCAAAAGTAAAATGACCACAATCAACTACGTTCCAATTTTTTAAATTTGAATAATCACCAGGGATATGTATGGAACACCCACTATCCAGATACCATAAGATTTTTCTTGTAGTTTTGAAATAGGTTTCTTACAAAATAATATATATACAAAAAATGATTTAGTTACCCAAATCATTTTAGGTGTTGTTATGTTAATAATAAGATATTTGTCACCAATAATTTTCAAATGGGTTTTCTGTAAAAAAATTGTATGTTTTATGAAAAAAAAATACTTTATTAGGTCTAGTTGTGTTTTTAATGGTATTCAATAAATTTTCATTACAATTAATGGACATAAATTTATTTTTTATAATTTTTCTCAACCTAGTTTCATAACCTATGCTAGTTTTATATTTGGGTGATGCTTTCTTTCCAAGATTCAGCGTGTGAGTTTTCATTCCACTTTTAATACTTTCTATAAGAGTTTTCAATTGTTTATTAGAAAAATTAAGTTCATTTTTCTCCTTTAATAATTGAACATTTTTCACTTTTTCAATAGTATGGTTAGTTTTATTTTTTATGGTCAATGCATGATATTTTTATGTGACTTATATTTATCATTAAATTCATGAACGGTATCTTGAATCATGTTAAACTTTTAATAAAAATAATCATTTGATATTTCTTCCTCAAAATTGTTATTATTATAATTTTTATAATGAGTTGAAATATTAGTTGGAGATACAGGAAGAATATTGTTTACATCTAATGTGATTTATACAAAGCACATATTATTCATTTTAGACTTATCTTCTTGATTATTGAATGAATAGTTGGACTATCATATAAGGTACTACAATTTTATTTCACGTATTTCTTGAATATTTTTTCCTTATCCTCATATTTCTTTATATATTTCAAATTTGGACAGGTAGCATTATTGTGTCCTTTCCCCTTCCATTCATAGAAGGTGATTTCATTTTGAATATCTTCCTTCTTCCAATCATTTTTTCACTTTCCCTTGTTTTCATAGGTTCATTTTAAATTTAATATTCTCGAAGAATATAATTTTTCTTATAATTCATTAAATATTCTAGAGAAGTGGCCCATCTCTTCAACACTTTCATATGGAGATTCTTTTTCACTTCTACTTTCATTTTATATCATTTCTCCTTGTTTAGAAGTAGAAGTATGGAAGACTATTGATTTTCCTATTAAGTTCATCTTCATCAATATCAATGTTTACTTTGAGATATTCTTCATAAATCATTATATTTCATATCAATTCCATGATAGGTAGTTTAGAGACATCAAAAGATTCTTTAAATGACACAAAGTTTCCTCTCCATCTGTCTGGTAAGAATCTAAGAAGTCTCATCACTTGATCTTCTTACACCACTTGATTTCCAAGTGAGTTAATGGTATTAAGGATATCATTGAACTTGGGATACATTTCTGAAATATGTTTATTATAATTCATTTCAAAAGTATCATATTTTATTGTATATATATTTCTTCTTATTTTCATAACATACGATGTTCCTTCATGGGATATATATAAGGTATCCCATATCTTAAAAGAATATTTTCAATAAGATATTCTATTAAACTAATCATCACTTATGGAACAAAAAAATTATTCATAGCATTATAATTATTATATTATATAATTTTTTTGAAACACCTTATGTTACTTCAAAAGTTATTATTATTTCATAATGATATTCTATTTCAGAGTGTCGCGACTCAGCTTGTGTTCTTCACAAGTTTTGATAATGTGATTATTTTCTCTAGATTCCACTGTACTTCATATGTTCTTTTGCAGAGTCAGATTTCATGCATGAGAGAATGATTTCTTTGTAAATCTTGCAATATGTTCTTCGTGATCGTTCCCATAGTCTTTTTTTCGTTCTTTATCGTGCTCTATTTCTCTTGTTCACACTTCACTCTTTATCTTCTAATGCATGAGTTTTAGCTGATAGGTTCCATGTGCTTCATACCTCGTACCTCGTACTATGTCTAAAAAGAATCATTAATTATTTCAGTACATTCAAGGCATCAAATATTACCGTTAAAAATTAAATTTAAAGATGAAAAAATAGTTTAAGAAATGGTGTCACATTATGTTATAAAAATGGTGTCTCCATCACATGGTGTTTTAGTGTCACGGTGTCTGAGTGTCATGGTGTCTTGTTCACGGTGTCTTTCTTCATGGTGTCTTGATTCACGGTGCCTGGATTCACGGTGTCTGGCTTACGGTGTCTGGCTTACAGTGTCTAGCTTATGGTGTCTGGCTTACGTTGTTTGGCTTACAGTGTCTGGCTTACAGTGTATGGCTTCACAGTTTCTAACTTCACGGTGTCTGGATTATGTTGTTTGGATTATAGGGTCTGGATTCACAGTGTTTGGCTTACGGTGTCTGGCTTATGGTGCCTGGCATATTGTGTCCTGTACTTAGGAAAACAACTGTATTCAGACTTAAACATTTATATACATGAAATGGATGGAGCTTAAAAATTATAAATCACGAGATAACTTGAAACATAAATAAACATTATTGGATATAATTTATAGAAGTTAACAAGGATGAATGATATTTGTGATCATTAATGAGATTTGTGATCATTAAAACATGATTAATACATGAGGAGTCCAACAATATCCCCCTTTTTATGATCACAAATCATGTAATGTTAATGTGTAAATTAGATGCAACTATAAGGAAAATAACATATTGAAACATCTCCCCATTTTGGGATTATCAAAATGTTGAAAGAAGAGAGGGTATACAGTGCACAATCCATTAATAGAAAATAGAGTTTAATACAAAATAAAGGAGAAATACAAAAAAACAATGGAATCTCTATCAGAATGGAGTATGCACTGGTCTTCTTCAGGGACTATTCTAATCTTTTCCTTTATCAGCAGTAGAAGAGGAATCCCTAGGGGCAGTGTTTGATGTAGAATAAGGAAGAGACGTGGTAGATAAAGAGGGTAAATGGATACCTTCAAAGACTGATGGAGCCAGGGTAGGAGCAGTAGAAGATCTAGGCAGTTGTTGATCAAGAATCACAGGCCTGATCTGACCGAGAGCTTGGCCAACATACATGGTAGTTGAGACTATGTCATAGGTGAGGGTAGGTAGCCCAGGTCTGAGAGGTGCTTCTGCTGGAGAAAAAATTGTTGTACTCTGGACATGATGATATGGTCTCTAGAGTTTGATGAAGTCTGCAATAATCTATCCACCATACTACATGGATTTTTCAAAGTCATCTTTTTTTTCCATAAACTTGTCCAACTATCGGGTAAAATCTGTTAGCTTCTGGACTTGGGTTTTGAAGGCTTGAGTAACAGGAGGAATATTCATATTCTCTACAAGGTATTTTAAGTTGCTGGTCATATCCGTCATGGAAAAAATTTAGTTGAAATAGAAATCCACTTTCATAGAAATCTCCAGCAGGGAATCATTTGAAATCATGGAGTAAATTTGAACACGATCAAGAACTCTATCTCTATTCTTGACAACTTCAGAAAAAGAAGCCTCATCAAAGACACTAAAAGAATTATGAAGATCTTATTTAATTATATATCTGAGAAAAGTACTGTTCAAGGAAGGTGTAGAGGATTGACCAGATGTCTTAGAATATTTGATGGCTATGGTCAGAGATTTGATCTGATTTAGTACCTTTTGAAGACAAAAAGTGTATGGATTAGTGAGTTTATTAAGGTTCATCACAGGCTCTCTCATTTCCTTCAACATATATTTGTTCCTTTCCACAATATTTTCATAGAAGGATGCCATATAAGGGTAAATCTGAGACACAAAATCTCGAGAGATTTGAGAAATAGTGGGTGCTAGAGGAGCAGTAGCAGGCTATGATATCGAATGTAGCTATTTATGCATGTCTTCAACCATGCTTCTCAGGGTTGTGACTTCATTACTGAGAAACTAATTTTTAAATCGTACTTCTTTAATCTCATGGATCATCTTAGTTTTAATTTTCCAAATGATCTTGTCCAATAATAGTGAGGCATCTACCTCACTCAGATTTGTCATAGGATGAGGTTGGGAATTCATATGTTTCTCAACTCCAGACAAGAGAGTATCTCCAAAATCCCTCAAATCATACTTACTAAAAAAGGAAAGCTATTCAGGTAATGTTTTATGTGTAGGAATTGGTACATGGGTGGGTTTAGGTTCATCTTCCTTCTCATGTGCAATGTTTGTGAATTATTTCAACTGAAATAGGGAAGAGAGATCAAAACCGATTCTAGAAACCTGTTAAGACTCATTCACATCATAGAAACTAGGAAATATTTTTTGAGTGTCCACAGGACTTGACTATGTTGGATGTGAGGCTTCATCAGGCTCAAGATTTGGGGTTTTCTCCCACTCAATAGGTGCCTCCTTCTCAAGACTGAGAGGCTCATGAGCTTGGTCTAAATCCAGAGTTTTATTTCTATATTCCTCATTCATTTCTTGTCTGCCCAACTGAATGGCCATATTTATCCTCCCTTCAGTAGAGGGTATTATTTCTGGCATAGATTTTCTACATGTATTTCTTCTATAGTCACTTCTTTCACAATATGTAGTTCTTCTAGATTCTCTTATTGCATGGATTGCTGCTCAGATTTTGTGACAACTAATTCTTTTTCAGCTTCGGGTTGGATTTCTAGATTGACATCGTTTCCAGGGGTAGGAGCTTCTTCTTCAAGGACAATATGAGGAACAATAGCCCTTTGCTCTTCTAAAATAACGGCTTCCCTAAGTGGTACTTCAGCCTCTTCTTCCTCTTCATCAGAATACTCAACAAGTTCATCTGTTTCCAAAATAGGATCAGAAATTTCATTCGGCCTTGATGTGTAATCCATAGGATTAAACTACTCATAAAACTTATCATTGTCTTCCAAACATTCATTTTTCCAAGGATTCCAGTTTATCTTCATTCTATTGATGGTGGATTTAGATTGATAGTATTCAATGTCCATAATCACTTCTGAATTAGGTCCAACCATGTTTTTTTGCAACAAGCATGGCTGATATTAGCCGACAGTAGAACAGAGAAGTGGAATTGGATGTAACCTTGATCAACTCACACATATGGTTAATGATATACTTTCACAGGTGGATCATGTGTCCATTTTTCATAAGTTGAATCAAAAATACATCTTGATACTTTAACACAATAAAATCTCCTTTTCTTGGACTAACCATATTTTGAACAAACTTAAACAGAATTCTTGTTTCTCCATCTAGTTCAGAAGCGATGGCCCTTCTCTTGGTTCCATTTCTGGTTAGGATTTTAAGATAATCTTCAATATCAAAGAAATCAGTTGAAGGAGGAGGTCCTCTTTGATAATCCTCACATATACCTTCATGAGGTATCCTATGGCATGAAACCCATAACCTAGAATAGAAGGAGCATATTTTCCCATTAATCCAGCTCCTCACAACATAACATTCACTAGAGTCAAAAGAGAACTGTACGTAATGGTAGAAATGTGCTACTAACCTACGATAGATGGGTCTCTTCTCCCTTGAGAACCACTCTAACAAGACTTGATCTTTTAACACTTTCAAGACCAGATATTTTCTAGAAAGAAGCCATTTGGGGCAAATTTCTTTCTCAGGTACAACACTTCGACATACCAGATTCTTATTTAAAAATCCTTTGGGTGTCAGCTTAGGTGAAATCTTTTTCTTCTTCGGGCTGAGCTTCTCAGGTGTGGATGATGACATATGTTTTATTCTTAGCATCCCCTAAAGGTTCAAGGGAGAGAGAGAGAGAGAGAAGGGGTTTCAAGGTTGAAAGGCTTCGAAATGAGAGAATGTATGAATGAAGAACCGAGTGAAACTTTTTGTTTTATCATTTTGGAATGCCAGTCTTCACAAAAAAAGAAATGTGGGAAAGTAAAAGAGGTGAAATAATAATTACAGTGATATGGGTTTAAAGAAAATCATTACGAATTTTTACGGTGAGACCGTGAATGGTCATTGTGGTGAGATAGTAAGTTGTTGTCACGGAGAGACAGTGGGTGGTCGTCACGGTGAGACAGTAAGTGAACTTTTTAGTGCACATTATGTTGAGACAGTAAAAGTCAGAACGTGTGTACAAAGTTCTAATGGTGTGACTATAAACATGAGGGACAGTAACTGAGAAACTGTAATCATGAAACAGTAAAGTAAAACATAGTAAAATGTTTAACAATAAGACAAGTATGATATCTATTTGAGATTTATCATGCCATGATCATGTATGATGAAGTCTATTATCTCATAATTTAATGGTTTAGAGAATATATCAGCATGTTTATATTCAGTACCAATGAATTCCAAGGTGATATCACATTTTCGTTAATGATCTCTCAAATAGTGATGTCTTAAATCAATATATTTTGTCCTAGAATGTGAAAGAGGTTTTTTTGAGATGTTAATAGCACTTGTGTTGTCACAATTTATAGTTACAAGTATAAATTGATATCCATAATCTAGTAATGTGTGTTTCATCCGCAAAATTTGTGTATAACAACTACTAGCACTTATGTATTAAGCTTTTACAGTAGATAATGCAACAAAATTTTGTTTCTTACAACACCATGATACTAGTAACTTCTCTGAAATGTTACATGTTCCAGAGCTGCTCTTTCTTTCTAACTTACATCCACTTAATTCAGTATTAGAATAACTAACTAGTTCAATTTATTGTCCTTTATGTTAGAATAGTCCGATATTGGGTGTATTCTTGAGGTACATGAAAATTCTCTTTACAACATTTAAATGAGATTATTTAGGATTTTCGTGAAAACGAGCACAAATACACACACTAAACATAATGTCCGGACGGGTAGTAGTTATGTAGAGTAAACTTGCAATCATTCCTCTATAAGTGAGTTGATCAACAAATTTTCCTTCTTCATCAAGATCCAACTTACAGGTTGTACTCATGGGAGTGTCACTAATTTTAGTTATATCCAATCCAAAACATTTTAGAAGATATCTAGTGTATTTACTTTGAGTTAAAACAATTCCATAATTATTTTGGAATATTTGATATCCGAGAAAGAATTGTCTTTCTCCCATTAAACTCATTTCAATTTCTTTTTGAATCATTTTAGAAAAATCAATACATAAAGATTTTTTTGAAGATCCCAAAATAATATCATCTAAAATGATTTGAACAACTAAAACATCATTAGAAATTTGTTTTATAAAGAGGGTAGGATCAGCTATTTCTTTTGTAAAACCATTGGAAATGAGAAAAGTGTTAAATATGTCATACCACGCTTTTGGAGCTTGCTTTAAACCATTTAAATCTTTTTATAGTTTGAAAATATTATTGGGAAAATGATGATTTGTAAATCTAGGGGGTTGTTCAACAAAGACATCCCCAGTTATATACCTGTTTTAGAATGCACTGTTAACATCCATTTGATATAGTTTGAAATTTAGATGTGCAGTATAAGCAAGTAGGATTCTGATGGCTTCAAGTCTGGCTACTGGAGCAATGGTCTCCTCATAGTCAACTCCTTCTTGTTGACTATAGCCTTGTGCAACTAATCTATCCTTGTTCCTAACTATATTTCCAGCTTCATCTACCTTATTTCTAAACACCCATTTAGTGCCTATGATGAATGTTACCTTGGGGATTTCAACAACTTTACAAACTTTGTTTCTATCAAACTTATTAAGTTCTTCTTGAATATCCATTACCCAAAATTCATCATTGATAGAATCATCAATGTTTTTAGGATTAAGTTGTGACAAGAAGGCTTGATGTTAAACTTGATTTCTAAAAGAAGCACTAGTTTGTGTTACTTTCTCTAAGTCTCCTACAACAGCATCTAAGGGATGGTTTTTAAGTGTTCTAGACTTTCTAGAAAAAGAGGGACTAGTGATTTCAGGTTCATCAATAGATTCAGGTTCATTATGACTCGATTTTAGAGAATTTCTAGAATTGGAAGTTTTCATAGATTCTTTCAAAGTTGAATTTGAGTATTTTGAGTTGATGTTCAGATTTGATACATAATCCTCCAGATTTTCTAGGATGGTTCTAGGCTCACGTGGATCTGTTTCATCAAACTTGATATGAACATATTCTTTTACACATTTAGTTCTCTTATTGAATACTCTATAAGATTTAATTAATATTGAGTAACCTAGGAAAATTCCTTCATCGATTTTGGATGCAAATTTGTCAAGATTATCCTTAGGGTTGAGAATAAAGACTTTGTAACCAAAAACTCTAATGTAATTAACCTTAGGCTTCCTATTGTTCCAGAGTTCATATGAGGTATTTTTGAGAATTTATCTAATGGAGACTCTATTGATTATGTTGCATGTTGTATTAATGGCTTCATCCCAAAAGTAAATAGTTAAGTCATATTCACTAAGCATCGTTCTACTAATTTCATGCAGGGTTCTATTCCTTCTTTCAACAACACCATTCTACTGAGGTGTTCTAGGGGCAGAAAAAATTGTGACTATAACCAATTTGTGAGAAAATGGATTCAAACTCTTGATTTCAATACTAATGGTCATGATCACTTATTAGAGATTTAATTTTAAGGCCACTAATATTTTCTACAGACGTGGCATAATTAGTAAAATAAGAGAAGGCTTCACTTTTGTGAGCCATGAAGAAGGTCCAGGTATATCTCGAAAAATAATCTACCAGAACATAAACATAGTGCTTACCATTTAAACTAGAAAATCTAGAAGGTCCAAACAAATCCATGTGAACAAATTTTAGAGGTTGAGAATTAGAACCTTTTTTTTTGAAAGAGATTTTGTGTTGTTTTCCCATTTGAAAAGGATTACAAACTTTGTCATGTGGAAACTCATGTTTGGGTAAGTCTTTAACTAGGCCTTATCTAGTTAGCTTTCTAAGGGAGTGAACATTACAGTTTCCTAGTGTCCTATGATAGTTCCAAGATTCTTTATGAAATACACATAAGAAGGAAACATTTTGAGAAGCTAAGGAATCTGAATTAACAGAATAAACGTTCTCATTCCTTGATGTAGAAAATAATAATTCATCTTTAGAATTAAATATATTATAGGCATCATTTTCAAATTTTACATGATATCCATCATCACAAAATTGTGAGATACTAAGAAGATTATATTTTAAGCCATTAAAAAATAGTACTTTAGAAATTAAAGTCGAATCAGTGTTACCAATCTGGCCTACGCTAATGATTTTCCCGTTGACATTGTCACCAAATGTGACATGTCCTCCATCTAATTTTATCTCGTTCTTGAAGCATGAGTAGTATCTTATCATGTGCCTTGAACATCCACTTTCCATGTACAACAGAATTTTGTAGGATCTCTTTAAGCAACTTTCCTATAACATGATAAAGAAAAGATAGATTTTGGTACCAATACTTGTTTTGGTCTAGTAACATTAGAAATAAATGATTTAGGATCCCATATTTTTCTCATAGGTTTCCTATAAGAATTATGTAAAGTATTTGAAAAATACACTGTATTTGGTCCAAAATTATTGAAACAGTACAATATGTATCACGACTTGAGCTAGTTCAGTTGTGTCTAGAACTGAGAACAAAACCATATGTCCTAGACATTGAAAAAAAAAATTCTACCAAGCTTTATTTTACCAGGTTGATAACCAATGATAGTATTGTATTTCGGGGCAATTTATTTTCCTAGCATTTGGGTAAGGGTATTTTTACCATTAGTAAATTTTCTAAGTCACTTTTTAATTGCTCATTATAAATTTTTAATTCATTGTTTTCTTTGAGCAGTTCAACATTTTTCTCCTTTCCAGTAGTTTGTTCAGATTTAACATTTACAGTGAGATCATGCTATTTCTTCCATGATTTTTATTTATCTTTTAATTCATTGCATGTCTCTTTAGGAATGTTACAATATTCAAACATTTCTTCATTAGTCATATTTTCCGATACACTTTCCTCTTCATAATAGAATGAATTATTTATAGAAGAGTTCAGTTTTACCTCAGATGTTTTTTTTCATAAAACACATATTGGCTTTGTTAGCATGTTACTCATGTGATGTCTCTATGTCCCTTGAACTATCCTCAGAGGCACTCTAGGTTGCCTTCATTTCCTTTTTTTACTTTTCATCCTTGTCCTCTTATTTCTTCTTATACTTGAGATTTGGACAGTCAGACTTTATATTTCGTTTACCCTTATATTCATAGCATACAATTTCATCAGTTTTGTCACTTCTTTTCCAGTCCTTTTTTTCAGTTTCCTTTGATATCATACTTTCCCTTGATGTTTGGATTTCTAAAAAAGTTA
The DNA here is from genome assembly GCA_963277665.1 of Viscum album. Lineage (NCBI taxonomy): Eukaryota > Viridiplantae > Streptophyta > Magnoliopsida > Santalales > Viscaceae > Viscum > Viscum album. The sequence continues at coordinate 2,082,481,048 of OY728146.1, forward strand.
TTTTTGTAAAATTGTTTGAATCTTCTTGCCAGTTAAGCCATATCCTCATCACTGTTAGGTGATGATTGTTCAGTGGTAGAACATTCTACAGAAGATTCCAGTTTCCCTTTGTCTTTGTGCTTTGAGATGGTGGTCTTGAATGCTACAGATTTCCCAGTTAGTTCATCCTCCTCTTCTTTGTTGACTTTCAGCTCTACCTCATTCATCATCAGTTTCCCAATGAGTTCTTTTACAGGTAGCTCGCTGATGTCACACAATTCTCTAATTGAGACAGAGGTTCCACTCCAACTGTCAGGTAGACATCTAAGGATTCACATGTTCGGTTCTTTGGCATTGACTTCTCTTCATAGAGAAATCATTGTGTCGAAAATCTCATTGAACCCGAGATACATGTCAGAAATAGGATCATCAGGTTTCATTTTAAAATTATCATATTTTATAGTATAAGTATTAAGTCTCATTTCCTTTACACTAGATGTGCCTTCATGTGAGACAGACAAGGTATCCCAAATTTCATGGGCAGTTTTACAAGCAGAAATCCTATTAAATTCTTCATCTCCTAAGGAATAGTATAAATATTTCATGGATTTGAAATTGTAATTATAATAATGTTTGGTAGGTTCATCCCATGTAATTCCATCAGTCACAGGAAGTTTGTATTCATCTATAAGGGATGACCAAATTTTAAAGCTCATACTTTCTAGATGCATTTTCATTTTAATTTTCCATTGAGTATAATTGGTTCCATTAGTGAATGGTGGTATGTTGGTTTCAGCACCTTCCAATCTATTTTCCGTACTAACGAATTACTTTAAAAGAGCTAGAAATTTAGAATTAACAGAAATTTACAGATCTTTAAAGTACAACTACAATCATAGTTGAGTAAGATTACACAGAGTCCTAATAAACCTCCCTCTAATACCAAATGTTGGTCGGAGTAGTTTACTCAAGAGGGGACAGGTGAATTGAGTAACTATAAAAATTTCTGTTAAATGAATATTATTTTCAAAATAAATGGTTTGACCAAAAATAAAAACATCCTAGTTAATCAGGGTTATACTGTTATAAGAGTTTGTATTTTTAAACAACTTCTTAGAAGATTGATTAATTATCAGTAATTTTAATTTGTATTATTAATATTACTTTTGAAGTTATCCTACTAAGACAAATTAGTTATAACTTCTTTCCAAGACTAACTATAAAAGTAAAATTAGTGTTTCATGGATTATGCAATAAAGCAGTAAAACAGAGAAGACTAAATTTAAACAGTACAACGGATATGAAACAAGTGGTTAAGTCTCAAGAAATGACCTAATGCACTCCACATGGTGATCAACTTACACCAAGTAGTTTATATAAATAAACTTTGATCCACACCTTGGATCAGGGTTAACAATAGTACACAGACTGTCCAGGTCACATAGGTACCTCTTCCATAGTTTTCATGGGTACACAAAATTAATAACCAGACCACACAGGGACCTATTCCATAGTTTTTGTGGGTAAACAGAAGTATAAAGGGTTTGGTGTAAGGATATAGAAATCCTATAGTTTTGCACAGGAGAAAGTGTGTGTATGGAATATATAAAGTACACACATTTCTCAAAAAGTAAGAAAAACAATCATGGATAGAGAGTAGATATGAGTTTAGAATGATCTATTGATTTGAAGTGCATCTTTGCACTCCTTTTTATTAAACTGAAATGCTTCTGGGTCCTTATCTGGTTTTTTTCTTGAAAAACAGAGTGTCTCCATTCATCTTGTGTTCTTCAAAAGTTTAAATAATTTGAAGATGTTCTTTGGATTCCAGTGTACCTCGTATGTTCTTCAGTAGAGTCGGATTGCTTGCAGGAGATAATGATTTCTTCGAAAATATTTCAATGTGTTATTTGCAGTCATGCTCATAGGATTGTTTTTCATTTAGTATCGTGCTCCATTTCTCTTGGGAACACTTCAATCTTTATCTTCGAATTCATGAGTTTTAGCTGACAGGTTCCATGTGCTTCATACCTCATACCTCATACTATGTCTATAAAGAAATATTAATTATTTCAGTGCACTAAAGGCATCAAATATGACCGTTAAAAATTAAATTGAAAGGCGAAAAAATATTTTATGAAACAGTGTCACAGTGTGTTATTAAAATGGTGTCTCCTTCACACGGTGTCTGAGTGTCACAATGTCTAAATGTCAGGGTATCTTGCTTCACGGTGTCTTGATTCACGGTGTCTGGCTTCATGGTGTCTGGCTTGTGGTGTCTGGCTTACGGTGACTGGATTACGGTGTTTGTCTTAAGGTGTCTGGCTTAGGGTGTCTGGCTTATGGTGTCTTGCTTACGGTGTCTTGTACATAGGAAACAAACTGTATTCAAACTTAAATCGTGATATGCTTGAAATGGGTTGAGCTTAACCATTGTAAAATATGAGAGAACTTAAAACATAAATACAGATGACTGGATATAATTTATAGGAGTTAACTAGGTTGAATAAGATTTGTCATCATTAATGAGATTTGTGATCAATAAAACATGATTAATACATGATGAGTCCAACAACATTTAACATCAGTTTTAAATAGTCTTAAATCCAAAAGTTCTACATAATAAAAGTAGTGTCTTAATGGTTTTAAATCTGGCTATGTGTGAAAACGTTTCTTCACAATAAGTATATTCTTCTTGATTATTCAATTTTGTAATGTAGCATTGTTTCTTAGTACAGTGCCTGACTCATCAACCGCGTCTCTAAAAACCAACATAGTGCTAATAGTTTAGGTGTATTTAATCCTATAAATAGGTTCCCAAACATTGTTTCATTCAAATTTATTAAGTTCTTATTGCATAGTTATTACTCAGAATTCTTCATTGATAGAATCATTGATGTTCTTTGTTCAAGTTGTGACATAAAATCATGATGTTAAATTTGATTAATAAGGGATTATCTAGTTTTTGAAACTCTATCTAGGTGTCTTATTAGTACATATAAAGGGTGGTTTCAATTATTCCTAATAGATCCTTGAAAATAGGGGTTTTTTGTCTCAAGAACTACTTCAAGTTTGGGTTTTGGAATTTCATTGGATGAACTATATTTTTGTTTAAAAAACATTTTGATTTTTTATCACCAATGTTCAGAGTTGATAGATCATCCTCAAGGTTTTTAAGATTGTCTTATGTTCATTGGGATCCGTTTCATTGAACATATTGTGAAAAGATTATTTCATTATTTTAGATCATTTATTAAACACTCTCTAAGATTTGATAGAATTTTATTAACCAAGAAAAATTATTTCATTTCCCTTGGAAGAAAATTTGTCCATATTATCCATTTTATTTAGAATAAATAATTTATATCCAAAAACTCTAAATTAATTACACTTTGGTTTTGTTTTATTCTACAAATAATAAGGTATTTTTTAAAAGATAGATCTAATTAGAAGTATATTTATTTTATAGTTGGTTTTGTTAACAGCATCTTCTCAAAATGAGAAAAATATTTCATACTCATTTAGCATAGTTCAGTTTATATCTTAAAGAGTTATGATTTATATTTCTACACCACAATTTTGTGTTGTGGGGTCGTAGATATAGAATAGTTGTGATTATAACAAATTTGTGAGCAAAAAGATTCAAATCCTTGATTTTTAAATTCACTACTATTATCAAATATTAAGGTCTTAATCCTAATTCCAACAATATTTTCTACAGATTAGGAATGCCTAATAAATTAAGAATAAGATTCATTTTTTTGAGCTAATAAGAATACCTATGTGTATCTAGAGAAGTAAATTATAAGAACATGAACATAATATTTTCCATTGGAAGAATAAACTCTAGAATGTCTAAAGTGGTCGATATGAACAAAATCTAGAGGTTGAGAGGTTGAAAATACTTTCTCGGACATAAAACGAATCTTACGTTGTTTTTCTTTTTGACAGGGATCGCAAACCTTATCATTTTAGAATTATTGTTTTGGTATATCTTTAAATAAACCTTTTAGAATTATCTTTCTATGTGGATAAATATTTCAATGGAATGGTATCCTATGAAGAAGTTGATACTGCTTATGAAAAGAACATAATCATGAAAAAATTTTAGAATATAAATGATTTAAATAAATATAATAAATGCTATCATTTATTAAATCTATAAAAATTAAAAAAAAATACCTCATTAAAAACCTAACAAAATTTTCTTAAAAATTTTCATAAAAAACATCATCACTTAACTGAGAAATGCTATGAATAATAAATTTTAAACTAGCTACATATAGAACATAATGAATTAACACTTAATTAGAATTCTGAATTTTTCGAAGGCCGATGATTTTCCATTTTACGTTTTCACCAAAAGTGAAATGAGCAAAATCAATTGTGTTCCAATTTTTTAAATTTAAATACTCACCAGGGATATGTCTAGAACACCCACTATCCAGATACCATAAGATTTTTCTTTGTATTTTTAAAATAGGTTTCTTACAAAATAATGTATATATAAAAAATTCTTTAGTTACCCAAATCATTTTATGTGTTGTTATATTAATAAAAAGATATTTGTCACCCATAATTTCCTAATGGGTTTACTGTAATAAAATTGTATGTTTTACGAAACAAATACTTCATTAGGTCTAGTTGAGTATGTACTAGTATTATATGAATTTTCATTACAATTAATTGATATAAATCTATTTTTTATAATTTTTATCAACCTAGGTTCATAACCTATTGTAGTTTTATATTTAAGAGATGCTTTCTTTCCAAGAATCAGCATGTGAGTTCTCATTCCACTTGTAATCCTTTATATAACATTTTTTAACTATTTATTAGAAACTTTTTGTTCATTGTTATCTGTCAATAATTGAACATTTTTCTCTTTTTCAATAGTATTATTAGTTTTATTTTTTATGGTCAATGAATGATACTTTTAAGTAACATTTATTTATCTTTCAATTAATGAAAGGTATCAACAATCATGTTACAATATTAATAAAAACAGTCATCTGAAATTTCTTCCCGAAAATCACTATTATCATAATTTTTATAATGGGTTGAATGATTAGTTGGGGATACAGGAAGAATATTTTTTAAATCTAATGTGCTTTCTACAAAGCACATATTATTCATGTTAGACTTATCTTCTTGATTATTGAATGAATAGTTAGACTATACTAGAAGGGACTACAAGTTTATTTCATGTATTTCTTGAATATTTTATCCTTATCCTCATATTTCTTATTATATTTCAATTTTGGAAAAGTAGCATTATTGTGTTCTTTACCCTTCCATTCATAACAGGTGATTTTGTTTTGAATATCTTCCTTCTTCCAATCATTTTTTCACTTTCCCTTGTTTTCATAGTTTCATTTTAAATTTAATATTCTCGAAGAATATAATTTTTCTTATAATTCCTTAAAAATTCTAGAAAAGTGGCCCATATCTTCAACACTTTCATCTATAGATTATTTTTCACTAGTACTTTCATTTTGTACAATTTCTCCTTGTTTAGAAGTAGAAGTATGGAAGGCTACAGATTTTCCTTTTCAGTTCGTCTTCATCAATATCAAAGTTTACTTTGAGATCTTCTTCATAAATCATTATATTTTATATCAATTCCATGATAGGTAGTTTACAGACATAAAAAGATTCTTTAAATGACACATAGGTTTCTCATCTGTCTGGTAAGAATCAAAGAAGTCTCATCACTTGATCTTCTTCCATCACTTGATTTCCCGGTGACTGAATGGTATTCAGGATATTATTGAACTTGGGATACATATCTGAAATAGGTTTATTATAATTCATTTCAAAAGTATCATATATTATTGTATATATATTTAGTCTTATTTTCTTAACATACAATGTTCCTTCATGAAAGATATATAAGGTATCCCATATCTCAAAAGAATATTTTCCAGAAGATATTATATTAAACTAATCATCACTTATTGAACAAAAAAATTATTCATAGAATTATAATTATTATATTTTATTATTTTTTTAGAAACACTCTATGTTACTCCAAAAGTTATTGTTATTTCATAATAATTTTCTATTAAAGTCTAAATAATAATCCCTATACTTTGTAAATGAATTATAATTTTTTTATTCCATTGATATTAATTTGTACCATTAAAATAAGGATTCTTTTTGGTAGAATGATCTTATTATCAATTATCCACAATGAATTAGAATTTAGAATTGAAAAAAATTTGAGATCTTTATAATAAAACTAAAACCACAGTTTGAAAATATAATTCAAATCTACATATGATGCCAATTTTATTTTGGAGTGAGTAACTCAAGAGGGGGTTAATTGTGGTCCCAATAATTTTTATTTATTAAAATTAAAATCCCCCTTATAAATTAAACAGACCAATTAATCAAAATGGGAGATCGATATAGGATTTATCATTTTAAAATTATTCACAATGATAGATTATATCTTAGTTAGAATAATGATATAATTTTCATAGATTTTGAAATCAAGTTTATTATAAAAAAACATATATAAACACCTGTTATGATTAATTAAAAAAATTATAGTTTTTATATATTAATAACAATATATTTTTGTGAAATAAAACAAAACAAAATAACATATCCAAATAAATAAGAGGTTTGGTGTCAATATGAGACATAATCTCATTGACATTAAAATTACTTGATTACTACAAGAATATAATAAAAATAAAACAAATCCACCACCATGATTAGGGAAACAAAAAATATAAAAAATAGGGCTAGGCTAAAGCTCCAATTCCATAGTTATATGTGGGTATTAAATTTGAACATGCCAGACAAGGACCACTTACAAAACAAAGTGGGTAAAAATATGTAAATAGAAAGAGTGATTAATATGTATTCCCCATAATAGGTGCAAGAGAAAGTATTTGTTTGAAAAACAATGTATCAACACACCACTCAAAAAAACAAAAAGCGCAATCAAATGAATTTGAAGAGTGTTGTAATGCTTAATAAGGATTTACAAGAGTGTATAAAGTCCGTTGATCAGCTTTGGTAAAGAGTTCAAACTTCATTATAAATGGTTACATGAGAATTGAGGATCGTAAGAATTTTGAAGAATGTTACCATTGATCTATGTTGGTGTATAAATCAATCTCTGTAATAGATTATATATTTCTATGTCATTGATATTCACTATAGATGAATCAGTATGCTTGTAAAAGTTCCCAAATTCAATTTGAGTATTTTTAGTATACTTTTCAAATAGTTATCATCATACAAAACAATTTTATAAAAAGATGAAACTACTAGAAAACTAACCTATACCAATGGTTTGGAACCATTGGTATTGGCCTCCAAACCATTGGTATAGCCTATAACAACAGTTTGGAGAACCGTAGGAAAGTAAGACATTGGGATAGGTCTATACCAATGGTTTCTAAAAAACCGTTGGTATAGACCTATACCAACGGTTTTAAAAACCATTGGTATAAGTAATATGAAAATCTATACCAACGTTTCCATAAAACCATTGATATATGTATTTCCAGAAAAAACATTCGCTGGGACTTGATCCCAGGACCTCTAGTTTATCATTGAATGACCTAACCACTAACCTAACATGAATTTTGTGAACATAATTTCATAAATATATATATGTATTATCATAAATATTATAAATATTGATTTATAGAATGTTCTGGTTAAGAGGATCCGATAAAAAATCAAAGGACGTATACCAACGGTTGTCAAAACCATTGGTATAGGTCTATACCAACGGTTTTTACAACCGTTGGTATAGGTCCCTAGAATCTGGGAAGTGATGTTGATATATTGGGGACCTTTCCCAACGGTTTGGCCAAACCGTTGGGAAAGGGGGTATAAAAGTGTTGGGAAAGGTCACATTTCCAGTAGTGTGATCCTTCACATAGATATATAAACAATAGTTAATGGATGTCCACAATCCCAATATAGACTTTGACTATGTCATTAAGTCTTGGTCAATTTATCCTTTAATAGAAATAGTTTTTGAGCCACTCACAACAATGTAATTATATAGAAATGGTAGCATGATGTCAATAGTGAATCAACATTTGGAAGTATATCGTAATTGTGGTACATAAATTTGAAAGTGACTAAAATTCCAACATTGACATAGAGTATAATGGTGAAGAGTAATAATGGTATCTCCCTGAAGATGAATAAAAAGATATCAAAAACTTTGTCAGTAACTCTCCTCGAGGTAATGAATCTATTAGTTACAAGCTTTTTGGTAACTCCACTAGTGTTAAAAATTGTTTAGGTAATAATATTAGTGGTAACATTTCTGATATTAACACATATAGTGGTAAAAATCTTTGTTGGAACTCTTGGATAGCAATGAATCACTTCAATAATTAACCAAATTATCATAAAAAATATCATACAATGTAAAATTCTATCATACAAAATTTGAATCATTAGTACTAAGAGAACCATGGTGTGTGATCATTAAAATAAAGAAGTTCTAAAGACTCTGCTCATAAAGAGGTTCCCACACCTTATATGGAAATAGATATCAGACTCCTACATGTGGGGATGATGCTAAATAATGTTGGTTTTGGGGTATAGATCTTTCATAAGAGACATAATAAAAGTTAATATCTATTGAGATTCATATCATGGTAGAAGAAAGTATATATAAAATCAATATTGACAATAGAAGGGAGGATTCTGATTTCTAGGTAGGGAACCTTGTCATCCTAATGATATCTCCACTTAATGGAGGGACATGATTTGGATGGAAAATAAATATAATTACATGGTTATTTGGATGTTTGAAATATTATAGTGGATATCAGTTGTGGAATATCATTTATCTATTCCACAAAATCTCTCTCAATTTCATGAATTCTACAATACATTACAAACAAGGAAGTATAAACCTATAAATTTCATTATTATTTTGGTGGATAAATATTAGTTTGAGCTTGAAATAAAAAATAATGATTATCATATTCCAATAATTGATACATGAGATAAGATGATTTGAAATCAAAAAAACTAATAGTGAGTATTCTTTAGAGGAATTACCATCTAGTTGAGGAAACCTAGGAGGATAAGGATGTAATGAAAAAGTTTTATCCACATTCATTTGAAATTTCATGGAAGAAATTATTATAAGAGAGAATTAAATACCTGATAAAATTAAATTTAAAAATGAAAATGTTTTGCTACAAATCAATACATTACAAATCAATGTTATATATTTATTAAAACTACTATAACAAATAACAAAAAATAGAGAAACAATAGTGTGTGTACAATATAGATGAGTCCTTGATCATTTCCATTAATAAACATCATAGTTGTAAAAATAAAATTTCAAAATAAAATTAATATAAGCCACATAATTCATATATTTAAAGAAATAAAATTGAGAATTATTATATGGGGGGTCATTTTAAATTAATTTATAGTAAATAATAGCAAATATAATTATTATAATTTGACTACTAGAATTTTTTTATAATAACGGTGATGATGATAGATAATTAATAAACAAGGAAGAAAATATTGATTCAACTAGAAGGAACATCCATTATAATGTTCATTTCTCATATCTTTTGAAAAAGTTAGAAACCCCAAGGTTCACCAATGAACTATCCTTCGAAGAAATTCAAAAACAATGGCTCAAACTTAACCCACTATGGGAGAATTTCATGTTAATGAAAATCACTACTAATTCAATGCTTTCTAATACACCCCATTAATTTACCACCATTACAAACCTTACCCTTATGGATTATTTTGGATTGATAAGGGTTGTTAATATAGAGGTTAAATTTCTTAAAAGTGTAGATTTATTTATAAATGAAATGGTGTTCACTCAGATACCACATTTTTATTGAATACATCAAACCTATATAATTTTTAAAATGAATATTATTGTAGGATAAATATAATAAAATTACTTTGATATTTTTAATAAGTATTTTGAACATATAGAATGGGTGATGTTTTTTAATCTTATGTAAAAATATTAAAATATAGTAATGAATGTTGAAATGTAGTGAAATGCGGTAGATGAGACATCGTATATAAGTAATCTTGAATGAAATCTTTTATAGCCATTCTATTTGGATAATTTTGGATCTAAACATTATATTTTAACAATAATGTATGTAATGGGACACTATTGGGGGTAGTGTTGAAATAATATAATAGAAAATAAAATATTCATTACTCTATTCCATGAAATTTGACTCACCACACTAATAAATACCTACATTATCCCACACCAAATTAAAATTTATCCCTTAATATCTCTCTCAAGTAGTTTCTTCTATATCTCTATCTTAAATTTCCAATAATTTGGTCAGTTCAAAGGTTAATATCTAGGATAAAATACTGAAGAGAAGTAAGGTTAGTTTCTCTCATTTCAAGTCATATTTTCATTACCATTGTTGTATCATATTTAATTTCCATGTTATTATTCCCATATATTTGTAATTTAAATGTTAGTTTTATTATTTAATATCTTACATATGATAACCAATTTCACTCACATTATGCTCCTTATATAATCTATTGTAATGTAGAAATTATAATAATAGATATAAAACTCTATATTATCCCAAGAAAAAATTAATATGTATGACATATATGTTTGATATTACGGACGTATCATTTCTAAAAGGTTTTATTTTTTTAAGGATTAATGATAGAGATATAATTTTTGGGGATGTTGGAATACTAATTTTATTCCAATATATCTCATGTACATTGGTTTTTTATGATCTAAAATATACTTCATTTATTATTGATGTATTTGTTTTTTATTATCTTCCTCATGTTTTTTCATTATTTTGAGTCCTTTAGAAATTAAATCCTTCATGTTGGTAAATATAGAAATCTTGGATTAAATCTTCATAACTATAGAAAATAAGCTAGGTGAAGAATTTGGATATGTAGAGAAATAACTATTTCAATAAATTGGCTACGTCAACCGACTTCGTGAATGATTCACTATCCTGAAAATATTACATCACAAAAATGGCTATGTGGGAAGGACCAACATTGATTAATCACCTATGGAGATCAATAAAAAATGTGAATTAGTTATTAGGGGTAATCAAATTAGTGATTTATAAACATGGTAAAATTGGCTACATGGTTCCAAATGGCTACATAATTCATTCAACTACATCGTAATTTGGGTATATGAGTAAAAATCCAACATGAATAAAATCTTTTATGTGAATAAATCCTATAAAAATTTGGATCTGTAGATAAATCATCGAGATGAAGATGGAATTTTTGGATCAATTCCTCTATACTAATTCAGAGTTTTATAATTTCTATACTTGTTGATCTGCAATTGGTTGTGTGGTTCGAAAACCAATTACTTATTACTCTTGGTATAAATTCAATTGGATTTAATATTTTCATGAATTTATTAATTTTTTATTTACCACATTATGGTAAAAATAATTATAATAGGATTTAATTATTGATATTGGAAACAGTTATAAGGATAATTTAATGGTCAATACTATTGTGGAGATATTTCCCTAAAAAGGATGTGTTGAATTTATATTCTACACCTGAACATTAAGGATCTAATGTTTTTCTATTAAAAAAATATTTTCAATCCATTAATGTGTGGTATATAGAGTGAAAAGTTAATAGAGAAATGAACAAAAAAACATGATCGATATTATAAGAACAGTATCCTTAATATCATTTTTTCTTCTCCATTTTACTCAAAATAAATAATAAGAATCACGATCTATATATTTTATTTTTTAATCACTTTTTTGCATTTTAAATGACTATCCTAAAGTTAAATTTTTTTCTTATCATCCCTCATAGATATTTCTTCTCATAAATTCATTTTATTTTACAATAGTGAACTCAAGCGATAAATGCTATGTTTATTTTCTCTTTTGTTGTAATGGTTCATGGTAAAAGGGACCTGAAGGCTATTTTTTGTAAATCCATTTTGGATCTCAATTCAAATATCATACTACTATTATTAGAAGTTTTGAATATTTTAATCCATTTTTTTAGTCCCAAAAAAATGATTGTTAGTACTCGACAAAAAACTAGTCTAGTGAAAATAACCATGCTCTTGGAGTTGATCATTGGTGGACTGGACTAGGGGATCTCTGTCACCTGAACCACTATAAATATCTATTTCTTATCTCTTTTATTTCTAATTTTATTAATTATTCATCTTATATCATGGAAAAGATCAGAAGTTGGTAATATCCTAAAGGGGTGGATTCATATTAGATTAAAATTTCATATAATTCAATTCACCCCACTCTTTATTCTCAGTGAATTCAATATGTGAAAAAAACTAGTATTAGATATTGTTACTTTTGAATTCACATCATTCAAAGCTTTAACTCTAAAGAGAATCCTCAAGTGGGATATTGTGACTAACAAAAAAGAATTTATGACTATAATAAGATCACCTTTCATTAATGGGGACTGTTATTATTTCTGGAAGGCACATATGATAATATATTTAAAGAACCTTGGTTGTATAGTTTATCTAAAACAAATGAATCTATATAAAATTCCAAATACACAACTAGAAACGTGGGTTTCTAACACTAAATGCAATTTTGATTTAAACTCTAATGGTATGATTGATATAATATGTTGACTATTTATAGATGAGTTTAACAATGTTTCATAAAGTGAAACAACTCATGAAATGTGGACTATTATATAAATTACTTATGAAGGAACAAACAATGTGTGATCTCTCAAATATAAGACTTCCATGCTTGTGTTTCATACATTCCTAATTATGTATAGTGAGAGAATCAATTAGTTGAATGTAAGATATACTGAGATGGTAAATAATGTTTCTTATTTTGAGAGTATAATTCATAAACCAGATCATTCTTTGAAAATCCATAGGATTCTACGACCAAGATTGAGTGGAATCTCAACTACTATTAAAAAAAAGTAGAGTTCAAAAATTTTAAAATAAAAGATCTTATAAAAAATCTTATTATTTATAATGAGTAGATAGATGATGAAGCTAGATATAATAGATTAGTTAATAAGGATAATTTTTTTGAGTTATAAATTTAAAATTTGATATGAAAATAAAAGAGGTACAAATGGATTAAACATCATATGAGGACACCACAAATAGTTTTACTTCAGATAATGGCCTTGATCATTTTTTTGAACTTTTAAAAAGTTATATAAAATTATATGTTTCATTTAAACCTTCACCAAGTTCATAAATCATGATAGAAAAAATAAAGAGGTTTCATTCAATGAATGAAAGAATCTTGAAAACATCAAACCATATTGTCTACAGTTGTAAGAAAATAAAATATCTAAGAAAGAGTATTTGAAAAAGTTTTGTTATAATATGATATCCAAGAAGGCCCGGAAAGACATGTAAGAATTTTTATATGAATCTAGTAATTTATTATTTTTAGGATAAAAAATTATAAACATAATAATCAAAAGGATGACATGTGTTTTATAGAAATTTCAGGTAAGGTACATGCTTATTATTCTTCTGAGACTCAATCTAAATCAAAAATCAAAAATTTGACTAATGAAGAACTAAATGAATATTTTAACATTCCAAAAACCATGTTTCAATGATTTAAAATAGAATATAAAACTATTAAAAATTCTTATGATGTTTTTATAAACAAAAATGAGAGATGAAATAAAAATTTATTTGAAAACCAAGCTAGAAACATATTCTAGATCTTGTGTCGAACATGGTAGTAAGATTGAAAAAATGAAAAAAAAATAAAGGTAATAAATATGTTTCATGTGATTTCGTGAAAGGGAAAAATTACCTGAATCAATTAATTGAAACAACAAAACCCATTAAAATAAATTTGGTTTATAAAGCGATGTTTAGATATAAAAAATTTACTAAAACAACTTTGTGTCTAGTTTTTAGGATAAAAACATTCCAACATTAATTATTAGAATTGTGGAGAATTGGGGAACTATGAAAATAATTTTACCTTGAGTAATCCCCCATTTTTGAGGGTCAAAAATTATTTTTATTCAAAAAAAATTATTTAGTACTATATTTCTAGGAAAAAAAATTAATTTTCTTCTCAAATATTTAGATTCTAATATTTCTAGACCCAAGAGAATATAGGTATTAAAATAAATTATTGGTTTATATATCGTTTCATATAAATAGGTCAAAAATAAATAATTAGAAGATTGATGTGGGTAGTGGATGTTCACAAAACATGAGTTTTTATTTCTATAATTTCCAGTCCTTGTTGAAAAATGATAGAGGCTCTATCACTTCTGGGGACAATGCTAATGAAAATATCATGAGAATTAAATCTGTACTTAATAAAAAGATAAATGATCTTAAATAATGTTCATTATGTGTAATGATTAAATAATAACTAGATACGTATTTCTCAACATTGTTATGATGTTTTTTTTTATTTTCAAATAATTATTTCTTTGTATTTAATATAAAATTATCTAAATTAAGAAATCTAGAATGAAAATTTTATATAATCTATATCATAATTATTTTAGTATAAATTCCAATTGAACTGTTTAAATGATGTAAGATTAATCTTGTATTTGGAAAATTAGACTAGAAAATTATAATGTATATTCATAGAGAAATATTTCTAAAAATTGTTTAGTTTCATACTTTCCTCCACTGAAATTGAACAAAAATATACTATGTGATGCATACCAAATGGGTAAAAAGAAAACGTAATATTTCAAACTTATTAAATATTTTTCTACATCTAGACCCCTATAACATATTTATTTGGATTATTTGGGTTATTAGAAAATGCATGTTGAATAGGAAAATATTTTGTTTATGTGATTTCTGATGATTTTCCTATATTTACTTGGCTTTTCAATTAATGTGTTAAGAGTAAAGATTTTTACATTCCTAAAAGTTTTTTAAATTATTTCAGAAAGGGAAAGATGCCAAAAATATTTCCTTATTAAGGAACCATAAAGTGTAATTTCTAAACCATGGGTTCAATTTGTATTCTTCAAAACATGGTATCAAACATACTTTCTCTACCACTAAGACAACTCAATAGAATTGCATTAGTAAAAGGAGGAATAATACATTGCAATAAATCACTACAATAATGGTAATTGTATATATCACGCCCACTCTTTTTGGGTTGAATATATAAATATATAATGTTATTTCCCAAACAGGGTTTTAATTTGGCATATTCTTAAGAACACACCCTATGAGCTATAGAATAACCGAAATAAAGAAATTTGGATGCTTTAAAGTGTTTGGATGCAAGGTTATATTCTAAACACCAAGGATAATCTTGTTAAATTGGATTAAATGGTTGATAAAAGAATCTTCCTAGGCTATTATACTACTCCCAAGTCATATATAGTATTCCACAAAGGGTAAATAAATGTCAAAAAATAAAATAATGTGAATTTTTAACAAAGTGATCACTTTAGTCCCAAAATGAAACTAGTGGATGAGAAAAGTGATTTTTTTAATGACATGATATTTGAAACTCTTTTTGAAAATAAAATGGCTAATGAATTTGAAACATTATTTTCTAGAAATGAATCCTAGAAGGATGGAAACCAGTGAGCCAAAAAGTGTTCCATCTACATAGCCTATAACCTTAAGAATAATCCCATAGAAATAGTTACATTAATATTAGGTAAATGTATTTAGACTAAAAAGAGTGTCAAAAAATACTATAAAATTTCATCCTTTTTATCTCAACTACAACATAATACTATAGAGGAATTATTAGAGGAATAAATTTTGGTTTTATCAAGAAAATAATAGTTAAATTAGTTTAAGAGAAAAAATGTATGGGAATTAGTTAATAGGCCATCCAACTATCCAATTATTGGAAAAAATGGATTTTCGAGAATAAAAAGGATGAACATGGTTTGATTGGTATGAATAAGGAAAGAATAGGAGTTGAAGTGTATAATTAACAATAAGGTATAGGTTATGAAGAGATCATTTCACCTATAGAAATATTATAATTCATTATGATTCTTTAATCATATGAATCTCATATGAATTGAAAATTATATCAAATAGTTTTAATATCTATATTCACAAATGGATTTAATATGGAGTAAGTTCATGTTGAAAAACCTCAAAATTTTGGAAATCCCATTTTCCATATTTAGATTTAAAAGATACAAATTCACTTTATGGACATAAATAAGCACCTAGTGTTGGATATACATGTCTATGTTCTTTTTTTTATAAAATATATTTTTAGTGGGAGTGGTAGATCGTACTATGTTTATGAGAACATTTTCATTGGATCTTTTTCAGTTCTAATATGTATTGATAACACAATTTCTAGTTCTAAAAACAGTATATTGTGTAGTGAATTTTCAAAACTCTAGAAAAAAATAATTTTAAATGTGTATTATGGTTGAGTAAAATTAATATCTAGGTTTTAAGATTTATCAGAAATAATTTCGTAATGTGGTAAATCAAACAAAATATACACTTGACTTACATAAAATTAATGTATGTCAAATTGGTAATGTACATACAAATAATTTGAGTTTAATGAAAATCCTGACTTATATAAAGATAGAAAACTAGTTTGAAACAAGCTATTTTGGGAAATAATTGGGAGACCATTGTATTTTACTACTAGTCGACCATAATTTATGTTTTATAGTATGAATATGTTCTTCATTTTTATGAAATACATAAGAAATATCATTTCAATGACACCAAAATATTTTTAAGAAATTTTAAAGGTATAATTTCTCATTCGTAACATTTTAAAAAAACATATGATTTTAATTTGACTTCATATTCCAATTTCAACTTTGGCGGTGTAAACTAGATAAGAAGAATACTTTAGGAACCTTTTCTTTTTAGGTCAATCCTTAGTATCCTAGTCCAGTAGGAAATTTTTGTTTTTGTATTATCTAATTACAAAGAATGATATATTAGTGTTGGTAGTGATTATTCACATGTGTTGTCAGTGAAACACATATTAATGGTTTTCAGATTCAATTATTACCAAGTATCAATCAAAAGTGAAAACACTAGTGTTATAAACAATTCAAAGAACGCGATAAAAAGTAAAAGAACAAATAATATAGATTTAACGCATCATTTATTGAGATATTATGCTCAAAAAGGTTATACTATCCTTTGGTTTATCCGTACTGATAATCCGTTTTCTAATATTTTTACTGAGTCCGTTGAATGTGATCATTTTTATTTTATTAAATTATTATTGGTGTTATTTGAATTTAAATATGGGTAATTATTATAATTTTATAATTTTTAATTTTTGGGTTATTCTACAAATGTTTTATTTTAATTTTTTATAAAATTTAATGTAATTATTTTATTTATAAAATTTAATGTAATTATTTAATTTATAAAAAAAATTCTATGTCATGGTTTATATTTTTTAAAAAAAAACACAATTTTATTTAAATTGTTTTTTATAATCTACAATAGAACCAATACAAAAAATAAGCTATGTGACACTATTTAAAATTTGATTCACAACATAAAAAAATTAATCCTCAATTTCTTTATTCTTATTCTATGTTCATTCCTGTAGAATCCAAACTATCACCATTTACCTCTCAATCAAAACTGAACCAATAACCAACCAATATTCAATGGGAAAATTGAATATTGGATATGATGTAAGCTCTATTTACTCCATGAAAGTAAATCCAGGATGTGAAACATGTTGGGTTCATACTTGAAATGAAATAAATATGGTCTGGTTAAAGTCTATTGAGCTGTTTATAAATAATTTCTTCCAGTTACAAGATGGGAATTTGTTTTTATGAAAAGAATAAAGTTTTCTATTTGAGGAATAAGTGATTGAGTTCATGAATAATTTTGAGTTCCAACTTGGTGTGACAGAGGATGTTTTTTCATCAAAATTCAACAGAAGGGATATGATGGTTTTAATGGTTGATTTCGATGAGACCATTAATTTTCCCCCTAAATAGGGAGTTTTACATCAATTATACTCTAGTTTCTATGAGTTTATTAGGACCAACTAAAGTGTTCATTATATTGTTTGGAACCTATGAACTTTAGAATAATCTTTTGAAGGACTTAAAAACTGAATTCAATGTCTTTTTCAAGTTCATTAATATTTTAATTTCCTCGAGATCTAGAGAGATTGAGAAAGTATTGTTTTATGATATGTATTTCATAAATATCATGAAAATTATTGAGAAGCTGAATTTTCTATGTTAAATCATGTGGTTTATGCATCACTTCTGTAAAGGGAAATGTGTATTTAACTATTACACCTATGGTATTCTTATCTACCTAGTTCTAAAGAATATCGAATTGGATCTAAATGATGGAGAGGTGGTGAAATTAAATAAGAGTAATACTCTATTTGTCGTTATTTTGAAAAATATTGGATACCATGGGGAATAAGTTAAAATTCAGTGAAACATGTTAGTCATGCTTGCTTTATTCAAGAGGATTCATCCCTAACCTCACAACCTACAAAGGAAACACCTGTTGGGATGGTTCTATCTATGGAGGTGTAGGTGTCAATGGTTTCTATAACAAAACCATATTTTCCAGATGTAAGACCTAATATATAAAAAAAAATTAAATCATAAAAGAGGAATCTACTAAATTAATTCATAATTTTGATATTGTCATTGAAATAAATATTCTATTTTATAATGAATTATTATTACAATTTATTCCTAGTGTTTCAATTGGTAAAAGAATATTTAAAGGTAATGTTGGGCATCATATTGTGGATACAATTCTTTATGGTTCACTTATTGGTTGACATAGAGCTGGAAATGTGGTTTTAGATACTATTAACCAATCCCATACACCACATGTTACATCACCTCCTTTTATTCATAATAATTCACCTTTTCCATGTCAGAGTTTGAATTATCCTATAATAAAATATTTTTCCACTTCTCTATTGAAAAAGTATGTTAATATCAAATGAAATTGCAAGGACCAAAATAAAGCGATGAAAGTTTCAAACTATTATATTAAATAAATCATTTATACTTTTATTTCTAAATATATCATTGAAAAATTGTCTCAGTTATTGGAATCCCAAATATATTTGATCAATAATGTACAGAGATCACTTTTAGTGAAATGAGTTGTTTCGAAAGATAGTTCAAAAGATATCTAGGAGTTGAAATCTCATGTGAGTATGCTGAAAAATTCATATACATTCAACTCAGAGTTCAATAAACATAGAGTTCAAAATTTATCTCAAATAAACATGACCTTAATGATCATTGTGGTTCAATCTAACATGTATCAGGGTTCAGGGGTGGATATTAAAATATTATGCCAGATATGAATGAAATATTATTTACCTGAAGGGGTTTTTGGTTAGAAATATTGAATACATTAATATGTTTCAACCAAAATCCATAACCTATACCTTTTCACCCTTTTTGTTTCTATACTTTTAGAATGGGATTGATTAGAAGATCATTGAGTTGTGTTCTGTTCCCTCTCAGATTGATTCTCTGCATTGTGACTTGTTCACACTGATTCTGAGGTAGGGTTTCAACAAGTATATTTTCAGTGAGTTACATTACACTGGATAATTATTTATAAATCATATAGTTTTAATATTTGTTTCAATTAACCCCATAATGAGTTATATTTACAAATCTATTTACTTAAATATAAATAAATTTTTTAGGTATCGCAAAATATTTAGGGTATTATTTTTTAGTCAATTGGACCTATGAATAGAAATTATCCAAGAATAACATCATTATTGGACGATATCTATGAATTAATGTTTTATACTTAAAATAGGATTCCAATTCCCTTGAATCATAAAGAACACCATGAATTCCAGTTACTACTATAAGGATATAGTTTTTTTGTTAGCCTCTTATAGTTATCCCTTCGGTGAAAATAGTTATTGTGAAAACAAATAAGTACTAATTTTAGTTGAACTTGAGAAAATTGTTTATTTTTTTAGTTCTATTGTATCCCAACACCCATAAAATTTCTTTAAATAGGTATATCGAGATTCATTAAGGAATATATTTAATATGGAATATAAGCTAGAATCAATTGATGGTAGCTTGATCATTGTGCAATGGTCTATTTACCTAACTCTAGAGAAGATAGTTTCATATTTTCCAATTGTGTTCACAAGATGCAAGGTATCTCCAGTTTATATTGAACCTCATAACTTTTAGTTTGCTTAACTTAATACATTTAAAGAAATTTTTATAAACGTTCTCTCCTCTATTTCTCAAATTTATATAAAAAATGTACTATTATTCTTGAGTTCTGCAGGTAAGATATTATCAAGAGAATAAACATGTGTAGAGATTATTTGTAATATATTAGAAGAAGAATAAATCTAGGGATAGCTCCTTCAGATACATTTATATGTACTAGAAAATAATTTTATATAGTTTAGGATCTAGACAAAATCAACATGAAAGATCAATCCCAGATAGATGTAGCCTTATCTAATGATAGATATAGACAAGAAGATTCTTCCTCGGACCCTATAAATATGTAATATTTTTTATGGTTAGATCTTAAGATTATTCGTATCTAAATGACATCTTGAAATCAACCATAATAATTCTTCTTAAACCTATGAGACATTTTAGTTGTTTCCTTTGCAGACTGAGCTACCATTCAGATGGAGAAGCCAGTGTTACCTCCAAAAATGGACCCTTCTATTACATCTATAACCTATGACAAATTAATTTAACCTCCAACCAAACCACCCTCTTGGTTTGACCCTTTTTATATGCCTATGTATTCTTACTATAAATTTCCATATGTATTTTTTGGCTGATGAGTGGATGTATTCTTGATAAAATGATTGATAATTAAAGGAATTTAGATTTATCCATTTATTATGATTTTATTGGATATTATTTCTATTTAATTTTTTATCTATTTAATTTTATTACTAAATTCCTTTATTTCCATATATTTACATTTAATTTTTTGCACTATCAATAATCAGTTCAAACCTGTATGTACAAATATATTTTTTTCCTATCCTATTATATTCCTTTATAATGACACAAAGAGGGTATTTGGGGGATTTTCCCTAAGTTTACCCAAAAGGAGATAATCCCTCAAGTAGTAAAATGTCGATAATCATATTATTAATGGGGTAAAGAAATGGATAAAGATAAAATTTAAAAAATAATCTATATATTATTTGGTTATTTTCAAAATTTAGTAAAAACCTTTTTAGAAACTGTTTTTAATGTCTTACGGGTTTTGGGATCATAAAAAATGAAATATTATTAGACTACTAATGTTTTCCAAAAAAATATCAATTACTTTAGGGTTTTATGATATCATATAACCTTCATATATTATTGATGTATTTCATGTTATTCTCATTTATTTATTCAATATTTTATGTCTTTTTTTTTATTAAAATCATTAAGTACGTAATCATATAAATTTTGGATGAAATATTCCAAAGACAAGAAAATATACATGTGAGGTATTTAGTTATGTTGAGAAATGGCTATGTCCGAAAATTATCTATGTCAATTATATACATGAAGGATTCTCCTTTGTGAAATGGCTCCAACATAGAAACACAGACAAGGAAATCACCTATATAGATCAATCAGAATCATGAATTGGGTATATTATTTGGATAAGTGGTGAAATAATTAATATAGTTTCATTTTAATACACTATAAATTCACTATCTGTGTAAGAATCATGTGTGATGCAAATCAGCTTAGTGAAAAAGGCATTCACAAATTCATCTTTATAGAAAAATTAGCTAATTAGAAGAACTTATAAATTTACCAATTTGGCTACATGAATTAATATATATATATATATATATTGGATGCTTTGTGATCTATAATAATATACTTGATTCTATAATAATGTGTTTATTATTGTTGGTGCACTTTTTGTGGGATTTGTTGATTTTTTGCGTCCATTAATGGTATATTTATCTATTTATAGAAAATATATTTATAATAAGGTGAAATTAGAAATAAAGGAAACTTTTAAATGAATAATTTAATATTATGTACTATTTCCTAATTTTTTCTAAGGAAAAGGCATTTTAAATTGAAATTATAACCTTGTATTTTAAGGATCTGGTGTTGTGCGATTAAATGATAATTTTTTCATGCAATTTTCGTGTGGAATGTAGAGCGATAAAGTTAATATTGATATTAATAAAATGTAATTATCTATATTATAAGAAATATATCTCAAATATCTTGTGTGATATTCATATTTACTTGAAAATAAGTTGAATCTTCATTTTCTACTACTATACTATCTCGGTCATCACTTTTTTCATTTTATAATAATCTCTAGGAGTTGAATTATATTATTATAATCTCTCTTTAATTTTTTTATCTTATTCCATTTTAATTTTAAAACTAATTGAAAATGTGTAATCACTATATTTATTATTTCTATGATTGCAATGTTTCTCGGTAAAATAATGTTGATGTTTGTTTTATATAAAGCCTTATTGGAGCCTGATTGAAAGTTCATGTTCCTGTAGTTCCAAACATAGACTCCCTGAACTCAATCATGAAGTAAATATAAATGTATTATTAGTCCTTGGTAAAATGATTGGTCTAGTGAAAATCATCATAGTCTTAGATTGGAGCATTAGTAGACTGTAATAGGCAATATATATTCCCCAAACCATTAAAAATATTTATGTCTGATCTATTTTCATTGTGATTTTTTTGTTGCTTCTTTAGTCATGTAAATGGTCAGAAGTTAATAATATATTAAATAGATTGGGTTTTAAGATGAATAATATTTCAAAGGATTTAATTTCCCCTCTTTCCTCTTAAGTCGTAGTTGAGTTAGTCTGGGACTGGAGGATCCGCTATCTGGTCCTAAGTATATAAAACTCAAATTTGGAATAAATTATCATTTTCATCAATACATAGTGACCTATAATACTTTCTGTAATGAAATTTTATATACACAATTCATATCAGATATTTATAATTATATAATCCTTTTTTAGAGGGGTGTTTTCCATAATTAATTTTTTCCCCTACCACTATAATTAAATGTATTTGATTTAGTAAACACAACAAAAATATTAATTTTCAGAAGTACCTTATTACTATTCAACATTCATTACCCTATTATAATACTTAATTGTACATTGTACGTCCCTAACTGTAATTAATAATTTACAAGTCAATTCACCTACTCAACAGTAGAAATTAATTTACTAATGAAATCGATTGGATTCTCTCATATAATACATTATTCAATATGTGAAAATCTTATAAGACGCAATTCATGGAGATATGATTCTAATTTTTTATAAGTTATTCATTCTTGAAAAGTTTGAATGTATTTCCACTAAAATTTTAGTATATAAAGAAATACATTTAAATTTTATAAAATGGGTAGGATCCAAAATTATATATCCCCTCAGTGAACTAGTATCTCTCATGAGAAAACTAAGATATGGTAATGGAAGTATTATTACCTTTATATATGATGTCTTGGAAGAAGTACAAAATGGTATGTTTATGATGTCTTGCATTTTTCATTCCCATCATTTCAATTATTATTTCATCATTTAATTTTATCCATGTGATTATATATTTCATTTACATCCATAGAATTGGTTATGGTTATATATTCATTTATATAGATTATTTTTTGTCTATTCCTACTATATTTCCCATTCCATAATTATGATATGTCAGATTATTTTTTATGTTACCCCTTACTAAGGGACAAATATCACCCTTTACTTTTGATTCCAATTTCCCAATGTAATAAAGTGGAATACTATGTGTGATTAGATTTATAGATAACATTGATGATAATTATTTTCACTCAAATGATGTAACATATCATTGTTGTAATATAATGCTTTTGTATCTAGTCTCTTAAGGAAAACTGAACCTTGATATTGGGAATTTACTCTATGGTAATCTCATTAGAATTTAATAAATAACCTATTGAATCTAGGAGACCAGGGATGGCGGCATTTCACATTTCTAGATTTGCTATCATATAAGAGAATTTACATCCATTATTCCACTTATTTATCCATATTTATTTTAAAAAATTTCATTATCCATCACCCATGTAAATCCAATTCATTATCTAATTATTTAAAAAAAAATTGTTCATTTACGACCATTTATTATTAAATTCCTTCCCACATCACCATTATATTCATTATTGCCAACTATATTTTATATTATCATACATCTAAAAAGCAACCCCACATAAACCAAATAATCACTAAATCAGCCACCACATTATCCAATTCTAATAACCAAAAGACATCACCAAACTATTAGTTATAGAACCCATTCACCACTTTCCACATCATACACATAAAACCAACAACCACAATACTGCAACATCACCCTTCTAATTTAAACTACCATAACCTCAAAACATAAATACCAAATTTAAAGCCACAATAACACATTACCAACACCAAAATAATAAATAAATATAATCAGGGAATGAAAGTATAAAAAATATACTTTTAAAAAAAAATTGAATAATTCCCCTTTAGAAACATGACTTAATTTTATTTCAATAATTGTTTCATGAGAAACATCACCTAAATTATATATCTCATAAAACCAATTTTATAACATATGTATGCGATTAAACTTAATAATAGTTGATCAAATCATTCTAATAGTATAAAAAAATTTATGTGTAGTGATAACATTAATTAGGAATTATCGAAATACGCCAATATCATGAATTGGTAGAATTACTTTTTGATGAACATATCCCACTTTAATATCATTAGTCCAATTAATATATTTATTTAGATAAATCACATTATCCACTGAATGATAAGAAAAAGCTTGATAATTTTACTATTTCACATAACTAAAATTGAGAATCCTTGAATCAGCCACCTCAATCAAATATTCTAAAAAACACATGAAATGACATGGAAACTCTGCTCGAGCACCATCAAATAGAAAAATATTTACTACAAGGGCTATAAGTGACCATACCTTATTAGAACCACATAATAAGAACACCGAAAATAAATTATCCATGCTATCATATTCTTCTCATGAAAAGAAAATTGGGATATAACTAAGAGGAAGAGAAGATAAATCACCATGTATCACAATGTTGCAGATCAATTTAATTTTATGGTTAAAAGTAATTAATGCATACTCAAGGAATCCTAAAATATTTATATTAATTCCTAGAGTTTAAGAAAAATAATGAAATATTGAAGAATTTAAAGGGGATTCATAATCTAAACTGAAATTAGAAATATAAGGAATCAATGCATGATAAGTCTTGTTCTTGTCGTGATGGGGTCAATTTCGGAACACCAACATAAATCATTATATTATCTCCGTATCTCCCCTAAAATATCATTGTCAAACCAACCTTAATACCGCATATCCAATGTAGGATATGAAATAACCAATGTTGTCACACTAGGTTTCATGATAATTTAAAAAAAACCACCCAACACTTAATCTAAGACATAATTCTATAAGAGTACCACAACACAACACCCAAAAAATGATGAATCATGAAATTAGTTACACAATGATTCATGTTGTGTAAGTGATGACCACACCACAATGGACACTCATAGGACAATTAATAAACCCTACGAAATTTCATACCATGATTGAATATTCTGATTCTATGAGAGGATTAGATATAAGGATAAATTAAGACATAAAATTATTAAATCTCATTTACTAACATATAAGTTATATTTTCCCCTTAGCAAAAAAATGAGTTTAGAGCCTCCATTTTATAACCAAAACACCTAAAAATATGACCAAGCATCTTCCTAAATATCAAAAGACACCAAATTCTAATGTATTACACCCCAATTTATGACACAAATCGTTGTCATGACACGACTTCCCAACCATTCACCAATGGTGATGCACATATGGAAATGTCATGGACTGCCTATTATAGAAAAAATAAAATCTATTGAAACACATAACATCTTATAACCACCTCTCAATACCTGTAACACCCAAAGAAGTTTTTTAATGTTTTGAATAGGTTCATTCTATTGAAATTCCTTTAAATCATCATTTTAAATAATTTTAAAAGATATAGGTGGTATATGATTGAAAATATAACTAATAAGAACAACAAAAGAAAAGCCATTTAATTAGGTGAACCAACGATAAATTCATGATAACCTCTTCATAAGTATAAAATAAAACAAGAATTACAATTTTTGTAATTCCATTCTTCTATATCCAACACATACATACATATTTACAATGCATGAGACTCAAAGAACTAAGAATATAAATTGGAAGAAATAAAATGGATACCCATACTACACCTGAAAACTAAATATTACTCCATATTTATATAGTCCTACATATTTATGGGTAACTTCCAAAATCATACAAGTCTTAACTCTAATATACTCTCAATCCCTAGACCTAATAACCCTAAGTGGGCTCTTATGCCATTTTATAAGGACCATGACCAAAATAACTCGATAGTACCAGATTAAAATTTACATAACACCTTAGGTTCATATCCAAAACACCAAAAACTAGAAAATATAATCAGGGATTATATTAGTATAGAGGGATATAATATTAACACTTTGAAGTTTTTCAATCCTATTAATGACTCGTGAAATTTTTTTATCATGGACTTCATAGAAAATAGATAACTTAAACACATAAACTTGTCTTCTAGGGTATCAGTGCATTTATAATACATTTTTTTATCGAGATTGTAAAATAAATTTAGGATACTACATGAAATATATATATATTCAACCATGTTCTGAAACATTCTTAAAACCAACTAAAATTGTAAAACTAGATAAAACAACATCATATAAGTACTCAGTGAAGAAAAACCCCTATAATTAAAAATAATTTGTTTACTATGAAAAATAGATCATATAGAATTTACAAGGATGAACTCTACTTCATTTTTTGAATCATTCATCAAAATCTCCAACCATATTCCAAACACCATGAACCATGACCATCAATTATGTGGTGCCTTACTTTTACTAGGTCCACATATAAGATGGTCTATAAGTATCCTGAAATAACATGTGTAGTGTGTGAGGATATTATAAATCGTAGGATGTTACCACATAATACCTACCTATAGGTCATAAATATAGGTAATGTAGAAGAAATATATCTAAAGGGAATGAGAAAATAATTAGCATGCATATTAACAACGACTTGAAATATATAAAAATAATAGTAATTAACTCCCTTTACCTCAGGATCTATACTTAAGTTACATGAGTTGAGAATTACTAAAAATCTATGAAATTGATCTAGTTATAACACCTAGTTCCCATAATGTATTTAGTGAGTGAAAGAGAGATAATTCATAATTTCCACCCCATGGGAAATAGAATAGTGTATTAAAAGTCTGGGAAATGTTGCAACTCATCCCCTTGGAAAACATGAAATGGGTTATACTATGTTAGGGTATTATAATCCCATACCCTATCTTATGACCTATATTTCAACATCTAGAATTATGACTCATGAAATTTATAACCTCCATATACCCTTCCATAGGAATTTAATAATAATAATCAAACACCTAAATCATAATCCAAATTTCAAAATAGAGTAATATAATAAAGTTTATTAATACATGGTCAAAAAACACATTTATCATGTAAAATAATATAAGTGATCCATTAAATAAAATATCTATTATAGTAAAAAAAATTAAATATCATATACATCATTTAAGTCATCTATAAATTTTAAGTAAGGTAACCATAATCCATGTCTATCATAATAAAAAAATTTAATCATTCCTGTATAGTTAAGATAAACCTTGTATAATTATAACCTGGATAACTATAAATTATAACTATCATGATAATAATGTAAAATTTATATCATTGTTGAGAAACAAAATATATCAATAATGGTAATTAGGTAATAATTATATATTATTAAGAATCCAAGGTGGGATCAATACATGAATGTGGGAGGGTTATCCAATATAAACTTATGATGAACAAGATTTCATATCCCCAAAGAAGATTATATGCCACCTCTAAAAGATATCAACTAAATGGAATTGAGTTTTTGAGGGTAATATTCTATCTATTATAATAAATATAAATAAATAGTGGGAAATTTTGGAAATACCTTTGATTTAATAATGATTAACTCAAATGATAACTTTGTAGTTGAATTTACAATCAAAAGAGATAGATTTACCAAAAAACTGAATCAGAGGACTTAAATATTTAGCTCATTGATTTCACGAATAAAGATAAATAGAGAGACTAGAGTAATATCATATCAAATATTTCCAAAGGAGATGTCCTATGACATATTGGAGGAAATGTAGTCAAGTATTGAAGATAGTTTTTCTAGGGAGATAAACCTTGGGAATTAGTGTTTCAAAGAGGGAGATTCATAGATGAGATGACCCAAATTATTAATCTAAAAAGGTTTTTGATATTTAAATTATAGAAGAAAGAATATAATTTAGTTTAATTAAAAAATATAGAAGGCTGTCAGGAACCTTTTATAAGGCCTCTAGGTACTTGATATATTTATTAGATGCCAGTACAACCACCACTGACCCATTGGGTACTTGGTCCATGACCAAAAAGCACCTAATGAATATTATGTACCTCCTCTATCTTTCTTCATATTTCTAATTACTCTAATAAATACTTCACACCTCAAAAAAATCTAAATAAATCTAGTTTTAAAATTATGTGGATTAATTTAAGGGGAAAATCACTCTGAAAGATGGGATTTATTATAACCTTGGTAAAGTTTGTTTATAAAAATTACAATAAACTAATTATTATGGTAAAACTATTTAATATAACTTATTTAAATCCAAATCAACCACTATTATATTAGGTAGAAGTGGTATTGAGGTCTATCTAGGTTCATTATTTGGTGTAAGAGATAACTAATCTTGTAAATATACTCCGGAAATGGTTGATGAAAAAAATGATAGAGAATATGTTTTATGCTAACCGTTGATTATTTTTATTAAAGTATGTGTTTTTATATCAGGTCTTTCTGTGGGTATCACTGTAGTTTGGATACCAATGAATCAAGAAATAAAAATATATTTTAATGCCATTATATGGAACCATTTTTAATTTCAATGTGATTGGAGATGTGACATATCATTTAGAATGTATTCTAAAGTATGATTCAATATATGATATGTTTCATGTTTCTCATCTAAGGTAGCATGATACATACTTTTCTCGCATTCTACATCATAATGTGGTGTATTTACATCAAGAGATTACCTTTATTAAATGGCTTTTGTGTGTTACTAATAATCATGATAATAACTTTAGATAATGGAGTATTCCTTCAGTGAGAGTGTTATAAAAGTATAAATTGATTCCATAAGACTAAAATAAGACAGAGGTCCACATATAGTATAAATTTATAATATATATTCTAGAGAATATATCTTAATGTCTTATAGTGGATAAAAATTACAATTCTGGGAAGGATTATGGAACCCCCAACATATTATGTATGTTATTTTTGAGTTTTAATGGTTTTAATGGTTTTTATATATAGTTTTTGGTGATTCTAGGAAGAGTTCCTAGTAATAAAAACAATTCCATATATTGTGTGACCAACTAAAAAAATATTGGTAAGGGTATAAAAAATGGTCATGGATGAGTACATAGTCAATAGGATCATGAAACCCAATTGTGTGACCAATATTTTCTAGGAAATAAGGATTTCATGGAAATGAACATGATTTCCAAAACATTGTATCTAAAATGTGATATTGGGTATGGGTTCTATAGTTTTCTTATTATAATATAATTATCTATTTAAAAACATCCCATTATAGATCATTGCATCTTTATATTTTCTTTGGGATCCTTGAGAGTGATTTTGGGTCTTATCTGTCTTAGACTAACAAGATTTTTTATAGGGTAAAATATATCCACCCTAGATTAGATATTAAATCTTTAGAATCTCATTTATTCTCAAATATATCTCACACTCTCTATAGATAAATCAGTAAATTGGAAAATTTACAAATTGATTAAATTCTATAGGATTGGATCATGAACAGTTGATTCCTTGTGTTTTTAGGTTTCAAAAAATAAAATCCTAACAATAATTTTATATGAACATAGGTAGGTATTTGTAATTATATGTTCCATATTTCTTATGTATCATCAGATTCATAGGGGTAAAAACATTTTAATTTTTTTGGAGAATCATTCGAGTTTACTATTGTTTTGGGAAAACATTTATGTGAGTTATTTTTATGTACTATATTGGTTTTATTTTCATGTTAAACTATTTTTTTAATATGATAATCTAATTTCAATGTAATTTATTACACGATTGTGAGTAGATCTAGAATTATAATGATTGGGTTTTATATGGGAAAATACTATTTGTAATTAAGATACAAAATACTACCTACATATCTTGATGTCTATTTTTTATGTATTTCTATTTATTGTAGGAATGAGAGAGGATTTGACGTTGATTGGTGATAGATCATAAAAACTATGGACATAGGGGATGTGACATTTTTTGAATATACCTTGTTAGAGGGATTGGACTATCTCTGATAGAGATACATTATTTATTATTTAGTAATGTAATATTGAATATGATTGTGTTTATATTCCACTTTGATCTATTTAGTTTACATTCACTTTAAAATGGATTTTTTAAATCGTTTTTTTAAAATTTTAATTTAAAACTTCACCATAATTATAGAGGAAAATCATTATGCAATATTATATTTATCCTGTAAAAATAGTAACCATGATTTTATGATCCGAGTATGTGCTTGAGACCTAATGAAATTTTTTTAGGTTTCAAAAATTTGGATATCAAATTAGGGTTTTCACAATACTCTTTCCATGTTTAAATATAATGATTCTATAATAGAATGACATCAATTATTTAAGAATAAATCCATGTTATATTTCTTAAAAAATTCTATTTTTATTTAATTTATAGTTTTATTATTTTTATTATGATTTTCAATAACTAATTATTATAAATCTCGATACGTTTATTGAAAAAATAATTTAGGCATTTTATACATTTATTATCATCTAATAGATGGAGAATTAAGAGGTTATGAATTAAAAAGACTATATAATCGTTAGAATATAGTAAATTTTAATTTAATTAAGTGCGTAAATTTTACGTCATCTACTTGAATAAGCTTGAAGAACTGTCAATTCAATTAGAACATTAACATAAAAATAATAATTCTGAGTTTGATTATGAAAATTAAAATATGATAATGCGATCAAAATTTTGATAATTAATTAGAAAAAAAGTATGAAAAAATATGAAATGAAAACTAGATTTTCCTATAATAGGTACATTACGGTTTTTCATAATTAATATAGATGAAAATGGATAGAATGTATTACTGAAAAAATAACAATTTAATTGAAAAAAATAAATCATTTATTTTTTTGTTATAAGAATCCAAATGATTTCAAATAAATAAGTATTAAAATTATTTTGAAATATATTTTAACAATGGTTGAAAATCTTGGAATCCATATTAGCTAATTTGGGAATGATAAAATAAAAGTTTTTGATGAGTACAATTTTGGATTGTAGGTATTGGTGGAAAAATAAATGATGAATAGCGTATTGTTTATTATTAAAAATTTGATATAAAATAAAGTTCAAGGATGATATTTATCATGGTTAGTTTCAAAGATATGTTTTATGAATTTTTAAAAAGAAATGACCAAAATAAATTTAAAATATATTCTTCAAAGGTGGTGTAAGATTAAATTATAGGCTCATGAAGAGAATTTGAATAAAAGTACCATGTGGGATTAAACTGAAAATTGTATTGTTTTTGTATGAGTAATATATGACTCACATGAGTTTTTATAAGGAGGTCTAATATGTTATTTGGTTTTAAAAGAATAAATTTTCTCTTCAACTAGATATGAATGAGTAACTTTGATGTTTTGAGGGATACATAAGGTTTTTATTAAGATCATATAATATTAAATATGATATAATGTATTAATAAATCTAAATTTTCAATGATAATGTTAGAATAATATGATTATAGGATGGGCTAAACAAATATCATTTATGAATATATATAAGATAATTAATAATATCCATACATTATATAAACATATTTTTTGGGTTTAATTAGGGGTTTTCACATTATTCTAGGATGATTTTTATTTAGTATCAAATATGTAAAATCATATATTATATAAATATTTGTTTATATTTAGTTTATAGTGGATTTAAATAGAAATAGTAACTTAAATATTTTAATTCTAGAGATGTGAGATTATCAACACAGGATAAAATTAAAACTTTTTATTGATTTAACAAATTTATTTTTGTATTTATTTCATTAATATTAAAATAAAATAAAAAGTGAGATAAAGTGTTATTGATTATAAATATATCTATAAATTTTATAAATAAAAAAATATAATTGATAGAGTTTATCATTTAGATATTAAAAAATCTTTTTGAGAGATAACATCACATGTTGAGAGTATTCTTAACACCAAGAGACTTATAAAATAAAACATATTCTATGAAAAAAGGTTAATTTTCTGAATTAGATCTTAGATACTATGGAATAATGAAGATATCCCTTTCCCCTATAGTTTTTGATTCTTTTCATATTCATTTTGAAAAACCTATGTATTGACATATTATTTTATTCTCTTTCATTAAATACTGCCATGATGAGAGGATGTTACAGTAGACTATGG
This sequence comes from Viscum album, assembly GCA_963277665.1. Taxonomy (NCBI): domain Eukaryota; kingdom Viridiplantae; phylum Streptophyta; class Magnoliopsida; order Santalales; family Viscaceae; genus Viscum; species Viscum album. The sequence goes on from OY728146.1 coordinate 2,082,513,720, forward strand.
TTTTGAAATGAGTCTTACCAAAATTTTATTATCACATATATTTTGTAGTGACATTCTAGTTACAATGATACATTGTAATTATATTCTATTTATACCATCCCTCTGTGATGAACCAAGTAAATTATTATGTCTTCATGTTTACTTTATTTATTTACTGTGAACATTTCCTAAAATAGAAATTTAAATAGTATTCTTGTAAATATTGTAATATTCTTCATTTGATGTATAAAAATAAAGCAAAAACCATAATTTACCCCCACATCTTAAGATGTGTTGTGATTTTATAAATTAAAAAAGTGTTATCAAATCCATTTGATAATTCTTGGTTAATATATCATACAAGAAGTCTCAATATGGATAACCAGAGGAATATGAAGGGAGTTCATTTTTCAATGGATGAAATTATCATATATTGAAAAACTAAATGAGATTGCATATGTGATCTCATAAACTATATTAGTTATATTCATACATTCATGGAATCCATGTTATGAATACTATAGAGATTTCATTGATTGAGATGGTAAGAGAGTTGTTGAATGCTGATGAAAAAAACCAAAACTCCTTATTGAATGATTTATCCAATCATATCTATATGAAATCCATGATATCTACATGTACTAATGAAATGTGAGATAAATCGACCACTATCTACAATGTTTGTAGAAATTTACAGAAGAATAATCCAGAATAAATTAAAAATAAATTAAATTTATGATGATATTTTCTAATCTAATCATTGATAGTTTCTTCAGTTGAATCATGGAGGTTGTTGGATCAACTCATGGTCTTGGAAATGAAATTAATTATATATTCATCATGATGAAAATTCTAATGATATTTACTACTTTTCATAATCAGAATATGTTAGTTCTTAAGGAATGAAATCTTCTAGATCTATAACTTGATTATTCACGTAAAATGTTGGTGGATTATACAATTTGCATGATGATAGAAGGAATAAATATTCAATCAAAAAAGAAGATGAAATTTAAACTAATTAGAAAACATGATATTAATTAAGTGTAAGATGTCAATGAAGATGCATGCGATGAATTTATATCAACAATGGATAGTAAATTCAAATAACGAATAATATGGTTTGATTTCAAATCTCAATTATCTTGCATTATAATGGAAATGTTGTACGTATTTTAGCAAAGTATCCAAGAAAATTTGATGGTGATGAAGAAAGAATTTTTTTAAAATTAATTAATACTTACCCTAAAAACATAAATGTGTCACCCACCTATTAATATGACCATTTATTTTATATTATATTATTATTTTTTGGTAGTTTTATGTTTCTGAGAAATTTTTCCTAGAGATATGAATATTTGGAATTTTTACCTATATGTATGGTTTTTAGGCATGGTATGGGATAAACTGTGCAACAAACATTACAAAGGGATATATCAATGTATTTTCTTTTATCTCATGGGTTGTATTTATGGGAATTGTATGGTTTATTAAAAACCATGTGAGAACTAGAAGATATCATGTGGGTTCTATTAGGACATGGTTTACTTACACATGTCTTATTCAAGGTTAGAAGAAACAATGTGATAGGTGTGTCATTAAGTCTATAGTTTTTATAGATATATTTTGTATGATTAGGGAATGGTTAGTAAATAGATAATCCAAACCGTGTATGTTTGGCTTCTATAGGAAGTGGATACTATATAGTTGGCTCATGGTATGGTAAACCATGTTGCAAAATTAATTGTCTTGCATTGATTTCTTTAAATGGTGCTATTCTCCCCTTTACCATGTCAATTTTGAGTGGTTTGCTTACCCTATTCACCTATATCATTATGCCAAGGGTGGGCCACGTATGGAGAATGTTTCTCTCTCTCTTCCTCTAAAATTATTTTTCTTGTTCCTCTTTGATTCCAAGAGGGTAAGTCCTATTTCTTCCTCTTTTCTTCTCTTTTCTTCTTCCCTTTCTCCCTCTCTAGTTTTTTCTCACTCATGAAAACAAAAGTCAATATTCAGTTTTTATTAGTGTTTCAAGGGGTTCTAAATTATGGATATTTAGGTAATCTATGGTAGAGTATTATGCCTCTTGGCTTGTTTATGAACTCTTTATTTAAGTGAACATTTTTTGAAAGGTTCCACTTGGTATATGGTAGTTATTAATTATGAATTCCATTATAATGCATGTTATAGATTTATTTTTCATTCTAAAATACTTTATTATGAATTTAAAATATATAATTTCACTCCCATGGTATGATTGAGTTTGTTTAAAAATGGTTTTCACACATTGAATAGTCATGTCCCATGCCAAGTGCTTATGAAACTGATCGAGTTGATATTTTAAAGTGATTAACATGTTTTTAAATGATTCATATCGGAATAAAATGAATACATCATTCCGTATTTGATTCATGAATTTATTTTGAGTGATTTAATAACTTTTATTAGACTTAAGATACATGTGATGTGTTTTCCTAAATGTTCAAGAGGCTTTTATAAAGGGAGTAAAATTTTTGGGAAGCCTAATTGATTTTTGTTCTATGTTATAAGTTGGTGTGTTATGATTAAAGGGGAAATTTTTGAAAATTAATGTAGTTTACATTCATTCATTTTTTACGGTTCTGAGACCATTGGGACACAAAATGGTCAGAAAATGTTTGAAAAACTAAGACGATGTTTTATAAAAGTGTGTTTACAATCATTAGATTTTTTAAATTAATTGGCTGTTTTATTTTTATAAGGAATTAGTGGAACTATTTGGATTTAAATATTGGATTTTAAATTGAGGTAAGGCAAACAGTTCTCAATTTATATTTTAAATGTTGTCTTAAAATGGTATAAAAACTACTTGGTTTCCTAATAACTTTTATGAAATACAAGATGGACCTTTATGTAAAGTGGTTTTATAAAGGCATGGGAAAATTTTTTATCCTTTTTTAATTATTTTTTTGATTATTTTGAATTCATTTACATTATGTTATTTTTTATGATATTTTATATTTATGAGAATCATATGCATGGATGTGAAAACAAAGATACTTCTTAAATGGTTATTTGAAGTGAGGTGTGGGTTATTTATAATTTTTAATATTTGGTTCATGTGATTTTTTATTTGTTCACACCTCTATATGACATTTCATGGGAGTCCTATGAATATAGTACGTGAATTGTATGAGAGAAATACCTAATGTGTAGTAGCGGTCTGTTTAGGGAATGTTTTGAGGCTGCACCACATTAGTTAGACTGAGAGGGATAACATGCCATGTGAAAAAAAATTCTTTCTCATAGTGGTGGTATGTTCCTAAGATATTTTATTTATGGATCATTTCATGGGACTACTAGGGATGTGAACGGGACTAATAGTGTTGACATAGGTTCCTTGTCACCAGTCTTGGCCTTCATTCCAAGATCAAAGGGATGATTCCCATGACTCCTAGGTACCTCTCTAAACATCTTTGGCTATTCTATCTCATGGAATAATTTAAATTACATTGTTATATTTCTTATATGGAACATTTTTTGGGTTGTGTTATTGGAATATGTTTCCTTGTTTACATAGTGTTTTTTTTTCAGCAACCTAAGTTTATTTTTGTTTATATTGAAAATGTGTTATCTTGAAAATATTTTAAATATTTATTTTTAAAGGAAAATTATTTGTCTATTTATCAAAGATTTTAATGAAATGGTCTTTCATTGAGGTTCTTTATGAAATATGAGTTTTCATGAAATGTTTTAAATAGGGAAAACTATTTTTTGGCTTTATTTCTATGATTTTAAATACCCACTTTCCTTAGTGTAAAATAATTTATTTAAAATTTTAAACCATTATTAATTTATTTTATAAAAACTGTGTTTTTTCAAAAATGTGTATGTGGTGTGGTAATGCACGTGTTTTAAAAATAAATTAAAGAAAATATTTTATAACTTTTGTTCAAAAAAGGTTTTTATGAACTGTGTTATTAATGTACATCCATGGTATCACAATATAGAGACCTATTAGGCTATTTAGTTTTTGTATATATAAAACTTCGGTGGGTTTTTGGATCCCATACATGTTTCAGTTCTTGGGTTCATGTTTATCCATGGATGGGAGAGTGGGATATAGAATATTGATGTGGGTCACTAGTGATGGTGTTGGATATATTCAATCATTATTTCAATTTTTTAATTTGAGATATTTTATTTTCCTTCTAGACAATGATGTTTATGTATTTTCCTTCTCTTCTTATTTATTTTAGTTGTATATCCTTGAATAGATGTTTATTAGTTATGACATGTTGGGCTGTTTGATTGAATTTTTTTTCATTTCCCATTTATTTTATATTTTTTTATGATGGTCAATTCATTCCATGATAGATTTATTTATAACTAATAACAGGTTCGGAGTCTACAAAAATATGGAACACCCTTCAGGCCATGTGAAAGAACTAATCGAGAACCAGTTTGGATGGAGGAATGGGTATGTTCATTTCAAAATTGTTTTAGAGTCATTGTTACCCAGTATGGACCATGTTTATTGAGTTCATTCACTTTATATTTGGTGTATTTGGGTAATATTGAGTTAGGACTATCATTTGGACTCAATTTTTTTGTTGTAACTAGGTTCTTGATCACTATCCTTTGTTATGGCGCTAGAGTTACCATGTGTATTGAGGTTTTAATTTCACATTAGTAATTTCATTAGAAATACCCATCATGGTGTGTTTAACCTCATCATTATAGTGTGAGTTTCCTCAGGGTTTATGTTGTATTTTTAAATGAAAGGAGAAAGTGGATTTCAGATGTGAGGTTGGATTTTATGACTAGATAAACTGAGTAATAAAAAATATAATGATATTAAAGATATTACCAATATTGGTTAATGACTAGCTAATAAAAATCATACCATGTGATCAAGTCAAGAATGGGTTTGTATCCTATTTGACTTGTTTTATAGACCACTCTTGAAGAATTTACAGTAGTGGGAAATCAATTAAGTGGGACTGTGATATGTCAATCATGTGGATCAGAATTTTCATATAATTAATGTGCACCTCCTTTTGGTGTGATTCTTTTGTGAACTGTTTTTGGAAAAAATGGTTATTTTAAAAAATACGGAAGGATATTTTTTTAAAAAAAAATAGTTTTTTGGAAGTGATTTGTGTAAAAAAAAATTAAATTGGTTACTTTCATTATAAAATCCAAAATGTTTTTTATATTTTACACAAGTTAGTTTTTTTATTACAAGGGGTATTGTTCCATTTTTTGTGGTTTTAAAAAGATATTTTTTATATTTAATGAATATTAATTATTTTGTAATGTTATAAATAATTATCTTTGAGAAGATCTATATTTTTTCTTTTTGTTAAATAAATTAAAGGTTTCTATGGACAAATTAGATGTTTTTAAATTCTTAGTAGAGGCTATATTTTAAATGAATTACAGTGTTTGTAAGTGGTATAATGTGTTTAAAATATCAAGTGTTTTTTTTGAAAATGGATTTTTATTCTTTCATGAATGTGATTATTTTTATGTGAATGATATTTTTGTATGCTTCTTACCGTTATTGATTTGTGTTAGGGATTTGTCCCTAAATGTGGGATGATAATGTTTTTTTATTTAGGCGAATTGACTGAGTTGGGTCTATGTTTATTTTTATATAAAGTGTGCCTACCAAATAAAAAATATCATTAAAGGTAGTGTGTTATTATCTTGGGGTAGTTCTTAACTTTTCCATGGTTATTTCATAGACTCTAAGTAGAGTGGAATGTTTCTTATCCCTTTGAATGTTTTGAGGTTAATGGTTGTGAACCATTTTTATGAGTTCAAATCTCCATGGGATTTTGGTTGATGACCTAGTTTGAGGATACACGATGAGTGAGTTCAAATCCTTATAGTATTAAGGTGGCATTTTTTCCATGTGATCATTGGGTTCTCCTTTGTTTCATATTGTTTAAATGATATTTTTGGGTTTTTTTCATTCCTCGTGGTTCCTTTGTTCTTTTTATGGCTACTTTCATTATGTTAACCTTGTAATGTGGTCCTTTTATGGTTTTGGGTTTTTTTTATGTGGGATGACCTTGGGTGTGTGGTTATTGTGGATAGTATAGGCATGGAACCAGTTGATATTATACAGTGGATGGTGTCAATATAAATATGGTTGGGTTAATATCATGTGATTGTAACCTAGGTATGATGTCTCAATTTACAAATTTTATCTTGGATTTTTGGTTTATTGTTATAGCCTAGGTAATTTCATTGATTAAATCATTTATTAATTTATTTAGTTCTTTTTATTTGTTGATATAGGATTTTTTTGGTAACTTCCTCTAACAAATTTTTTTTTCTTTTGGATATAATTTTTGAGGATCATATTGATGAAATGATCTACTAGTCCTAGATGTTTCATGGTTTTGTGATCCATTGGGTGTTTTAGAAAATTGTTTCTGTAATGAAATAAGTTTTCTTTATGGATGTATGTTATTGGTGAGATCTTATTTTTTTCATTTTTTGTTTTATGGGACTCCAGTATTTTTAGATTCACTCGTTATAAGATAGATCACCATTTTTCCTCCATGAATAGAAAATATAAATAGTTGGGAGACACACTTTCAGTCTCCTTTCTGTTTTCTCCAACCCATTCCCCTTCTTCTAAAGGACTGCCAATTTTTCCCTTTTATCTATTACCATTGATTGGACCAGGGATATTTTAGGAAAATAATTTATCATGTTGGGGAGAATTGTGACGTATACCTATCACAATTAACTTTTATTTAATAATTTTATATTATTTTTTGTCCTTTTATTTTCTAAGACGATTCGGATGGAATCCTAAAAAATATAGAATTTATTTTATTGATCATAGATTGGGGTAAGTCATGTGTCTACCTTTACATAGGTACTTTTCTAGTTGTTCTCATATAGTACATAACTAGTTCACATGAGTAGTGTATGGCATAGTCCAAACCATGAAAGGTCGATGAGAAACTCTATATATTCATTTGGGACATAGAGAAATGGCATATGGATTGCACCCTATTAGAGGAAACTACTTGAAAATCATAATATTAGGCTAAATTTCATAATATATTTATCTTTTATGGTTAGTTCATGATTAGTAAACCATATGGACAAACCAATTAAGTTTAGTTTTACTTTGAAGTTATCATGACATGATTGGTGCTTGAATTATCAAACCATGCAACCACACCATGTAGCCTATCCAGATTTTATTATAGAGTAATTTTACCCTTTTTCCTTAATTGATTTTAAGGGTTTGGTCACCCATATTATCCCCTCTTGATCAACCAATTTTGTGGTGCACAAAACGGGAGATTGTCCACCTATTACCCTTATATTTTTTCCCATTACTCTCATATTTCAAGTGGATAAATTTTATTTCTTCCACTTTGATTCTCATCTCTTATTCCCTTGCCCCCTATCTTTTTTTTCTCACTTTTTTTGAACCATTAAAACTTTTAAAGACCATATTGGAGTTATATGAAGTTCAAATGGTGTAATTTGGCCTATTTTGGATATATAAGGATGTCTCATGGAATGGTTGTGCATTCTCCATTGAAGGAGTCATGTTTTGGAATGTTACTATTTAAATGAGGTTGGCATTTCTTTTGAATTGTATTTTAATTCAAGATATTAATTGACTGTGGGTTTTAAAATTATTTATTATGAATTTATAGGTATATTTTTGGTTTATGGTTTGCATGATTTATTTTAAATTAGATTTCACACTTGTTATGGTTTTGTCTCATTCTAAGTGATGTTGAGAATTATTAATAGGATATTTTAAAGATATTTAGGTGATTTAAAAATAGAACTTATTGAATAAAATGTATATAAATTTTCCTTATTGATTCTTAATAGGATTGAAATTTTATTTTGCACTTTTCATGGAATTATGTCACATAACAATAATTCATCAAAATTCCAAAGTTAGTATCTAAAGGTATTTAATTATTTTGAAAGCTAGTTTGATTATGGTTTCATTTAAGAAAGTGATTTGTGATATTTAAAAGGGAATGTTTTATAAAATTAAGGAATCAATATTTCATTATTTTTTGATGTTTTTTATATGGTAAGGTCTCAAGGTAGTCTAAAATGTTTTAAAAATGAGAATTAATATTTTATAAAATGGTTCTTGGCACCCTTTTTATTAGAAAAGAACTGGGGTGTTTTATTTTTATAAATGAATTTATTAAACTGTTAATATTTAAAAAGGGAATTTTAAATATTGGTTTGATATGTGGTTTTCGAAGAGAATTTGAAATTTCATTCCCAAATGGAGTGAAAATGTCTTATCTTCCCAAGATTTTTTAAGAAAACCTACTTTTCATTTTATGTAATGTTATTTTATAACTATTTAAGACAATATTTCTGCCCCATGTAAATATTTTTATGCCTATTAGGTCTTGAGAAACCATAGGGGTGTTTCGTGTTGTTGTATCTTAATGGGATTCTTATTCATGGATTTTAGAATGATTTTTTTCTAGTGTGGGTGTTAGTGGGGAGGATTAGGTAAATTCAAATGATTTATATTTAATTCATGTGAATTTTTATTTTTGATCACTACTATTTTACTTTGAATGGGATTACCCGGATGATAATAGGAGACCGTTATGGGATAAAACTCAAGAGTGAAATACTGAGGTATGAAAATAATTTTTCTGGAATATATCTCAATGGTTAAACTATGATAGTTAGAATGTAAAATCCAATAAAACCCTTTTTAGTGGATTTTGGTAGCTAAAAACTCCAATGATGTATTATTTTCAGATATTCCAATTGACTTGCAAGGGCATGGACATGATTAGTATTTGATAAACCTTTTTGTTGTTTTGTTTTAATAATGTTTTGTATTTTCTAACATCTAAATTTTTTATAAAATAATCATTTGGTTTATCTGGATCAAACCCAGTCCATAAGAATGAGTTTTGGTAAGAAAGTTTATTTTTTTTGAATTTTTGAATCCAAATACAAATGGTGAGAATCTTTCTTTTCTTTGAAAAAATTGTTTTCTAGACATAGGTTTTTAGACTACACTGAATCAGACACATAAGGTGTACGGAATGTGTAATGTAGAGGTTCTGTAGTTTTTTTTATTTGATGCACCTTCAGAATCATATCTATTGGCATGAAGATCATGATTTATTAGATTTAGTTTTTTTTAGAATGTTAGAAGTTTCATAGTGAGGAAGTAAGAATGTTTCCATAGAAGTTGAATGAAGATAGTGATGTCATGATTTAGAATGTTTTTTTACGTTCTATCCTTTAAATATATGATACTTTTATGGTCATAGATCACTCAAAAATCACGAAACATTCACATGGAAAAATATTTTTATTAAATAAAGGAATCATAATTATTTCATCGGTTCCAAAAATCAGGAAAAAATTTTCATCGAATATAGAAGTACCGGACACCTAAATTTTCAAATGTCTAAATGAGATTTCAATAATGAGTTATCGAACTGAATCTCATAAATTTTGTTAGATTGAGTCTAAATAAGTTAATCATAATAAATAGGAGGATGTTATATATGAATGATGAAAATTTATTATGTTCAAAAACAATTATTTTAGGGAAATATTAAGAAAGCTCAAGTAGTTAAAGTAGCAGTTTAAATGTGTGTGATTTTCAGAGATTTGATATTTCAATAAGCAAGAAATATTTTGTAGTTTACTTCATTTTTAATTATTAATGTCCTTTAAATTGAATAAAAATACATTTGTACATTATTAATGTCTACGTATGAAGAAATAGTGTAGTGCTGCATAATTCTTGTAGTGTTTTTTTTTCTGAACACAACTATTAGAATAAGTTCATCACATAAAAGAATTCTTTAAAGAATTGAGGAATATCAGATTGAGTATTTGAGAAGTGTTTGAGTAATGTGTATTGTAAATGGTTTCATTGTACATATATCATTAGATATCATTTTTCATAATAAGTCCATTGGACCCATACTCATCATACTGAGTGAATCAGACCCATCCAAATCGAACTGAGAATACATACTGATCATTTTTTGGAGAAGTTTGAACAAAGTTTTTTTTTTCAATTCATTCAGATAATTTTTTTAAAATAAAAATTGTAATCTAATGGGATTCATTATAATAATTCATATCGGGAGATAGAAGGTGTTTAATAGAATATTAAAAAAATTATTCAGTTCTTCATAATAGCGACTTTCTATAGATCAAAAAAATTTGATAGGGATAGGATATAAGTTCTCACAATGAATCAGAACCTTCTAAATCTGATGTTATTTACATTCATTCCTACATTTTCATGCATGTTTATTTACTAAAAAAAATATAAGTATATAAAATTTAACATCTTATATGGGTTAAATTTATAAATGTCTTAAAACATATAAGTAGTTTACAACATATTCAACCCCTCCCTCTATTTTTTTATTTGATCCATTGGAACATCAATTGGTATCAGAGCCAAGGTTACCTTATTAAATCTTTAACATAGATAATCTTAATTCAATCAATAATAGAGGGATCCTTATATTTAATAGAAAATTTATTATGAATACAAAAATTTGATGATTCCTTATATCATATCTCTTAGATTGGATGATTTTTATGTTGTTATAATTGGGTTTCCACGTATTGAGAATTATTCCCTGATGAATTATGATGAGATGAAAAATATTGAATTTATGGAAAGGATATAAATCCTATCATTATTTTATTATCAGAACATATTTAAATGAATGTGATGGGTCTCAAATCCTCAAAGAGTATGTTGTACAAACAAGAAATTATTTCCAAATTGATTATGAATGTTTAGGAAGCAATAATATAAATCTGGAAAAATAAATATGGAGACATAATAATGAGAGATGAATAAAATAGTAATGAATACTTCACCCAAGTAAATGAAATTGTTTTCAAAATTAAAGGATTCAGATATATCCAAGAAGACTATACAATTTTCAAAACTCTTATGAGAAACTTTTTAGACGTGATTAAATCCCAAATATTCACTTTAGAATATGAGGATTATTTATATCTTGATGAATTCCATAACATTTTAAGTTATTATGAAGTGAGTAAAACTACAATGTTAAAAAAGAACATGAAATATGAAATTGATTTTAAATCCATGAGAAAAATGAAAATTAAAGATCTCGAAAATTTCAATCCTTGTGACTCTAAAGACAAATATTAAGATGTATTGAATGAAAAAATATTTCCTCTTATATCTAAGAACTATCGAATAGGAGGATGAAATTATTGAGGAAAACATCCTCTCAAATTTTTTGAGAGTGTTGGAATGAGACAACATTCATTGAATTTTCCTACGAAGATAGTTAGAGAATATTGAGACGGCTCTGATGAAACCCCTCAATAGAAGAAGTGGAATACATATTCTGTTGAGGAAGAGTAATACAAGAAATATTAGAAGAGTTACACATGAGAAAAATTAGTATGATGAGTAAGAAAGTGTAATTTGACTCAACTTACAACAATTCAATGGAAGATGAATGTTTATAAAAATTCAGAACCTTCATTGAAAAATTTATGAAAAAAATATATTCCTTAAATAGTGAAGAAGGTGGTAAAGAACCATATAGAGATTATCAAATCAGAAGACAACTGGTTTCATATCATGAGAAAAATAAATATCTCAACAAATAAAACAGTGTAATGAAGAATGATTTTTAAGAAGTTTTTAATGGAATAAATTATACCATCAAGAAGGATGAAGAATACATTCATCATATCTAATGTTACAAACATAGAATTATTGAATTGGGAAAGGTGGTTTAATATCTTAATAAGAAGGTGGAATCTAAGGAAGAGGAAGTAAACATGTTTCAATCAAAACTTATTGATTCATAAAGTATATTGAATATGCTGAATGAAAATATAAACAATGTTTAATAATTAAAAGAAAGGACTTCTAATGTTTTAGAGAAACTTATCACATTGATGAAATTTGGAAACTCACTTAGATGGAATATGGTCTTTGCTCAGAATATGTTATATTTGAAAGATGTTTTCAATCTAAACAAATTTTCTATAGAGAAAATCATACTTCAATATAAAATCAAGATTCTATGGTTTTTATTTGTCATGATGGAATTATGGGAATATGGATTATGATTTTTTCAATAACATATCACTTCCTAGAATAATTTTTGAAATTAGTGGAAGAAATGGTGTAATTTGAAGGATTAACATTCCAAATACCCAAGATGATATGAAATAAAAATCTTCATATCTCATAAACATTCCAAAAAAATTAGAATATCTAAAAGAAGATTGTGGAAGATGTGGTTAGACAGGTCATCATTTTGAAAGATATATGAAATATTCTAGAACATAAAACCATAATTGAAGTACTTAAATATTTTTGTATGTCCATATTTACTAAATATCAAAAAATGGATCCAGTAAATTTTAATGAGAAAGATAAAGAAGGATATTTTGTGGGTTATTCATCCAATAGAAGAAGTTACAAATGTTGGAAAAAACTTAAAAATGTTGGTTGACTCATTCGATGTGAAATTTATTGAAAAAAAATCCTTTATAAAAGTTGTATAAAATTATGAGGAGGATAAATAACATGTTCCCAATGAAAGTGAGAATGATACAAAAAAAAAATTTCAATATTTAGAAGAATAATGTGTTGAGAAATGTTCACCAGGGAATAAAAATTGAAATTTAATACCTTATAAAAACTTGTTGAGACCAAAAATATTATTGGGAATCATAAGGATCTATTTATGACCAAAATAATGATGGTATTATGAAACAAAATATCCCTCATATCAAAATATGAACCACAATCCGTTTTAGAAGCTATTCAACCCAATGAATGGGTTAATTCTGTGAAAGAATAGTTGAATCAAATTGAAAAAATGAAACATCAGAATTTTTTCCATGTCTAAAAGGTAAAAATGTAATTATAACAAAATATTTTTACATAAACACATTGAATGATCGTGGATATTTTTCAATAAACAATGTAAGGCTAGTTTGTAAAGACTATGCAAAGGTGAATAATGTCGATTTTGGTGAAACATTTTCCCCCATTGTATGGTTAGAAACAATTAGAATGTTTCTAGTAGAGAATGATCCCTATAATTACAAATTATATCAGATAGATGTAATTTCAATATTTATCAATGGAGAAATTGAATAATAATTATATATTAAACAACCTTGTGGGTTTCAAATTGATGAATATGATAAAAAGTTTGCAAATTGAATAAATCATTGTACGGGATGAGAACATCCATGCATGAATAGTAATCTAAGTCTGAATTTTTTTTAACAATATAATATTTTTTTGAAGGAAATGTTTATATAAACATATTTTTGAAATATTTAAACTCTCAAAATCTAATTTAAATTTTAATGTGGATGAAATATTTTTTACTAGAGATAGAGAAGTTGTTTATAAAATATTTTCTGAAGAAAAGAAGATCAACTTTGATATCAAAATTTTAGGATAATTTACATTCTTCCTTGGTTTATAAGCTTAATAAAATGAAAATTATATTTTCATATTTTAAGAAATGTATATCAGGGAATTTTTATAAATGTTTGGCGGGGAATAACAGAAATATGCTTCTATTCCAATCTTAGTGGTGTTTAAGTTGTGTAAATATGAGTCTGGAAAAAATGTGAATCATAAATACTTTCAGAAGATGATAGTAATACAACACTACCCTATATCCTCAAGGCCATATATTTTTTATGTTATGAATTTGTGTTCTAGGTACCAATGTAATCCTAAATAATGAAATATGTTTGAAAAAAATTGAATTCTGAGATGTGTCAAAGGAACAAATTCACATGGATTATTATAAAAAAGATATTTTTAGATGATGTTCTGTGGTTATACTGATGCCAATTGGCATATAGATTGTAATTATTTAAAATCAACCTCATGAGGAACATTTTTATTAATTGAATTAAGTGGAAGTTAGAATATTAAGAAACAAATTTCAGTAACTTTGAGGACAAGAAAATCAGAATATGTTGTGGCTATATTGTTTTGAACTCAGATGTTGTATATAAATGTTCATCTAGAATATTTGAATGTAAAATTTTCTAAAATAATGAAGATAAATTGTAATAACCAGGGTGCAATTAATCTTTCTGTAAATCATATACAATATTCAATATCAAAACAAATTGTTACAAAGATTCACATTATAAAAATAATGTTTCTTCTGGGGATGTTTTGATGGAATATATCTCAAGAACTATCAAATTTTGATACCTTCCTAAAGATAATTCCATAATTATGGTTTATTGAGTTGATTCCACAACTTTGAGCTCAACATCCTCATATGACATCCTAAATCTCATAATGATATACCCTACCATGATTTGGATTATGTTGAAAAATGTGGGAGAAAGTAAAAACATTTTACTTTGTAGTATTTTTTTTATTTATCTTCATTTTATGAATCTAAATTGGTAGATATAATATTATGGGGGAGATAATAACCAAGGGAGAGAGAAAAAAATAAAAGTGAGAAAAAATAAAATTGAGGGTAGATTTATCTTTACATGGCCATGGAATTTATTTTTATTTAAGGATGGAATTCCTTCAAAAACATTACATTATCTAGTAGTTTGGTTTCAAGACACTCACTTTATTGAAATAATTTGTTTTGATAAAAGATGAAAACCTTGAGTTTTATATAAAATTTCAGTTTTGAATAATTTTTTAGATTTAAAAATGTTTTAATGAGTTTCTTCAACCAATCCCAATGGGGGATTGAATAACCTTTGTGATGTTTTGTGTCAACAAGGTTTTTTATTTTTTTGATAACTATCTTTTCTTGTAAATGAATGTTTTTTTCTTCAAGATAAGACCCAGTCCATCAGAATATGTTTTTGGAAGAATGATGAAGGTTTTTGATTGTTCATTCTCAATTGAAAAGTGGGAGAGAATTTATTGGCTTTGAGAAAGTTGATTTATGGACATAGGTTTTAAAAATAAGAAATACTAGATGAGAAATGTGTATGGAAGATGATAGTTGGATGTTTGGTAGATTTTTTTATTAGACACATCGTCAGACATAGATCCATCAGTATGAAGTTAATGATTCATCAAACTCGGCGTTGGATAGAAAGACAAATTTTTAGGAGTGATGAATTCTGAATGTTGTTGAACAAGTTGATTTAAGATAGTTATTTGAGGATATATAAAGTTATTTACATTCAATAATTAAAAAATATTATTATTATTTGGTCATCGAGTTATCATAAATTAAGAAATATTCACATGATAATTTTTTTTAAAAATGGAGGAATTTTAAATATTTCATCAATTCCAAAATTCTAGACTAATTTTTTCATTAGATCCATAGGTACGAGACAAATATGTTTTCAGATGTCTGAATGAGTTATAATTGATGTGGTTTGAAGAATATAAAAGATTATAAATAAAGTCACCATTGGATACATTCTATTATAATCATAATTAAATAATTATGAGTATTCCTTCAAACTCAAGTAGAGGATGTTAATTTGATAGAAGATTAGAAAGTTAATTAGATTGATGATGAAGAAGTTAATCAAACTAAAACTGAGGAGGTTAACCAGATTAATTTTTATGATGTTAATCATACTGAATCTGATAATGTTTAATAAGACTAAATAAATTTTAGTCTATTCAAAAAGAATATTTTTTGAGAAATATTGATAAGGTTTGAAGAATTTAATGTAAAATTTTATATATGAGTTATTTTTGATGATATGAAATTTTTTTAAGAGGGAAATGTTTTTTTTGTTTCATGCCTTCTCTATTTTTAGTTTAATATAAATTTTAGCATAGTAAATTTATACATTAAAACCTTTTACATATGTAGAAAAGGTAGAGAACTGCATAATTCTTGTCCTGTTTTTTTTTCTTCACTTACATCTTAAAAGATGTTATTTCACATGAATGTTTTTTTATTGAACTGAGAAAGATCAGACTAGGTATTTGAGTAGAGTCTGAGTAATTCAGATTAGTAATGGGTTCATCATACTGATTCCATCGATCTGAATTCATTGGACTAAGCCTGTCATACCCAACCTCATCAAACTAAGAGAATCAAACACACCCAAATCGAACTAAGGATCCAGATTGAGGATTTGTGAAGCAGTTTGAACAAATTATTTAGACTTTTTTAAATCAATTGATTGTAAGAAAAATTCTTAAACTAAAGTGAGTTAGTATAATTATTATTATTACTATATATAATGTTTCTAATGGTATATGGCACAAGTTTTATTCACTTCTTCATAATAGTGAATTTATCTAAAACAATGAGAGTGGCTATAGAAACGGTATAGGTTCTCACTCTGAGAAAGAGCCTTGTAAATCTCTTGTTCTTTAATTTATTTGGTACATTTTCAATAATGAGTATTAACTAAAATATGTTAAGGATATGAACATTAATATTTTGTGGTGGTCAGGTTTCTAAAATTATTTATGCTTATAAAAAGTGAAAAATTAATTCACACCCCCCATTCATGGCTATTATTCAATCAATTGGAACTTCTGTACTTCTATCCTAGGTTCGTGATCTCTACTAAACTTTTCTTCCAAGAACCTATGGATAATTCCCATTACACCTAGGTCCCTCTAAAAATGTTTTAGGGGGTTCATTTTCATTTCTCAATTACACTCACCCTGTTAGTTTTCTTATATGGAACCATTTTTTGGTTGAGTTCTTGGACTATGCCACCTTATTTCCTTGGTATCTTTTTCTTATTTTTTATTACCCTGATTTTAACTTGGTTTGATTTAAAAAATATATCTTAGACTAATTTTTAAAGTGTGGTTTTGAAGAAATATGTTTTTTTTCTTTCTTAAATAGTTTTAATAATTGTATTTCCTTGAGGATGTTTTTGATAAATGAGTTTTCAAAAAATGTTTGGAAGGGTGAAAAATAGTTAATCAATTTGATTTCAAGGATTTTAAAGACCCTCTTTACATTTGGTGACATTATTTGTTTCATATGTGTAAACATCATTTTTTTATTTTATAAAATATGTCATTGTTAGAAAATGTGTAATTGTTATGTTCATACGGTTGTTATATTAAGGATGTGATGAAATTATTTTATACCTTTTCTTTAAATAGAATTTTAAAAACACTGTTATGAATGTATTATTATAGTCTTGGTGGATGGAGGAAAACTATTATATTTAGCTCACACCTATACAGATATTCTGTTGATTTCTAGTGCTCTAACTTTTTCTAGTTCTTTGGTTTAGGTTCATCTTTGAATGGATGAGTTAGATGTGGAATGTGGTTGTGGGTAACTAGTGGTGATTTTGGAGATTTTCTGGATCTATTTTATTTTCATTATTCATTTGGGATGTTCTGTAATCCTTTTTACCTAATATATTTATGTATCTGCTTATGCATCATTTTTATCTTAGTTAATTATCATTGTATAGAAGATTATCATTTATATCAATTTTGGTTGATTCTTTTATTTGTTCCAAAAATTGATTTATTTTATGGTTTTATAAGAGGTGAAAACATTCCCAACTATTACTTTTGACACTTAGGCACTTGTGTCTAGCCTGTGGGGATTGGGAATGCCCTTCGGGCCATGTGGAACACTAGGTCGAGTTTTAGTTTGGATTGACTCTTATGTATATTTGTTATATTCAATTGTAGAATTACATTTAAAAATAAATTTTTAGGGGATATTTTGGTAGGTAATGAATATGATGATAACTAAGTCTTTTTTAAAGAAGTTAAAACTTAAATTAAATCAGATTTAGAAGATTCTATGTTGGTAATAATGGAGAAAAACGTACCTAATACTAATAAATAGAATCAATCAGAGGTTGGTTTCAATCTTAAAATAAAACCCAAATATCCCCTTGAGGAATTTGAAATATTAAATAAGGAGAATATAAAATATTATGGATTTATAAAATATTCATCAGAGTTTGTTGACCAAGTTGAATCCTAAATTACTTAGTTAGATAAGGTGGTATAAGAGTTAAATGTTTATCAATAAAAATAAAACGAAATTAAGGATTAAAATAATAAAATTTAATAAAATGATAAGGTAATTCGTGACCTTAATTCATATATTAGTGATAAAAAATTAAAAATTAGATGTGATAAATGAGAATTGGTGACATTTCAAAAAAATATTGAATCCAAAATTATGTTGAATTATTTAAAGATGATTTCGTGTTTTAGAAAATTCATATATGAAGAGTTAAAGGAATGTATTGAAAGTTGGATGAGGTGTGTAACAATACACAATTTTCTATATGATATTTTATTTATCTATATATATGTGTTCAATATTTATATGTATAGAATACATAATAAAACACATGAAAAATGAGAAAAAAAATATTTCACAAACACAAGGATATTACATACCAATGATAAATATAATCCATAAAATTAAAAATAGAATAATGGGATAATAAAAAAATAAATAAAACAATTGGAATAGAATATTTTGGATCATTATGATCTCCTGGAATTATTACACCCATAAATAACAATATAATAACGAAAAAACATTTGTTATGTAATCAATGTTTGGAAAATGATTAAAATAGAACCATTATTTTATTTGAATTGATTGATGAATGTTGGAAATACGAGTTATTTATAGGAACTATAAAAAAATATGTCCAATGGAATATTGAAACATTAAATTAAGAATAAAAATATGACTGTTAGAATATTTCCCAAACTACTATCCTATAAAATGATATGAAAATAATTCTTACAATGAGAAATTTATGTAAATATTAATTTTAAAATTATATCTCTCTTCCAAAATATTCCCCAATGATTATGATGTGGATCATTTTTTATAATATGATGGTGATGATTATGCTCACCCATGTACTATATTGATTCACATATTGTGTATCATCCTTATTATTCCTCCCCTTACTGTGATTTTAATTCCCCTTTACTTTTTATATTTACTCAGTTGATTGAACATGTTAATGTTATTAGTTTATAATTTAGGGTGACTATATTGAAGGATTTGAATAGTCTTTAAAATTTCAATGTATTCATGTTTTATAAAGCTAATTTTCTATAGACACTAGCCGTTTCAATTCTGTATTATATTATTTTTATTTTATTTATCTTAAAAATGATGTAATAATCATGTATAAAGGATGTGCATCACTATTATTGGTAAAATACAAAGGTTTAGTTTCATTGGGAATTATATTAGTAAAATATAACTATGGTTAAACTTAGGGATCCAATAGGTGGAAATGTTAGAATTCATTTACATATATGAATAATTTATTTATACAGGTTTTATTTTCTTGTGTTTTTTATAAAATTTTATATTTTATAAAATTATTGTAAAAAAGATAAACTAGACTAAAAACCCTTGTGATGTATATTATAATGATTTTGATAATGACCTTCCTAATTCAATGGGAGTTTGAATTCAAAACATAATCTCAGTAGTCAATAACATGTCATGTGTCATGAATAACATGATAAACTTTGTTGAATGTCTAAATTCAAAGAATAAGTAACAAGGAGACATCACATCCTTCATAAAAAAATGACCACTAAAATTTAGTGGATATTAAAATACATTTATTAAGAAACAATGGGTCCACTCCATGGAAAATATCATTCTCATGGTACATTTTTCTAATAAGAAGAATGTTAATCTAGCCCTCTATCATCAAAAATGAGAATCTAGTCAATGTTGGGAATTGATCAAGCATATGAATCCAATAATGAATTGCATGTAATGTATTCTGAAGGATTTAAGAATATTTTTAAAAAAAATGGTTCCCTAAAATATTCATAACAATATATAGATTTATTTTTTTCGATCTTTTATTGAAGGAGAGTGAGTCTATCCCAACCTGTGAGGTGAATTTCACAAGGGTATCAAAATAAATCATTATTTTTATCAATATTGATAGAATATATATATATATTATTTAATGTTATAAAACCACATATTTAAAAATCTATAGAAATTAATATAAATAATACAATATTATAAATCTCTAAAAAATTCATAATAGTTTATATGATGTAGACAAAGGATTGGATTGGTATATCTAGAAAGATATTCTCAATGGATTTATAATGTGATCCGTTATTCTCAATATATATAATCCTTAAATATTTTGGTAAAATGGTTAATAATGTCACTAAATGTATCATCAATTGGAATATTGGGATTTTATCCATTATTAGAAGGATCCCTCCTATCAATAGTTTGATATCCTCTGTTCCTTTATATCTTCTTTCTGAATTCAAGGTAATAGGAGATATCATCAAAATAATGGAATCAAATTTAATGATTTTCTTATGGACACATATTAATAAGTAATATATAATTTTTTAGAAAGGTATTGGATGGATGAACCCATTGAAGATGTAGGTATCAATCTTATAAATATTAAAGAGTTCATGCAATACATTCAGTCTAACATTTCATGAGAAGAATATTTGAGATATTATATTTAGAACAGTTATATTAAAAAAATATAAGAAACATGAATGTTATATATTTATTGATAAAATAAAATAATATCCCCTCTAGGTTTGTCATTGAGGATCCTTACATATCTTGTATTAAGATTCAAACATGATTGTGGGTAGTGGTGATACTGGATTCTATCATGACGACTGTCTTGGATATCCATTGTTCATCCTAGGGTGACTTGTACTATAAATCACATTTCAAATGGATAGAAAGCTTCCAATATTCACCAATTTGATATATGGTAATCACAATAAGGTTCTTTTTTTATCTAATTTAATTTTTTATGTCCATTTCTGCTATGCGTTTACTCCTACGGGTTCAAGAGCCTTCACTTTTTCAAAATTATACAAGATTACTCATAAACAGCAAGGCACAAATTCATGGGTGAATCTTTTATATTGTTATTATACAAAACCCATGTTTTAGTTCTTTGTATGGAGTGTTCATAACTATTCCATTACCATTGAAATTTATGTACAATGGAAAGGTATATATTTCACCACAAATTGCCTATGTTCTGAGAATATGAAAACTAAATTTTTGGTGCACCTATTTTTTAAAGGGGGCTAGGTTCTATTCATTTGGAATTTTAATAGGGTTTTTATAACCATCATGTACTATATGGGTTCCCCATTGTCATTTATTTCTTCATGATTTTTCAATAATGATATATAAAATCATGTTTGTGTTTTAACTTTTAGATTAGTATGGTGGACCATCCAAGAATATAGTAATGTTTCTAGATATCTTTGTAATTTATGCACTTACCTTGGTTCAAAATTAAAAGTTAAATATCTCATAGAAGGCCTTGGATCGCTGATCAAGTATGAGGAATACTCAACTTCCCATTGGAAGATTCTCCCAAATAAAATATAGGCTAGTAGAGGAGAGACTTTATTGGGACACAGGGTATGGAGGAGGGGACCCAAGATAGTTATATTGATCAGTATAGATGGAGCATGTGATCCATATGTTATTTTGGGATCAGGCATCATTCAACAAAATCAAGGTTCAACTATGCTATATTTCTGAAATTACTATGGATAAGGTAATTATTTATGTGATAAATAATGATCCATGCTAAATGGACTCATTTTAACCGAATTATACTTTATCTTCCTGTCAAATCTAGACATAGACTCATCCCTAGTGGCCCATTTCATTCCAATATATTCCCTTTACAATTGGTCAATATCTTATTACATTAGAGCCTATAGATGTTTGATTGAGTCGGTTATGGACATTTTACGTTCATAGCATAAGATGGACATGACATCTTACATTATTTACCCCAAAGAGGCATAAGAAAATAATCTCACAATTTATTCTTTCTATAGATCCCTCTCTACGTATTGTTTAAAAATTATTTATAAGGAATACCTTCGGATATATCACATTACACCTCCTTGGGGTTTTTACACAGTGGTTTCACCCCACTTCTAATAAAAATTTTAATTTTATAGGGGAGGTCTATATGTCAAAGAGTTTGGGAATTATGAATAATTGGTTCTATATGAACTAATTTTAGTTATAGAGTTTACCTAATGATCACACAGACATAGATGTAAAAAACTATGGATAGAGTTTCAGGCTATAGAATCGACTTGAAATGTTGGAAAGAAGATCTAACCACCCACATGTCAAATATATGAAAAAGAGACACCATGTGAATTATCTCAAAATTAAAGATCAAATTCATCATGTATGTAAGATAAGTTTATCAATCCCATTAATTTCCAAGAGACGTGAAGAAGAAAACCAATATGATGAAATAAAGGAAGGAACTACCAAATATACAAACTATAGTTCAATGCTCCAATTGTAACGAATATGGAAAAAATGAAAGTAAATGCATGAAACTAAGGGAATTTAAGGGTAATCAATATTATAAACAACCTAATTTGGTAGATAAAGTGAAATAATTCACCATCACCTCCATTAAGTTAGAGAAAGAAAATGAAGTATAATTGGGCATACTAACTATTCAATAATGAATGGTTAATGTTTTATTTGATTTAGGTTCAATTAATTCCATTATATCTTATAAGTTTTTTAAACTATTTAATTACAAAATTGATACCTAGAAATAAACAAATCTATGAAAGAACTTAGTTGTGAAATCGTTTAAGCCTAAGTGATGGACTCTAACCTAGATAGAATCTATGGGAAGATTCATCCATTGAATCTATGATCCTTCCTTTTTAATAATTTGATGCTATATTAGGAATGGATATAATATCATTAGATATATTTCACAGTAAATATTTGGAAAAATAATTCCCTTTTTATACCCTAAAACATCCAACACTAGTGTATACGTTCAAGGAGGATTCTGAATCGCCTTTAGAAAATCCTTCGATGGTGTGTGTGTCGATATATAATAAATAATCATATATTTATCAAATAATTGAGATAGATGAAACCATAAAACTTGATGACACTCCCCTTATAGGGTAATATTTTAATTCAACCCCCCTATAAATTATCTATTCACCCCCTGAATTGAGAGGTATATTTCTCAATATAACACAATACCAAACAACATATATATCTTGAACCCCTAGAAGATGGACCCTATAAAACTAGGGTATTTAAATAAACAAATAAAATACCATTTGGAATAAGGTATTATACACAATATTGCAACACCATAAGGTGAACTACTGCTCTTTGTGAAGAAGAAGGGTGGGTTGATGTGAATTTTTATCAAATACCGAGAGGTAAAAAAGATCACCATAAAGAGCATTTATCAATTACCAAGGATTGATGACTTGTTCAATCAACATAAAGAGCTTAGTTCTTGTTAAAAATGGATATTTTTCTGAAAATAATTGTCTATAAGTGAAGAGAAAATAAATAAAAATATTTATTTCCATACAATATATGAAAATTTTGAGTTTATAGTGATTTTATTCATATATAAAACTCACCTATAATCATAGTATATAGGACGAATAGAGTATTTGCATACTAACTCCATAAATTTATAGTAGTATGTTATGATGATATTCTCGTATACTCTTATATGAATTATGAAAATGAAGGTAATATAAGGATTTTTTTGAAAACATTATGAAACGAGTGAATTTATACTAAATTCAACAAGTGTGACTATATGTAGTAAGTCACATTACCGACGAATGTGGTAAAAAGTGAGGGAATTTCAGTAGATCTCTTAAAGACAAACAGAATTATAGAATGGGATAGACCAAAAATTGTCACAAAGATATGTATATTTCTTATTTTAGTTGGATAATATTGATTCTTTATGAGAATATTATCACAATTTTCAATACCACTAACTATGCCACAGAAAAATGGGTAATGAATATTGGATAGAAAAATGAGGGGAAAGTGTTAATGTGACACCCTGAATCTAGTAACCCAAAGATAGTGTTCACCGAACTGTATTGGTAGAAGATACTTAAGAACGCATCCTAGGGGATTGAATAGTTTAGCAGTCTCACGATACTAGATACATACTTGATTTTCACATTATATTTGAAAACATGAAATAAAACATAAAATTAATAAGATAACATTATTATTTCATTGTATAAGTCCCTAAAATAAAGTGTAGATCCATTACTGGTACCTTGGGTAAAAGAAAATTTAACAAAAGGTGACCTCAGATTCCTAATATGGGAAAGAATACAACATAAGTTATCACAAAATAAAAATCAGGAATAATATGGAATAAATAAACCATATTCAAATATTCCCTATAACTAATGTCAAAAATTGGGAATATATCCATAGATTAAAAAACAAAATAAATAATCACACAGATAATAGTACCTCAATTTATAATGATCTCTTTCATAATTTAGGATAACATAATCTTAACATTATGGTTTTATTCAAAGAAATCATAAATAAATGTGTAAGGGATATACTAAATATCCAAATTAGTCATTATGATAAAACCAATTAATTTATTAAGGGTTTATATCTTCCCTTACCCATCACTTATTAATTCTAATTCATTCATAATATGGAATAACTGAATTAAAATTAAATATATAATCAATATAAACATTTATATTGAAAAACTAGATTGAAAATTTTTCATGTTTTCCACAATAAATAAATAGAACCACACGATCATAATACATCGAAATATATTTTGTGGATAGTATATTAAGATAATGTACCCTGTAATTTGGAATAATCTTTATAGGATTTTTGAATGGATAAAACAACCTATAAAATAATATTTGTTTTTTTGTTTAAAAATAAGATAAATTGTCCTTTTATATTTGTAATATTTTAAAAAAAAATTCTAAAATATTAAGAAAATGGCCTTTCTTGAATATAACTATTGAAACTTGTAAATGAATCTTCAAATTAATTTTTTTAATGGCCGAAGAGGTCATAAAAGTGGTAAACATTAAAACAAAGATTTTGTTCATGCCTTTGGTAAAATGCACCTCATTAGGAAAAAGACAAGAAGATTATTTTTAAATTGTTCCTATAAATTAAATTATGGTTAAAATTATTTAAATATATAATTTGATATTAGTAAAAATATTGTTGAATTATTTTAAAAGAAAATAGTGATATGGAAGAAAAATATTACTTACCAAGAAAAAAACTAGGTCGAATACATTTTGGATATTGATTAATTAAAGAGAGGAAAATGAAAAATAAAAAGTTTTAATTTATAGAAATAACCAAGGGTTTTAGAAACATTAAATCTTTATAGATAAATCACATAATATCACTATTTAAAATTTAAGCATGAACAATCCCAGAAAGAGGATTATTGTAACATAAAACCATTACTACTTTTCTTACTTTTGAATCATAACCCCATTAAAATAATAAATTAGATTGAAAATTTAAAAACAATCAATATAGATAGATTCACGATATAACATATAACATGGGAATTGTATACACCACATTAAAGAAAGGAATTGTGAATATGTCATATGTCTCAAAGAAACAAAAGAGATATATGAAACCCTTACCATAGGTCTAAAATTCTTTATAAGTGATTTTATCCGCCTATATAATAAATTTATATTTATTATAATTCTATACAAAATACATTTTCATACCTATTATACCAGACATTTTTTATTTATATCATCTTGTCACCCTTCATTAGCAATATTTCATATCATTTTCATTTAACATGTTAACATATTTATTTTTCATGTATGCTTCAATTGTAAAGTTATTTTAATTTCATCTTTATCATGGTTAAATATCCAATAAAATGTTACTAATGAAATAAATATCATATGTATTCACTACATACATATTTATAACATTATATAAATGTTACATGTAGAAGAATTTATTACACCATTAATGGAGACGGTAGTCTATACTTACGCATGAATGATGTTATACTTTTCTAATGAAAATAATGAAAAGATGTTGAATAATACATTATCATTATATATAAATAATTATATAATATATATAATATATATTTAATAAATATAACATTTTATATATCAGTGTCATCTGGTAATCGAAATTAAATCATATTGCAATATAAAGGTGGCGGTCCACATGTACGTGCGAGCGATACTTCCATTTCCCATTTGACTTAAATGTGGTGAAAAATGGTTGTAACATGAAAAAATTAAAATATTATTATATTATAAATAATATATTTATTATGTTATGATTGAAGAAACATATTTAGATGAATTGTAATATTAAATAAACATTGAAGTAGTCGGGAAAGAAAATTACATACTCATTGAGAGATCTCATTTGGCTTAAATAGCAATCTTAACTAAGATTATAATAGTTTAATAAAATAAGCTAAAAATCAATTGAAATAATATAAGATGATTTTTATAGTTTTTTTAAGCTATAGGGTTCAATGATTCTGAATAAGGAAGGAGAAGAAGTCTTATTTTATATGTGGTGTAGTCAAACACCTAGAATTATTTAAAATATTATTATATAATATATGTCTAACTCAATAATAATGGGACAAAAGTGTAAATATTTAATTTAATAAATTTATAAGATCAAAATTAAATAAAAAATATTGTTTAGATAAGTTTTTTTTCATTTTGACCCTTATGACTTGTTTTTACCCCTCATTGGACATTTTAATGATTATTGTGTTAATAAATTTTAGCACGTAAAAGGCCATGAAATTTTATTTAAAATTTAAAATTGGTACATACTTGTACCATTCAAGTTATTATCGAAAATTTTCCATCAAGTGGAGTTATTATATAATTTTCATTATTTATTAATATATTAAAAATTATTTGTAAACATTAAATTCCATTTAATGTCTTTTTGAAGTTTATTCAAAAAATATAAATTTCATGTATATATTATAAATATCCACGATATTTTTAAAGCATAAAATTCATCTAAATGATAACAGTTTTATTTTTAAAAAAATCATTTAAATGATGTTTATACAACATTCACAAGGGCTACGCTGGTGCTGCGTATGCATTCAAGGTAATTATATCATTATTAAAAATAAAAAATTATTTAATATCATATGAATAAAAAATTAATCTTAAAAATAAATATTTATAACCAAAATTTATTTTTTAATATGTATAAAAATATTTTTAATAAATTAAATAAAGATAATGGAATTTTTTATTTATTCATTAATTAAAATAATATATAGTCCAATATCAAAGAAAAAGGCCACCAAGTTTCCATAATTTAAATTATTATATGATTACGGTGAAAATAATCTCATAAAATATAAATAATTCATGTGTTATATATATTTTTAAAGCCATATCCCATTATTTTTTACCATAAATACCTGATTTACCCTTTACCTTGGTGAAAAATATTTACCATGGTTACTATTCGTAATGAAAATAATTGAAATTGATATTATTAAAAAATTTCAACCTATTGAATAAAAATATTAAATCCAATTTTTATGATTTAGTTAGTACAAATATTTTAAATTACTTACAATATATGTTTCTAAAATGCAAAAAAAAAATAGAAAATTTTGTTTTTAAGCATAAAAATAATCTTCTACCGAAACAAATATTTATCCATATATAATTATTATATTTTTTAGAAAAATTAATATTATATTACTTTAAATTGAAATCCAAAATAGAGTTGAACTTTTAGATTTCTTGATTTAATGAAAAGAAATAATAATTTTTCAAAAAAGTGACTTTTTACACTTATTCACTCAAAAATCAATCTTTTGGGAAAAATCCAAAAAGTCCGATCTAATATAATTTTAAAATTATAATTTATAAAATTATTTTCCTTTTTAAAAATAAAATTTATAGAAGTTTTAGAAATTAAATATAACAGTCACGCAAAAAATGAAATGAAACCCATTTTTGAAGAAAATGTATTTTTGAAGTATAAAATTACTTTATTATAATTCTTTTCTTAATAACCATATTTAAATTAATTTAAATTAATTTTATTGGATATAAAGTCTAATAATTTCATTATAATAATTTTTAAATAGTAATTAATTTACTATATTAATATAAAAATATACAGCACACTTAAAAATATTTTTACTAAAAAAATATTTTCCCAAAAAATGGTTTTATATCAATTTCGAAAAAAATTGATAGAAATTTATAAATTATTATTGATTTTTTAGGGAATAAAGTTCCAAAAATATTTCATAATATAGTATTTAATATTTTTACCAACAAAAATATTTCTAGTTTAAAATGGTAATATTTAAATTATAATATTTCTATATTATATCATAGCTCGTTTAAGGTCGATGTTGTGTATACTGCACACTATAAAATATATTACCTAATGAAAATAAATTATAACATAGTTAAGTATTATATTTAAAAAGATCAAAATGAGTCTATTCATAATACTTGTACTAACGATTAACTTAGGGGGAGAATATTGTTTTAATGCGGTAAGGCTTCAATGAATGTTATAGTTTTTATACTCATGAAAAACATTAAGTTGATATCCTATACCTATCTAAAATTAATGATATTGGAGAAAAATACCCAATTAATGGTTTCGAGTTGGAATATATGATCTTCTCATTGAATATTTGGAGACACTACCTTTATGAAGAGAAGTGTGACATATATACTAATCAAAAAAATTAAAGTATATATTCACACAAAAGAAATTGAACATATATAAAAAATATATATTTAGATTTTATCAAGTATTATGATTTATCAATTAAATTCCATATTGAAAAGGAATATATTGTTGCTAATTCTTAGTAGAAAAGATGTGGTTACCTTTTCCATAGTATGGATTGAGAAATACAATATTTTCAGTGACATAAAATGGATAAATCATTAAGTTCAAATCGTGGGGAAGTCATCATTCCTTACCCAATGGATTTCCCAATAATATATTCAATAGAAAATTAAGATGGTATAATGTTTTGATTTGGTGTTTTATGAAAATGTGACAGAAACAAAGAAATGGAATATTCATGAATTCAATATTGAAAAAATGGAGTCATTCTGTTTGGAACAATTGTTTGAGTGACATCATAACTAGATATTAAGAATGATTTATTAGATGAGGCACATAAATCATCACTCTCTATCAATCATGGATGTAACAAGATATATCAGGTTCTTCAATAGCACTGCTAGTGGGAAAATGAAAAAAGATATTATTGAGTACTTATAATGAACCTGTCCAAACCATTCATCTGTCAAATGCCTGATACACCCAGCCACTAGACAGAATAGTATTCCAAATCCCCATTTGTTAACAACTAATTTTGGAGCATCATGGTAAAACTCTTGAAAATAGGTTCTCATAATAAATAGGGTAAATGACACAACATGAATATAAAAAAATGTGGCAAGTCCCATCTATATATCGAACAAACATGATAAAATAAATATGATAGAAAATAAAATAATAATAATAACATAAAAATTAAAAAATAATAAATAACCCAAGTATAAGAAACCTCTCGCACCACTTGGTATCCCTCTCTTGTAAGGAAAATATGCATACCTAGTTCTTTTTATTTAGTATATAGAAGCTCTAACCGCCCTACATTTTTAGAAAGTAGTAAAATCCTAATTATATACTGTTGATCAAGTAAAGGTTACAAGTAGATAGACATTGTATGAATATAAAATCAGTTTCCACTAAAATAAAATAATAATCCAAGATAGGTGAACGAATTTAACAAGAAATTAACCTCAAATAACATGAAATAGTCTCTAGGATATTGAACCAAGAACCTAAAATTGAGATAAAATATATCTGAGCTCATAAGAAATCCATAGGCCACCAGAACCCATCAAATCTAAGAATCAACTACTATATCACATCATAAAAATTATATTTTGAAATACAATAGGAAAATAAAAAATTTAAATAATATTATACAAAAGAAGAAAGATCAGATCAAAACTGTTAAAACTATTTTCCAAAAAAAAATTCCTAAAAGGAATCAATCACTTTAAAGAAATTCCTTTCCAATACAATAAAACATGACCAAAATTCTGTTATAATTTCCCACATTAAAAACATTACATGAAAAAATATTTTATAATTTCTCATTTCTAAAATAAAATATATTTCACATTCTTCCATGTTTTTCCAAAACACATCAGCAACCAAATTTCAATAAAACAGTTTACAAATGTCATAAAAACATTTCATCTATTTTTCATTCTTTAAAAACCTTTTACAATCCATTTTCAAAACATTTGAAAATAAACCCACATAAAGGATGAATAAATCATATCAGAAGGAACAACTTTGATAAGTCATACACCAAAGAGATACAATGAAAAGTACATATGTGCCAAAAAATAATATGAAAAACATGGGATACAATCAACAGACAAAGTAAAATTCCCTAAAATGATCAAAAAATGGATCGTTTTTTCCTGGGATTCATCTTTAGGATATGGTTATAAAATAACTAAATTAGAAATATAGAACACAGGTAGTCACTAGTAAACTTGTCAATATGACTATGAGTCTCTGTGTACCACCTGTGATAGAATCCCTGAAGCACTTTTTTCCATGGGAATGAGGGTGTTATTATCAATTGGATAGACACACCCATTGGACCAACAATAAGGTTTCCCAAGGATTCACTTACTATAGGAAATTAAAAATAACCATTATATAGCATTGGAGAATTCCACTTCATCAACCTTAACAATCTCATTGTGTCCATGTTGTTCATAATTAGGAAAACAAATGTCACACTATTGTTTTACCTCACATAGGTCACATAATATCTACTGAGGACACCCCTGACAAGTCAAGAAGGATGCAATCACAATCAATCAAGCACATAAATCACATGAAAAACCTTAAAAATAACACATTCATCACCTCGCACACCCTCACAATATATTAACCCAAAAATCAATAAGATTAAGTACTATATAAATTCATAAAAACAATCATCCCCTCATAGAAACACAAGACACTGTGGTCTGAGGATAATCAAAATGGGCTCAAGAGTGTATCTTATAATTTATTAAACATCATTTTTAGTAACTTTTTAAAGGGTCATTCCTTAAAACATGCTTATAATTCCAAACCCTTTCATCTTTTATAATAGTAACCCCAATACACTCTTCATAAAATTATTATCAAATATCTTTTGAAACTAAAATGGTAACCCTAACTTACCATTTTCAAATCACCTTTGAAAAAATTCATAGACAGAATGAGTTTAAAAATATAATATTTAAGAGATAGCATACCCTTTGGAAATCAAAGAGCTCGTTTGAAATTCCAATTGTCTTTAGAATCATCAATCCATTGATATAAAAACTATCCAATGATATAAAAAATGTGTTCCCATATTAGAAAAAGTTTATCAACTCCCTTTGAGATAAAAATACAAATTAAAATGTCTAAAAATTCTCAAAACAACAAACCCTTGTTTTAGAAGTCATTTAGATTCAATAACACTTTTTGAAAAATCAATTTGATTCTCTCCACCACTTCTCAATAAGAAAAGAATATTTAAATTTTTTTGGGAATATCCAAAAACACATGGCATAGAATCCCACTCTCAAACAAGGTAAGAAAATACATTTTAAAAATATTGGCCCCTCATGGGTCATATAAGAAAGAACAATTTTAAATAAAATCAATACCCCAACAATGATGAAATTAAAATAATTCAATATAATGTGATGGCAATAAACCACATACCTCATACTTATAGAAATACAGCTACCTGAAATATATGGTGAGATGAAACATGTTTCCCATAAAAAAAATTCTCCAAAACAAAAAATAGATTCCCTCTAAACCATAAAACAGAAAAATAATTAGTCCCATTCCAAAAAACTAATCATGAACCATCAACCATATTGTATTTTGGAACAGAGAAAATCAAGTGTGAGAGGGAGGTATAAGAGGGGAGGGAAGGGAAGTATGGATTATCACATTAGGATTACAATATAATATTGTCAATCTCAATAGAGAGAATAGTGCAGAACGGAGAGGGTGGCGTTGTGTGAGGAGGAGGGTATCCCGGGGGTATCGTGTGGTTGGGAGAGGAGAGTGAGGTCAGGTTTTTAGTTTAAAGGGTCTTAAAATTAGAAATAGTTAAAAATTAAAAATAAATTTAGATTTTTTAGAAACCTAGGTGGTCTGAAAGCTTATGATTCTTGGTTTTCCTAATCATGCACAAAATGTGAATTAGAAATATATTATCCAATCCTTTCCCCAAACGGTTCCAACTAGGATCCACCTAGTTGAAAAATTGTGCTTCAACAATGCTAAATAAAACTAGAAAATTATAGATAATATTCACACACTTGTCTCATGGTTTAAATTTTTTGTTCTTGTGGGACCCTAAAGTATTATAGAATGATTCTTTTCAAATAAATTTATTTTCATCGATATCTTGAGTTACACACAACACCGAGTTTAAACAAATCAAAATCTATTATTAAATTATTATTATGTCACACTATATCCTAGACAATAAATTTGTGGTTATGAATAGGACTGACTAGATTATGAAAAAATGTTTTAATATGATTTCATTAGTTATTATTTTGTTGAAAATTAATATTAAATTCATTTGAAAGTAAAAGAAATGTTTTCTGTAAAAAACTATGTTTGTGCACGCAATATGTTTTTATATTAAAAAATTAATGTGTTCAGTATTTTTCAATTATTTGAATTAAATTTATATCTTTTATATTCAAACAAATTTCATACCATTAATCTTATTTTTAGATAAATGAGATAAGAAGAAATACGGTTTTATCACATTTTGTGTACTTATTCTAAAATTAATTTTTTACATTTATTGAAATTGAAATTTATAAAATGGATTTTATATTTTGAATTATGAGGTTAAATTTTTTTAAATAGTTCATTTTCATTTTTGGTTAATATAAATAGTTACCATGGTAAAATTTATCACCTACATAAAGGGTAAATTGGGTTAACATAGGTTAAAAATAAGTGATAGGGTATTAAAATTTCCTAATATTTATTATTATATGATGTTAGTTATACCCTTATAACCTTATACTCAAATAGTATTTGTTTAATTGTCACTTTTTAATATAATGACTAAATTGATATTAAATTCAATGAACGTTACAAAATTTCACTCTCAAATTAAGTTATGAAGGAATATAAATGTTTATTTTTAATATAATAAAATTATTTTATTGATGTTACTTTATTTATAATTTCTTAGGTATAAAATAATTATTCAATATTCAGTTACAATGTTGAAACAATATATTATTGAATAAATAGAAAATTAAAATAAATGATATTAAAAATATTTAAAGTGATATAGTTTTAGTGAATTGTAGTGTTACATGAATTTTATAGATGAATGGGAACTAATAGTGTTGTTTAAATTGATTATATTCTAATTAAAAATTTTTAATCTATTTATTTTGAGTCAAATTGATCGAATAGAGTAAGAATTGAAATTAATGGAATTTTATCAAAATAAAATTTATTAAATTAATTTAAAATAAGAAAAAAAGTTAAAATACCAAAATTTAGATAGTATATTGTAAAAATGACTACCCCTATTCCATTTATGAGTCAATTTTCATCTTATGTAAGATTATAACCCTATAAGAGTGTAAAAGGACAATATAATGGTTGAAGTTAAAATGGTTTAACTAAGGTGTTAATCCTAAAGATACAATTTAAAATACCACTTAAACGTGAAATATTATTTTTAGTTAATGGGATTTAGACCCCAACTAGTATTATCTAAAAATGTTTTTATTTATTGAATCATTTGTTCTAGAAAATGATATTTTTATATTTTAATCATTTAAGAAATTACATGTTTGGCCCTCCCCTCACTTATAAAAGGGTAACTCTCCTATCTCTTATTTACATCATTATGAGCATTATATATAAACCATCCCCTAAAGAATTAACTTATTAACTTATTCATAAAATTTATAGAGGGTTTTCTTCCAAAAAACCAATCCTCAGAACCTTAATAGGGTATCTAAAGGATTTCCTGCAAGGAATAATCAATCGCATTAACTAATCAGTATATTTATACATCTTGTTTTACCTCCTATAAATATACAGTATTTATCATAAAATAAAAAATTTAAAATAAAAAATATAATAAGTTTTTATTATTTTTATGAAACAACAATTATCTACCCTCTTTCCAATCAATTGGTATGTGAAATTATAAGTAGTTTGTAATTACGGTTTAATGTACCAACATAGCCATAAAATTCATTTCCCACTACCATTTTTTATGGATGTGTATTATTATTGAATTAATGAATATATATTTTAATTATGAAATAATTATAGTTCTATAATTATAATATCACATCTACATTCTTACCTTACAATCTATAGGAAATTGACAAGGCGCTCATGCGTACGTTTGGACTTTTACATCAATGAAGCAATGTGATTTTTATCATTTCTATTTTACATAGATAGAAATAAGGATATATTTATTGAATATATATGATATATATGATATAATAAAAATTATTCAATGAATAATTATTATTATCATTTCATTTATTCCATCCATCAAAAAATGAAAACATCTTTCATTCGTACTTACGGTCTACCGTTTCGATGAACGATGTAAGTCATTTTTTATCTATAAATTTTATCGATGACTATTAATATGTATATAATTAATATATATGATATTAATATCATTATTAAAATTATATAAATGATATAATTATGATCAACCTATAAGGACCAAAACTACCAAACTAAAGCATATATGAAAAAATAAAAAAAATCACCAAGAACAATGATTTTAATGAAGAAATGTTAATAAAAGGGAAATATACGATTATAAGTAAATAATATATGATATGGTATTTATAAGTATGGTTCTAGAATATATATATATATATATATATAATAAATATATATTTATTAGAAAGGAGGATCATATTCATACGAAGGAAGTCGAACCAGAGGTAAGGGTTTATTTCACATTCTCATAATTACTAGTGATTATTTATATTTAAGTATCCCTTGGGGAAATTGTTTGATATTTCTATCTTCAACCAAATATATTTTATTTTACTCAGGTTATACATGAAAATATCATGATATATCTTTATTTTCTCTAATTGGTAAATAATTCTTTGATAAAATATTTCTAATAAAATCTAAATTTATTTCAGTCTTCAGTCAAAAATAATTCTTATTCGACATCCTAGATTACTAAAAATACATTAAAGAATATTTTAAATATTATAAAGAAATTATTAATGAAAATATTAACCATTTTATTTAATTTTTAAAAATCTGTTTGAAAGGAATCTTTTTTCATTTTTTGAATGTTGTACTTTTAAACCTTTTTTAAAAAGTATGAAAATAATATATTTTTTAACTACCATCATGAAAACTCATTTATTTAATGATTAATTTATAGGTTTCCATGATTATTTTAAAATATTTTCTCCCAAATTCTCCAAATTAAAATTTTAATGTTATTTTCAATGTAAAAATTGTATTTTAGTCATGATGTTTTTTAATGACAATTTTAAGGTATTTTTATAAATCAATAAAAACAATCCTCAATTTACTTATGCTTTAATAGAGATATTTTTTATTTAAACAATCATTATTACTTGATCATATGGTTTATGATTAGTTTCACTGGGGATGAACTATTTTGATTCAATTCATAATATTACTTGAGGTGGTTTATGATTATGTTTATTGAATCAGGGAAATATAAAAAAAATTTGGATAATTATTAAATATTAATGCTTATATTGATAATGTTTCTTTTAATTCATATGAGTAATTCATTAGATATATTAATAGATGGTTATGTCTCCCTATTGAGCTTTTATTCATCAGTATGTCTCGAAAGAAAAACTAGATTGGGTATCGGTCAATGACTTACTAAATTATATTGATGTTTGGCATGAGGACATGATGGTATTTTTTATGTTTTGCGGTAAGGCCTTAATAGTATGTTTGAAATTTCTATCATTATGCATTCCATATTTATGAAATTAGTTATTAATTACCTTGAGATTATTTTAATAGTTTTTATATCATTGGATAATTTTTAAGTGAATGTGATTATTTATGTGGAATTACTTGATCATTATTTATTCCTCCGATATTTTTCACGGTGTATTTAGCTTCCACTATATTCATTCCCTTAATGAGAATCTGAGTTCACCCATAATGTTTGTTTCTTTTTCCCTAGATTCTAGGAATTGTTTTATGATTGATATATTGGGATATTCTAAAAGTAAATATAGTGTTCCTATAAATATTAATATTTATTATATTTTCAATTGTAATGTGAAATTCATACATGAATCTAGTTCTCCAAGACACTTAAACTATTATAATCTTGGGAATGTGATCATTTATATCTTTTGAAAATGTAATAAATTGCTACTGGATCTAGGATATTTGAGTCAGGGTCTTTAAATTTTTACCCACTAGAATCACTAGAGGTCCCAAATAATTTTTCCAAGGTCTTTCATTGTTTGGGATTAATTGTACCCAACCCATGTTGAAAACCCATGTGTAGTATAATTAAAATAAAAAATTACCCCATGTTTGTGTAACCACATAATTTCTCTTAGACTATGTTCTATTACTATGCATGAAGTGAGAAATATAAAATTTTCCATGTTTGGGTCTATTTCCCATGTTTTGGTCCAGAAATACCTGGAAAATTTGAAATAGAACCAAAATCAAAAAATAATATAAAATAAACATCATAGTGATATGGTGGGCGTCATAATTCTTCTCTCTAATCCACTTTATACCCCTAGAATGTATCATTTATATGTAGAGGTAAAAGGGGTACGATATCTAAGTAAACTCACTCGGAGAATAAGAAATCCTTAAATAACCAAGTGAAACATTATGAATAACCGATCGATAAATGATTAAAGAAACACTATAAGGAAATGGATACTGAACATCAGTATCCCTACCATTTAAGAATGAATTTAAATTTTAGGCAACCAAAAACACTTTTTACATAAATGATAACATCACCAAGAATCTATGTCCCCTGAATCTCCAACGGAAATCCCATAACACCATAAGTGAAAGTGAACCATAAGAAACCGGTTCCAAAGCCCCCAATGGAAGGAATGAATATCATGTATCCTAAAGAACCACCATAAATTTCACGAAACCTAAGGTGCTCAAAAACAAAGAAACACCAAAAATGGGATATATTATTTATTAATAAAAATGAGCACTTTTACCTAAGGGTAATATCTAAAATGTGAGGGTGTTCACATCCAAATCCATAGAACACCATCTAGAGAAATTCCATGAAAAAAACATGTCATGGTAGTAGATAAATCCCAACAAGAAACAATAATACACCCATTGTATCTAAGCATAATCGTTAGGTACTTTTTTATGTCTAATACAGTGAATGTGAGTCACCATATATTCCACACCATAATAGGGAAATAACAAGAGTCAAACAAGAAGGAATGAAAAATTTTATAAAGGAAAATCAACCATAATGGGAAACTATAGAAGAAACCAAGGGAACACTGGGCTAAGGCCTCATAACTCAATAAATTCTACACAATAAAAGGAAAAAATAATAAAATATTATTTCACCCAAAATATATAAACCCACGATCCTTAAGTATTCATGGATTGATGCTTATTCAATAGAGTAAACACCAAATGATTCTATGATCATTCAAGGAAACACTATCAACATGATCTGACATGAGTCTTCCAAAAAAAATGATCCCAGTATATCTAAACATCATGTAAAAGATTACATGTTTAAAACACTGACAAAAAAAACATCAAAGACACCAATAAAATAACACAACCTCATATAAAACCAAAGAACATAACTCTAGGAAATTAAACCACACATTTCACACCTTTTACGTCCTAATTGGTTTTAAGAAGGATAAATAACCCATGGTATAATCACTCTACTTCCACACAAGAAATTTATGATATATATACATCATATAATTTAATACATAGACCCTTAAATGATCATTAATTAAAATAATAGTGATATAACCCAAAACAAATAAGGGACTGAAAATGAATGAATCAATAAAATAAGATGATTTTTAAGAAAAATATCATTTTGAATACCAAGAACCATTAAAATTATGAATAATTTATTTAAAACCAAACTAAAATAAATTTACAATACAATCCTCAAATATTAACCTAACTTGGTAAATCGTAAAATGTTTACAAAACTGATTTTAAAACAAACACCACATTCTATAAAACTAAAACTCCATTCCATGTTATAAAATGGAATAGACACTTACATCTTAAAATAATTTTAAAATAACTTTAGCATTATAATAATTCCCTCCAAT
Source organism: Viscum album (assembly GCA_963277665.1). NCBI lineage: Eukaryota > Viridiplantae > Streptophyta > Magnoliopsida > Santalales > Viscaceae > Viscum > Viscum album. The sequence goes on from OY728146.1 coordinate 2,082,551,959, forward strand.
GGTAAGGGATCAATTTCAAAGTATTCAGTTTACCTTAAAGTAGGAAACCCATCCATTAAAAAATCATGTTCACTTGATTATACAAACCAATTATATATGATTTTTTTATAAATTTTCAAAATGAAATCAACTATTTCTAAACAAAATTTAAAATCCAATCTCACATTACAAAAAATCTCTATGCCACTTTTTGAAAATAGAAATAATTTTTACCAAGAAACTCATTTTTCACACACACAAAATAATGTCCAAATCACATGAAAAATATATAAAATAAATGAATAAATCATTACCCAATAACAACCTTCATACAGATATTACAACATATCACAAGATCTACTGTAAATCATATCATTTTCCCCTACAAACAGTTGAGAATCCAAGGGTCTATCACTCTAAACAATAAAATCAATTTGGATTCAGAACGTTTCCTAACATGTCCCAATGGTTTAAAAAAATTAAATTATTAATTATATCCTAATTATTATCTAGAATCATGAATTTTGTTGCTCGTGTTCTTACACACCCAAAGAGATAGCCTCATATCCTGACTTCTTTCTTTATTACCATCCCAAAATATCACATGTGACCCCATGGAAAATCAAGTCTTACTGATGAGTATAAAAAAATAATTTCCAAAAACATAAAATCATAATCTAATAATTAAATCAAATAAAAAACCATAGCTAAGGTTAAAAAAAATAACTTCACTAGGAAGCTCAATGATCACGAAAAGAAATATCTTGTGACACTATCCCAACACGTACCTCTTTAGTCCTGAAAAAATACTCTCTAAAATAAAAAAAAATCCCAAATTAAAAAAATGGAATTCCAAAAGTTATGTGTACTAAAAACCTACCATTTGTTTAATTTTTAATTAATTGATATCATCCTCCCATTTGATAGATGGAAAAACTTGACCTCCACTAGATTGAAGGGTTATCCTGATCTCCATGGTCGAGAAACTAGTTCTTAATAATCATAGGAATATACATTGGAATGGTTTTCCAAATGATCAATGTAAATTAAAAAACATTAATCTAAGAAAAATATTTCATTAACAATCCATATATTAGACACCCAAACTGAAATAAAGATGTTATAAAACAATAAGATATCAATATAATAAAAGAATAGAAAACACCAAGGGTTCTGAACTAGGAACCTTTAACTGAGAAAAAATAGTCTTGATCATATAATCACTTAGTAGTCCTCTACTACCAAATGAATTTAAGAAGTCACATTCATATCACATCCCAAAAATTATAGTTTGAAATACAATAAAAATAATCATTTTTTATAATATTTTAAAAAAGAAGAAACATCATGTCAAAGGAGTTAAAAAAACATTTTCAATGTTTTTTCATAAAGGAAATCAATTTCTTGTAAAAAATTATTACCTAGCCAATACCTATTGTACAAAACACTATTTTAAAGTCCCACATTAAAACCACTATATAAATACCTATTTTATAATTTCTCATTTCAAAACTCAATGATATTTTACATTGTTCCATGGTTTTCCCAAACACATTGAAAAATAATTTTCTATAAAATAGATTGACCATTTTATAAAACTATTATTTCCATTTTTCCTTTATTAATAATATTATACTATCTATTTTCAAAAAAAATTAAAAAAACCCACACAATGATGGAAAAAATCACATTGGCAGGAACCAGTATGTTTTTTCATATAACCAAGTGAAACAATAACATGTACATTAGTTCTAATAAATAATATTAGAAACACGGCGTACAATCAAAGCACATAGATATATCCACCGAAATTATCCTATGAAGGATCCTAGATTCATTTGAATCACTTCTAGGATCTACAATCTGAACAAGTTAATTAGAACTTTTGATGAAAATACTAACCCTATAAATATCACTATGAGACTAACCAAAACACCAATGGTTATATCCCTAGAACTCTTTAATCAATGGGAATATTATTTTTTTCAATCATATGCACTCACCTATGAGGTGATCAACTATGTGTCCTTGGGTCTCCTTTCCCATGGAAACTTATAAAAATTATCCTATAGTACTGGGTCCTTCCACTTCTTCCAAATTAACCGTATCATTGTGGCTTTTCTTCTATTCCATTAGAAATCCATTATCACACTCTAATTTCACATACGCAGGTCGCATACTGTCTACCTAAAACACTCATGAAAATTCAAAAATTAGGTGAGTATAATCAATCAACGACATGAATCACATGAAAATTTCTGAAAATAAAACAAGTTCTACCACCTACACCCTCATAAGAATGGAGACCCAAAATAATATATCATATGCAGAATATACAATGAATCAAAAAAACATCCCCTCGTTGGATAAAAATCATTTATGGGTACATAAGAATCACAATGGGGCTCAAGAGGGTATCACACCATTTATGAAATATCAGTTTCCATAAAATTATAGATGAACCATTCATTATAACATGTTTATAATTTTAAACACTTTGATCATTAAAAAAATCCTCCCCAATACACTCTTACTGATTTTTTAATTAAAAATTAAAACTAAAATGGGAATTATCCATTCCCCATTTAAAATCACCCTTAAAAACATTCAAAGATGCTATGAGTCTCAAAATCCAATTACCATGCAATAACACATTTTTTTCAATTAACCATCTCATTTGGAAATCACTAGAACTGTCAATTGATCAAATATTTGATATAAAAATCATCTAAAGTTATGAAAAAGGGTTTCAACATCAAGAAAATGGATAGCACAAACCTTTTAAATCAAACATGATATTAAAAATGTCTTAAGCATTATCAAAATACCAATGACTTGATTTTAATGTCATTTCAATTTACAAAAACTTTTCAAAACAAATATTCAGTTCTCATAACCACTTTTTAAAACCCAAGGAATTATTCAAATCCCACTTTTGAATTTCCACAAACACTTAACATGGTATTCCACAGTATTCCATGCTATAAGAACACTTTTAAAATAAATATATCTTGATGGTTTATACATATGAAAATAATTGAAAATAAAAATCGTTCTCATCCAATAAAATAATTATATAAATTTAATATTAATTGATAGAAATAAACACCAAATTTAGTCCAATGAAAAGGGGTTTAAAATTAATATTTAGTGATCTGAATTGTGTCCCATTTAATGGATAAGGATCCCACGTGAAAGAGAGAGTACATATGGTCCCTAATGACCCAAAACAAAAATTTTAAGATCTTTAAAAAATCCTAATTGTGACACATCTACCATTATGGTTCTGTGAAGGGAGAAAATCATGTGAGAGGGGGGGGGAGAAAGGAGTATATTAGGGATAAAGAGATTATCACTTTAATATCACCATAGAAAATATCTTTAATTGATAGAGAAAATAGGGTCAATGAGGGAGGGTCGCATCATGTGAGGAGCAAGAAATCATGGCGGTGTCCTGTGATGGGAAGAGGATAGGGGCTGATGGTTTTAGTTTTATGGGTTTTAAAATTAAAATGGATTTAAAATAAAACAAAATTATAAAATTTTAAAAAACCATTAAAGGGGACATGGCTAGGCTGCATGGTCTTTCAAACCGTATTCCATTCAGGTACAAGGAAAAACCCATCCAAGCACCACCACACATGGTTTCACTAAGGAAACATATAGTTGCAATAATTGTGGTCTAATCATTCCAACTAGCTCTATAAAATTACCTAGGTTATTTACACTATTGTCAAAGGATTTAACAAATTATTCACAAGTCGTTCACTACACGCCAAACTCACCAGACATCCCAAACAGTTTCGCCTATGACCTCAACTTTTTGTTCTTAACCAAGTTCTAGCCATGTTGAAAAACCATACAGTGTATGGAACAAAATAAAAATACACCCATATAAGTGTTATTTCATAGTTTCTCTTAGACCATACACCTTAACCTTTAATTGAAGGAATAAATCATAACTTCCAATGTTTTGGGATGAAAATCCATAGAAAATTATAACATCCACCAAGATTAAAAAATAATATAAAATAAACTCCATAGTCCCATGTTGGTTATCACAGTGCACCTGAAAATTTTTGGCATGTCATTAATTTAAAGTAGAGAGTTAGAAGTAGAAATGGATGATTCAACCATTACATATACCAGTATTGAAATGGGAGAACATTGATATGGACCTTTTCATGGGTCTTCTAAAGACATATGAAGGAGAAAAATTACATATTAGTTATTTTGGACCAAATTACCAAGGCTTCTCTCTCCATCACCATTCCAAAAGATTTCTCAGTCCCCCAATTTTTTAAGATATATATAGAAAATGTAGTGATGCTACATGAGAATCTACTTTTTATTTTATTGATTTAGATACAATGTCCATCTTCAGGTTTTGTACGATTCTTCAATATGACTAGAATTATATGTCTAACTTTAGTAGGACCCATTTCCCCGAGGAAGATGGCCAATATGAGAGAACCATTTCGATATATAAATACTTGTTAACATATATATCAATATACCTAAAAGGGGCTAGGTTTAACATTTTCCATTAGTTGAGTTCTTATGCAAAAGTAGTTTCCACTCAAGTATTCAGATGACCCCATATGAATCTATATATTTGAAGATATGAAAATATCCAAAATGTATGGAATAATTTATTGGATTAAAATTACATCAACTTGAACATGAATATGAAATTATTGGGAATTTTCAAACTATGAAATAATATATTTATGTTGCTTTGATTGGATAAAATAACTATGTTGAAAATCATCAAATAGATGTGGAGTTTAAGTTGGAGATAAAGTGTTATTTTTAATATCACCTAAAAAGATATCCATGAGTTTTTAAATGATGGGAAAGTATAACCCTTTTTATATTAGACCCTTTGAGATCGTTGATTGATTAGGAGTTGTTTCATATAGGCATGTACTTCCACAAAACCTAGATAACTTTTATGTTTCCTTCCATGTCACTCTCCTCAGAAAGTACACAGTAGATCTATCACATGTACGAAATCATTGTATGATACAACGTGATCATTACATCTTTTATGATGAGAAAAAGGTTATGATATAGGGTTATAGAATCAAGGTTCTAAGTAACAAGATAATTAACCTCATAAAAATACCTTCTTCAAAACCATAAGTATGAAGAGGAAACATGGAAAACTATGGATACAAGGATATGAGACAACTCCCATGTATTCTAAACTGAGGATATGAGTTGAAACATTACTGGTGAAATTTAGTGGGGGTGTGATGTAAGGACCTAGAAATTATTATTTGAAATTTTCATTCTGAAAAAGTATGTGTTAAAAATTTTTGTATAATATATTGAGTAAAAAGCACAAAAAACTAACCAACGCAAATAACATTGTAAAAAAAGAGTCAAAAATATTACTAACATAATAAATATTTTTAAAATAAATAATATAAATATTTAAGAGGAATTGAAGAGAATGATTAATAAATTAAATACGAGGTATTTATATGAACTATAAAACCCATATGATTATTGGAATAGTAAAACATTTCTTTAGGAATAAGAGCCCGACCATTAGAAATAGTCAAATGATAATTAGAATAGTAACCAAAAAATTTAGAACACTAAAGTGAAATGTAAAAAATAGTTACATTGAATAAATTAGGAAAATATAAATATTATAATTCAGCAAAAACAAATATTCAAATAAAAACTAAAAGAAATTATATATGCGTTACTAATAAATTATATTTTAACATATTTTATAAAAAAACCACATTTTATTTATTTATATATATATGTAACTATTTTTTATAATTATTTGTATAAAATTATTTCCATTTTTGGAATAATAATTTTAATATTGTAAAAGAGTTAATTATTTATAATTTTATGAAAAAATATACTTTTATTTGAATTGAAACAATATGGATTTTCAAATACAACATGTTTTATTGAATAATAAGGATGTTGTAATGACCAAATAAATCCAAAAATGTATATATTTGCACAATTTTTTTAAAAAATATAAATTACTCATTTAAGGATAATAAAAGTAATTTCCAAACCTAAAATTTAATTTCTAAAGTTAAAATATTATAAACATATTTCATTAAAAACAAGTTTCTTATTTCCTATTAAATAAACTGATAAATTATATGATTTATTTTCAAACATAAATACTTTTATTTTTAATAAAATATATTTCATAATTTTAAACATTCCACTAATGAATGTTTAACTCTGTAGAGAATAATTTTTTATTATTCTAACCCTAGATACCTCTTAACTCATGTATAAATACACCTAAAATTTCCCATTGAAAATCACTTATAATACAATTTTAAAAGCCCAATATCTTTCAAAATATCTCAAACCAAGTCTCCATAGATCCTTTGTAATTTTATGGTTTCACCCTACCCAATCCCCAAGTATTTAGTTTCATTGCAATAAAGTAAAACTTTAATGAAGAAGTAATGTTGCGATCCTCTCTTTTATTTTGTTTTCACATATTATCTCAACTATTGAAACATATTTTCAATTTAAAAATTCCTAAACTATATAATTTATAATAATATAAACTATAAATGTAGTTATGATATGGTATAACTATTTTATTACATATAAAAAATATATACTCTCGCTCTTCCCTTTTTTTGACAAGACCCATTAATGGTCTATTTTATCTACCAATGAGGACGTTATCAGTGATTTATATATCACCACCTACATATATGGTTTGTTTCAATTATAAATATTATTTATTAATTTATATAAATTTATTCTAATATTTTTGATGTAATTTGTTAAATAGAAAAATTATAATGTATCAAAATTATAAAACTGAAAAAATTTGATAATTCAATGAAAACATGTCATCAACCCTTTAACAAAAACAAATATAACCAAATAATTTATAATTATCAATAATAACATAAATGAAAATAATACACCTTTTTATTAGTGTTTTGATTAGCATAACATAATTATAGTGGATAAATAAATGTGATGAAACAAAACATGATAAAAAAAAGGGGTTCTCTGTAGTGCCCTGACCCTAGTTACCCAGAGTCAGTGCATTATTACGTATCATTGGCATGATCACAAAATATCAAGTCTCGAAAGACCGATTGGTTTAGTAACCTTGGAATCAGTAAATATATTCATAAAGTATACATTACATCATAAAATGAAAACTACAACAATATAGTCTCCATAGATCACACTATTATCCCCTCATACTATCCCTAAAGGTCATTCATAAAATACTTATTCACATCATGGGAAAAATAAAACATATAAAGGGGTGAGATCAGATGCCTATAAAGGATAACAATATAGTGAAAACATTCATTAATAAGCATAAACATTTAAGGAAATGTATAACTAAAACAAAATCCTTTTAAACTTGAAATTATGAATAATATGGCAGATATAAAATGAAATTATTCCATTTACTTATTCACATGTATATTCTACATATCGAATAATCAAATGCAATGTCAATAACCACTTTCATAATGACATAATTCATAATGCCAGACTATCATAACCATATAGCCAAGGCCTCATTCCAAGACTACAAATAATATTTTTTCAAGGCCTCATGCCAAGAAACTAGTTTGTCTCATGATACCTACCGATGCATTCAGGAGCTATAGCAGGCTCCACCCGTCACTTATTATGTCCAATGCATTCCTCATATGAACAGGTTTAAACATAAGATAAACATTCGTATTAAAACTAGCATACAAAATGTTAATACATTCTCCATAAACCATGAATGGTATAAAAATAACGCATACACAGTAAAACATATAAAAAAACCATCAATACAATATGGATGTTTTGTGTCATAATAATTCAACTTCAAATGTGCTTAAAATCCAACAAAAGATGTTGACATAGATGAAATCAAAACTATTTGAGATAAATATATATTTTTCTAAATCATTTAAAAGTCACATAATTATAAAATAAAACATTTAATTTGAAAATATATTTATAATCTTGTAAGGGAAGCTTAGAATAATTTATAATGGTTGAAAATAGTTTCACCTGCCGTATATGTTAAAAAAGACATTCTTACCTTAATTCTGTCGAAAAGGTTAAAAAGGACCTTATTTGGAAAACGACAGAAAGATTCTTTTATAAACATCTTATAAAAATTCAACAAGGGTATAAATGAATTTAAACAATATTTTGTAAAATATTAATAATTATTTGATATCCATTTTTAAGAAACATGGATGTGGATGAAAAAAATGTCCCAGTAGATAATTACATATAACCAACCTCGGATAATGAAGAGATTGTGAAATTAACCCTTAACATGTACTTTTTCCTTTGTTGAGGGTAGGTTAAACTCCTATATAATGGTGAAATAATTGTTATTAAATTATAAAATAATCATATACATTAATATGATATCATATACGATCTTCAAACATTGATTGTTAATAATATCTTAGTATTATCATCATTTCGGGTGTTAACAGATTTATTTTACTTAATATTCTTTATTATGTGAGCCTTATTTGTTATGGATGGGATGTATATTATTCATATCCAGAATGATATCAGGTCTCTAAAAATTATTTTTAATCATCAAATGAAATTTAGTCTTGAATGGATTCTATGGGGAATGAATCTCATCGCGTTCGTGGAGACAGTAATCCTTACGTACGCACGAGTGACAATATCATTCTTTTGATATTAAAATAATATATAATAGGATGGTATATCATATAAACAGAATCATTATAATTTTATATTTATTATTTACATTAATTACACATCATTATTATACCCATCCAAATAATAATGTTTTGAATAACAATTACACCACGACGTGGAGACAGTAAGCCGTACGTACGCACGTATGGTGAAATGTCATTCAAAGGATGATTAGAATACTAAATATGGTTGTACTATATTTATAATAACCTCACAGTATATAAATATACTAGGGTTATTATTTTATAATGGGAATAACAATGAAAGAAGATGTTGAGGAAGAAAGGAACTTGAAAGAGGGTGGTGAAAACATTACCTCTTAATCAGGTTCTTCCTTTTGATTTGATCAAAAGGGATCCGTAGGTTGGCTTTTGGATCAAAATAAGGCCTCTAAGTCGAAGTAAGGGAAGTTGAGAGAATATTTGGGCAGGTTTTGGCCGATCCAAAATGCATTGAAGGTGTAAATTAGAGAGAAGGGGGAGTTGTCTTTTATAAGAGGGGTGAGGGGCACCATTGGAAAAGCTAGAAATATTATTTTATGATAAATTCATATTCAGTTTATAATCACTCAAAAGTGTATTATTTAAAGGTTAAGGTGGTTATGGGTATAAATCATTTCAACCAATATATTTTAGATAGGTTTGGGTCACTATATTAACCTTATCATTTATATTTAACTCTTAGTTAAATAGTTTGACATTTAGCATGTCTCTTTTTATTTTTATATTATATAGTTAACAAACATATAATATACATCCAAGAGTCCTCCATGTGGTCCATTACTGATAAAACTATCATGATATAAGTCCTTTGGATGAACCTTAAATTTATAGGAATTTAATATCAATTAATAATATAATATTTGTTTTAAAAACCCTTTTATGTCAATTTTGACACTATTAGGTAATTGATTCTTTTGAAACTAATAACAGCATGATTACATTGAAAAAATATAATTAAGTCAATAATAACATTTCATATTAAGCTATAAAATTCTTGGAATTCATTAAAAGTATCAAATAATATTTATTTGGGTATTTATAATATCAATTATTTTAATATTTCACTAATTAGATAATTACTGAATCACAATTGTGTCATAAATAAATTAAATTATTTAATGCCTAAAAATTATAAATAAAATACCATTATGTAGGAAATCATTTTATTTTTCTAATTAATATTTTAAATCTAATATATCTTATGTATAACCCTATATTAAAAATGTTTTAGTAATTAAACTTTGATTTTAACTCCTTTAACTCTTCTTTGAATTAAATAATAATAAATGACCTAATCTATTCCAAATATACCTAAATGATAATATTTTATTTCTAAGGTTTTTTTTGTTGATATAAACTTTTCCAATAGAATTAGTACATTTGATAGGGTAATATTAATATCATTTTTACCCTTAATTACCCTAATTACTATTAACCATGGTAAATAAAAGTAAAAAGTTACTATTCTCCCAAAATTATTTTTATCTTATTGAAACAAATTTTACTCCTTGATATTATCCATATATCTCATATTTTCTAAATTCCACTCACAGAATCGGTAAAATTATGTTTTATGTGAATTTCCAAATTCTCCTAGGAGGTGGGTAAAAGACGGTGAAAAGTTCCATAAAATTGTTATATATCTAAAATTATTCTAAACTTATTCCAATGAATTAAATTGAACATATATAGGTATTATGTATCCATTTTGACCTTAATTAAATTTAAATATAATAAATAATTATGTAAATAAAATTTCGGTTTTAAACTATAACTTAGTGTTTTTTCACTATTCATCAAAAATTGAATGTTTTCAGAAAAATAAAAAAAATCCCCCCTAAGCTAATTTCTATATTCCGAATCAAAAAATGAAGTCCATTTTAAAAGATAAAAATTATAAAATTTCAAAAGTTGGGTATTACTATTCATAATGGCTAGTTTGATTGGTTATGGTGTGTGTTAGAACTCAAAGTTGCGTACACACATGCTACTGTATTATTCAAAGAGAAGCGTACCGTGGAAAATTTTGGTGTTACACTCTCCCCTCTTCAAATAATTTCATCCTCAAAATTTCTAGAAAACTATCACATGAAAATACTCTGGTGATTCTTCATCATAAGTTCCTTAGGTTCCCACATTGCCTCTTCCATTTTATGGTTTCTCTATAGATCTTTTACCAGATGAGTCGTCCGGTTTCTCATCACAAGTTCTCTTGTATAAAGAATCATGATGGGCTCTTCGCAATAAGGAAGATCAGGTTCCATTTCTAATTCCTCATAGGTGAGTACATGCATTGGGTCATGCATGTATTTTTTCAACAGTGATACGTGAAACACATCATGAACTTTGGAGAGACTTGGCGGAATTTCCAAATGGTAAGCTATAACCCCAATTCGTACTAGAATTTAGAATGGTCTGATGTACCTGGAACTCAGTTTACCTTTCTTACCGAAACGTATAACTCCCTTCCATGGAGATACCTTCAAGAAAACATGATCTCCTACCTGCACTATTGGAAATAGAGGATTTACCAACAGATTAGAACGGTTGGGAAAGGCTGCAGAACCGTTGGTGTATGTTTTACCAACGGTTCTACAAACCATAGGGAAGTAAGCCATTGGGAAATATTTTCGCAATGGTTTATAGTGAACCATTGGGATAGGGTGGAGAAAAATTACCCTATCCCAACGGTTATAGAAAACTGTTGGGAAAGCTTTTTCCCAACGGTTTACAACCGTTGGGATAATGTGCTCAAAATTACCATGTTTTTTCCAACGGTTTAGCCAAACCGTTGGAAAAAACCCAAGATCTCCTCTTTCCCAACGGTTTCTAGACCGTTGGGAAAAGTGTTTTACCAATGGTTCCATGAACCGTTGGTAAAACAGAACACAGAATGCTATTCCAACGGTTTAAAACCGTTGGCATAACCTATGCTGGGAAAATCGCACAGGAGCTCTGCAATTTTCCCAGCAGCTCTCCAATTTTCCCTCCAGGTCTCATTTTGTGGGTTCCCCCTCATTTTCAATCCAATTATTATACCTGCAATAAACTAACATACATATACAATTATTTTACCTGCATAACCAACTAACACATACATATAGAGAACAAATTCATACACATACAACATATAATGCTGGAACAATACACATCCATAATTAAATTAGAATTAATTAAATAATTATAAACATAAATAATTCATTTAGAATTCAATTTAAAATTTAGATGACAATTATATGTGGAATCCAGAAGTCAATTCATAATTTGATCGGTTTTTTGTATACCATATATTTTTACCTGAAATGATGTCCATTTTAAACAAAATACATACACTTGGAGTTCTACCAGCCACACCACACCTCGGATTGAGGCGGGGTTGACTTTTACATGTCACATATGTCCCATGAATCTTTCTCCTAAAGTTTCAATGGAAACCGAATGCGTTTGGTCGGTTTTCCGTATGTCAGTTCATGTTGTTCAATTAAAATGACGTCCTTTTGAAACAAAAGGCAGATACCTTGATTGGTTCTGGCCACACCGCGACTCATATTGAGGCGGAGTTGATTTTTACACATCACATATGACCCACGAATCGTTCTCCTAAAGTTTCAATGGAAACCGAATGTGTTTGGTCAGTTTTCTATATATACTTAAAATGTTGTCCATTTTAAACAAAAGAGAGCCACTTAGAGTTATTTCGTCCACACATTGCCTCCGATTAAGACGCGATTGACTCGTACACATCACATTTGACCCATGGATCATTGTGCTAAAGTATCGACACAATCCGAATGCATTTGGTCACTTTTCTGTATGCCAGTTGATGTTTTTCAATTAAAATGACGTCCTTTTGAAACAAAAGGCAGACACTTTGAGTGGTGGCAGCCACACCGCACCTCGGATTGAGGCGGGGTTGACTCATACACGTCACATATGACCCATGGATCATTCTTCTAAAGTATCGACACAATATGAATGCGTTTGGTTAGTTTTCTGTATGCCAGTTGATGTTTTTCAATTAAAATGACGTCCTTTTGAAACAAAAGGAAGACACTTTGAGTGGTGCCGGCCACAACACGCCTCGGATTGAGGCGAGGTTGATTCCTACATGTCACATATGAACCATGGATCGTTCTCCTAAAGTTTCAACAGAAACTGAATGGATTTGGTCGGTTTTCCGTATGTACTTAAAATGTTGTCCATTTTAATTTAAAGAGAGCCACTTAGAGTGATTTTGACCACACCGTGCCTCCGATTGAGGTGGGGTTGACTCGTAAACGTCACATTTCAACCATGGATTGTTGTGATAAAGTATCAACACAATCCGAATGCGTTTGGTTGGTTTTATGTATTCCAGTTGATGTTTTTCACTTAAAATGACATCCTTTTGAAACAAAAGACAAACACTTTGAGTGGTGGCGGCCACACCGTGTCTCGGATTGAGGTGGGGTTGACTCATACACGTCACATATAACCCATGGATCTTTTTTCTAAAGTATCGACACAATCCGAATGTGTTTGTCAGTTTTCTGTATGCCAGTTGATGTTTTTCAATTAAAATGACGTCCTTTCGAAACAAAAGGCAGACAAATTGAGTGGTGGCGGCCAAACTGCGCCTCCGATTGAGGTGGGGTTGACTCGTACACATCACATATGACCCATGGATCGTTGTTCTAAAGTATCGACATAATACAAATGCATTTGGTCGCTTTTCCATATGCCAGTTGATGTTTTTCAATTAAAATGACGTCTTTTTGAAACAAAAGGCAGACACTTTGAGTGGTTCCAGCCACACCGCGCCTCGGATTGAGGCAAAGTTGATTCTTACACGTCACATATGACCCATGGATAGTTCTCCTAATGTTTCAATGGAAACCGAGTGCGTTTGGTCGGTTTTCCGTATGTACTTAAAATGTTGTCCATTTTAAACCAAATAGAGCCACTTAGAGTGATTCCGGCCACACCGTGCCTTCGATTAAGACAAGGTTGACTCATACGCATCACATTTGACGCATGGATTGTTGTTCTAAAGTATCGACACAATCCGAATGCGTTTGGTTTCTTTTCCGTATGCCAGTTGATGTTTTTCAATTAAAATGACGTCCTTTTAAAACAAAAGGCAGACACTTTGAGTGGTGGCAGCCACACCGCGCCTCGGATTGAGGCGGGGTTGACTCGTACACGTCACATATGACCCATGGATCATTGTGCTCAAGTATCGACACAATCAAAATGCGTTTGGTCACTTTTCCGTATGCCAGTTGATGTTTTTCATTTAAAATGACGTCCTTTTGAAACAAAAGGAAGACACTTTGATTGGTGCCGGCCACACCGCTCCTCGGATTGAGGCAGGGTTGATTCATAAACGTCACATATGACCCATGGATCTTTCTCCTAAAGTTTCAATGGAAACCGAATGCGTTTGGTCAGTTTTCCGTATGATCTTAAAATGTTGTCCATTTTAAACAAAAGAGAGCCACTTAGAGTGATTTCGTCCACACCGTTCCTCCGATTAAGATGGGGTTGACTCGTACGCATCACATTTGACCAATGAATTGTTGTACTAAAGTATTGACAAAATCCGAATGTGTTTGGTCGCTTTTCTGTATGCCAGTTGATGTTTTTCAATTAAAATGACATCCTTTTGAAACAAAAGGCAGACACTTTGAGTGGTGGCGGCCACACTGCGTCTCGGATTGAGGAGGGGTTGACTCATACATGTCACATATGACCCATGGATCGTTGTGCTAATGTATGGACACAATCTAAATGCGTTTGGTCAGTTTTCCATATGCCAGTTGATGTTTTTCCATTAAAATGACATCCTTTTGAAACAAAAGGCAGACACGTTGAGTGGTGCCAGCCACACCACACCTCGGATTGAGCCAGGGTTGACTCGTATACGTCACATATGACCCATGGATTGTTGTCCTAAAGTATCGACACAATACGAATCTGTTTGGTCACATTTCTGGATTCCAATTGTTGTTTTTCTATTAAAATGACGTCTTTTTGAAACAAAAGGCAGACACATTTAGTGGTGGCGGCTACACCATTCCTCGGATTGAGGCGGGGTTGACTCGTACAGGTCACATATGACCCATGGATTATTGTGCTAAATTATGGACACAATTTGAATGCGTTTGGTTGCTTTTCTGTATGCCAGTTGATGTTTTTCAATTAAAATGATGTCCTTTTGAAACAAAAGGTAGACACATTGAGTGGTGTTTGCCACACTGCACCTCGGATTGAGACAGGGTTGACTCGTACACGTCACATATGACCCATGGATCATTCTCCTAAAGTTTCAATGGAAACCAAATGCGTTTGGTCGGTTTTCCATATGTACTTAAAATGTTGTCCATTATAAACAAAAAGAGCCACTTAGAGTGATTCCGGCCACACCACGCCTCCGATTGAGGCGGGGTTGACTCGTACACGTTACATATGACCCATGGATCGTTTTTCTAAAGTATCAAAACAATCTGAATGCGTTTGGTCACTTTTCCGTATGCGAGTTGATGTTTTTCAATTAAATTGATGTCCTTTTGAAAAAAAGGCAGACACTTTGAGTGGCGCCGGCCACACCACACCGCGGATTGAGGCGGGGTTGATTCGTACATGTCACATATGACCCATGGATCGTTCTCCTTATGTTTCAACAGAAACCGAATGCGTTTCGTCAGTTTTCTGTATGTACGTAAAATGATGTCCATTTTAATAAAAAGAGAGCCACTTAGAGTGATTACGGCCACACCGTGCCTCCGATTAAGACGGGGTTGACTCATACACGTCAAATTTTGCCCTTGGATTGTTGTGCTAAAGTATCAACACAATTCGAATGCGTTTGGTGGCTTTTCTGTATGAAAATTGATATTTTTCACTTAAAATGACGTCCTTTTGAAACAAAAGAAATACACTTTGAGTGATGGCGGCCACACCTCGCCTCAGATTGAGGCGGGGTTGACTCGTACACGTCACATATGACCCATGGATCGTTGTGATAAAGTATTGACACAATCCGAAAGCGTTTGTCTTTTTTCCGTATGCCAGTTGATGTTTTTCAATTAAAATAACATCATTTTGAAACAAAAGGCAGACACTTTGAGTGGTGGCGGCCACACTGCGCCTCGGATTGAGGTGGGGTTGACTCGTACATGTCACATATGACCCATGGATAGTTGTAATAAAGTATCGACGCAATTTGAATGCGTTAGGTTGGTTTTCCGTATGCCAGTTGATGTTTTTCAATTAAAATGTCGTCCTTTTGAAATAAAAGGTAGACACTTTGAGTGGTGTCGTCCACACTGCGCCTCGGCTTGAGGCGGGGTTGATTCGTACACGTCACATATGACCCATGGATAATTATCCTACAGTTTAAAGGGAAACCCAATGCGTTTGAGTGGTGCAGGCCACAACGCGCCTCAGATTCATGCCCAATGAATACATCTCTTTTATAACATACCAAGAATCTATGATATTGATTAGAAGTGTAAATATGATTTACATTGATTATCATGATTAAAATAAATAAAATATATATTATAGATTTTATAGTATTAAATGAAATCAAGGAGGGTGGGGGGGATGTCCGGTGGGGCTGTCTGGTGGGCTGTCTAGTGGGTTTCCGGGGGGCTATCCGCGGACCAAGGAGGAGGGTGGGGGCTATGTGGGGGGTTGTCCGGGGTCCAAGGAAGAGGGTGGGGGATGTCTGGGGGGCTGTACGGGGGGCTGTTCGGGGTCTAGGGAGGAGGGTGGGGGGGCTGTCCGGGGGCTGTTCGGGGGGGTTGTCCAGGGTCTAAGGAGAAGGGTGGGGGGGCTGTCTGGGGGACTGTCCGGGGGGCTTTCTGGGGTCCAGGGAGGAGGGTGGGGGGGGGGGCTGTCTGAGGGGCTGTTCAGGGGATGTCCGGGGGCTGTCCAGAGGTGTTCAGGGGGTTGTACGGGGTCCAAGGAAGAGGGTGGGGGGCTGTCCGGGGGGGGCTGTCTGGGGGGGGCTATCTGGGGGGTTGTCTGGGGTCCAGGGAGGAGGGTGGGGGGGTTGTCTGGGGGATGTTCGAGGGGTTGTCCGGGGGTTGTCCAGGGGTGTTCGGGGGGGGGGGGGGGGGGGGGTTGTCCAGGGTCCAAGGAGGAGGGTCGGGGGGCTGTCCGGGGGGTTGTTCGGGGGGCTGTCCGGGGGGTGTTCGGGGGGTTGTCCGGGGTCCAAGGAAGAGGGTGGGGTGGCTATCTAGGGGGATATCTGGGGGGATGTCCGGTGGGGCTATCCAGGGTCCAGGGAGGAGGGTGGGGGGTTGTTCAGGGTCTAAGAAGGAGGGGGGGGGGGTTCCAAACACACAACCACTAAAAGACAACAACATCCATAAAAATAGATAATATATAAAAATAACTCAACTCTAATACTATACTACGAGTCTAGATAAAACCGATAACTAGAATTGATTAAATATCAAATCTCAGTAATATCAGTAAAAAATGTAATTGATCAACTTGTCCCACATCACCATCACCATCAACACCATCATCATCACCCTCGTCCTCATCCCCATCATCGTCCTCGCCCTGCTCGCCCTCGCCCTCCTCCTCGTCCTCACCCTCCTCCTCTCCCTCGCCACCCGCCTCACCCTCCTCCTCTTCCTCCTCTTCCGTATCAGACTCCTCGCCATCATCATCGTCAAGATGGACATCGTCCTGACCACCACTAGAACTGCCACCTGGTGCACCGTATATAGAACGTATCGACAACATATACTCATCCAAAGCTGGGCTAGCCTCTGCTGAAAGTGTAGGACGTAGAACTTCAATAAATTTCATAAATGCAGTGGTTGCCCTAGCAGACTATTCTGCCGTCTCTGTGGCCCTTTTCTCAGCCTGTGCTACCTGTGCCCTAACTTGCTGCAGCTCGGTGTCACTACAGCTTATACCTTATGTAACACCCCGAGCTTCCATGATATGCTTCTCTTTCAATAATTCAATAGCTTGCATTGTACGCAAGTTTGAGATTCTAACACACCGCGACCAATCAAAATACCATTTATGAATAGTATTACCCACTTTTTAAAATTATATATATTTTATATTTCAAAATGGACTTCATTTTTGGATTTAGAATATCGAAATTATCCTAACTTTAATTTTTCGTATTTTTCTGAGAACATCAAATTTTTTTATGACTAGTGAAAAATACATAAAAACAACTTTTTTAATCAAAATAATTTATAGTGATAAATTATACTATTGAGTGGTTATAATGTATAATTATAATATGTTTTTACCACTTTATCCAATGGCTTTCATTAAATTAATTTCACTTTGAAATTGGACATAAACAATTGTCAATCTTTTGATATATATTGTTATTTGAAAACACGATATTTGTTGTGACAGCAGGAATTAATTATAAAATTAATTAATGCAACTTATATGTTTGGAATTTTTTAAAATAGAAATCATTTTTAAATTTCTAATATCAATTATAGCCTAGGGTTAAATTTTGGCATTGTTCGGAAAAACATCAATTTTTGATGAATAGTGAAACCACTAAGTGGTAGTTAAAAAACTAATTTTTCGTTTAAATGAAATTTTACCACATCTGTGATTTTAATTTCAAAAATATGACATATATGGTTGTAATTAGGATATAAAATGTGGTTCAATGGGATTAAAATAATTTTTTCATGAATAGTAACTTTTTAGTTTAATTAATCGCGATTCAAGGTAATTATTGAAATTTAAGGTAAAAATGATATTATAAAAATATGAAAATACCATTACACTTGTCCTACCCCTATTGGATGAGTCATGGACGACCAAGACAACCCATGGGTAAACTTGGAGACCCCATGGAGCCACTTTGGTAGGAAAATGACATTAAAAACTTTTTATTTAATGTTAAAATAAAAATGTCAAAAACATGAGTTGTTTTACTAATACAATTTTTAAATGGGGTTATACAAGTAATAATTTTTACTATAAATATTAATTAGAAATATAAAAAGATATCCTACATCATGATACTTTTTTTATAATTTATAGAAATTAAATAAATTAAATTATTTATGACACCGTAATGATGGAGCGATTACCTCATTATTTAACGATTTAAAGAAAATAAAATGATAATGTAAAATCTAAGACCTAAACATGTAAAAAACCTATTGGATGGGCGGATTTTGAACTCTTACCACCTTATCCTAAAAATATATAATTTTGGGACCTTTTAAATCTGAAAATAATTTTATAATAATGTAACCTTTTCTAACATTCCAAGAGTGCCCCTCCTCTCCTCATATAAAAGGCCCCCACCTCTACCACCTTACCCACACCTCTCAAGCCTTTGGCTCAGCGAACCCCTGCCCATTTTGTCTCTACACTTCCCTCTTTTACTCCTAGAAGCCTCACATTGGGCGGAAGTCTTTCCAAGGAAGCCTTTGAGCTCAAATCAAAAAGAGTTACCCGTTTTAAAGGTAGTGTTTTCTCTTGTGTTCTTATGTTTTATTTTGCATCTCCAACCCCATAAACTCTTTTTATTAATTTCTTTTGTAACAACACCAGTATCCTAAATATACTAGGATGTTTTTATAAGAAGGATTCGAGCTACACTTACACAAACCTACATCTAATGGTTAAAGAACATATTGTTTCTGTGGATGGCAAATTTCTGCCTCATGAAATGATGATTGTGCAACACTCATATAACACCTTCAAAGGTGGCCATTAAGATGTCAATATATTTATATATGATATATAATATGATTATTTTTTACTTAAGCTTTGGTATTTTTCATTTATCACATACCTTTATGGTTTCCATTATGGGTAAATGCGATATCTTCATTTTAGGAAGTGCGGACTACCGCCCCCTCAAAGTGATTTGAATCGTTAATGCAATATGTGGGATGTATAAAGGATGAAGTAAATGATATTATATATAATATTATACTAGAATTATTATATACCTTTATATCATTATGATTTCATTCCATTAAATACGAAATAGAAATGAAAGTAGTGTTCATGCGTACGTACGGTTTACCGTCTCCATGAACGGTGCATTTAATTTCATACCACTAAATGTTACGTAATATTATGAATGAATGTATATACTGGATATATATGATATCTATGATATCTAAATCATGAATATAATTCTGGTTATAATGGATATTTCCCCACATGACCAACATGTAATTATAAGAAGTTTATTTTTGACTCAAGTACCAAAGATCGAAAAAATGACTGTTATTAACTTAAATAATTACATAATGTTCATAAAATGGTAATAAGTGATATAAAAGCAATAATAAAAATTGAAAAGGTTCTTAAGAAAATATAAAATAACTCTAGTTTATTATTCAGGAGGTTAAATAATGATCGAGTCAAGTCGGACACGAGGTAAGGGAACTTCTTAACCCAATTTCTGTTCTTTGGGTTAATCTCCTACATTCAAATTATGTCATGATATTATTATGTCCTATCTTGTATTTGTACTTTATTTATGTGTTAATATAGTGGATACACATAATAGATCTATTTTATTTTAAAAAAATGATCTTTGTAAGGACTTCGTCTCAATCTCCTTTCATTGAGAAATTTTTTTTATACACAACTTTCTTTTATACGGTTTATAAACCCCTTTGACTTTTACGTTTATTCAAAAGGAATATTTTTTTATATGAAGGATTTTACTAAACAAAAAAAGGGAATTTTTTTTGTCGTACGTATGCGGCGACAATGACTTCCCCGCCACCGTGACCATTATTTGAGTTTTGGCTTCCTCTATAAGCCATAACCATTTTAATTGAAAAATAATTAAAAAGTTTTAATTTTTATTTATTTTGGTATTGAAAATGGTTTTTGAAAGTGTTTTTTATATCAATGTGTTGTATTGATATCTTGTGATTGAAATGTGGAAATGTTATGTTTCCTTTATGCATGTTTTATGTGATACGATTATGTTATGGTTTATGATATGTTTAATCCTATTCATATGAGGAATGCATTGGACTTAATAAGTGACAGGTGGAGCCCACTAAAGCTCCTCGATGCATCGGTAGGTCTCATGGGACAAACTAGGGTCTTGGCACGAGGCCTTGAAAAAATCTTATTTCTAGTCCTGGCACGAGGCCTTGGCTACGTGGTTATGATAGTCTGGCATTATGCATTACATAATTATGAAAGTGGTTATTAATATTGCTTGTGATTATTCGACTAGTAGAATATCCACGTGAATAAGTAAATGGAATTATATCATTTTATTTTTTCCATATTATACTGAAGTTCAAGTTTGAAAGGATTTTGTTTTAGTTTTACATTGCCTTAAATGTTAATGTTTATTTATAAAAGCTTCCGCTATACTATTATCCTTACTGAGAATATGAGATCACCCCTTTTAATGTTTTAATTTTTCTAGGATGTGAAGAAGTATTTTAAGAATGACCTGCAAGGATAGTCGGAAGGGGATACGAGTGTGGTCTATGGAGACCATGTTATTGTAGTTTTTCACATTATGATGTAAGGTAACATTTATGAATGTATCTAGTGTTTCCAAGGCTAAAAAACTAATCGGTCTTTCGAGACTTTATCTTTTGTGATCATACCAATGTTACGCAATAATGCACCGACTCTTGGTAACTGGGGTCGGGGCATTGCACCTGAGGATGACCAATACCTCGTTGGGGCTATCCTAGGTCGGCAGCGTACTCTGCCAGAATGCTCCTCTCCCAAGACCTGATGTAAGTGATCTGTTGGCCAAAAATTGTCTGGATCTTAGGCATCGAGGGCCACTAAAGTAGACTGTTACAAATATAAATATATCATTAAGTTAAAAAATAGTCATTAAAATATTAATTCAACAGATTACAACATACAATCTGCTGCTGAGTCGCTTCATTGACGGCACTTCCATCCTTTTTCCGTCTACTCGAGCAAAACAGTTTTTCTCGAGGAACACATCCTTCAAGGTTTTCTATTTTCCTCTACAATGAAATTGAAAACTAATGTTATATGAAAACTTTAGCAAACTATTTAATAATTGAGGAAACAAAAGAAAGTATAAGGCGTAAATAAAACTTATAAATAATTGTCATACCAGGTTCCTCTCATGATCAGGCATCGTAGTGCGTCCATGTGTGTGGAGGTATTTTTTTGCATCAATATTCTTTTTATTTTTTCCAGACGATTCCTATATAAAATTCGAAAATGCAACAGATAGTATTAATGAAAAACATGAAAGTTATTATTTAATTAACTCAAATGTTATTAATGCCTTAAACTGGGTACTCATCTAATGATTAATCATCTGACGATACTGCTCTATAGGACAATCATCCACCACTGGTACCGCCTCTAACTCAGTGCCAACTCTAGCAACCCAGCCAATATACAAATCATGCTTGTAGACTCTTCAAAGCTCGCCTAAATCCTTTAGACGTTCAGGTCGTGCACCCTCACCATCGGGAAAATTAAATCAAAGATGAAATCAAAATATTAATTCATATAAATACAAAAATAATTCATGGCATTAAATAGAACCAATTTTTTTACCCATATCTCTACCCAAGCTCTATCTGTGACCTCATGTGGAAACTGTCTCCACGATAGTGGGCTGACGGGAATGATGTCGGAGTATTTGGCAAGCGTCGCCAAAAAAATCCGACATTGTTGCCCTGTTTTCTCAACCATTTGTTTGTCTTCATTATATTCCACCATAACATGTGTACGGCGGTTCCACACTGAACGCATGCGTGTACGCCCCTTCCCACGCCTCCTGTCAGTAGATGTATCTGTCATGAAAGAAAAACAAATATTTTATCAAAACATGTTATAATGAAAATAAATATTGCTATAAAAATGTGTTAGGGTTCTATAAAGATGTAAGAACCCGGTTTTTTCTGTGAAATACTTTGGAATATTCTTGATGATATTCCAGAGAAGCGTCTTCAGACGGCGTGCGATGCCGAGCCCCGGAGTGGCCGGAATTAAATTTTCAGTGCGTTCCCACTGGGAACGCCAAATAAATAGGATAACTCCTAAACGATGATCCAGATCAGAGATCCGAGTGTACGGATGGGTCCGAAATGGGGTGTTTACCCTAGGAACGACATAAAACATGTCGGTACGGGATGTTTGGACCCCTCACTCTCTTTCGGAAGGTTAAATGGATAAATTAATTAATTAATTTATTCGTTTAATGGAGAAATGATAGAATCTCTTAAACAGAGGCTCGGATTGGGAAACTGAGGGCACCTTTGAGTTCGGAGCATGCCATTTACCCTAGAAGGGTGTAAGTTTTACAGGCGCAGGCCGTCTGTGAAAAATGGCCCCAGGGGTGTTTTCGTAATTTGGCGGCTTGGGCGTCTAGCTTTATAACATTAAAATGGAAGCTCAGAATCAAATTTTGAGACCGCCATTGTGCTCCGGAGGTGGTGTTTACCCTAGGGGAGGCTTAACCTCGACCCCGCTGAGGGTTTGGGTTCAGGCCTACGGGCGGGTGGTTAAGCATCTTCTATTTAAACGCTTAACTCACCCATCCCTCTTCTTATTCCCCACCTAGAAAACAGCAAGGAGGAACTCCTCCTCTCCTCCTCCACTCCAGTGAGGCGTCCCCGGTAAGGCAGCTCCGGCAAGGTGGCGGATCGCGGTGAAGCTCCGGGCAACGCCCACGAGGTAGGGTCCTGTTGCTTTTTTCCCTTCCCGCACCTCCTTTGAACCTAAATCATATGATCGAATTGTTGTTGTATTTTTGAACGAACGACATTAATGCACAGTAGAGTTTTTTCCCTTTCCATCGCTTGTTTCGGTTCATAAAACCGAGTTCTGAGGACCCCGCAGACGTTCGCCAAAGTTTGCGGGAATTTTAGGAGTTTGAGGGTTTTTCCGGCGATCTGGCGAGGTCCAGGAGGCGGCGCGGCATTTCCGGGGAAGCGTTCACGGCGGCACGGGATAGGGCGGTTGGAGGTCACGGCGGCGGGGCGGCAGGTTCTTCGTGCGCCAGTCATCGCGGTCGTCGATGGCTGGCGCCAGCGGGGCGCGACGCGGGGGAAGGGCCGGCCTTTTTCCGACCGCTGTTGAAGAAGACCGGGGTCTTTAGACCCCGGCTGGCTGACAAGACCCGCGATTGCGGGTCCATGTTGGAGGAGCCGGACCGGCCGAGCTTGTCCGGACGGTTTGGGGCAGTCCGCGCGGGGGACCGCGGACCGCCGGTCCAGGGTGGGCGTGAGCCGGCCGAACCGGCCCGGCCCACCCTTCGGTCCGAAAAAAAATTAAAACGCCTTTAAAAGGAAGCTCGGGTGTCGGATTCGCGCGCCGCCAGTGGCGACACGTTCCTTGAGTTAAGCCAAGTATTTTGAGATGGTTTCGGGGAATTTTGATTCCCGAAAAAATAGTCTCGGAGGTGCGACACGTCTTTAAGTGGTTTGTCGTTTCCTACGGGGGATCTTGTTTTGGACCGCGCAGATGCGTCCGACGTCCGATTTAAGCGATGTCAGCGGCGTTGGAACCCTGGCGTCGAGGCGGAGGTTTACAAGGTGGTTTCAGGCGTTGAAGCTAGAGTTGACGCATGGGCCCCATGTCCCGTCTTTTGAGTTGCGTGCAGCTTTTAGCAACTTTTTCATTGGACGTCCGTTCGGGGCGTGAAAGCAGTCAATGTTGGGTGTTTTTTCGAGGGCATCGCGTTGGCGTAGTATGCCCGCTCTAATTCCGTACGATGGTGTAGGCCCCGCGAGGGCCGTTTCGGGAGTTGATGGTGATTTCCAGCCTTATCACCAGGCGACCGTTTTGGACAAGTGAATAGTCCATCTTGTGTGCTTTTTCGAGAGGATCGCAACAGTGCGATCCGTTCGTTGATTTTAGGGATCATGATGTGGGTCCCGCGTGGTACCGCTAGTGCGCGGGGCACCGAAACATATCTTTTTCTCCGGATATTCATTGCACTCTAGTGAGCAGTGCTTTTGATGTGTTTTCCCGAGGGGATCGCATTGGTGAGATGCGCCCGACTGTTTTCAGGGCTGAGGCTCGGGATCACGGGAGGTTGTTCGGGCATGAGGCAGTGTTGCTGACTTTTCTATCGGATATCCGTTGGGGGCGAGTAAGTAGTTGATCTCGCATGTTTTTCTGGGAGTATTACAACTGTGCGATCCGATTGGTTTAGCGGAGCCTCATACACGATCTTATTAAATGTGGAAGCATGAAAGGTGTCCCGGTGGTGGTTCTCCCTACCATGTTTGTACTGGACCCTTGTCATGTGATCACGCACTCTTGAGAGAGTGATGTAAATGATTCACGGGATGTGGTTGGCCGTGCCTGGTACATTGAGGTAGAGTTGTTACGTCACGCCTTCGGATTGACGCTGGGTTCCGTGTGCACGATAGCCTTTGGGATAGAACGAGGTATACTCTGGGGGTATACTGGAGCACTTGGAGGTACGTGTGGTTTTTACCTGAGAACGTTTGTGCACTCAGTTTGGGTTGACTTGGGGCCACATGTCGTGTGGGCCCCACATACGTGTCGTGATCTTCTTTATGTACTTTTGACCACTCGCGACGTAGAGGGTTCCTTTGTTCTAGTTTGTTTGACCAGCAGGGTGGAGTTTCCCCTGGTCTGGTGCTCTTTTTTTTAACCAGCTAGGTTGTGTGGTCTCCCCCTAGTCTTGTTCTTGATGGTTTGGCAGGCAAAGATGGTTTGGTTCCTCTGCTTCTTCAGCTATGAGGGGTTTCAGTACCGTTCCCTTTCACCGGAATGCGACACCATTTGCGAATACAGGTGTTCGTGCAGCGTGGGTGTTTTCCCCACTTTCTGGGGTGAGATGACTTGGTCCGCATCAACAGTGACTCAGCGGATTGGAGCAGGATCTCCTTGTAAGGCCTGGGAAGTTTCTCCCGTTTCTCCATGTTCCCTGGTAGATCTTGTGGTTTCAGTGTGACAAACACTTTACGTGGTCACCGATCCTCTACCCTGGAGGTTGTTTCCAGCAGGGCTGAGGTAGTTACCAGTAGGGCTGAGGATGTTTCCGGCAGGGCTGAGGTTGTTTCCAGCAGGGCTGAGGTTGTTTCAGCAGGGATGAGGTAGTTTCCAGGAGGGCTGAGGTTGTTTCCAGATGGGCTGAGGTTGTTTCCAGCAGTGCTGAGGTTGTTTCCAGCAGGGCTATGGTTGATTCAAGCAGGGGTCGCCAGTGGGTTACCATCCAGCAGGGACGGCCAGTACGACGGTGTTCACCGAGTAGTACCATCCGACGGGGATGTACAGAGTAGTGTCGGGCTTACCTCCAGCGGGGCTGGGCAGTGGTCCCTGATGCCAGTCTTACCTCCAGCAGGGCTGGGCAGTGGTCCCGGATGTCGGGCTTACCTCCAGTAGGGCTGGGCAGTGGTCCCCGATGCTGGGATTTCCTCCAGTTGTGAGGGCAGTGGTCCCCAATTCCGGGTTACCTCCAGCTCGGCTGGGTAGTGGTCTCGTCGCCGACTTTAGCCGGGTCGCCCTCCTGTGGATTACCCTGTTACAGGACTGGGCAGTGTGGAACCCATCTAATTTCTGGGTCTCCCTTTAGTGGCAACCTGTTGACTTCCAGGGACCCTTTAGCGGGGCTGGGCAGGGGGGTCCCCTGTCGACTTTGAGACCTCTCAACTGCGGGGAAATGATGAGTTGTGGTTTGACGTTCCCCCAGAACTCTCAAGTATGAGGAGATCTTTCCCCCCACCAAGACGCGTCCTTGTGACACGACCTAAAACCGTGCAGGTGAGTCAGTGCCTCCCAAAGCAGATAATGTCGAGTTGTGGTGATTGAGCCCTTGACTTGTAGTTCGGGGTAGACGTGCGGGATGCTGGGAATCAATGGTGTTACTTCTAGGACTGTTGGCTACTCTTTCTTGGGTTGAGCTACGGGACGGAGATCCCCTTATGATGTTGTTCGGGCTTCTTGATTGAGCAAAAGGATTTGTATATACCTTGTTCTAGTACCCACTTCTTGTGTTTGGTTACTCTCCTTCCAGGAGAGGCGAAGACGCGCGGGGTATGCCACATGCTTTCTGTGTCTGGATTCTCATGGTTGGATGAGTCTACTCTCCTACTATAGGTAGAGAAGACTCGACAGGATGTTCATATTCTCACCATTTGCAGCTCCTTCTGTCTGTACGATTCTACCTTCTTTCCTCTAGTTGGGTTGAGCTGGACTCTTCACTATTACTCTTACTTCCCTTTCAGTTTTACTCCTCTACTTTTTCTGTTCTCTCTACTGCTCACCCTTCGGTACCTCCTTTGTTTCTCCCTCGAGCCTTCGGGGTATCCTACTGAGTATTTTTATACTCACCCCTACTTGGGCATTGCCTGCACTTGGTGTACCCTTGCAGAAGACGGACAGGTTGGTCGTAACTTCAGTGGAGCGTAAGAGTTTGGGAGCTTGGACCGCGTGCGGTGGTCGTGGCCAGGTTCCAGGTGGGAGACCCATCAGCTATTTATTTTTGTTTACCTGTTGCCAGGTTGTCTCACTTTTTGGTTGGGCGCATGTTTTACCCCTTTTCTTTTCAGTGTACCTTCAACTTTCTTTGTACTTGTAGAGTTTGATGCACTTTGTGGTATTTATATAGTAGTTTCCCTTTTTCTTTACTTGTCTTTTCATTTACTCAGAACTTTTTCATTGAGTATGCTGTGTGTGTGCATGTATAGGTACTTTGGCAAAGGCCTCCCTGATTTTTTGTGCCTTCAGCTCTAGTCGCCAGTCCCAGGCCTATAGAGGTGGGCTTGGGGTAGTTGCGGCTCGAGCCCGGGTAGGGTAGGGTCGTGACAAAGTGGTATTAGAGGTGGTTCGTTCCTTGGGGAGTTGTGTGGATGTCCCTAAAAAGGATTTGGTTTGGATTTAGGGAAACAGTGTTAACATGTCTTGAGAGCGACTCTCAGGCCAGGGAGTCCAGTGATGATGCGGCCGCAGACGTATCCATTTACCAGGACCTTGATAACCTGCTTCTCGACTCGGCATGCTGAGACACTTGTTGCGGGGAAAATTGGTTTGTGCATCATATAGAACTGAGTCTTGACTGTCCTTCTTGAGTTAGCTCCCCATCCATCGTTGTTGATATTGGTATATACATATATGCTTATCTGACCGCGGAACTCCTTGATAATATTCAGGATGTCTCCGCGAAGTCAGCCAGCCGGGATACCAGCTTTCGTTCGTGACGAAGACCCTGTGAGCTACGAGGCCACCTTCCAGGACCCATCATGCGAGACCCTTTCTCCAGGTGGGCCGGTAGCAGCACCCCCACCTGTTGAGCAACATGCAGTTTCAGCAGAGCAGGATGAGCTTGAGCGCAGGTTGAGCACGCTCCGTGAGTTCCAGCGGCAGAGACCGGTGAGGTTCAGTGGTGAGCCAGACCATCAAGCAGTCGAGGTTTGGCAGTGGAAGTGGTTCTCCTTCTCAGGCTTGTGCAGATGCTGAAAGATCAGAGAGAGGCCTTCGCTGCCACCCTTTTTCGTGGAGTAGCTCAGCGTCGGTGGAGTCTGTTGACTGAGTTTCTTGACGAGTTGTCGCTTTCGTGGTACACCATTCAGTTGTTTTTTCTTGAGGATTTTTTCCCCTTCTGCTTACGCTCCGTTCGGATTCAGGATCTCCTGCGGTTTCAGCAGGGAGGGATGACGGGGGCCGAGTACGCGGCTAGTTTTACAGACCGTGCATGCTTTTACCCAGACTTGGTCCATAATGACAACATCCGAGCACAGAAGTTTGAGCAGGGCCTTTGCCGAGAGATTCGTGCTGTCATAGTACCCTTGGGAATTTCCACATATGTCGGGCTTCCAGAGCAGGCGTTGGTGACAGAGAGATTCTTGTCATATTTTGCGGTTGGTAGTGACAGTGGGCGTGACGGAGCCGGGACGTCTGCCGTAGCTAGCAGGCGCCGGAGGACAGGACCTCGACGCAGGTGGCCTTTCCATTTCCGGTTTCGGAGACGTGGTCTTATGCCACTGTGGCGAAAAAGCGCAGGGCCATAGCCGAGGATGCCCTTCCGAGAGTGGATCCCAGGCCATGGTCGTACACCACAGTGGCGCAGGAGGGCACCAGTGCAGCCTAAGGAGGGTCGATGCTATGCTTGTGACATGTGAGGTCACTTGGCACGAGACTTCCCAACCCGTGTCTCTGAGAGCTTCGGTCAGGAAGCAAGCGCACCACCATGGCAGAGGTAGCGTCGTGATTTGAGTAGTGCCCAGAGAGGTGACGCTAGCAGAGGAGCGGGAGGAGCTAGAGGTGGGGGACGACATTACGAGGTCTTCCCATCACCACTAGGCTGTCCACGTCAGGATCCGGGTGCTGATAGTTGGGACCAAGGACAACCGCAGGCTTTGGGTGTCTACTATCTTGCAGAGCATGAGGTGATAAGAGGTACACTCTACAGCTATTCTACCTTTTGAAGTAGAATTGTTAGACTCTGTGTGTGGAATTTTTTTCTCCCTTCTCCTTGCTTGATGTGTTACCGGGGTGACGTGGGGCGTCGGTGTAACCCTATGTTGGTAAGGTAAAAGGCGTGGGACCTTTTCCTTTATTCGATTGTGTTGAATCCTTCGCTTCCCGAGCGAGTAAGAGAGTCCTGGTTGTGAGACATCGACAGTGAAACCATGCATGAACAGATATCCTTGGGTGTTTCACCATATGGATAATCTGACAGAGGGAATCATCGGGCCTTGTTCCAGGTGAATGCGATGATTCCAGTCACGAAATGCGACGTAGAGGTTTGGTCAGGGATGTGAGCTACCCCCGAGATCCTTAGGACCGTTTGAGACAGTGCAGATGGATGGAGAGGTTCCCTAATGCCTTGCCCTAACCCCAAAGTCTGGAGTGGGTGCACGACATCGGAAAGGGCCGACCTCGCGTGAACGGATCGATCCTTTGGTCTGTGTGCGGTGGCGCAGAGCTGTGTGAGAGTTCTTCTGGGTACGGAAGAGCCGGGTGTGGGCTTAGTACCCTGTGTTGCTGCCTAATTTTTTTTTCAGGGACGAAAATATTGAAGGAGGGAATGATGTAAGAACCCGGTTTTTGCTGTGAAAGACTTTGGAATATTATTGATTATATTCCAGAGCAGCACCTTCAGACGGCGTGCGATGCCGAGCCCCGGAGTGGCCAGAATTAAATTTTTAGTGCGTTCACAGTGGGAATTCCAAATAAATAGTATAACTCCTAAAAGGTGATCCGGATCAGAGATCTGAGTGTACGAATGGGTCCAGAATGGGGTGTTTACCCTAGGAACGACATAAAACATGTCGACGCGGGATGTTTGGACCCCTCACTCGCTTTCGAAAGGTTAAACAGATAAATTAATTAATTAATTTATTCGTTTAATGCAGTAATGCTAGTATCTCTTAAATAGTGGCTCAGATTGGGAAACTGAGGGCACCGTTGAGTTCGGAGCGTGTCGTTTATCCTAGGAGGGGTGTAAGATTTGCGGGAGCGGGCCGTCTGTGAAAAAATGGCCCCAGGGGTGTTTTCATAATTTGGCGGCTTGGGCGTCCAGCTTTATAACATTAAAAAGGAAGCTCAGAATCAAATTTCGAGACCGCCACTTTGCTCGGGAGGTGGTGTTTACCCTAGGGGAGGCTTAACCTTGACCCCACTAAGGGTTCGGGTTCGGCCTGATGGGCAGGTGGTTAAGCGTTTTCTATTTAAACACTTAACTCACCCATCCCTCTTCTTCTTCCCCACCTAGACAGCAGCAAGGAGGAAATCCTCCTCTCCTCCTCCACTCCGGCGAGGCGTCTCCGGCGAGGCAGCTCCGGCAAGGCGGCGGATCGCGGCGAAGCTCCGGGCAACACCCATGAGGTAGGGTCTTGTTGCGTTTTTTTCCTTCCCGCACCTCCTTTTAACCTAAATGATATGCTCGAATTGTTGTTAGATTTTTAAACGAACCACATGAATGCGTAGTAGAGTTTTGTTCCTTTCCATCACTTTTTTCGGTTCATAAAACCGAGTTCTGAAGACCCCGCAGACGTTCACCGAAATTTGCGGAAATTTTAGGAGTTTGAGGGTTTTTCAAGCGGTCCGGCGAGGTCCAGGCGGTGGCGCGGCATTTCCGGGGCAGCGGTCACAGCGGCACGGGCTAGGGAGGTCGGAGGTCACGGCGGCGGGGCGGCAGGGTATTCATGTGCCGGTCGCGGCGGTCGTCGGTGGCTGGCGCCAGCGGGGCGCGACGCGGGGGAAGGGCCGGCCTTTGGCCGGCCGCTGTTGAAGAAGACGGGGGGTCTTTTGACCCTGGCTGGCAGACAGGACCCGCGATTGCGGGTCCGTGTTGGAGGTTCCAGACCGGTCCAGCCGGTCTGGACGGTTTGGGGCGGTCCACGCGGTGGTCCGCGGACCGCCGGTCCAGGGTTGGGGTGAGCCGGCCGAACCGGCCCGGCCCACCCTTCGGTCCAAAAAAAAAATAAAATGCCTCTAAAAGGCATCTTGGGTGTCGGATTCGCACGTCGTCAGTGGCGACGTGTTCCTTGAGTTATGCTGAGTATTTTGAGACTATTTTGGGGAATTATAATTTCTGAAACGAGGGGCTCGGAGGCGCGACACGTCTTTAAGTGGTTTGTCGTTCCCTTCGGGGGATCTTGTTTTGGACGGTGCAGACGTGTCCGACATCTGATTTAAGCGCCGTCAGCGGCGTGGGAACCCTGGCGTCGAGGAGGAGGTTTCCAGGGTTTATCCGGGCATTGAAGCTGGAGTTGAGGCATGGGCCCCATGGCCTGTCTTTTGAGCTGCGTGCAGCTTTTAGTGACTTCTTCATCGGACGTCCGTTCGGGGTGTGCGAGCAGTCGATGTTGGGTGTTTTTTCGAGGGCATCGCGTTGGCGTAGTCTTCCCGCTCTAATTCCGCATGATGGTGCGGGCCCCGCGAGGGCCGTTTCGGGAGTTGACGGTGATTTCCAGCCTTATCACCGGGCGACCATTTTGGAAAAGTGAATAGTCCATCTTGTGTGATTTTTCGAGAGGATCGCAAAGGTACGATCCATTCGTTGAGTTTCAAGACCGGGGTGTGGGTCCCGCATGGTACCGCTAGTGCGCGGGGCGCCCGAATGTATCTTTTTCTCCAAATATCCGTTGCACTAATGTGAGCAGTGCTTTTGATGTGTTTTCCAGAGGGGATCGCATTGGTGCAATGCGCCCGACTGTTTTCGGGGCCGAGGATCGGGATCACGGGACGTCGTTTGGGCGTGAGGCGGTGTTGGTGACTTTTCCGTCAAATATCCATTGGGGGAAAGTAAGTAGTCGATATCACGTGTTTTTCCATGAGGATTACAACGGTGCGATCTGTTTGGTTTACCGAAGCCTCACACGCGATCTTATTAAATGTGGAAGCATGAACGGTGCCCCGGTGGCGTTTCACCCTACCATGTTTGTAGCGGACCCTTGGCGTGTGATCCCATACACTTGGGAGACTGATGTAGATGATTCACGAGATGTGGTTGGTCATGCCTGGACCTTTGAGGTGGAGTTGTTACGTCACGCCTTCGCGTTGACGCTGGGTGCCGTGTGCACGATAGCCTTTGGGCTAGAATGAGGTATACTCTGGGGGTATATGGGAGCGGTTGTAGGTACGTGCGGTTTGTACCTGAGAACGTTTGTGCGCTCGGTTGGGGTTGACTTGGGGCCACACGTCGTGTGGGCCCCATGTGTGTGTCGTGATCTTATTTACGTACTTTTGACCTCTCGCAACGTAGAGGGTTCCCTTGTTCTTGTTTGTTTGACCAGCAGGGTGGAGTTTCCCCTGGACTGGTGCTCTTTGTTTGACTAGCTGGGTTGAGTGGTCTCCCCCTGGTGTGGTTCTCGATGGTTTGGATGGAATAGATGGTTTGGTTCCTCTGCTTCTTCAGATGTGAGGGGTTTCATTACCGTGCCCTTTCACCGGACTACGACACCGTTTGCGAATACAGGTGTTCGTGCAGCGTGGGTGTTTTCCCCACTTTCTGGGGTGAGATGACTCGGTCCACTTCGACAGTGACTCAATGGATTGGAGCGGGATTGCCTTGTGAGGCCTGGGGAGTTTTTCTCGTTGCTCCGTGATCCCTGGTAGAGCTTGTGTTTTCTGTGTGACCAAAACTTTACGTGGGCACTGATCCTCTACCCAGGAGGTTGTTTCCAGTAGGGCTGAGTTAGTTACTAGCAGGGCTAAGGTTTTTTCCAGCAGGGCTGAGGTTGTTTTCAACAGGGCTGAGGTTGTTTCCACCAGGGCTGAGGTAGTTACTAGCAGGGCTGAGGTTGTTTCCAGCAGGGCTGAGGTTGATTCCAGCAGGGCTGAGGTTGTTTCGAGCAGGGCTGAGGTTGTTTCCAACAGGGATGAGGTTGTTTCGAGCAGGGCTCGCCAGTGGGTTACCATCCAGTAGGGATGGCTAGTACAATGGTGTTCACCGAGCAGTACCATCCAACAGGGATGGCCAGAGCAGTGTCGGGCTTACCTCCAGGGGGGCTGGGCAGTGGTCCCCGATGCCGGGATTACCTCCAGCGGGGCTGGGCAGTGGTCCCCGATGCCAGGATTACCTCCAGCAGGGGTGGGCAGTGGTCCCCGATGCCGGGCTTACCTCCAGCAGGGCTGGGAATTGGTTCCCGATGCCGGGCTTACCTCCAGGTGGGCTGGACAGTGGTCCCCGATGCCGGGTTACCTCCTGCTGCACTGGTCAGTGGCCCCGTCGCCGACTTTATCCGGGTCTCCCTCCAGTGGATTACCCTATTACGGGACTGGGCAGTGTGGAACCCGTCTACTTTTTGGGTCTACCTGTAGTGGGAACCCATTAACTTCTTAGGGACCCTCCAGCAGGGCTAGGTAGGGGGTCGCCTGTCGACTTTGAGACCTCTCAACTGTGGGGTAGTGACGAGTTGTGGTTTGACGCTCTCCCAGAACTCTCAAGTATGAGGAGCTCTTTCCCCCACTGAGACGTGTCGTTGGACATGACCTAAAACCGTGCGGGCGAGTCAGTGCCGACCAAAGCGGATAGTGTTTAGGTGTGGTGACTGATCACTTGACTTGTAGTTCGGGGCAGACTTGTGGGATGATGGGCATCGATGGTGTTACTTTTGGGATTGTTGGATACACTTTATTGGGTTGAGCTATGGGACGGAGATCCCCTTACGACGTTTTTCGGGATTCTTGATTGAGCAAAAGGATTTGTATATACCTTGTTCTAGTACCCAATTCTTGGGTTTGGTTACTCTCCATCCAGGAGAGGCGAAGATGCACGAGGTATGGAACGTGCTTTCCGTGTCTAGCTTCTCATGGTTAGACGAGTCTACTCTCCTTCTATAGGTAGCGAAGACTCGATGGGAAGTTCATCTTCTCACCATTTCGAGATCCTTGTGTCTGGACGAGTCTACCTTCTTTCCTCTTGTTGGGTTGAGCTGGACTCTTCACTGTTACTCTTACTACCCTTTCAGTTGTACTCCTCTACTTTTTCTGTTCGCTCTACTGCTCACCCTTCAGTACCTCCATTGTTGCTCCCTCGAGCCTTTGGGGTATCCTTTTGAGTATTTTTATACTCACACCTGCATGGGCTTTTCCCGCACTTGGTGTGACCTTGCAGACGATGGACAGTTTGGTTGTGACTTCATTGGAGAATAGGAGTTTGGAAGCTTGGACCGCGTGCGGTGGTCGTGGCCGGGTTCCAGGTGGGAGACCCGTCAGTTGGTTCTTTTTGTTTACCTGTTGCCGGGTTGTGGCACTTTTTTGGTTGTGCGTGTGTTTTGCCGCTTTTCTTTTTAGTGTACCTTCATCTTTCTTTGTACTTGTAGAGGTTGATGCACTTTGTTGTATTTATATAGAAGTTTCCATTTTCTTTACTTTTGTTTTCTTTTACTCTACACTTTTGCAATGAATGTGCTGCGTGTGTGCGTGTACAACTACTTAGACAAAGGCCTCCCCGAGTTGTTGTGCCTTCGGTGCTAGTCACCAGCCCCTGGCCTTTGGAGGCGGGCTTGGGGTAGTTGCGGCTCGAACCCGGGTAGGGTCGGGTCATGAAAAAATATATATGCGTCGTTCTGATCTCTGAGCGCCGCTGGATCCACAGAAACTGATGGAACACTCTTTGGTGGAACAGGAGTCGAAGATGATGGAATATAGAAGCTCGGAGAGACATAAGTAGAAGGAAAAGAAGATATCACAACTGTCTGACCGGATGCGGACTGGGGAGTGGGAATCATCATGGGATGTGAAAAGGATGGGCCAGAAGATACAGAAGGTAGCGAAAACATGGGAGGCCTACATATCCCATGTATCCCTAACGTCACACCAGGATCCGAATGTGGGAAGGATGACATGTCAGTAGGAGTGGTAGGGTCTAGTCGGGTACGCTCAGCTGCTCGTCCACCTCTAGTACGAACCCTCCTCGTACCACCGACCTGAGTACTATGACCAGTACTAGGCTCCTCATCGAATAACTGTCGACATATAGGTGGATCCTACAAAAATTTTTACAACAAAAATAATCACATGACATTATTTATTCTTTAAATATATCAGTTTGAAATAAAGTACTCACTACAGACACTAATGATGGAACTCCCAACTCTGTCATTTGACGATTGTTCTCCATCATTTTTTTCATTCGTCTCTCTTCAATTGGCTTCATTTCCTTCTTTTGAAAACAAATATATAATTCATTAGAAAAAGAAAAGTAATGTGTAACCCAAAAAACTAAATATATGAGGGAATAGGGGGATTCATTGGAAATTTAGCTATTAATTGTTTTAGAAGAGCTTGAATGGATTTAATAAATCATACAAGTTGTAATGTTCACCAATTTAGAAATATTGTTTGACTATGATTTAATAAAGTTCAATTCCAAATTAGAAATTGAAATTCAAATAAAACTACAACCATGAAACATTGAAAAGTCACATAATGGTCAAGTCTGCTATCAATTGTTTTATAAGATCTTGAATGGATTTAATAAATCATACAAGTTGTAATGTTCACCAAGTTAGAAATATTGTTTGACTATGTTTGAATACAGTTCAATTCCAAATTTGAAAATGCAATTCAAATAAAACTGTAACCAATAAACATTGAAAATTCCCATAACGGTCAAGTCAGCTAAAACATATTTTTGATCAATACTAAATGAATTTAAATATTACCAACCTTAACAACCCAACTCGAGGTAGACCAAAAGAATTGAGAACAATGATGAATGATTCTATATATTTTCAACCATAACTTCAGGTTCACAATCAACTCTAATAATTGATCTATTTGAGTCATCAAAAGAAATAAATGTATTGGTTCCAATGGAACTAGGGATAGTGTCAATTTCATCATCACCATCATAAAATAATATGTCTTGGAATTACTTCAACTATGACACCAAATTCAGGCCGAAGTTGGTCTTTGACATGATAAACTTGTTTAACCATTGATGCCAACACATATGGTTCTTCAGTAGAAAGAGTGTGAGTCATATTAATTACTCGAAATCCAAAATCATCAATAAATGTTCCATGTATCGTCATCGAATAAAACCAATGGCATTTCATCATTGTGACTCGTCCATGAGAGTAATAATCCAATATTATTATTTTCTCAACAACTCCCTAATAACCCGCATTTTCAAATCGCGGTCTACTATCTGATGCACTGGCATAACAATCTGTTG
Source organism: Viscum album (assembly GCA_963277665.1). Taxonomy (NCBI): domain Eukaryota; kingdom Viridiplantae; phylum Streptophyta; class Magnoliopsida; order Santalales; family Viscaceae; genus Viscum; species Viscum album. Next base: position 2,082,588,250 of record OY728146.1, read on the forward strand.
TGGCAGTAACCATAACACCATCATGTTGTGTTCTCATGTTCTTTCCTCTTTCAGTGACAATAAATTTTTACCCATGTATAACAATTTATTTACAGTCACGAACCACGGTATTAGGACTGAAATCCGAAGCTCTTATTTCCTTAGAGATAGAGTCAGCAGAAAAACTCAATACCTGTAATATAAATGATTATTAAACTTAATTAAATATTGATATAATTATTTTAAACATTAATTTTTTTATACCTTCAATTTTAACCAAGAAGAATACACTTTGCTATGCAAAGTCTCTCTCCTTCTCAAAGATATAGAATTATGCTTCCTATTTATCATTGTTTTATGTTCCTTGTAGATAAAAAATATGAATATTTTAATAGATATATATGTAAGATATACATAATCAATTAAGTTACAAGATATAGTCATCGAACAAATCACAGTTGAACAAAACTCTGTGATGTGCCATCTCCCACTCTTCATGGCTTAATGTATTCAATATATATGATCCATGAATTCATCCTATTTGAAGAAGTGATGGAAAACTAGGTTCAATTTGATCATATTGTTATTTTTCATTTCTGATTGGTCTGTTCAATCTTGTAGTAAGATCAGAATAATACATTGAGCAGAAATCCATACATTCTTGAGCCAAGTAACCGTTCACGATAGAACCTTCGGGATGATTTCTCTTTCAGACATAAGACTTTAATGTGGACATATTTCTTTCAGTTTGATACATCCAACAAAAAGAAACAGGTCCTATGAGAAGTATTTCAGTGGGAATATGGATACTCAGATGCAACATGCATGTGAAAAATGATGGAGGAAATATATTCTACAACTCACACAAAATTAATGGTTCATCTATCAACATTTTTTTCAAGAAATACTTGGACAACTTCTTAGCACAAAAATCTCTAAACAAATGGCACAACCGAATAACAGCCACCCTTAAATTATTGGAAAAAAGATGAAGGATTTCTATTGGAAGAAACTCATATAGTAGAACATGATAATCATGAGTTTTCAAAGATTTTAGCTTCAACTCATTTCTGTTGACCCATTTATATATGTTGCTTGAATAGCCATCAGGAACTCTAATAGTCTCTAATACTTCTAGAAATTGTTTTTTTTTCTGTAGGTGTCATCACATAAGAAGAACATGGAAGTTTCCATTTATTTTCACTGATACACACAGGATGTAATTCTGGTCTGATGCCCCAATCCACCAAGTCACGCCGAGATCGTAAATCATCTTTTGTCTTCCCCTTGACATTTAGAAGAACCAAAAGAAACATTTCATATATATTCTTTTCAATATGAATTACGTCTAAGAAATGACGTAACAAATTGGTTGACCAATAAGGAAAATAAAAAAAGATACTCCTCTTCCTCCAATTGTAACAAGTTTCAGTGGAAACATTCTTTCTCTTTCCAGATTTCATTTGACCCTTCCCAAACGAAAAACTGAAATCTTTCAATTCATTAAGCACATCAGTTCTAGACATACGTTGATGTGGATCATCGATCTCTATGGTATTATCAAATCTTCGACGATTCATTATATATGGATGATCATTTGGAAAGAATCATCGATGTCCCCTAAAACTGAAACTACAGCGATGTTTCAGTCTTCTGGAACGTGTATTCTTCATACAAACTGGACATGACAATTTTCCCTTCGTGCTCCATCCAAACATCATTGCATATGCTGGAAAATCATTGATCGTCCTCATAAGCGTATCACGCATCTAAAATATGTCTTTCGAACTTGCATAGTATGTGCGCACACCAACATCCCAAAAAAAATTCAACTCTTTTATTAAAGGTTGCATGTAGACATCTATATCAATGTCGGGATCAGAAGGACCAGATATGAGTATACTCATGAAAGTGAAAGGTTTTTTCATACACAATCATAGGGGAAGAATATAAATGTGTATAAAAACTGGCCATGTGCTGTGCAAAGTAAGAATATGCCCAAACAGATTAAAACCGTCGCATGAAAGACCCAGCCTCACATTACGCATGTCAGCTGCAAAATCAGGATGTCGAGCATCAAATCTCTTCCATGAAAATCCATATGCAGGATGAACCAACTCATCATTAGTCTTTTTTCTCTCGGTATCATGACATCTCATTTTTATTGATATGTAATCAGACATAAAAAGATTCTGGAGTATGGGGATCAATGGAAAGTTCCACATTACTTTCTGTGGAATGCGGGATGGTGTTCTATCAGATTTTGACTTCCAGTGGGATGTGCCACATTTAATACAATCATTTCGTTCAGGAGTTTCCTCCCAGAATAAACTGTAATCTTTCAGGCAATCATGAATTATGTTTCTTGAAAATCCAAGTTCCTCAACTAACTTCCATGCCATATAGTGGTTTGAGGGAATATCTGCATCTTATGGAAGTAAATCCTTGAAGAGGGTAAGAATGTAATCAATTTCTATATTAGAAATCCCATACATATTTTTCCCATGAAACAGTCGGATTAAAAATTCCATCTTTTTTATTTTATCGCATTGTCGATATACTGGAGTCGTGGCAACATCATTCAATTTTTTCACCCTATCAATATCATCATATTCACTAGATGAATCAGATGTGCTCATATCGAAGTCTTCTTGAGTTGAAATCCTTTCTTTTTCATGATGAAGAATAAACGGAAACCGATCATCTAACAAATTCTATATTCCAGTCTTTTCATTTCAATCATCACCAATTTGAGATTTCATTTTCTCCCCATTGCGATACCACACAATGTAGTTTGATTGAAAACCATTTTTGGTTATGTGGTAGCTGACTTCTTCACGGCAAAACCAAGGTCTACCAACACAATTGAAACATGGGAAGTGTATGCGACCACTATCTAAAGCATTGTGAAATAAAAAATCTATAAAGCTCACCAAATTGTTTTGAAAATCGCTTGAGATCCGATCGATTTCATACATCTAACTTCTGTCCATTCTGTAAAAAGAATTTATATAAGACATTTTGTCAAAAACAATTCAATAGGATTGAACTTTAATAGAAAATAAATTTAATTAAATGATAAAGGAATAAGTTTCTAGTCGATGTAGTGAAAAGCACCCCACCCTCATAAAAGTGAGTATTGGCCAAGAAGGACACATAATATAGAACGTACAATGAGAACCATATTTAGTTGACCCTATAGTTATATTATCACAGTCATCGTGGGAGAAATGGAATATATGATATTGGTTAACTGATGAATTCAAAAGCTCGTATTCCATATGTTGGACACTATCTAAGGTAAGAAATCATGTGAGGATGGGTTTACATCATTCAATTTCTTACATGATAGTGAGAATGAAGACTTAAATTAACGACTTGAGTTCACTGATACCATGTCAACAATTATACACACCATGTGAACCCTTTTACACACCATATGAACCTTTATACCATATTGTCATTATTACAACCATTAATAACAACTTATTGAATAACATCAATTATTAAAGATAATCAAATTGAAAATAAATCAATAATAATATTGGATATATTAAGTAAAATGAAGTCATACTATAATTCATCATAAATGACCACCCACAACCATGATTAATGACCACAAATATCCCCTTTCGGCCAAATCAAATGTGAAAACAAAAACACATAGTTGTAGAAAAAAAACATCATTTCTTTGAAGAATAATAATCGCAAGGTCCTCATGATATTTGAACCACACAGTCATGATTTTCTAAATGAACTTGTATCCATGAAACCATATGAGAAAAATGATTCAATATATGCATTTTTATGATGTTCCCAAGCATTTTGAGGAACCCCAAATCAGTGAAAATGGTCATTGTGTTTAAAAAAGTGGATTGAATAACACATGTACGACGTCGAAGGAAGAATGATTAATGGTTATATTAGAAAAACTAATATTCACTAATATTGAGAATTTGACATTCTGTGAATTAGTTTCAGGAAGAAGGAAAAATACTAATTAGGGACCACATACTATTTGGCAAAGTTCAAGAAGATACTCCATATGTTCTATTGTGCAAAGGATAATTGAACAGTGTGTCATTTAATATATATATAAATTTTGATAGAAACATGATACATACTTGTTATGTAATACACATAGTTTACAAAAATTAAGGAGAAAAAGATATTCATGTTTGGCATGATCTTAATGAAAGAGTGATTTTCATGAAATAATATCGATAAATATTACAAACAATTTCTTATTAGTTCCTAAACATGAACCTATAATATTTGAACCAGATTAAAAAAAACTGTGAATCTTCAAAATTAGAACACAATAAAGAGACACCATGCCGTTATAAATTTAAATGTCTAATGACAACATTAATTGGACATACACCGATATAGGGATTTGAGTACACAATTCATGGAACAATCATAAAATTTTACAAAAACCCTAAAAATTGGGAATAACGAAATCGTTGAGAATAGAAGGATATGCTTTATAAGAGGTGGAAATATATACTTGATGAAATATTGAAGGAGTATAACCTAGTAGCTATTGATCTGTTGGAAGATGTGGGGATTGGGAAGTGCTTCTGCCAAGGAATCGCGTCTGGAGACGAGCGGAAGGCTTCTGGAATCGCGGGGAGGCCGCTGCCTGCATTTGGGTATTTGGGGCTTTTTTCCCAACGGTTCTCAAAAACTGTTGGGAAAACTAAGTTTTTCCCCACTTTTCCCAAAGGTTTCATAAAACCGTTGGGAAAAGTCAGTTCTTCAAGGTCTTTACCAGCGGTTTATATAAACCGTTGGGAAAGACAACATATACCAATGGTTCTTTGAATCGTTGGTATACAAGTGTTGGGAAAACTCCCATTTCTAGTAGTACTAAAATTCTTAATCCTTCCTTCGAATATCAACATAGATTTTCTGCCTACATTGAGTTGCTTTGATGTGGTTTTGGATTACCTTTACCTTTTCCATCATTTTCTCCACCAGTTTTGGGCCTACAAGTTTTCTTTCACCAATGTCATCCCAACTGGTTGGTGTGCGATATCTCTTTCCATACAACGCTTCATACAGTGCCATCTGAATACTTGAATGGAAGCTATTGTTATAGAAAAATTCCACCAGAAGTAAATATTGATCCCACATACCCTGAAATTCAAGTGAGCATGATCTCAACATGTCTTCTAAGGTTTTAATAGTCCGTTCTGATTGTCAATCTGTATGAGGGTGGTAGGAAGTGCTCAAACGAAGTTCAGTATCCAATGCCTTCTGAAGACTCTTTCAGAATTTTGAAGTAAAACGGGGATCATGATTAGAATCAATCGATAGGGGTACTCCATGATGTCTCAAAACTTCATTAATATATATTCTTGCGAGACGTTTTAGTGGTAGATCTTCTCTTATAGTGAGAAAATCTGCTGACATGGTAAGATGATCAACAATAACCCATATTGCATCGTTCCTTCTATGAGTCTTTGGTAGCCCCATGAAAAATTCCCTCGTAATATTGTCCCATTTCCACTCCGGTATGGGAAGAGGTTGTATGACTCCTCCAGGCTGTTTCCTTCCAGCTTTTAGTTGTTGACAAACCATACATCTTGACACAAAATCAGCAATCTCCCTCTTCATGTTGTCCCACCAAAAATTTTCCTTCAAATCTCTATACATTTTGGTGATCCCAGGGTGTATAGAAAAATTAGAACTATGATCATCATCTAACAATTCTCTTTTCAGATCAGGTATATTAGGAAAAAACGTCTCTTTCCAATTTTCAAAATTCCATCTTCATACACAAAGTCTCTCAATCTCCCATCATTTACAGATTTAATCTTCTTTTGAAATTCTTCATCATTGTTCTGAGAACTCTTAATCCTTTATAGTAATGATGGTTTTGCAACCATTTGAAAAATCATTGATGTTTCACCTCCCATGGTAATTCCCATATCCATCTTCACTGGATCCATGAAAATAGGATCCCTTTAAATTCTCATCATGCTCAAAACTCCATGATATTTTCTAATCAAAGAATCTGACACCTTATTTTCCTCCCTGGGGTGGTAGTGTATCATGCAATCATAATCCTTGAGTAGTTAAAGCCATCTCCTTTACCTCATGTTGAGTTATTTCTGTGAGAAAATATACCTAAAACTCTTATGATCAGTATAAATCTCACATTTTTAACCATAGAGATAATGTCTCCATATCTTCAAAGAAAATATTAAATTAGCTAACTCAATATCATGAGTAGGATAGTTTTGCTAATGAATTTTTAGATATCGTGATGAATAGGCAATAACCCTATTATTCTGCATAAGGACACAACCAAGAACTTTCTTCGATGCATCACTATAAATAATGAATACATCATTCCCTAGTGGTAGAGTCAATATAAGATCATTGACTAATATTCTCTTCAGTTATTCAAAAAAAATTTCACACTCTTTTGTTCAAACTAATTTAACCCCTTTAAGTGTTATCTTCGTTAATGGGTTAGCCAATCATGAAAGTTTTTTATGAAACCTCGATAATAACCTGCTAAGCCAATAAAACTGCGTACCTTGGTTATACTCTTTAGTGTTATCCATTCATGGATTACTCTTGTCTTAGAAGGATCAACCAAGATTCCATCCTTAGAGACAATATGGCCAAGAAAATAAATCTCTTAAAGCTAGATTTCACACTTTCTAAACATCTCATATAATTCATGTCATCTCAGAGTCTTCAATATAATGCGCAAGTGATTTTCATGATCTTCATAGCTTTTGGAGTATACCAAGATATCATAAATAAATACCACTAAAAATTCATCAAGATATTCCTTGAAAACTATGTTCATTATATCCATGAAAACAAAGGGTGCATCAGTCATCCCAAAAGGCAATTCTGTAAACTCGTAATTCCCATACCTGGTTCGAAATGCAATCTTCGTAATGTATTCCTTCTTCATACACAACTGATGGTATCCAGATCGAAGGTCAATCATTGAAAAGTATTTATATTCATGTAGTTGGTCAAATAAATCATCAATGTGAGGTAGGGGATACTTGTTCTTTATTGTTATAGCATTGACTTCCCTATAGTCGATACATAACCCCATAGATTCATCTTTCTTCTTAACAAAAACGACAGGGGCTCCACATGGAGAAACACTAGGGCGAATAAATCCCTTATTACTCAGTTACTCCTATTGTTTCTTTTCTTCAACTAATTCCATAGTGTCCATTCTATAAGGGGTCTTAGATATAGGACTTGAATGAGGAATTAAATCAATGGAAACTCAATTTCTTATTCTGGAGGATGTCCGGGTAAATATTCTGGAAACACATCTACATATTATTTCACAATAGGGACATCATCTATTTGAACATTCCTTTCCTTACCCACATTTATTTCATTCTATTCCTCCCCAATAATTTATTTTAGTTGAGCTACTGGGGGTGGATCTAGGTAAGAATTAGGTGGTGATGATTCTGCTTTAAGGATAAGGTGTTCTTTATAATCATCATCAAAAATCATAACCTCCTTCTTTTTACATTAAATTTGTGCATCATGGTCCGAAATCCAATCCATACAGAGGATTATATCAAATTCAATAATAGGTGTGATGATGATATCATTAGATAAAGAACATTTATGCGATCTAATGGGAACAGAACCACAGAACTTTGTAGAAATTCTACACCCCTTAATAGTTTTAACTGACAACTTGTAGAGACCCGAAGCATGACGTATATGGACATTACATTACTTTTGCAGAATACTTAATACATAACAAAAAAATAGACACCCAAGGACTGTAATAGTTTAGTGTCTTTGGAAACATAGAATATAAACATCTAATCATGTTGAAAGATCTTCAACATCTCCCATAACGATCTTCCCCTTTTAGTTTCCTTACCTAAAACCTTTTTTTTAAATCATGGGGAAAAGAAAACATATAAATGGTGAGCTCAAATTCTCAGTAAGGGTAAGCATGGATACAATATAACAAACCATATATATTTGAACTTAAAAACATGACCATAATGTTTAAACATGAAAATATTGAGCAATGAGATAAAATATGGGACTACATAAGGCATAGATCATAATGGAACATCAATCATGATAAAATAGCATGGGAATAAAACATATAATTGTGGAAACAATTAAGCACATGATATGATTTCCATAGTAGCCAAGGCATTGCTGCCAAGACCATCTTAGCAGACAAAGTCCCTTTCTGAATCGAGTTCACTCCTCGTTCTAGTCCTGTATTACTAAACTGGTTTAACGTGCCATTCCAGCCATGTATATCTCCTGAGATATAAATATTTACCCAATGAATTGGAGGGATATATAGGTCCCACCCATCTCATAATTAAATCATTCTTACTGGTGCCACAAAATAAACATACATCAATCATAATAACCCATCGAATAAAATGGGTTTCATAAGCATCATCCCATCATCACATAATCCATATATAAGAAATGGATATCATTTCAAAATAAGAAAAGTGAAACCATATAAATCATAGATACATTATACTTGAAACATACACATATGAAATAATGTCATCTTAGATGGAAAATGGTTTTGATAAATCACTTGAAATGAATTCTTGAGGAAAATATCCTTTCATCTTGAGAATCATTTTCTTTTCACAAAATGCCATTAAATTTTAAAAGAAAAGGATTTTGTTGAAAATAGTCATGAAATATTTTGTAGGAAGATTCATGAAAATAAGGCTTTATAAAACCATAAAAATCCTTTCATGCCATATAAGTTAAGAAAAATAACAATTTCCTCGTACTTATGTCCGAAAAGTCAAAAAGTACCTCGTATGGTAAAAAAAAAGATTCCTTCCATATGATGTGGTAAAAGTAAGAAAAGGGTAAAAATGTCTTAAACAGACATGGAAGTAAAGTAAACCTATTATGAAAACATTTTGAGAGTATATGGACATGGATAATAAACATAACCCCAGTAAATACATACGAGTAAACAATCTCAGATAAGAATGAGATTGGAATAATTATCCCTTACCTTAGGTCTGATAAGCTTCGTACATATATAAACCTCCTATAAAATGATTTAAATAATTTCATTGAATTATTACATAATCATCTTCATTGTTATGATATCATATATGTTTCATTTATGACTTTATATTACCCGTTCTTTTGTAAATTCATGTTAATGTAGCGTTTTGGGTAAAATCATTTCATTTATGGTCCGTGATTTGACTTGTAATTATTCATATGATTAATTAGATCATGATTACTTAATTCCAGAATATAAAACATGATTTATATATAATATATATTCAGAATGTACATATATATAATAGATCGATAAATGTAATGAAATACACCGTTCATGGAGACGGTAGGTCGTACGTATGCATGAACGCTGTTTTCGTTTCCTTATTGAGTTAAATGGAATTAAGTATATGACATAAATATATATATATACATAAATCCATTAGCTTTATAATGTCATATATTTCATTATTATTTCTTATATATACTTTATAATCATTTTTTAATGGTTAACATGGAGAATGAATCTCATCGCGTCGTGGAGACGGTAGCCCGTACGTACGCACGAGCGATGATATAATATCCATTATTATTGAATTGAATTATAGTGGATGATACAATATATCAGAATCTGTATGATGTTATAATAATTATTTATAGATATTCTTTACACCATTATACCCATCCAAGTAAGGTGGTGGTGGAAAAACAGATTACACCACAGCGTGGAGACGGTATTCCGTACGTACGCATGCGCGGTGATTTCGTTTTCTGTAGGATGGATAGAAGGTGAAATGGGGTTGTTTCATATTTATAATAACATATAAGTATATGAGTAATACTGATGTTATTACTTTATAATGAAACAACTAAAGAAGAATAAGTTGAAGAAGAATGAAATTGGAAAAGATCGGTAATGGATATTACCTCTTCTTTGATGCGCCTCTTCTTAGACTCCTCTTAGGGCACTAGGGTTGGTCTTTGAAGAACACCAGGACCTCTAGGTTGTTTCTAGGGAAGTGGAGAAGGGAATTTGGCAGGGGTTGGCCGAGCTTGAAAGCTCAAAGTGGTGTGATGAAGAGAGGTAGGAGGTACCCTTTTATAAGGGAGGAGAGGGGCACCTTTGAAAAAACTAAGAATATTATTTTATTATAAAGTCATATTCGGTTTTTAATAGCTCCAATTTGATTTATTTTGAAGATAAGGTGGGTATGGGTAGAAATAATCTCATCCAATAGAATTTAGACAAGTTTAGGTATCTATTTTAACCATATCATTAAGATTTATCTTTAAGTTAGATAATTTAACTTTTACCGTGTCTTCTTGTTTTATTACACTATAAGGTTTACTATAACAAGCCAAAAGAACCCCAAGTTGTTTATTATTAATATATATAATCTTATCTAAGTCATTTTTCCTAACCATAGATTTTTAGGATTAAAATAACAATTAATAATATAATATTTATTTTAAAAACTATTTTATGTCAATTTTGACAGTATTTGGTAATTGATTTTTGTGAAAATCGTAACAGAAATATTAGTTTGAAAAAAGTTAATAAATTCAATAATAACATGTCATATTAACCTAGAAAATTAGTTTAATTCATAAAAAGACTCAAATTACATTTATTTGGGTATTTATAACATCAATTATGTCAATATTTCATTAATAAGATAATTACTGCATCATCATTGTGTCATAAATAAATTAACATATTTAATGTTTAAAAATTGAAAATAAAATATAATTATGTATGATATATTCTTATATTTCTAATGAATATTTATAGTCGAATTTATCTTATTTATAACCCTATATTAAAAATGATTTAGTTATTAAACATTGATTTTAACTATTTTAACCCTTCTTTTAATAAATTAATAATAAATGTCCTAATCTAATCCAAGTGGGCCTAAATGGTAATATTTTACTCCTAAGGTTGTTTTTGATCTAATTACACTTATCCAATAGAGATATAACATGTGTTAGGGTAATAATAATATAATTTTTACCCTTAATTACCCTATTTACTTTTATCTATGGTTAATAAAAGTAAAAAGTTACTATTAACCAAAAAAAAATTTCATCTCATTGAACCACATTTTACTTACAGACATCAACCATGTCTCTCGGATTTTTGAAATTCCATTCAGAAAAGTGGTAAAATCATGTTTTATGTAAATTTGCAAATTCTCCTAGGAGGTGGGTAAAAGACGGTGAAAAGTTCAATAAAAATTTTATATATCTAAAATTATTATAAAATGTCCCCAGTGAATTAAATTGAACTTATATAGGTTTTATGTATCAATTTTGACCTAAAATAAATCTAAATAAAATAAATAATTATTTAAATAAAAAGTCGGTTTTTAAATAGTAACCCAGTGTTTTCACTATTCGTCAAAAATTGAATGTTTTCAGAAAAATACCAAAATTTCACCCTAGGCTAATTTCGATATTCAAAATCCAAAAATGAAGTCCATTTTGAAAAATAAAATTTATAGAATTTCAAAAATTGGGTATTACTATTCATAACGTCTAGTTTATATAACATATTGTTGTTTATCGATACACGATATTGAGTACAGCACACGCTATCGTGGAAGGTCGTGATTGCGTGTAACGCAAGACAAGTCAGGGATGCATGTTTTTTCATCTCCTTTTGATGTAGCGTACAACAAAAGACATTAATGAAATTAAAAATAATATTTTTCATAAAATCTCGGGGTGTTACATTCTACCTCCCTTAAAATGAATTTCATCCTCGAAATTCGTCGGGGTTACAAATGGTTTACTACTCAAAAGTTTCTTTAATGGAAACCCACATCGTAAAAAGGAATACCAAAAATTTTCTTTAGAAACTAAAGTATGAAACGTAATGGTTACCAAAATTTACTAATCACTGGGTTTCCACATAGAAGAACATTGGTGAAAATATGGATATGGAAGAGAAATCTAACCATCATGTTCTGATGGAGAGTGGTAGACAACACGGATATGAAAACACCGACAATCACAAAGCCATAAATTTGTGATGATCTAAGGTACCCTCCGATTCATCAGATATATGGGCATTAGGACATCATTTTTGGTTTTCAATATCATTTCTCTAATAATTTTAATTAGAAGAAATACTTACTTTATTTTGATATAATCTCACCGTTGTTCGTGCCTTAAACAATTTTCACTTCATCTCTTAAAGAAATAAAGTTGAATTTGTCATTCGTGATGTGTTAGCAGATCATGTGATAGAATGATGGGTCATTCCATCTGTCTTAATCAAAAGGTTAGCAATAGTTATATACATAAGTACATCTATTGTATATCACTCCAAAAATGGACTTATACTTCATCTATCATACCACTTAATAAAATAAAACTAGTTTATACTGACCAGGGACTTCCTGTAGGCCAGTGGTAGGCGATAAAGGCCATTCGCACTTTTTTGTGGGTTCTATTCCCACAGCCTTGTCTGACGCGATGGTATGTCTCCCGTCCTGCAGGTTGTCCTTTTTCTAAAACTATATTACTATTACATCCCATCAATAATATCGAGAACAGTTATATCCTTAAATAATACTAACTTATTTCCAACATAATCCATTCGAATATTTAGGCTTATCTAAAATACTTCGGTCCATGCTCATAGTATAAAGGAAATTATTACTTGAAATGTCACATAAATCTCACGTGAATGCCATCATTTATCCCCCATATATCATAAGATATATATTGTTGTTCAAATTACGAACATGTGAATACCTTAATCATGTATTCTCTTGAAGAATTAATACCCATTGAACCTTAGTGAAAACATGAATGCAGTAAAAAAATAACACTTTCCACATACCAAAATCCTCACAATTCTATATTCTCAATCCATGATATCACTTAGTCCTTATATCAATCATGAGCTCATGAATAAAATCAAAAATCTCATTATCTTCTTATCATTTCATTATGCGTATATCATCTGCTTTCCAAAATATTTGAATCACTTTTCATGGTTACCGGTACCATAAAATTATTGAAAACCACAATAGACTAATACAAAAATATTCTAATACACCATAAAATTACCTCAACAACATTATTCTTTAATACCAATACATAAACACTTCAATCCATCCTCTTCAATGATTGTCCTGGAATAATTACTTCCTTGATTTAGAAGTAACTTTTCATGTCAGGGCATTGAGTTGGGTAATGCCCATGTTCTCCACAAATAAGACATTGAACTCCATAACAGTCTGTCACTCTATGACCATTTTCTCCACACAGAAAACATTTGTCCCTCTATTTGAGGTATTCCTCAAGGTTCTTCTTCCCTTTATAGAAATCTCAATCTTCCTTTCTTTATGATCCTCAACATGCGAACATGCATAAAAGTCTATCTTTCTCTTATTTTATGAATTAGGCATACAACTAAATTTCACCTTGTTAGTCATATATCGTGATGACTGATTCGGCATAATCACAATATCTTTCTCTCTAGGAATTACAAAAGTTTTTTTCTCATAGTCACCAGTTTGTCCATTGGATTCAATGTTAACCAAATTCCTTCTGGTTCCCTCCATTGACTAAAACACAAAAATAATTCTGTGAGAGGCAAAAATCATGATATGGAAAACAACATCATAAAGGGGGAGTACCCTCAGTATCTAACATCTTAGGTTAAATTATAAGATCATTACCATAGTTCTAGGACTATATCCTATATGTATACTTATCCTTAGGGACATCCCTAGACATACCTTAGAAATATCTCTAGGCATCTCACTAACGTTTTCACATCCGAGTTTCCAAATGTTGACTAAACCTTTCCTCTGATACCATCTGTAGAGACCCGAATCATGACGTACATGGACATGACATTACTTTTGCAGAATAAATAAAACATAACAAAAAAACAGACACACAAATACCATAATAGTTTAGTGTCTTTGGAAACTCCAGATATAAACATCTAATCATGTTGAAAGATCTTCAACATCTCCCATAACGATCTTCCCCTTTTTGTTTCCTTACCTAAAACCTTTATTTGAATCCTGGGGAAAAGAAAAAATATAAAGGGTGATCTCAAATACTCAGTAAGGGTAAGCATGGATAGAGTAAAACAAGCCATATACATTTGAACTTAAAAACATGACCATAATGTTTAAACTGAAAATCTTGAGCAATGAGATAAAACATGGGAATACATAAGACATAGATCATAATGGAAAATCAATCATGATAAAATAGCATGGGAATAAAACATGTAATTATGGAAACCGTTAAGCACATGATATGATTTCCATAGTAGCCAAGGCATTGCTACCAAGACAATCTTAGTGGACAAAGTCCCTTTCTGAATCGAGTTCACTCCTCGTTCCAGTCCTGTATTACTAAACCTGTTTAACTTGTCGTTCCATCCATGTCTATCTAACGAGATATAAATCATTACCCAATGCATTGGAGGGAGATCTAGGTCCCACCCATCTCATAATGAAATCATTCTTACATGTGGCACAAAATAAACATACATCATTCATAACAACCCAATGAATAAAATGGGTTTCATAAACATCATCACATCATCACATAATCCATATAAAAAAATGGATATCATTTGATAATGAGAAAAGTGAAACAATATAAATCATAGAGACATTATACTTGAAACATACACATATTAAATAATGTCATCTTAGATGGAAAATGGTTTTGATAAAGCACTTGAAATGAATTCTTGAGGAAAATATCCTTTCATATTGAGAATCATTTTCTTTTCAAAAAATTCCATTCAATTTTAAAAGAAAAGGATTTTGTTGAAAATATTCATGAAATATTTTGGAGGAAGCTTCATGAAAATAAGTCTTTATAAAACTGTAAAAATCCTTTCATGTCGTATAAGGTAAAAAAATAACAATTTCCTCGTACTTTTGTCAGAAATGTCAAAAAGTACCTCGTATGGTAAACCAAAGAAAGATTCCTTCCATATGATGTGGTAAAAGTAAGAAAAGGGTAAAAATGTATTAAAAATACATGGAAGTAAAGTAAACATTTTATGAAAACATGTTGAGAGCATATGGACATGGATAATAAACATAACCCCCAGTAAATACTTACAAGTAAACAATCTCGGATAAGTAGGAGATTGGAATAATTATCCCATACCTTAGGTCTGATATGCTTCATACGTATCTAAACCTCATATATAATGTTTTAAATAATGTCATTGAATTATTACATAATCATCTTCATTGTTATGATATCATATATTGTTCATTTATGACTTTATATTACCCATTCTTTTTTAAATTCATGTTAATGTAGTGTTTTGGGTAAAATCGTTTCATTTATGGTCCGTGATTTGACTTGTAATTATTCATATGATTACTTAGATCATGATTAATTAATTCTAGAATATAAAAAATGATTTATATATAATATATATTCAGAATATAAAAATATATAATAGATCGATAAATGGAAAGAAATACACCGTTCATGGAGACGGTAGGCCGTATGTACGCATGAACACTGTTTTTGTTTCCTTATTGAGTTGAATGGAATTAAGTAGATGAAGTACATATATATATACATAAATATATTAGCTTTATAA
This sequence comes from Viscum album, assembly GCA_963277665.1. NCBI lineage: Eukaryota > Viridiplantae > Streptophyta > Magnoliopsida > Santalales > Viscaceae > Viscum > Viscum album. Next base: position 2,082,603,854 of record OY728146.1, read on the forward strand.
TGTCATATATTTCATTATTATTTCTTATAAATACTTTATAATCATTATTTAATGGTTATCAGGGAGAATGAATCTCATCACGTCGTGGTGACGGTAGTCCGTACGTACGCACAAGCGATGATATAGTTTCCATAATTATTGAATTGAATTGGAGTGGATGATACAATATATCAGAATCAGTATGATGTTATAATAACTATGTATAGATATTCTTTACACTATTATACCCATCCATGTATGGTGGTGGTGGAAAAACAGATTACACCACAGCGTGGAGACGGTATTCCGTACGTACGCACGCGCGGTGATTTCGTTTTCCGTAGGATGGATAGAAGATTAAATGGTGTTGTTTAATATTTATAATAACATATAAGTATATGAGTAATACTGATTTTATTACTTTATAATGAAACAACTAAAGAAGAAGAAGTTGAAGAATAAAGAAATAGAAAAGATTGGTAATGGATATTACCTCTTATTTGACGCGCCTCTTCTTAACCTCCTCTTGGGGCACTAGGGTTGGTATTTGAAGAAGACCAGGACCTCTAAGATGTTTCTAGGGAAGTGGATAAGTGAATTTGGCAGGTTTTGGACGATCTTGAAGGCTCAAAGTGGTGTGAGGAAGAGAGGTAGGAGGTGCCCTTTTATAAGGGAGGAGAGGGGCACTATTGGACAAACTAAGAATATTATTTTATTATAAAGTCATATTCGGTTTTTAATAGATCAAAATTGATTTATTTTGAAGATAAGGCAGGGATGGGTCAAAATCCTCTCATCCAATATAATTTATACAAGTTTAGGTATCTATTTTAACCTTGCCATTAAGATTCAACTTTTTGTTAGATATTTTAAATTATACCGTGTCTTCTTGTTTTCTTACACTATAAGGTTTGCTATAACAAGACAAACGAACCCCAAGTTGTTTATTATTAATATATATAACCTTATATATGTCATTTGTCCGAACCATAGATTTTTAGGAATAAAATAACAATTAATAATATAATATTTATTTTAAAAACTATTTTATGTCAATTTTGACACTATTTGGTAATTGATTTTTGTGAAAATCATAACAGAAATATTAGTTTGAAAACAGATAATAAAATCAATACCAACATGTCATATTATTGTATAAAATTAGTTTAATTCATAAAATGTCCCAAATTACATTTATTTCGGTATTTATAATATCAATTATGTCAATATTTCATTAATAAGATAATTACTGCATCATCATTGTGTCATAAATAAATTAAATTATTTAATGTATAAAAATTAAAAATAAAATATTATTATGTAGGATATATTTTTATCTTTCTAATTAATATTTATAGTCTAATTTATCTTATGTATAAGCCTATATTAAAAATGATTTAGTTATTAAACTTTGATTTTAACTATTTTAACACTTCTTTAAATAAATTAATAATAAATGTCCTAATATAATCCAAGTGGGCTTAAAGGGTCATATTTTATTCATAAGGTTGTTTGTGGTCGAATTACACATATCAAATTGAATTAGAACATGTGTTAGGGTAATAATAATATCATTTTTACCATTAATTACCTCATTTACTTTTAACCATGGTAAATAAAAGTAAAAAGTTACTATTCACCAAAAATTATTTTCATCTCATTGAACCACATTTTATTTACTGAAATCAACCGTGTCTCTTGGATTTTTGAAATTCCATTCACAAAAGCAGTAAAATTATGTTTTATGTAAATTTTCAAATTCTCCTAGGAGGTGGGTAAAAGACGGCGAAAAGTTCAATAAATTTTTTATATATCTAAAATTATTATAAAATGACTCCAGTGAATTACATTGAACATATATAGGTATTATGTATCAATTTTGACATAAAATATATTTAAATAAAATAAATAATTATTTAAATAAAAAGTCTGTTTTCAAATAGTAACCCAGTGTTTTCACTATTCATCGAAAATTGAATGTTTTCAGAAAAATACCAAAATTTCACCCTAGGATAATTTCGATATTCCGAATCCAAAAATGAAGTTCATTTTGAAAAATAAAATTTACAAAATTTCAAAATTTGGGTATTACTATTCATAACGGCTAGTTTATATAACATATCGTTGTTTAGCGAGACATGGTATTGCGTACAACACACGCTATCGTGGAAGGTCACGATTGCGTGTAATGCAAGCCAAGTCAGGGATGCGTGTTGTGCAAGCTCCTTTTGGTGTAGCATACAACAAAAGACATTATTGAAATTAAAAAGAATATTTTTCATAAAATCTTGGGGTGTTACACAACTCCCTTGTTAAATCAAATTGGAAATATCCAATTTTCTTAGCAAACTGGGAAGATATGAAACCATGTGATGATCCAGAATCAAAAAAAACATTGTCTAAACTTGAGGAAACCATTAAATTACCTACCACCGTGTTTTTTGGATCCTCAACCTCAGTAGTAGTGATAGGATAAGCATGGACTTGATCCCTTGGACTTTTCTGTTGTAAGTTCCCCTGACGCTTAGGACATTCATTTTTATAGTGTCCCATATCCTTTCCATTGTAGCACTGAACATCGGTAGCTTGTTTCTTCCCTTTGCAATCACGATCTTAGGGGCCTTTTTCACCACACTTGTAACAGACACCCATTCCCTTCAAGCAAGTACCAGGGTGTTTCTTCCCACATTTACGGCAAGATTGATATTCAACCTTTCCCTTCCTCCCCTTATTTCCATTTCTAGAGTGATCATCAGACATCTTCTTCTCTTTATTTGCTTTAAATTCGTAAGACTTAGTGAATTCATTTTCAGTCTTGATAGTACATGAGACAATGTCTTCATACAATGAGAAGGATTGTGAGACTAATGCTCGACAAAGAAATGGTTTTAACCCATAAAAGAAACGATCAATATTACTCCTCAGGTTACATATATAATCTGTTGCATGCCTCGATAACCTTGTAAAGTTAGTTTCATACATTGTGATATTCTTATCCTCCTTTTGTCTCAGACTCAGAAATTGTCTTTCCATATCTGCTCGATGGTAACGAGGATAGTATTTTTCTAAAAACAGATCTTTGAACTCCCTCTATTCCATATTTGATACTTCATCATCTTTCTTCTTGTTTTGAATCAATGACCACCATTGATCAGCATCTCCAGTGAGGTGGTAAACTTCCATGGTAACTTTTACCCATCACTACTCCCCAAAGCCTAAAATATTTTCTCTAGGGATCTTATACATTGCACATCTAACAATGGATTTGTACTCCCATTGAATGTTGGTGGATGTTTCCTCATGAAGAGATCTAACATTGATCCTCCACGCTGCGGATCCAGGTGCTCCAAACGGGTAAGGTTATTATTCATAATTTGAGTGAGGTGTCCCAGTATGGTGATTAGCTGATCAGCACCAGTTGTATCACCAGCTTCACTATAGTTATATTGAGCCATAGTGCAATCCCTACATGGAGTGCGTGCATTGATACAGTTTCCAATTCTTCCACTAGGCGCTATTTCTAAACAATGGCATAAACTAGATCAGTTTATGAATCAAAATACATAATTCCATACTTGTAAAAAACATAACATAAATTGAACTATTTATGGATATAATCCTTAATCATAAAAAATTTTTCTTTAAGGAAGTATATACTCATAAACCCTTCATAACATTTTGTATATTAAATGAGAATTATCCTAATAGTATTCCCCGAGAGTGTCGTAACCAAGAGTGCAACATGGCCCATTGTCTTGCACCAGTTCCCATTCGAGTCAAGCTCAAAGTTGTGTTTTCGGGTTTTACACCAAGGTACATCTGTTCCAGAGCTGCCTCTACCTGCTCGTATCTAGACATGGATTTATTGCTCGGAAAACTCACAAAATATCTAAAATACAAAAATTCTAGGAAGTTCTTCTATACTAATCCTCAAACTCTATCTTAAGGCATTATGCTCTAATAAGAGTTTATCTAATTTTAGCTTCCAAGGTTTTTACTAAACTTCTTCTGATACCAATGGTAGCGCCCCGACCCCAGTTACCCAGAGTCGGTGCATTATTACGTATCACTGGCATGATCACAAAAGATCAAGTCTCGAAAGACCGATTAGTTTAGTAGACTTGGAATCACTAGACATATTTATAAAGTTTAAATTAAATAATAAAATGAAAACTACAACAATATAGTCTCCATATTCCACACTCGTATCCCCTCATACCATCCCTACAGGTCATTCATAAAATACCTTTTCATATCCTAGGAAAAATAAAACATAGAAAGGGCTGAGCTCAGATGCCTAGTAAGGATAACAATATAGATAAAACTTTCATAAATAAGCATAAAAATTTAAGGCAACGTATAACTAAAACAAAATCTATTAAACTTGAAATTCATCATAATATGGAAGATATAAAATTAAATAATTCCATTTTCTTATTCACATGGATATTCTACTAATCGAATAATCACATTCAATATCAATAACCACTTTCATAATGATGTAATGCCTAATGCCAGACTATCATAACCACGTAGCCAAGGCCTCGTGCCAAGACTACAAATTATATTTTGGAAAGGCCTTGTGCAAGACACTAGTTTGTCACATGAGACCTACCTATGAATTGAGGAGCTATAGCGGGCTCCACCCGTCACTTATTAAGTCCAATGCATTCCTCATATGAATAGGTTAAAACATAACATAAACATTCTTATTTAAACTAGCATACGAAATGTTCATAAATTCTTCATAAACCATGAATGGTATAAAAATAACAAATCAATAGTAAAACATATCACAAAACCTTCAATACAAAATGGAAGTTTTGTATCACAACAAATCAACTTCAAATAAGCTTAAAATCCATCAAAGGATGTTGACATAGATGAAATCAATACTATTTGAGAGAAATATCTCTTTTTTTAAATGATTTAAAATTCACATAAATTTAAAATAAAACATTTACATTGAAAATATCTTTATAATCTTGTAAGGTAAGCTTCGACTATTTTATAATGGTGGAAAATAGCTGCACCCGCCGTATAAGTTAAAAAAGAAATTTTTACCTTAATTCTGTCAAAAAGGTTAAAAATGACCTTGTTTGGAAAACGACGGAATTATTCCTTTATAAACTTCTTATAAAAAGTATAAAAGGGTATAAATGACTTTAAAACATAGTCTGAAAAATATTATGAGTGATTTGAAATACGTTTTTAAGAAACATGGATGTGGATGATAAAGAGGTCCCAGTAGATAATTACGTATAAACAACCTTGGATAATGAAGAGATTGTGAAATAAACCCTTACCTTGTACTTTTCCTTGGTTTAGGGTAGGTTAAAATCTTCTATAATGGTGAAATAATTGTTAATAAATTATACAAGAATCATACACATTAATATGATATCATATATGATCTTCGAACATTGATTGTTAATAATATCTTAGTATTATCATTGTTTTGGGTGTTAACGGATTCATTTTCCATTATATTCATTGTTATGTGAGATGTATTTGTTATGGATGGGATGTATATTATTAATATCCATAATGATATCATGTCCCTAAAAATTATTTTTAATCATCAAATTAAATTTAGTCTTGAATGGATTTGATGGGGAATGAATCTCATCGCGTTCGTGCAGACGGTAATTCGTACGTACGCACGAGCGACAATATCATTCTTTTGATATTAAAATAATATATAATTGGATGTTATATCATATATATAGAATAATTATCATGTTATACTCATTGTTTACATGAATTAAACATCATTATTATACCCATCCAAATAATAATGTTTTGAATAACAATTATACCCTGACGCTGAGACGGTAAGCCGTACGTACGCACATATGGTGACATGTCATTAAAAGGATGGATAGAATACTAAATATGGTTGTAACATATTTATAATAACATCAAAATATATATATATGATACTAGATTTATTATTTTAGAATGGGAATAACAAAGAAAGAAGAAGTGGAAGAAGAAAGGAACTTGAAAGCGGGTGGTGAAAACATTAACTCTTAATCGGGTTCTTCCTTTAGATTTGATCAAAAGGGCACCTTAGGTTAGATTTATGATCAAACTAAGACCTCTAGGTATAATTTAAGGAATTGTGAGAATATTTGGGTAGGGGTTGGCTGATCTGAAAGGCATTGAAGGTGTAAATTAGAGAGAAGGGGGAGTTCCCTTTTATAACAGGTTTAGGGGCACCTTTGGAAAAGATAGAAATATTATTTTATAATAAATTAATATTCCGTTTATAATGGCTAAAAAGTGTATTATTTAAATTTTATGGTGGGTATGGGTCTAAATACTTTCAACCAATAGATTTTAGATAGGTTTGGGTCGCTAAATTAACCTTATCATTTATATTTAACTCTTAGTTAAATAGTTTGAAATTTACCATGTGTCATTGTATTTTTATATTATATATTTAATTAACATACTATATACATCAAAGAGACCCTCAAGTGGTCCATTAAAGATATTCCTATAGTTATATAAGTCCTTTGTCCGAACCTTATATTTTTAGGAATTTAATATCAATTACTAATATAATATTTGTTTTAAAAACTCTTTTATGTCAATGTTGAAACTATTTGGTATTTGTTTTTTGTGAAAATCACAACAGCATTATTAATTCCAAAAAACATAATTAAATAAATAGAAACATGTCAAATTAAGCAATAAAATTCGTCTAATTAATTAAAAGTCTCAAATTCTATTTATTTGGGTATTTATAATATCAATTATTTTAATATTTCACTAATTAGGTAATTACTCCATCACCATTGTGTCATAAATAAATTAAATTATTTAATCTATAAAAATATTAAATAAACTACCATTATGTTGGAAATATCATTATATTTCTAATTAATATTTACAATCTAATTTATCTTCTGTATAACCCTATATTAAAAATGTTTTAGTAATTAAACATTGATTTTAACTCTTTTAACTCTTCTTTGAATTAAATAATAATAAATGACCTAATCTAATCCAAGTTGACCTAAATGATAATATTTTATTTCTAAGGATGTTTTTGGTCGAGATACACTTGTCTAATATAAATAGGACATTTCTTAGGATAATATTAATATCATTTTTACCCTTAATTACCCTATTTACTTTTAACCGTGGTAAATAAAAGTAAAAAACTTACTATTCACCAAAAATTATTTTTATCTTATTAAACTACATTTTACTCTTTGATATTAACCAAGTCTCTCGGATTTTTTAAACTGCACTCATAGAAGCAGTAAAATTATGTTTTATGTGAATTTCCAAATTCTCATAGGAGGTGGGTAAAAAACGGTGAAGAGTTCCATAAAATTTTTATGTATCTAAAATTATTCTAAACTAACACCAATGAATTACATTGAAATTATATAGGTATTATGTATCCATTTTGACATTAATTAAATTTAAATAAAAAAATAATTATTTGGATAAAAATTCGGTTTTAAACTATAATTCAGTATTTTTTTCACTATTTATCAAAAATTGAATGTTTTCAGAAAAATACAAAAAATTCACCGAAAGCTCATTTCGATATTGCAAATCAAAAAATGAAATCCATTTTGAAAGACAAAATTTATAAAATTTCCAAAAGTGGTTATTACTATTCATAACAGCTAGTTTGATTGGTTGTGGTGTGTGTTAGAACTCGAAGTTGCGTACAACACACGCTACTGTATTATTCAAAGAGAAGCGTATCGTGGAAGCTTAGGGTGGTACATTCTCAAACAAAACTATTCCTTTTGATTTATCTTATTCTATTCTATATTTTCAATATGGTTATTATAAAAATATATTCAAAATTTGTGTCAATTTTATTTATATTGTTTATGATAAACATGTTCTTACTTTAATTGGATGAATACTAAGACACCTTTAAGCTTTTTTATGAAATACTTTTCTTAAAAAATCTATTCAATTATTCTTATGTGTATTCTATTTCTATCCATAAAATATGATATTTTTCATGCTTAAATTAAACTACTAAATATAAAAAAATTATATATCCTACTATTATTTATTGGATACTCCATGTTTAACTGATCAATATATTCTATAAAACATAATTAAAAATCCGATTATTTTCTAATGGGTTTTTTTTCACATTTATGATTGATATAATTTTCTTTTCAATTTGGAATTAATTATTATGAATATTTTATAATGTTAAGGGTGTAATGAAAATTATACATCCTTTTAATTAATTAGGTAATGTGATGTATCTCAGGATATTATATGTCTGGTGCATGAAGATGATATCAGCTTTGTTCACATTTTATGAAGTGGCGATTTGTATCTGTTAAACATGAATATAATGTTAGATTTTTCATTATTTATGAGGTGGATTTTGTCACAATTTTATGATTATGCATTATTATACATAAAACATGTTCTATGTCTCTTTAAAATGATTACCTCATGTTGACGATGATGACACTTTTCTCATTATATGATGATACTTATTATTTGTACCCATGTACAATGTTGATTCAGGTATCATGTGCCTTCCCTATTAATCATACTATTAATTGTATTATAGATCACTCATTCCTTCATGTATTTTATTAGTTTATTACATGTATTAATATTAATATGAGATATTTTAATAGGGCTATTCTGATGAATTTAAATGATGTTCAAAATTCTATAAGTAATCATGTTTTTATCCTAATTTTCCAAATACAATAAACCTTTTTATTCGAGATTGTATAAATATTTTTTATTTAACATAAAAAATATATAATAACATTTTTTTAAGTATTTAGGTTTCTAGAAGTAGTTTTAGGAATGTATTGAATTACTAAATACTCGACTATATTTGAAAAACTGGTATTGGTTTTGAAGCTAATTCATCCAAATATAGGACAATACATACTAATGAAAAAAACAATAGAATGTTATAAGATAACTATCAATAATCAAGGGTTTTTAAAAAATTGGGGATCTATTGAGGGGATAGAAACATATAGAGATAAATTGAAAATCATTTTTACTAATGAAGTTACAATTCAGTGCGTACTTTGGCCACAAAATGACTTATTTTGAGGGGTTTGAAATTTATACAGCACATAGTAATTAATAAAATTGAATGATAACATATCCCACTTCACAAATAATTATAATGTTTTATTAATATTGTTTTATATTACATTGTCTATATGTTTTGTGATTTTAAATAATAAAAGATTAAAAATAACATATATAGAAGTTCAAGGATAAAGGAAAAATGTTTGATTAGTTAAATTACATTAAGAAATAAAAATATCTCAACCAGAACAAGAATTATATTTCTTCATTGCTCATAATGAATCTAATTATTGGAGACTATTTTATGTATCAATTCAATTAATAAATTATTATAATTCAAAGTACTGATTTAAGATAATTGTATCACTAAAAAAGGGAGGTGTGAATCATTGATACTTTTACTGTTATGTTTCCTTACAAATGAAATGACCTTGACATCTTATTAAATATTTCATTCCCAACAGAGAAAAATTCAAACACACATCTATAGTAACACAAGTATTTATAAGGTTCACTATTAAATAGGAATAACTAAGTCCTTTGTTTATTTTGGAAATGATCCAATATCACACAATTAACTAGAAAAACAATCCCTTTAGGTAGAATACATGAGTTGGATATTCCCTTACAATCACATAGAACTATGTAAATAAATCCAATAGTGCATGTGCACCCTATAGTACAAATGGGGTAATACAATGTTTTTGTAACAACCCTAGTAACATATGATTAATTTTCAATATCCAAAAATGTATTCTTTGGAAAAAAATTCTTCAATTTCATACATAGAAGCGGGTAAGAACATTAAGGAAATTGATACAGAATTCATTCCGATTTCCCAGTTTGATTCGCCCAATCTGATTCTACAAATCGGATTACTCAATGCAATAAATTTGACCCTTTTAGAATATGATTGAGTCAACTCCAAATTATTTCTTCCTTGGTCTTGAAATCTTGATATGGAAATATAGATCCAATTATCCAGTCTGATATAATGACAAGACAAATATGATGACAAGAATAATACAATAAACAACTAAATACAATGATCACTGAATATGATGATCATATAAAAACATTGTAATCTTATATCTTCTCATTTCACTTAAAACCATTGAAACTTATTCAACATAGCACAGTATGGAAAAGTTATTCTCTCCCTAGAAATGAAAATCTACTCTATATTTCTCTCAAAATAGTACTTCCATTCGAAAAGGCACATAGAAATTCTACCTTTTATAGGTGACCCAATAGTAGTTTTACCACAAATCTGGAAAGGATTCCCACTCAACCAAATTCCAAAAAAATTCATTATTCCGTGATTTTTAGGAAAATACATGTCTTTTTCTATGCTTCTTCATTCATATCGAATCATCTTTATGATTTCAGTTCTTCTTATGACTTTATTTTCAATTGCTAGTCTGATTCTAATTTTCATTATGATTATCTCAGTCTCATTTCATTATTATGATGCTCCAAACTAGTTTAACATAAATGTATGAATAAATACAAATCTTTCATCTTTTTCTAAAAATTCATTTTGATACTTCATTATGATGTTATGTACCAATTTAAAAATCAAAACATCTTATTGAAAATTCATTATCCCCCTCGACAACACATTCCTCTCTTTACTTCATCTCTTCTTTTGAACCAATTGATTAAAAACATTTTAAAATAAATCAAAGTTCACCTTTCTCTTCTAAAACTCATGATATTCAATCACCGGAGGGTGATATATTTTGTAATTTGGTCTTACTAAAAATATGTACCTTTGATTCCTCACACTTTTCACTAATCATTCCTTTACTTCTAGATTCATTCTCCTCTATTGATCACACATTAAACATTATTAAATGGTTGACTTCATGTCATTATGCTTTTCATCATCTTCAAATCAATTCCTTTACCATTAGTCTTGCTGAAAATGATTCTTCTTGAGTATAATGGTATACTGAATATGATAGACTAGTGTTAATAGATTCCCCTTTAGAAACATCCTTCAATTCCAAACTTATTCTTGTATCTTGATTTCCATCATCATTTTGAATACATTTGATAACAAATTTAGCATAGTCAGTCTTACAAAAGATATTATCACAAATCCCAAACTCCTGAAACTATATTTCATTCCAACTAAGTCTAAATATGACTGTACTTAACTCAACATACATTAATAAAATTGACATGAATATGATCAGTATGATTATGGCCAGGCTCAGTACAGTCTCCAAAATCTTTTAACTTCCCATCCAGATATGATAAAACTAAATATGATTTCTAACTTCACTTTCACTACACCTTTCTTTCATCAAGATTTCATTACAGGTTTTCCAAATAATTTAGATTTATGAGAACTCTATGATCTGTAAATAATTATCACATTTAAATCATATCCATGTAGACTATGATTCTCCTCTAATATGACCACACAATTTATATCAAATTCAGATTGAATCCAATGATCATTTACTACCTACAAGATTCTTCCTAAATATGATTCACCTCTTTATTCAATGTGGGCCTGATTCCTTGTATACGATTGATCGTCCAATTCAAATATAAATTGAGGTTATTTTCATTTCTTCTTTCTCCAACATTTTTTACAATAAAAGATAATATATGAATACAATCGCATTTCATATCATCATGGTCCTAAGAATCTCCTCTGTATTTTTTGTCAACCAAGATTCATAAATCAAATAACATTTTATCATCAAGAAATGAGTTACTTGTCAATAATTCTAAGACTAATTGAGCTAACTCATTATAGGGAACTCTAATCAATGATAGAAAATACAACCTATCCAAAAGTGGTGATCATAAAACCTCTTCAACTTTTCCTTACAACTTTATTCCTAAGATTTCTTAAGTTATTAAAATCATCTAGAATATGAAAAAAAATTCCTACAACCACTCTAACAAATATTATATTTTTTCACATAATTATTATTATGAATTTACATTTTACCCAAAACTCACCCTTTTTACATCCATTCAACTGGTTGGCTTTATGATATAATTGATACTCCCCAATGATAAAACTAATCAAATGTACGATGAGATAGGGTAAAGAATCCCATACCTCAAACTAGTTGAGAATGATATTTTATGCCCATGGTTGACCTAAATTTTAAAAGAGGATTTGTTAAGTAAGGGTTTTATGAAAATTTCAAAAACTAGTTCCAATGTATGAACTTACTCCAACATCAATTCATTTATCTCCACGTTCTCTTTAATAAAATGATATTTGACATAAATATGTTTTGAATGAGAATTTTGAGCTAGATTCCAAGCGGTATTGATAGAAATTTTATTATCACAACCCAATAGAAAGGTTATCTTCACTTAAACAAGTACGACTTCTAATTGAGTTTTTATCAACATGAGTTGAGTAGTGGATTGAGTGGTAGAAACATCATCCATACAGATATTTAATAAATTATTTTTCTTTGAATTCTATCTAAGTTAATTTTTTCCTAAAACATTACTCCACTAGATGTGGACCTTCTATCATCAACATTTCTTGCCCAATCTGTATCTGAATACTCAAAAAAGTCAATACTTTTTATGTTTTCATAACCGATTCAAAAATATATTGTGGCTTTCATTTATATGTGAATTATTTTTCAAGAAATTAAATATGATTACTTAGGATCACATTGAAATATTTCACATATAGTAACAACATAATAAATTTAGGGTTTGAGGTAGTCAAATACAATTAACTTCCACTCATCTTCCAGTATTCTTTCTGATCAACTTTGTTTCCTTATACATCATTTTCCATCATTCCCCCCCCCCCCCTTGAAATTGGTGTTGAAAAAAGTTCTTAATTTTCCATGATGAATCACTTCATAAGTTCCTTTGCAGAAATTTATTAGAAAATAAAGTTAAATTTATTCTTTTGTAAAATTTTTAACCTAAGAAGGTGTCTAATTTACCATAGTATGGAAATTTCAAATACCTCATCTCTTCAGAAAATATTTCACAATTTCTTTCATTATTTCCAATAATGATAATATCATTAACACAAAAAATTACGATGAGGGAACACTCCTGAATTTCTCTGATTAAAATATTTCTACCAACTCTTCCTTTACTTTAACTCATCTTCTATAAGAAATAATATAATTTGGAATACTATTCACATGGATCTTATTATATTCCATACATTGACTTCTTCAATATGAACACGTATCATTCATCTTTCCAAACAAAAAAAGCACCAAGGTTTTCTAATGTAAACTTCCTCATCAATATCAACATTAAAGAACGTAGATTTAACTTCCATTTGAAAGATTGTATAGCTACATTATGAAGTAAGAGAGAGAATAAATCTAATTATTTCTAGTCTTTCCATTAGATTAAAGGTTTCATTGAAAACAATAACTTCAATTTTTGAGTACCTTTTTCACACAAATCTTTCTTTAATCCTTATCACTATACCCTCTTCATTTAGATTGTTCTAGAATCCCCACATTGTTCAAATAATGTTTTTGATTTTCGGTGTGGGTATGGGATCCCATGTATCATTCTTTTCAAGTTGATCCATGTATTCCTTCATGTGTTGAACCTGTTATGGATACTCAATATATTCTCACACATCACCCGACTCCAATTTTGAATACTAATAAGTATGTGAAATAGAATTTTTTTTTTTCTTATTTGAACCTTCAATTTTTGGTATCCAATGATATTGTAAGGTTTGACATGTTTTCACAGCCTATGATGAAATTTTCGAGTATCATCCTCATCACTATAAATATCAGAGTTCGATTCTTCTCTTTAAAGTTGATTACAATTATCTGTATCCTTATCCTAATTTTTATCAACCCATTCATTCTCAACATCCTTATTATCATCCCGAATGTGTTTGTGTTCCTCATAATTTCAATGAATTTTACATCAATTGAATAAAAAATTATTCTACATTCTTTTTTGAAACATTTATATCATTTTCCTTCAGAATCATATCCCAGATCGATTCCATATTCACATATCTAATCCAAAATTTCCATGTTCCAACCTTTCTTATTTTATAATGAATGGACTGAAAAAAAACTCTCAAGAGTTTCAAACCTAGAGATTTTTTATAAACCAATTAATATGGAGTCATATGTGATCTTGGTATAAAAAATAATTGGTTTTAAAAATACACATTAGTTCTCATGGCTTTCCTCCAATAGTAATGAGAAATGGTTTGTTCAGGTAACATAGTTCTGCTTATTTACACCAAATTTTTATTGTTTCTTTCAGCATCCCCGTTTTGTTAGAGAGTATATGGAGAACTTTATTCATTCTAAATTATATTATTCTTAAGATAAATTTATGATTATTCACATTTGTATTCATCACCATTGTATGTTCTCAACATCTTCCTTGAATACTCACATTCCTTCTTAGCTTTACATCTAAAACTTTTAAACATTTTCAATGAATCTGACTTATGTTTCATATACATAACACAAGTAATGTATGTAAAATCAACATTGAAATAAATTAATTACTTATATATATTTTTTATTTATTTTCTCATTGGCCCAATGATATTAAAATAAATAATCTATAGGGTTTTATTGAAAAAATCTCATCTTTCTTGTACACAAAATTTGTAATATTTCCTTTTTGACAAATAGAACAACACCAATATATTCTTCTATCCAAATCAAGAATGTGTATAATGTTTTATACCTATTTAAATTTTCAAATGTTTCTTTGACACATGTGTCCCATTGTTTTATGCCACAATTGATTCTCTTAAACTATACTCAAGTGACAAGAGTTTTTTATTTCACCAACTTTAATCGAATTCCCGTTTTTTCGTCCGCATCCTATAAATATATTTGTATATTCATTACTTTTCAAAAAAATTAAAACTTTTTTGAAGATAACATTGTTACCCTCAACACACTATTTTTAATCCCTTAGAAAATTGTGTTTCATCCCATCAACAGACAAATCATTCTTGGATTTCTACTTTTATTTTCCAATGATGGCTAATCCAACACCTATGATTCTCAATGATTCATCATTATCAAATGTCACTATTCATTTATTAATATATTTTACATCCTTTAACAACATTAAATATCATATCGTATGTGAATAACACCTAGTAATAATATTCAAAGCTCATTTTCCTTTTGTAGTTATTATAGCGGTTTCAAAAGAAGAAATTTTCTTCATCCTTTTTTTCACATTCATCCTCTGAGAATTATTAGGATACCTTTGTTGTGGTGGTAACAATACAATAAATACTTTTAAAAGCTGTCCATGTTTTTCACATATATTAAAAATAGTTCCCAAAGGTTTGAACCTATTTGAATTTCTTACACCATGCTCCTTTAGTTTACTTCAATTAATCATCAAAAAAAATTTATTTTGAGGGAATTGACTCGCCCTAAAACATTTTCTTCCAAATCCGTTGAATAATCATAATGTTGTTGGTTGAACCAAAAATTGTTTTTGGAATGGTTAAATTCACCACAATACTAGTTGTATCCACTGAATGTGTATTTTTCTCTAAAAGCATCATAATGATCATATTTTAGAATACATTTCTCAAAAAACATCTTGTATTTGTTTTCTGATAAACCAACTATTCTCTTGTGAATTGTAATATTTTTTTCATTTTAGATTTATCTGAACTAGTAGTATAGTAAACTTTTCATTATTAATAATTTTCAAACTCAGTGTTTCTGAGACTTCTGAATTCATTACATTGTTGGTTTGGTCAACATATATAACTTCTCTATATTTTTTTTCAGAAACAATTCTATCATTATTCACTACCATTGAAGGTAACTTCTATAGATGCTTCTCAGGTTTCACCTTTTGATAACTCTCACCAACTTCCAAGATTGATCTTTTTAATCATGTATTTATCTATTTAGATTTAGAAATATTTTGTTGGATAAGATCCACCTCTTATTCTTTTGACTTCAAATTCTGGTCTAGATTCTCATTACGATTATTTCCTTTTTTAAGAGATTTGTTCAGATCATCAATTTATTTCACTTGATTCACCTCCTCATCAGAAAAAAATTCCTGATTTCTTATCGTAGAACATTATCTTCTAATTTTTTTTCTTTTCAACCCTTATCATATTTATCATAAATTATTTTAGCTTTTCTTTCAAATGAAATTCAATTTGCGTTTCTTCTACTTCAGAACTATAGATTATGAATTCTTCATCATTCTTCATTGCAAGAAAATGTAATATAAATACCATGCTCAACATATTTTTTGGGTTCAACATCACTTACATATTCCTATTCATATTTAGATAAGAAACTTCTTATTTTTGATTTTTTGAATTTTAAATACTTCCCTTTGGAAAATGATTTTCGGTTATCGCCCTATTTCTTCCATGACATTCTTGGATTTCTTTCTTCTTCATTGTTAGCCTCTTATTTAATTCATTGAGGATAATTAGCATCAAAATTCCTAAAGGATCCACATTCAAAATATTTCATTGGAATTTTCACTTTGTATTTACCTATACCACTTTTCACATTTTTAGGAAACAAGGATAAAATATCATCAAAATTTTATACTTACTTTATTTTCCAAATTAAATTTACAAGATTCATTTTCAATAAGAATCTTATTTGACTTATCATTCTTACCAGCATTGAATGAAATTTCATTATCAAATTTTTTTTGTTTTATTATGGATTTATTCCTTTTCATTTCATATGTAATGAGAGTAATACACAAATCATCTAGAGATAATGATTCGGGATCTCTATATTTTAGTAAAGAAACTTTTTTATCAAACTTTTGGGAATAATTCAATAAATATTTTAAACAACTATACAATCATATAAATTTTCACCAAGACATCTGATGGTGATGAAAATTTTATTTACCCTAATAAAGAAGTCTACTATATTTTTTTATTCATAATTTATAAAATATTCATACCTTAATCTCTAGATTTGTATTTTTTCCTTGTCCACTTTTGTATTTCCTTTCAAAATGTTCTTTGCTTTGTCCGATATTCCTTTGGATATCACACCTCATTTCACCCTTAGGAATTCACTTTTTTTGGAAATGATGATAATAAAGCATTGTTATCCCTTCCATCATTCTCATGATCCATCATTTGAAGTGATGTAAGAGGGAAAATATAATAAATAGGAGGAAAACAATATGTTGTAGCTTCAAGAACATTATATCCCAGAGAAATAAGACAAAGAAACATTTTATCTTTCCATAAATGATTATTCTTTCCATCAAAAAATAGAATATGTACTGTTAACAGAATTCAAATTCCCATTCAGAAAAGAATAATTGAAGGGAACCTACCCTCTCACACATGTTTAAGGATCTTGGTTAGGATAATTGTATCTTTGGGAGGGGGAGTGGGTGAATTAGTGATTCTTTTTCTTTCCTATTTCCTTAAAAATAAAAGAACATATGCCTCCTATTAGATATTTTATTCCTTGCTAAAGACAATTACAACACACATCTATAGAGACACAATAATTTGTAAGGTTCACTATTCTATAATTATAGCTACTTCCTTTATATAGTTTGGAAATAATCCAATACCATAAAATCCACTAGAAAAACAATCCCTTTATGTGGAATAAAATTAGTAGGATATAACCTTACACTCATGTAGCACTATAGAAACAATACAATAGTGAATTCACACCTTTTATCACAAATGGGGTAAGAAAATGTTTATATAACAAGACATGTTACCTATGCTTCATTTTCAATTTATACAAATGTATTCTTTAGAAAATAATTTTTCAATTTCCTACCCAGAACATGGTACGAACATCGGGGAATTAGATATAGAATTTAATCCAATTTACAAGTATGATTCTCCCAATCTGATTTTTAAATTTGATTTATCAATATGATAAAGGTGAATATGTTAGAATATTATTGAGTTAATTTCGAATTCCTTCTTCCTTAGTCTGAAAATCCCAATGGAGAAATCTTGATCAAATTATCTAGCTAGAAATGATAAGTGGTTGAATAAGAAGACAAGAAAAATATGATAAACAACTGAATATTATGATAACTAAATATTATGATTAACTAAATAAATTTCAATCTTGTCTCTTATCCTTTCACTTGAAACTTTCAGAACGTCTTCAACAGAGCACAATATGGAAAACGTATTCTCTCCCTATAAATGCGGAAATTTACTCTCTTACTCTATGAATAGTAATTATGTCAGAAAAAGTACACTATAATTTCCCCTTTTATAGGTGACCCGAGAGTGGGTTTTGAAGGAATCTGAAATGGTTCCCCACTCAACCAATTTCTAGGAACTTGCATGGTTCCTTAAATTTTTGGTGCATATTATAAATTGTTAATTACTACTGATACTTCTTAAATCTTCTTCATGAAATTGGTTCTCCTTTATAATTTCTATTCAATAACCAATCCTATTTTGATTCTCATTCTGATTATATTAGTCTGATTTCGTCAGTACGATGATCTGAACCAGTTAAATATAAATGTTTTACGAAATATACAACATTCATTTTTTTCTCAAACTCCATTTTGACTCTTTCTTACGATGCCCTATTTTAATTGAAGAATCAAAAAAACATTCTAATAAATTCAATATTCTCCTCCAAAAAAATCCAAAAATTTCTTTCATCTCTTATTTTGATCTGGTTGATTAAAAATATTGAAACCAAATTAGAGTTCATATTTCCCATCTAAAATTAATCATCTTTTGAATGGACCAAAGTCCTTAATTTTAATTGATTATGGATAACCTCCCCCTTCAAGGTATGAGGGGGAACCCTTAAAAGCCATTTAGTCTTAGAGATTACATGACTCGTAGTCTTGAGAGATTACATGACCCGAAGTTCTTAGAAAATTCAACCAGAATATAACTACAAGGAACTGTCCCACCCCAAAATATGCATCGTGATGATATCTCTCATCAATCGCATGGCCATATGTCTAGGATTCCTGTGAAAGTAGAGGATTTTCCTGATGTTTTAGCCATACCCTCTCATTCTTCCAAATCCATATGGTTCTGCCCTAGTGAGTTCACTTGCATAGAATCCTCCTTTAGGGTTGCTCCTTTTGTGTAGTGTTTTTCTAGAAGAACCTGCAATGATCATGTGGCCCAAAGGCCATGATGTGGACCACATGCCTTTAGAGGACTTGAGAACAAATTTAGAATCATAATTTTAGAAATGGGAAGTATTGAAACTTACCAAAAATCCAACGAAAGTATTTATTTCAAACTCAGCCGAAATATGATTATCCTGAATTCAGCTGACCTGTATATGATAGACATTAATACGATCAGAGTGATTAAGATCCAGCTAAGTATTATATCCATCATATTTTCTCTTCACATATATATACAATCAATCTAAATACTATTGAAATCATCCCTTTTACTCCCCCTTTCATTCATCAATCCTTCATCAAATGATTTCCAAATACTCTTGATTTATTAGAACTCCATGATCAGCACAACATCATTACATTTAAGTCATATCCATGAAGACTCTGATTCTCCTATAATATTATAACACCATTCATATCAAATTTAGAGTGAATTTTATGGAGATTTACTTTTATAAAGATTCTTCCTAAATACAATCGACTTATTTATGTAGTTTGGGCATGATTTCATGAATATGGTGATAGTCCAAATAATATACAAAGTGAGTTTATTTTTTTTATTCCTTATTAGACTTTATTTTAAACAAAAACACATTTGAATATTATCACCTTCCATATCAAATTAGTCCTAACATGAAGGATAAAAGAGGAAGGAAATGGCTATCTAAGGAAATATTTTTCTAAATGCGTAAATGACTAAAATCAAGTAGATTATTGATTATATGTTCTAATCACAATGGAAAAGAATATGATTTTATTTAAAATTTTAAGGTTCATTTTTATGGAACAAATATTTTTTTGGAAATAAATTATCCTTGAAAATAATATTTTATATTAAGACAAGACATGCAGAACATGGGATGAAACATTAGAGCTACATTATATGGATTTAATTTGACACAATATCTTGACTTAAAATCAAATTTATGATTCAAGACAAATAAATTTATTCAATCATAAGGGTTCCCTTATAATGGGAAAGTATGAAAACTCATAGATAAAATTATGTCGAACTAAATTAATTTATATCAATTGGATAGAAATGGGGACACTTTCATTCCAATGATTTAAGAGGAAAAAAGCATGTGGAATCTGTGTCTTGTCCATATACATCAAAAAGTATGAAAATCCTATCAACGCATAGGTTTGTGATTGAAATTAAAAATATAACGAGGGATAATGATATTTTAAACATGAATATGAGGTAATACAATGAGTAATTTCAATAGGTAAAAGAAAAAGAGATCCATGAATTTTTGAAAATTAATACATACCAATTTTTGTGATCCAATGAAACATACAAGATTAAAAGGTGGAAGATATTTCATATTTTTGTGGATGACTATAATTTAACATTTTTTATTATGTTTATGAAACTATAAATGAGGAGTTGAAATGGAACATGATTTTTTGAAGGATTGAAAAGTTGATACTATGATATAATTTAAAATTCAATGATTATATAATAGCAAGTAGTATACATTCATTGAGGTAGTGAATTACTTATAGAATCATGATATCAAACATAAATATTCATTGGTAAGAACTACATGAAAAATTGAGTTTCTAGAGGTGAAACTGAATAGTGAAAATTATAGAAATGGAATTTCTTATTATGAGTTCCATATCATGTCATTATTACAAAGAAGTACACATGTTTATAATAAAAACTAGGATTTCATAATCCAGAGATAATATATGGATCATTCTGAATTGTTTAATAGAAGTAAATTAATATTTAAACACATTAGAGTGTTTGAAAATAAATTCTATATCTAGAATAAGTATGGAAATAAAATGAAATATGGTAATGTAGATGATGATGATGAAGTACTATTAGGATACTCAACCAAGAGTAAATCCAAGTAATTCTTAAATAAAAGGGTTGAAAACTATTATAGAGAGAAACTATATAAAGGTGATTGAACTGAAATATATGAATTACTCTTTAAATTTATTTTTGGGTGAAATATATGCTAAAAAAGATAGTGTTGACATAAATTTTAAAGGAGAAACCCCACAAATAAAAGATATTGATTTTTATTCTCAATCATAGGAATAAGTTTTTGCTAAAGTAATTTAACCATAAAATCAATTAATAATTAGAAAAGATAAAATACATGAACCAAAAATTATAATATATAAAACTACTCTTGTGTAAACTCAAAGGAAGTGGATTTTAAAGAACACTACTCTATTATCATATAAAAATATGGTAATATTAAATAAAGAAAAAAATATTAATCAAAGAAAAAATATATGAATGATGAGTTAGTTTAATTTGAGAAAAGTAAAAAAGGATATATTTTTAAATGTAAAAATTATCACAATATCATAACAATGTAATGGTTTTTTCAGAATAAGTATGAAAAACATAGAAATATGATTTATAAAAAGGTAATATTGGTTTAAAAAGGTTTTCCATTCATAGAATAAATATACATGTAATTAATAATAACACCAATGGAAAGAAATGAGTTAATAATAAATTTCTTAATTATTTTTATTCATGTAGGATTCATGTATTTTCAAATGGATGTGAAGAATACATTGTTGATTAGAGTGATAAAAGAGTGAATTTATATTAAAAACATGTGGCTTTTAAAATTAATGATGATGAATCAAAGGATTAACAATTAATTAAATATTTATATGGATTAAAGAAATCATTATAGGTGTGGTGTTCATTGTTGTATTAGTATTATTTTTGGAACCTCTAATTCGAGATATATGGGGTTGATCTGATCCTCTATGTGAAATTAGGAAATGAAGAGAATATCATGCAACTTGTTTATGTTAATGATACCATCATTGGTTGAGGTAGTATAAAATATATGGAAGAATTTTGTAAACTATTGAGTTATATGTTTGAAAATTCCATGATTGTTATGATTAGATATTTTCTAAAGTTTAATGTTTATAAAATGTGTTGCTCTTTTGTTTCTCAATAAATATTGTAAAAATTTTATTGAAAATTATTTATATATAAGATTGTAAATTAGTATCATATCAAATTATTTAAAAATATAAAAATGAATATTTTGAAGACAGGGAAGAGAAAAATACTTTATTATTTTAGTTAATGATTAATATTTTATTTTATTTTATGGGAACGAGGATAAAATTTATTAATTCAGCATGTTTGGTGACAATGTTTTGAAGTCACCCCAAAAAATAACATCTCACAGTATTAAAAATAATCACTATTTTTCCTGAATAAAGTACTGATTATAGTCCATTGTTTAATATTGAAAATGATGAACATTTGTTGGTGTATTTTTATGCAAATAACACTTGGAACGTTGTGGAAAGAAAATCCAAAATTGGAAGAGAGTTATTTGTAGAAACAATTTTATTGATTGTATAAATAAGAAACATGAGGGTATATTTCTAATCATGACTAATTATGAATTCATCCAAATGAGGAAGGCTTATAATCAATTTATTTCTATAAATATACACTAAGAATGTCTTTTTAAGGAAGTTTAAGTAACCATGATGTTTGTATATTTTGATAAAAAATTTGTTGTCAAGTTGAAAATATATGAGAACACATTTATTTATTAAATATTAATTAAGAAATTATCACAAAAAGACATTCAAAATAATATCCAAAAAAACGTGATGGCTCCGTTCTCTCACGGCGTTCTCACGTCTTCCTCACCCTCTCCTAGGGTTTCTCCTGCTTCGGCACTAGTTCTCCCTCTCTTTCCCCTTGTCATTAGCGCTCTCGCATCTCCCTCTCCCTCTTCTAGGGTTTCTCCTACCTCAGAGATGGTTCTCCCTCACTCTTCTCTGGTCTTCGACGCTCTCGCGACTCCCTCACCCTCTTCTATGGTTTCTCCTCCTTTGGTGACGGTTCTCCCTCAAAATGATGCCTCTCTCCTTGGTTTATTTCACCTGTGTTGCTTTCTTGGATTTTCTATGCCTCGGTCTTTCTTTTGGTCCCGTTTATTCGCTCTGTTGAAGATTATTGGGTTCCTTTTCTTTGGTGATGACGAAATCTTCTGCAAGGAGGTTCTAGGGATGCGATGCTAGTTGTCTACTGCGGATTCCTTCAATCGCCCTTAACGAGGCTCTAACCTCATGTTCCTCTTCTCCTCTCCAGTTCAGATATGGAGTAGTGGTTCAAGGAGGTTTTGGGTTGTACAGTTCGGCGGTCGACGGTTCTCAAGGCACTGATGGGCTTCTTGCTCTTGTTTTTTTGGTTCCCTGTTTTCTATCAGATTTATTCCCCCTGTTTTCAGTTAATGCGGGTTTAGTTCTTCTACGACGGTTGTTCAGTGATGGTTCCGTTTTGTGTTTTGAGTTTCTGGTTTATTTTTGTTCATGTTTGTTCCTGGTATTGTCCTTCAGTTTGTTCACAGTGGTGTTGTGCCGTAGATTATCGTGGTTTGATGTGGTGTGCTTTCCCTGTAGTGGTGGTGTGGTTGATTCTAGTTTGCTGACGTACAATGATGAAAGGGTGTTTTTTTTACGGTGGATCTGACGGATTTTGATGGTGTTTTGAACTGCGACAACGATGAAGACAGTATGGACGACGACGGCGTTCTGGTTGTGTTTTGGGCGCTTGGGTTCCCATTGGTGACAACATCTTGATGATAGTGGTGTCGAAGATGTCAGTGATGATGTGGTTGATGTCTATTGATGGGTTTTTGGCTTCCAAGATCTTGGAACTTGATCTTCTGGTGTCTTATGCTTCTTTGGTTTTTGGAGTTTGAATATTGATTTTTGGAACCCTTCATTCAGTTCCCGTATGGTATGTTGGTTACGGCTCAACAAAAAATCCCCTTTTGAAAATCAATAGAAATTGAATTTTCAGTTAGTCAAATATGAAAAGATTCAAAACAATAGTATATTTGGATAATTGTATACATAACATAATAACATAAAATAGATATACATCAACATTATTTGAGAATATTTAATGTTCTCTTAAAATTCCATTACTCTTCTCAAATAGAACTTGATATCCTTGGGATATACATAATAAATGGGGGGAGATATAATTTATTGTAGGGGGATTATCCATGAATAAAAATATTTATGTAAAAAAATTATTTAGTAGAAAAACCAAGGTGAAAAAAGGTTATAATCATAAACATGAATATTGAAGCATTATTTGAGATGATGAAATCAAGGAAACATAGGAAGGTGCCAACAACATAAAACATGACACCATAATCATAAGTCAATTCTAACTGCCATGAAATCAAAGGATATTGGCCTTAGTATAACCTTTTTCACCATAAATATTATATAATAAGATAATAAAATTAGCCAATGCATTAGAGGGATATGTAATTCTTGTCCCACCCATCAAATTCATATGATGTATATTAATTTACATGCCTCATAGATTATACAAAATAAGAAAATATTTCATAACATTAATTCCCAGAGTTATATAATGTGGGTTACATAATAAAAATTACATAATTAATTAAGTATAATTACATCTAGGTTAATTCCCTTGATTTGAAATGGGGGTAGGTATTCATTACAAAAATAAATGTCTTTGAAAAAATCGAATGTTAATTTTGACAGCATAATAGGTGTGCATAATGATTCTAGTAGGGGTTCAATGAGAGTGAAATGTCATGTATAATTACATATAAATCATAATACTAGTAAAAGGGATGTGTAAAAACATATTATGATATGAAAAATTTTGAATAAAATAGCATAATATAGATAATGTTATCGAATAAATATGACTAAGAGAAAATATTTTACCATGAGGGGGTGCTTATAAAATAGATGTAGGAACATATTGAGAGATTTTTAAAACCTTGGGAGTGATTTATATTAGAATAACGAGATATAATTCATGCACAATAAGTTTTTCGTGAAGAAAATTGGGAGGTTGGGTGGGTATTTATAACATGAGAGGGGAATTTTTATTAATATATAAACGTAGACTTTGGGTACTATATGATAGACTAATCCATTCCACAAACCATCACATATAGTTCCCATGGTTTTATCCAAATTGGTGTGGTTTACAATTTTTTATTTGGATAAGAACCAAAATACTTAAAATAATGTCATTGGTGACGTGTAAGTGAGTTATGTTCATAAATAATTGGTTTTAAAACCTTAAAATATATATTGGTTTTTAAATATTAAATAAATGTTTATAAATATAATAAAATAAACTCAAAAGGTGTTATTTTAATTGGGAAATATGTAGTTGGTCATGTATTAAGTTTATAAAATTTATTACATAACTTTTGGGGTATTATATTGTTATAATACATACCGTATATTTATAACATATTTAATATTTTCCCAAAAATTTGACCTTATAATAAAATTAGGAAAAATTAACCATTGGATAATTTAACATAATGATTTCAAAAAAAAGTATTATTTTTTTCAAAATAATTCTCTAATTATGACAATTTACATTTTTAAATCAAAATTGTCATTTGTTAAAAAATACTAGTTTTTTCTAAATAAGAGTATTTTGGACATTTTAAATATTATATTAGACTACATTAAATTATATTATAATATTTATATAGATAAATATTATTTAATAACTACACTATATGAAAATAAAATTTATTTAAAATTTATTGAATTTTTCTAAAATAGTGTTTTGGTTAAAAAATTGTATTTACCAGAAAAATGTAGTGTTCTTCATATCGATTTTTTTTCAAATTAATTATATAATCACATTTTAAATAATAATAAAAATGGGTAAAAAATGATAATTATTTTATTATGATGAAAAATATAAAAATTCATAGTAAGAGTGTTTAGATATATAACCCCTTATTTTTGTAATGTATGCCTTAAGTGTATGGTGTGTGATGGTGGTGCTTTCATGGGGAGGATTGATGAACATGGTATGGGTCATGATCTTCATATGCCTAAAATTCTCCCATAATGTGTTTCTCTTCAGCTCTAGATATTGAATCTAAACATTATATTAGTCAAAGAAACATCCTACTGATTCCATATCCCTTCCAATAAATGGGGTCCATGGCTTATGATCCAACTAGTTGAGGCTATCACTTCTTTTATTAGTGTCAATTAGACATGATAATAACCCATATTATATACCAATATTAATAGTCATTATGAAACAACTATAATACCAATGGTTAATATTCTTAAAGGTCATTTAAATTCAATAGGAAATATTTTATAATTGGTCCAAAATAACCAAAATAGTTCATGTGTTATCTATAACAATATTAATTTATATGGAATTTATTCACTCAAATGAAAATTTCATTTATAAAATTTTGGTTCAATACATAATGAACTAGATAAATCACTCATGTAGGGAGAATATTTAAATATGACGTCATTTCATAAAACAAAATGATGACAATAGATTCTTCAAGGTAGAACATGTTGGAACTAATCAACAAGTAGTTAACATTTTCATAAAACTATTGGGAACCTTAGGGTTTGAGGTAAATAAATTAAATATCAGTGTTATATCACCTCTTTTATATTGAAGAGGTTCTCAAATCCTTCTCCATATATATTTTTAATTCTTAACTTGTTCATTAAATATTTGAATAGTCTTACCATTTGGGTTTATTATCAATTTGATAAAATTGGTGAACTAAAAAGGAACTCAAACAAGTGGTATTAATATCAATAAGATCATAAAATGGATTCAATGTTGAATTATCTTTTCATGTGGAAAAACATTTTAGGAAATTATTTTGAAAAATATTCTGAGGTAGAAAAAATACACATGGATGATAAATAAGGATGCATTATATCGAGCGATTCATATGAGTATCAATAATTAAAAATGGCTTATCTGATATGAACATTAGAGGTATGAATTATGGTATGAAATTCTAACTTCAACTCTTGTTTTATATACTAATCATTGGATACGAAGACTTATAGTTTTAGTTGATAAATTATATTTATTTTTATAATTATATATAACACTTAGAGTTTTTTAAGTTTAATTAGATTACTAACAAACCTGAATGGATAGAGTGTCCAAACTATAGTTATTTAGTTTATAATTTATGTTTGTAAATTAAATAACGATGAGCATATATCTTTGAAGAGGAAAATATTTTATTTAAGTTATTAATTGATAAATAATTACTCAATAGTGTTATGTTTGTTCCCAATAAATTGATTGAAATTAATGTTCACTGATTATATTAACTTAGTTAGAGTCTTATATATTAATGGATAATTTTTATAAAATATGGGGCCATGTGTGATAATACTAAATATTTTTAATGGTGGCATAAAAACAAATTAAATATTCAAATAAAAATGAATAATTATAATTTTGTTAAAAGATGAAAACACATTTGATTTAACTAAAGTTCATACTACTTTGGTAAGAGAAGTATGCGAGTCATGTAACGTTCTACAATTTCCTGATCGTTCCATTGAGGTGAACTGTCACACGACCTCGAGTGGACTCCTTGATCACCAATGGTTTTCAACGAGCAGATCGGGTCTAAGGATATCACTTAGGGATATATTTAAACTTTATTGATCTGTCACATAGAAAGTAATAAAATAAAATATATAATGATAGTATATAGTAGAAAAATTTATATAAAAGTCCAAAATGCAATAACACCGTCCCATCAATGAGATTGGATTCCATTCAAACAAACCCAAGCCAGAGATAAAACCCAAGTACTAAATTAGGAAAAATAATAATGGAAATAAACAAAAAATAATTGTGGAAAACCCCTTCCACCCAATATCAATATTAAATATGCTCAAGTCGTATATGTATTATGATTTCATATTCCTTCTATAGAGGCATATGTCCATTACCTAAAACATCCTGCATATAATACATATGCACACATGGGGTGTATATATATACAATGATAATATAATCCATAGTTGAAACTAATGAAACCCTTTACATAAAAAAGGATAGTATTAGATCATATATAAATAGTTTAAATCATTAAATTATTTAACAAAATCATTTACATAATTTATAGAATACTTTATGTTTGAACTAGGTCACCCAAATAAACCTATACAAACTTTGATGAATTCCAATACCGTAGAACATTGAATTCAAACACATGGCTTGTCATCGTCTCATAACCAAAAAACTGATGGAATAAAATACACTCAAATTAAAAACACATGGATAGTCATCCTATCAAATTACAAACTCAGAAAATCAAATAGACATGAATTCAAAACACATTGCATAAGAAAAATTCCTTGGTATAACTCAAGGTAGAGATAAAAAAATGGATCTCCAAAAAATATCTTTTATTCTAGTCCAACCCATGGCTAAGGGAAAGTGGTTAAATTTATAAAATATTTCAAAACATGTAATATTTTATGGGAAAATATCTAATAACTGATTTAATTTAAAGATAATGTAACAAATTAATACACATGTTATTCCACCCAAAAAACTCATAAACTTTTCAAATTCATAATAAAATACCAATAGCCACCAAAAAACATTCTAGCTGAACGACACAATTTCCATCACACATTTAACACATAAAACCCCTGTTTTTAATTTCATTAACCAATTACATAATCAAACAACAATAAGTAATCATTTCCCCTTCTTAATAATTTTCCTCACATTCAAAAGCAATTCCTAGAATGAATATATCCATTATACCTTATTTGTTCTGTAATAAAAATTACCCGAATAAGTAAAAAACTATAATAGTTCATTTAGAGGATTTATCACCATTAATAAATAATTTCCATTGAATTTCACTTAGTTTATAGTAGTTATTTTCAAAAAAATCATCTATGACATCGAGAATAAATTTGGTTTTAATTAATTGTAATTATAAGAATAATATGACTGAATTAAGCATTAATTCACACATAACACAAAAAAATATAACATAAACATATTTTTTTGCCCATATTTTCCAATCAGTAATCAATAAATTAATGTATATATTAATTACCCATATTATCTATTCAGTCACCTTTTTATTTTGACTCTTAAAACACATATTTACATAATTTAATAACTTAAACACATTATTTAAGAACAATCAACACTTCATAATTTATGGAAAAAAACTCCTCAATTATAAAACCCGATTACAAAACCAAATGAGTCACATGAAATAATAAAATCATAAAATATCGTAATTACAATATTCAATTAAATGAATAAAAATAATAAGAATAAATTGGTATCCTACCCCATGATGGATTTATTCTCCACACCAGGAATATAACCCTAACTACTCCAGGTATAGAAGAAACTATAGATAGTTTTAATAATTAATGAAAAATAAGAGATTTAATGCGTAATAATATCTAAAAATCAACTAATTTAACAAAAATATATTATTATTGATCTTTTTTCCAAGATTAATCCAATTTCACCAAAATATCATTAATTTGAACATAAATGAAGAAGAAATTGATACTTGAATATTATGAGATAAATATAGGGAACATGGCCTCTAAAGATCATAAAAAATATCCAAAACATGAGGAATCCTAGATTAACAGTCAAATACCATGACCATGAAGAGAATTATATTATCCCCATTTAGAAACACATAGAAAACTACTAGGTACCATGTATCCCACTATAAGGTGACCTATAGAATCCATGGTTATCTACTTCACTTCCTCATACACTGAGTACTCACTACCCCACACTATGTTCCTAATAGTACCATACAATGTAATTATAATGGTTTCACAGTTAAAACACCTTCCATTTTCCTCTATTAACTTATAATCTCAAATAAAAACTAACAAATTAAAATAAAATAGTTTCAAAAAAAATAAATTACATCATCAATATAACTTAGTGACTTGGGTCATTACAAAACCGTACTATAGGATTTCCCATCCACAAGACGTATCATTTATATTCTCTAATGATTAAATATATCCATTGGAGTCTCATTTAAACTTCTCATTCCTTGGTCTCCTCTTGTACATATCTATTATTCCATAGAACGCATACAAGTCCAATAGCATAGCCTAGAAATTTCCTCTCACTATGATAAAAAAAATTCAGTAGCCACTCCATAATACAATAATATGGATTCAACTAAAAAAAATCTCATTGAGGCATATGAGATAAATCTATATTATATTTACTAATATGAGATACATTTAAATGACCATAAATAGTTATATACTTAAGGGAAAATTCCAATCCATTATATACCTTCCTAATCCCCTATAAAATCTCAAATTCCGTAATAAATTATTGAGTAACTTCTTTAATTTTTCAATCCTCTGATGTCCCATTCAAGGTGAGACATAAAGGAAAAAATTATCCCAAATTGTAATCATGATAGGATGACACCAACAATTAAGATATTAATTTTTATTAATCTAATTAAAAGCATACCACATGATAATCAGTTTCACAAAACTAGATCTATCATATACCAAACTATGCAGAAAAAATTTCATACTAAATTATATATAACCTAATAGTGACTAAAATGACATTACTTATATTTCCTCAAATGGTGGAATCAAAATAGATACTTGCTAGAAATTATATAATAAAAAATTAACAAAGCTATATCATCATCCTATTAAACTCCAAAATTATGAATACATGGATGGTGAATATCATTATGAATCCAAATTGTATGCTCAGATTAGATATATTTAAATAGATTTGAATCCTTTATAAAGATTACATTAAAAACAGAAACCTACTTCAATCCTTTTTATAATCGCAATTTTAATGTTGTATCATGACTAGATGCAATGTTTTTGGGTATATGATAAATCCTCATAATCTCCCTAACATAAATCATATTAATATATCTAACCATAAAATTATCTTTAATTAGATGAAAATGAGAAAATTTAGTCTATTAAATAAAAAAAATTCATATCAAATCATTATTTTTATATGATCTTTGAAATCCTATCACAAAATAAATTTTTACACCATCACTATTCTACTTTGGAATGGGTAATTATTTAATCCTTCTTTTATAATATTATATTCATTCTTCACCCACAAATAGGTGAATCATCTTAAATCAATGACATATGTTCCCAACTTCATACCTAACCTCAAAAAAATTTCACCAATCTCCTAGTTATATCATGGTCAATTAATTATAAACATCCCTTTAAGACATATGAAAACACCTCATCACATCATCCCATTAATCCATTAGAATAATAATACTTCCATGGAAATACAAGAGATGATTTAATCAAAGAAACTATATGGGAATCTTATTCCAACCATAATATATATAATAATTTAAATACTCAAAAATTGAACTATGAACATCCACTACCCACTCATTCATGGAAGATATGATGATAAAAAAACTAGAATAGCATGACATTCTTCCATATATCATCATCATCATGAAAGTTCTTATTAAAAGGAGGAAAAGTTCCACTAAAAACTAAGTAAAAGAGACTATAAAGTACTAAAATGATGAAGACCAAGGTAATACCCTCTAATAATGTTGACCCATGTTGGTTTCAGACATTTGGGGTTACGAAAAATAAACGCCTCCAGACCGAAACAGACAATTGAAGCAAGGTAGTCAGCGAATTTTTTTCCCTCATGCCAGGTATGGGACACTTTATTATTGTTTCCAAGGAAACCTTGAAACTTCAATATGGTGTACTCAATAAACCAAGGAAAACTACTAAGTCCCTGGAGAGAATTAGATATGAGCATGGAATCAGATTCCATTTCCACTAAAGCCACACCCCTTTGGATACACACTTAGAGACCTGCCGACATGATCTTTCCCTCTACATGAACAGGTGTGCCCTAGCCGAACCAGATAAAGAAAGATAAAATGACCGAGCCATTTCAATCATGAACGAGACCCCCTCCACTTATGGTGACCACAAGACAGGAGACATCAGTGTTGATCTTGAAACTGTGACGAGGGGGGTCCATCGAACCCAAATACCAGAGGGCGAAGCAAGGCCGGAGAGGAATTACGCATGGTAGGAAGAAGTCGCTGAAGGGTGGGAGCCTCCCTCCAGGTGCTGAGGACACAAAACATATCAAGTAGTATGCCTTAGTTCAAAAGATGATGGTTGTAATAGAGGAGGCCACCCTTTAATGCAGGTACACGTTCGGAGCCTTCCACTAACTGCATCATCCAATGTGAAGCACCATAGTACGCGCTCTACTCTCGGGACCCTCAGCACCTGATCCGTAAAATCATCGGGTATGGAAGGACTAATCTTCCATGGATGGAATAGATAATCCAGTGAAATCACCAAAGAATGTCCACACCTCGGTCGCCCATTCTCTTTCAAAGAACAAATAATCCGATGTTTTCTCCTTATGATGCTTACAGAAAATGTATTTGGAGGCCATGATCACCCTGTAGATTTTGATGTTCTCATTGGTAGTAATGTCTATGTGATGGATTCTATATATAATGAAGTTATATTTTGTGGGGATAGTGTTATCCCACAACACATCGCTCCAAGAATCCTCCACCGCTTGCATGATAGACAACTGACTGTTGTCTTTGGGCATGATGAGTCCAGACAGGGATGGGGTGAATACACACTAATCAGAAGCCATGGTCAGGTCAATGAGGTGAAATTGAACCTCTTGGGTTTTTTCAAGGACAACACCAATTAATAGCTTGTGTTTTCGGGCCTCATGGAAGGAAATGTTGGTAATAGGGAACCCCGGGTACCGAATTACCTCCTCACACCAGTTGTTATTCTAGAAGAAGGCATCCACTGTTCAGATGATCCATTGACCATATAGTCTGAGTAATTAAACCAGGAGAAAAATTGTGTGCTATAAAGGGGAGGCCAGCCTGACCCTACCACCCCCATTCCAAATGTAGCATGCATGCATGTTCTTACCCCATAACGTACGCTTCTCCAGCACTTCCCATTCCATTTTCGCATGCATGCAGGTGAGGGAATCCCGGAGATTTCGGAAATTGATACCACCTTCCTTGGTAGGTCATTCCATCTTACACCAAGAAACACTGTGCCTTCTCTTATCATTCTTGGGGTCCCAAATGAAGACAGAAAGAATCTGGTCAATGTTGCGGGTAACTCCCTTGAAGACCTTAATGGAGGAAAGGGTGTGAATCAGGGTGGCTGTGAGA
This sequence comes from Viscum album, assembly GCA_963277665.1. NCBI lineage: Eukaryota > Viridiplantae > Streptophyta > Magnoliopsida > Santalales > Viscaceae > Viscum > Viscum album. The sequence continues at coordinate 2,082,637,072 of OY728146.1, forward strand.
ACACTATTAACCAAGGCAATCCTTCCTCTGTGGGATAGGTACTAGCTCTTCTAGTTAATAACCCTCTCCATGATTTTACACAATATGGAGTCAAAATCATGGATACACAGAGGCCTCATCCCTGGCTCCTAGATACAACATGGGAAGATTCCCTTGGGGCATGCCCAGGATGCTGCCCACATTGAGGATACGCATGTCAGGGCATGTGTTGGAGATATAGAGGTTACTCTTAATTGTTGATTATCTGACTGCTCAAGTGACAATACACCTCCAATGCTATATTAATGCCAAGTACAGACCTGCTGGATGCATTGAGGAAAAAAATGGAGTCATCTACAAACATGAGATGGGAAACAGATGGGGAGTGAATCCTTCTACGGAAGGGTTTGGTCACATTTCTAGAAATGCTGCAGTGGATGAGGCTGTTGAGTACTTCCCGAGTGATGGTAAATATAATCGGCGAGATAGGGTCTCCTGGGAGAAGCCCACAAGTTTCTTTAAAGAAGAAAAATATTTTCCCCTTGAACGAGATCGACATCCAGGCTGAACTACTGCAATAAAAGATGATATCAATATTCCATGGAGAGAGTCCCATAACTATGAGAACATTGATTATGAAGATCCACTCCAACAACTCGTAGGCCTTGCTCATATCCAACTTAACCACCATATTGGAACCACGTGATTTAACGTTGAGGTCCTTGATCATTTCTTATGCCAAGCTGATCACCCCCTGGATAGAACGTCCCTTAACAAATCCCAGTTGTTCCTTAGAGATGAACCAGGGAAGATGGATGGATAACCTTGCATTAATAATGCCTACATGAATTTTGTACAGCACATTGCACATACTGATCAAAAGAAACTTCTCTAATGATGTGGGAGAATTGTATTTGGGAATGAGAACCATGGTAGGTGCACATGCCACTCTGGGAAGAGGCATACCCTTGAAAAAGTCTTGGGTAGCCACAATGAGATCCCCTTTCACGATGTCCCACAACGCTCTGTAAAAACCTCCATGGAAGCCTTCAGGACCCGCTACACTATCCAGATTCAGAGACATCATGGCTCTACGTATTTCATCCTCTTGAGGAATACCAATCATGGCCTCGTTGCCATTTTATGAGAAGATAGGATGAAGGTTGTCAAGGAGCCATCTGTTTCCCCTTTGTACCCATTAGGAATTTTGTTACTGGGAATAGCAATCAAGGCATGGAAGTGTGAGTTCACGAGAGGCCTAATGACCTCCCTATCATTAGTGAAAAATACATCCCCCAACTCAATGTTCGGCTTTATCTACCTTTTCTTCTCCTTGATACAATCATGGATAAAAGCTCTATTCATATCACCCTCTTTTAGCCAATGTATCATGGCCTCCTCCCTGGCCTTGCGTTCCTTCCTCAGCAACATGTCTGAGAGGAGCTCCTTCTTTCTAGAAAGCTTCTCAAAGAGCATATCTTTATAATACTCCTCAAGAAACCTTTCAAGCTGATAAAAGTTTTTTATGACTTCTTCGAGGGTTCTGTCTGATGCTGTAAAATCCTTCGCCTAGTACTGAAGACTCTGCTTGAGCGATCTTAGTTTGTTGTGGAGAGTGCACCACGTATGGCCCTGGAAAGGGAGGTCTCAAGAGTCTCGAACCTGATCGTTGTAACCTGTGATGTTAGTCCAATGATGATAAAACCAAAAGCTGTTTTGGTGGTCCTGTCAAGATGATAATGATATGAGGAGTGGGGAATGATCCGACAAACCACGCCCCAAGTGAGTATCGCGAGTGTTTTCATATATTGAGATTGCAGAAATTTTGGCCAGGCATCGATCCAAATGACTCCAAGACCTACGGTGGCCCCACTGGTTGTGTCACCACATGAATTAGTCACCTGAGAAACCAAGATCCATGAGGCCTTTTCCAGACGTGAATTGAGAAAAAGTGAGGTAGGACTTCCTGTTAAATGGGCCTCTTCCCCTGCGTTCCTCAGGATCCAAGATGACATTGAACCCCCCCCCCCCCACGATCCAAAGAAGATTACCATGATAAAGGAAATTGAGGTCACTCCATAGGGACTCCTGAAAATGGGAGTCACAACATCTATAAATGAAGGAAGTCAAGATGGATTGGGGTTCTTGGGTAACCTTCATAGTGATGAACTGGTCCCCAACCTAGGTGATAATTATAGTGGATCTACGGTGCCAGAATAACCCTATGTTCTTGTTGGTTGTTTGTCCATGCATGTAGCCATGCTATTTATGTTTTCTAGAGAACTCAGATATCTTGGTAAGGTGTTTCTTGTGCTCAAGGATGGAAACCACAGAGACCTTGTGTTTGGTAACCTATGAAGACATGAAGTCTGTTTTTTACTTGAGAACCAATACCTCAGGAATTCTAGATGAGAAGGTGAGTCGGAGGAAATTAAGGGATCGGGGACTGGCCCTAGACTGCATGGCCTAAAAAATTCGGAGGACGAGCGACCCATGGGTTTTAAGGATTGCGATCTGGTGTGAACAGCAGTATCATTTGATGGATAAGGAATGGGTGGGGAGACGTAGTTTTGAATCAAGGCCTATGGTGTCCCCACTTTGCATGGTAGAGAAAGCTCCCACACCTGACCTTCCAGCACCCCTAGAGATCTGCCGAGAAGAGAACTGTGGTGGGACTCATTGCGGTGGCATTCCCTTCAAAGATGAATCCTAGAGGGACTAATGCATGGGATTGTGTAGCTTCCCCTGAACCGCCATGAGCCAGAGCTATAGGAGGGCAGGGAGGTTGTTCCAGGGGAAAAACAAGAGAGGGAGGAAGGCTGCCATCTTGACCCACCTCCACTTACTCAATTTTTTAATACTGGGCTCAAATTACTTATGACAATAGATCTTTTAAGGCCCTTATAATTACTACAACATCCTTCATATAAGGCATAAAGGCCTTCTAAATAATTTTTAGAGCTTCTGTTATACTTCTAAAAATAGTTCTCAAAAAATATCCACTACAATACCCCCTATAGTGATTCTCTAGTTTCATTGATATTTCATCTTCACTAGGATTTGACCCCTAGATTATTAGTTATCATGACTAAAATATTAATATTACGGTTATCTAAAATTCATTGGAGTTTAATTTTATAATAAAAAAACATGGATAGAAAATTAATGTATATATCATTAAATAATATAAGTTAGGTAACATATAAATAAAATTACCTGAAATGAAGAAGGGATGATCATAACTTACTTATCATCAATTAATGGTAATTAATGTGTTTGAGGGATGTAATTGAGAGTGAAAATAAAGATATATGGTGATCAAAATTAGAGGACGAGTTGGGCTCTGAGAGAGGGTTCATATATTAAAAAATTATATATAATTTGTATATAAATTTTAATAAAAACTACATTTAAAATAGATATTAAAGGTATATAATGGTTACTTAAATTAAAATAAAAAAAATTGAGTATAACATTTGGTTTGAAATGGATATTTTACCATAGGTTACACATTTAGTGATAATCATAGTCATTCATATATGTTGTTAAAAGAATTTAGTGGGAAAAATATTATTAATTCATGGGTAAATAAATTTTCACGGTCTAAAAATTTCTGTGGAGTGGTTGCTACATGATCCCTGTATGGTTGTGCAATAAAATCATATATTTTATATATATTATGGTGGTAAGAGTTGAAATAGTATTTCATGGTAAAATAATAACCCAAATCCCATGCGAAAAAATTAGAAATTTACATTTTGACTTTAAATACACTGTTTATTTCCGAAAATCAATCTGAAACATAAATATTATGGATTCATATTTGTTTATTTGGGTTATCCTCTCAATTAATTAAAAAATAATTTTCATTGGGAGATCGAATCATTGTAAATTCAAAGGAAAAATCTCTAGATCAATTATTAAATTAAAATATTTATTTATATCTCTCTGAAATATATGAATTATTAATTTTATTTATAGATATATGGAATTCTAAAATGTATTTTAGGGTAAATATTTTTAGGATCAAGAGGATTATTTTTTAAATCATATTTTTTTTTGAAAATGTGAGGTTATGATCTGATATATATTAGAACTTATCTATGTATATATTTTTTATTTTATTACTATTTTGATCAATTATATAAGGTTGGTGACATAAAATTATTATCTTTTTATTTGTATCCATTTGTTTGTCATGATTTTGTTAATTTAGAGGGATGGTTGAATTTTATTGAGTGTTTAGTCAGATGGGGTATTTTAGAGTAGATGAAAAGATATGGTATTGTAATATAGATGAAAGAATATGGTATTCCAAAAATAATTTTTTGATATAGTTTTCAAAATATATTTTATTAAGGTAATATTTTAAATATGATAGTTTATTATAAAATTTTGAAGAGGATATACACATAGAAAATTTCAGGAGATGGTTGTGAAGATAAATTGATTATTAATGGAGATGATGGGGAATTATACAGATTATTTCTATTCCATGGATATAGAAAATGTGTTTATAATTATATTAAATTTCATTGAGCATGGGTGATGACAGATTAATCATGTTGAATTGTCTTATTAGAATTGAGTTGGTTTCTAATTATAGATGTTATGAGGTGACTAAATATTGAAAATAATATTACATCAATACATATAGTTTTATTTCATTAATGGATTAATTTTGTATTATCTATTATCTACTTTATCACCACTTTAGTAGGATCATGCATTATATAAAACCTATGTGGTTTTGAAGTCTAGATGAAACCAACATTCCTTGTAATATTGGAGTTTCAATTTCTAGTTCCCCTTATTTATAATATGTTGTATTCTCTTACAAGGATGTTGCATTCTACTGAAGATATAGTATTTTATAGATATTATGATGTATATTATTCCCTTAGAAAATTAGTATTCCCTTTTAGTAATGGGATTGGTGACAAAATGGTTAAAGTGGAACTTATATTTATATATTTTATGAATTTGATACTTATTATAGAAAACCAAATTGTTTTTGGGAGAGATCATTTGTATTGAGGTAGAGCTAGCTGGTGCTCGTAATCATCCTCATCTCATTTATATATGCCAGGAAGTTCAAAACCCTTTATTAATAATCCATATATTATATGTTATACTTTTTCTATTTAGAGAAATTGATAATTTTTATTCCCCTCCTACCCAGAAGATTGGAGAGGCTATGAAAATGTAACATTGTACATACCACATCAATTCCATATATTACCTCAGTAATAGTTTTTTATAGTACCATACTCACATCATTAGGACATGGGAAAATTAGGACCATAATTATATTATGTTGTAGAAATATTTTGATGAATGGATATTCATTTCACATAGTGGTGTAGTGAAAATGTAATGGTAGACATTAAGAGTAATAAGGTGGAGGAGATGACCATGGGTAACATTATACGATATAGTTATTTTCCAAAAAGATACCATAGGTTTTCCATGATATTGTTTTTCCTTATTATAACATGGATTCAATATTAAAATATATTATTATTTCCCATTCCTTTATCAATACAATTTTAGTTCTGGTATTAGGAATCATTTTTTTTACTTTAAAAACTATGGTGTTTATCTAATCTAATGGGATTCCAGACTAGGTTGAAGAAAGTATATCATGGGTGTGAACATGTGGTATGAAAATATCGGTAAAATAGATGTTTATCTTGCTACAAATATAACCCAAAAATATCAGTAGAGCATTATTTTGATATTAAACATGATGTCATATATATAATTTCATCAATTCCATGTTATCTTCATTAACACGGTAGGAGACCATATTATTTTCCTTAGTGATCATAATTATCATATGAATCATTGAGATATTGAACTTGACATGATAAAACTACTCAAATTGATATTAATTATTATATTATATATAATTAAATAACGTTCAAGGGTTGTGGAAGCATTTTTTGGTGGTTTTCTTTAAGAGATCATGACCTTAACTTCTTTTCACTAGATCAATTTATATATATAATTGATTCTTAGAGATTTTTTTATCACCATGTCACCTTATCATATTTTGACCACATAGCTTCACGATTTGTGAGCTTAAATTAATGATTTGATACATAATGTTTTTATTCATTAAAATGTACCTCCATGAGGAATTTTAATCCAATTTTATAAGAAGGATGATGGTACCTTGGTTTTTTATATTGATTATTGATGTTGAAATCAAGATATGGTAAATAACGTGTAGCCTTTATCAAATATTGATGAATTATTGGATTAGTTCAATGGGTCTAGGTAGTTTCTAGGATAAATTTATAGTTGGTGTATCATCAAGAGGGGTAAAATGAGAATAATGATTATAAAACTGAATTCTGATATTGTTATCGGATTTTTATGGTCGTGGTGATTACTATTTAGGATAAAAAGGTATCTAAAGTGTCCATGGGCTATATAAATTGGGTATTTTCTCTCTATATTGAAAAAAATTATGGAATTTATTGTCAAAACCGTGGTTAAATAAATGTCATGTAAATATTTTAATGCTCTAAAATTATAAAGTAAGAACATTATTATCGATTTTGTGTATGACACACAACACCAAGGGAAAAATGGAATATAGTATCCTAAGAAATTACAATATTATTACTATTTTAAATAAATAAAATATATTATAGAGAATTATATTCACACAACACTGAGTTATCTCATTTTACACTCAAAATATACTTTCATGGATATCTTACATTAAACACAAGATCGAGTTTTTCTGAACAATGATATATTTTTAATATATTATTATTTAATATAATATGACATAACATAGACTTTAAATTATAATTTATGGATAATATTAACTAACATATTAAAATATATCTTCTAAAAAAATATAAGATGAATTCCCTAGTTACCAATTAATTAGAAATGAAAATATAAACCAATTGAATAGGAAAGAAATATTTTAATATTATATTCCCAAATGAATTTTTTATTAATAAATTAAACTAATTACAAATAGTGAATGATATTAATGAAATATATATTATATATATTTAATAAAATATATATTATATTATTCTAATAAATTTAATAGTCATAAGATTAGAACCAAACCCAAGTTTATGCATAATAACCCTATATTTTTCACTCTTGTCGCCTTTCAATGGAGAATTAATTTAACATCTAATTTTTGGCACTTTTATAAATTTTATGTGACAAAATAAACATTATTTATGAAATTTTGATGTCAAAATTAGGTTCTAGGGATTTATTGGTATTTTTCTATGAAGTTTCATTTTTTAATGATAAGAGAATGATATTGAGTTTAAATTCAATACTCTTCTTTCTTCTGATTTATTTATATAGCTAAATAATATTTTAAATTGGTTTTAAGGTAACATTATATAAATTTTACATCAATAAAACCAGTTTAAGTAATTGGAATCAATTTTATTTTTTAATTTATAATAATGTCATCATATTTTTTGACCAAAATCATTAGGTAATGTAATTAAAAAAATTAGGTGATTAAGAGAAAAATTAACTTAATGATGGAATAAACCATAAACTTAAGAGAAAAATGACATATAAACCTATCCAAAATCTATGGTATTTCTATATTTTGATATTTTCCACTATTGGATCAAATTCAATTCATTATTGGAGCCACTTAACGTGGGAAAATTGTAGGTGGAATTCCCTTTAAAAAAATTACAAGAATGGTATTCCTCCTCCACTATAAAAACAAAATCACCTCTCCCACATATTCACACCTCCCAAGATATTTAAATAGAAAAAACACTACCCAAATATTCTCCCAACATACATACCCTCATCCTTGAATCCTAACTTTGGGTATAAGTCAATCCAATGAAGTATTTTGGTTCAAACCAAAAATAGTTACCCAAATAAGAGGTAACATTCTTCAACGACCACTTTTATTTAATTATCTTCTCAAGCACTTCAAATATTTTTATACAATTATTATAAAATAACCTAAATATCTCAAATATACTTTTATATTGTTATTAATATTTTTATAACTAATATTATAGAAAATTCCATCTAATGGGTAATTAATGTACCGTTCGTGTGTAAGGCTGACAATAGACTCAAAAAATAATGATTGTTCGTTCATCCTTTACCACCTATGAAAGTGAGAATTATGATGGAAATTATATTTTTATATGATATATATGATAATTATAAATTTATTTATACTTATTTAATTCTTATATAACACATACCTTCATGTTTTTCATTTAGGGTAATACGGAAACAGTGTTTGCGGTTCTGTAGACTACCCCCTCCTCAAAGTAATGTGAGAGGTTCATGATATAAATGGAATGTATAATGGATGGTTCTGATGACCCCATGTCACATATATGAAATAATAATGATACATTAATTTCAATATAATTATATATATTTTACTTTTCATTCTTTTAAATAAGATAAAGAAATGGAAGTAGAATTCATGCATACGTATGGCCTACCGCCTCCATTAACGGGGTATTTCATTTCATATCTCAAAATATTATGGATTACTCTAAATTAGTACATAAAAAATATATATAACATTTACATCAGGGGTTACATTCTCTATATAACCAAAAAATTACCTATTTAATATAAACAAAAAGAAAAAAAATTAAAACATACTTGACAAACTAGGAAACTTACACTGAAAATAGTAATAATAACGCAATATTTCTAATTAACAAGTGAAAATATTTTAAAAGAAGATAATATAAGTTATTATAAAAAATTTTAGGATTATTTAAAAGTTATTTAAATGGTAATGATAATTATATAGGTGTTTAATGATGTTCACCTAAAATGAAACACAAGGTAATTGATTACTGTATCATTTTTCATTTCATGAGGCATACACCATTTTCACCAATTAGTTATTTTTTGTGGGGTATATATTTCCTATATTTTATTTTATATCATTAATACATATATCTTCATTTTATTTATTGTTTCATATGAAATTAATTTTTTTATGGAGATTATATTTAAAAAGATACCAAGTGGTAAGGGACATCATATCAATTTACATTATTTAAGGCATACTTTATTATTGTACATATAATTATATATATATTGTTTAAATAATGACACATTTACATATTATAACATGATTAATTAATTATTAAGGATATTTTATGTCTTAATTTTAATTATTTCATCTAAATGGATTTACACTTAAAGTTACCCAAGTGGTAAATAAATCTCATAATCCATGTAACGCCTCGACCCTAGTTACCCAGAGTTGGGGAATTATTACATAAAAATTGGCATGATCACAGGGGACTGGTCAGTTTATTATCCTTGTATGTACTATATATATTCATAAGTTTTACATTATATAATAATATGAAAAAAAACAACAACATTGTCTTCAGTGACCAAATTCATATCCCTTATACTACCCGTATGGGTCAGTCATAATATTCTTCTTTATATCCTGGAAAAAAATAAAACATAGAATGGGGTGAGCTTAGATTCTCAGAAAGGATATAAATATAGTGTAAATTTCATTAATAAGCATAATCATCTAAGGAAATGTATAATACTAAACACAAGCCTTTTAAAATTAAACATCATCAAAATATGGAAAAGAAAAATCAAATAATTCCATTTACTTATTCACGTGAATATTATACTAGTTTAACAATCACTTTTAATATCAATATAAAATTTCATAATGAAAGAATTCATAATTCCATACTTCATAACCTCATAGTCAAGGCCCTGTGCCGAGACTAAAAATATGATTTTTTCATGCACTTGTGCTAAGAAACTAGTTGGTATTATGTGACCTACCGATGCATCGAGGATCTATAGTAGGCTCCACCCGTCAATTACTAAGTCCAATTCATTCCTCATATGAATGGGTGAAACTTAATCTAATCATTCATATTAAAACTGGCATATGAAATGTCAATATTTTAACTGTACAACATGAATGGCATAAAAATAGCACATCCACAATCAAACATAACTCAATAATTAAAGTATGGAAGATTGTATTATGATAAATAAACCTTAATCAAGAATAAAATACCCTAATGGATATTAAAATAGATTAAAATATCCATTAAAACTATTTAAGGGAAATATCCCCTTTTTCATGAAAACATTTAAATGTCGTACTACTTATCAAAGAAGTTGTTTAAAAGTGAGTTCAGAATCAAAGTGTCCCATACCATTTTGAATCATTTAAAATTAATTTAAATTTCAAAAAAATTATGCTCATATAAATAAATAATTTAAAACATTTTTAACACATGGACATTAATGAGAATGATTTAGAAGAATAAATATTTAATACATTTGAAACAATATTTTAGTTAAAGATTTCCTAACCAAATAAGAGACTCTTCAATACAATAAATTGAGGAATAAAATAAATCAAAACATTATAATATCATGAGAATAAATGGATTCATTATATAATATTTCAATGGACAATATATACACTATATAAAATAGAATTGTTGCATAATGACAAAGAGGTCTCAATGGAATGTAAATTGAGACGGAATACCTTATAAAAACTATTTCCTTAGATTAAGGATGAATAAATGAAATAATATTAAGTGAAACATAAAAATACACTCAATATAATGGTATATTTAGTTTAAATCATTCAGATTACATTCACACATATTCATGTAAAAACAAAACCAATGACTTGGATGCTTAACTCAATGAATGGACATTGAGTTAAGATTACCCTAAAAAAGTTTATATAAATGTAATGTGAATTTATCAATGGAGTGATTATGTGTATCAAAGGTATATCCATAGAAAGGGGAGTTTAAATTAATAAATAAATAATAAATAGTGATTCCACACATAATCATGGTGTAATATAATCATTAAAGTATGCATAAAGCCCAATGAGTGGAAATTGAAATTTGAAATTCCCATACCGATTTGGTAACTTACGAAACATACACCCCATGAAAGAAGTATCATACAATGAAGAGGTAAATACCCATAAATTAAATTATATTACACAAATAATACAATTGTGGGCATTACATACACCACACAAAAGGGAATAGTGGCAATATAGCATGAATCTCATGAGAATTATAAGTGAGGTAAAAACATCTTACCACGTTAAAATCAATTGAGTTGTATAAAAAAAATCTAATAACCACTAAATGAATCACAGAATACCATGAATATAAAGATAATAATGATTATATATATCAAATGGTAGTACACAATACACCACATGGAATAAATATGCGGCGAACAATGGAAATCTCAAGGAATTAAAAGTGAGAAAAAAACCCCTTTCCTTGTAATTTTCCTCAGTCAAGTGTACGTTAACCTCCGGTATAATAGTTAATTAATTGTTATTAAATTATAAAAGAATCAAATATATAAATATTAAATCATATATGATCTTCTAATATTACTTTTTTAATAATATTTTAGTAGTATCATTGTTTCGGGTGTTAACTGATTTGTTTTCCTTTATATGTTTAGCTATATAAGTCATGTTTGTAATGTATAGGATGTATTTGATTCATATCCAGAATGATATTAGATATTTAAACATTATTTTTAATCATAAAATGAAAATTAGTATTCAATTTTTATGATGGGGAATGACATCTCATCGTGTCGTTGAGACGGTAAGCAGTACGTACGCACGAGCGACAATATCAATCTTTTGATGGTGAAATCTTATATAATTGGATTGTATGTCATATATAAAGAATAATTAACATGTTATATTTATTATTTCCATTATTTATACTCATTATTATACCCATCCCAAAAAATGATGTTTTTGAACAACAAACTACACCATGACGTGGATACGGTAAGTCGTACGTCCACACGTTTGGTGAATCTGTCATTTAAAGGAAGGAGCGAACAACAAATATGGTGGTACCATACTTATAATAAAAACACAATATGTAGGAGGTACTAGAGTTATTATTTTGGTATGGAATCAACAAATAAAGAGGAATTTGACGAAGAAAAGTACTTAAAAGAGGGTGGTCAAAACTAAAAAGCTAGTTTTTAAGAAGTAAAAACTACCAAAAGATTGACATGTGTTTATGTCAAATCTAAATATGAAATTACATATAATGACTAAAATTGTATTAAATGATAAAAATATAATATAATTGTACTTCCAATAAATCCAAATGAATAATTTAACTGAAAAAATTATTTCGATTAAAATATTTGTTTTCAATTAAAATTTTGTATTTTCACTATTCATCAAAATATGAATGTTATCAGAAAAGTACCAAAACTTTATTCAAAGTAAATATTTATATCCGGATTCTAAATAAGTATTTAATTTCATTAAATTTAATATATAAAAGTTTAAAATAATGGTTTTAAAAATGGTTCTATATTAAAAGGTGGTAAAATTGATTTTTTTTAAAATACTTATTTTATCTAAATAAAATGATTTCTTTATTATATTATTTCTAAAAAAGAAATTATATAGATTCTAAAATTATATGGAGTATATAGAAATCAAAATTCAGTTAATACTATTCATAACCGCTTTTTGAATGACTAATTTGGTAAGTTGTGGTGCGCTCGAACTCAGTGTTGCGTGTAGCGCAGGATATTGAATTACATTAATGAAAATAACTTACTATGAAATAAGGGGGTGTTAAATTATTCCCTTATTTTGGAAATTTCATCCTAGAAGTTTTAAATTTGGGCTTGGGAACTTCATTGAATGTCCCACATGGGAAAAAGAGTCAATAAAATAATCTCTTTAAATGGATCAAAGAGAAGTACAAAGGTCACCTGAGATAACTCATACTTGGATTACATGTAGGAAAGTATGTATATTGATGATAAAATAAGTGTCAAATTCTGATGGAGAGTGATATAAAACATGATCCAGAGAGAGTTAACAATAATAAAAACATAAAATTGTGATGGGATAAATAGTAATTAGTTTCCCATTAGGAATAATAAACGGACAATGTTTTTTGTTTTAAGTTCAATTTCATAAAGTTGAGGAATTTATTTATGAGATTGACTAAGAACATAAAGATATATACTTACCTTTTAAGTATATTTTTATCCTTTAACAAATTTCTACCAATAAATCATCTTTTTTTTCAAACGATGAGTACTCAATATGACTTGGTTACACCTGAAGTGCTTGAATCTACTTCTAGAGAATCACATGATCCGAAAAGGATAAACAATATATTTCCCTTGTCTTTAGAGATTAACCAAAACCAAAATGGTTAATACAAGATTAGACGATCTCTAAAAAGTACATTTCTTTAGACAAATAAATACTAATCTTAATTTTTAAAATTAAACCAACAATACCCAAAGTTCAATAAATACAATTCTATAAACAATTGTCCTTAAAATCCTTCAATATAATTCAAACTAATATTAAAACTAAAAAATTAGAATAATTTGATTACATAGTATTCCACGTTAAATTGTATCTCCAAATAACATCGACTACTCTTAAATTCACATACTTAAAATTAATTAACCTAATCACATATTCTATATGATAGGTTAATCATTTCTATAAATAACCCAAATCATTATAAATACACAATAAAAACATAGATTAAAATCAAATCTTACTCATCAAATGAAATTCCATAGTATTCTATATTCTATAAGCATATAGTGTTCCCAATAGAACGAACATCTTCCAAAATAACATTAATCACTTAATCATAAAATAATTTTCCTATACAAAGGATATCCATTTGATAAGACATAAGATCCCAAATAAACATATAATTGATCAATAAAATCATTTAACTAAAAAGAATTTGTCAAACTAACCAGGGACTTCACATAGTCCAACGATAGGTGATAAATCCCAACCCTACGCTGGTTGTGGGTTCGATTCCCACAGCTTTGTCTGATGCAATGGGTTGTCACACAATTTTCATGTTATCATTTTTTCCAAAACTATATTTTATAACATTCTCAAAATGTGATAAATTCCTCAAAATAACCATAACATAATCTAACCAAAAATCTTAACTCATACCTCTCATTTTCATCCCAAAAATTAATAACCAATAATTGCCTCAAATTCATGGATCATAAAAACCCAAATGGTTATTTATAACTATATCTATAAAAGAAATGATAATTATTCCTCAAATAGTATTTTTACATAACAAACTACATGGATACACATACAAGAGAAATTTATTCCAATGTAATCCCATCAACAAAGAGAACTGGTACTTTTAAACATCTCGCTATCCATTTATTTCTACATAGGTTCTTCCTTGACCACAAGGTTATCCGATAGAATAGGGAAACCACTTGGGTAATTTCGAGGTTCCCAACATTGACGAAAAATGACTGTAAATTGACTATAGGGATCATATTTATTTTATTCCATAGAACTCATCATTTATCCTCAGTAAATCTTTAGTTTATGTTATTGTTTCCCACACATAAAGCATTTCTTTGTTCCATTGGGACACTTTCCTAGGTTTCCCCTTCCCCATTTCTATCTTGGTAGAAATTGAGCTTTCTTTTCTCTATGGTCTCCATTGTAGGGGATCTTTTTATTCACCACCTTTCTCTTATTTGTTGAGTATGGGAGATAATTAATATATATGTTGTTGATCATATTTTTGGAAAACTTATTTGGAATTAACATGATATATTTTACACCTATCAATATTCCATTTCGTTTCTAATTTACCCCATTATTCCCACCATGTACATCTTTTCCAATGTTTCCATGAATTTATTGGAATCCAACCATTTTCTAACACAAGAAAGCATATTGTGAGTCATAAAATCATTTAGATAGTATCATAACATCTTATTTTTAATCTAATACAACTTAGGATTAACCAAGGTTATTTATTCTCATATTATATTTAAATCCTTCAAATCTTTTTGTAAAGAAAATTTGAATTATCTAAATCATATCCCGCAGTAGTGTCGTAACCTAGAGTGCAGCAAGGCCCGTTGTCGTGTACCAGGATATCCTAGGTCAAGCCCAAACTCCTGGTTGGAGTTTTTAGTCCTAGATACATATGTTCCAGAGTCTCCTCTACCTACTCATGTCCAATCAAGGACATATTACTTGGAAAACATACATATTATTTACATTACCAAAATTTTTGGATGTTATTCTATACTAATCCTAAATTTCTATCTTAGGATAATGATTTCTAATTATTGGTTTTCTAAATGTAGCTTCCAAGGTTTGTACTAATCTTCCTATTATACCAACTATAACGCCCTGACCCAATTTACTCAGAGGCGGTGCATTATTACAAAACATTGGCATGATCATAAGGGATCAAATCTAGAAATACCGACCAGTTTTGTATCCTTGGAAGTACTTATACATTCATAAGTTTTACATTACATTATAAAATGAAAAAAACAACAACATTATCTACATTGACCACATTCGTATCCCTTAGACTATCCCTGTGGGTTAATCATATGATATTTCTTTGAATCTTGGAAAAAGTAATACATAGAAATGGGTGATCTTAGATGCTCAGTAAGGATAATAATATAGTGTAAACATTCATAAATAAAAATAAACATTTAAGGAAATGTATTAGACTAAAAACTAGCCTTTTAAACTTAATTTTCATCATAATATAGAAAAGTTAAATCAAATAATTTCATTTACTTGTTCACATTAATATTCTACTAGTGGAATAATCCCATGTAATATCAATAGCCAATTTCATAATGATGTAATGCATAACGCCAGACTTCCTAACCATATAGTCAAGGGATTATTCCATGACTAAAAATAAGATTTTTTCAAGGCCTTGTGCCAAGACAGTTGTTTGTCTCATGAGACCTACCAATGCATCAAGAAGCTATAGTGGGAAACACCCTTCAATTACTAAGTCCAATTAATTCCTCATATGAAAGGGTGAAACATAATCAAAACATTCTTATTAAAACTAGCATAGAAAATGTCAATATTTTTACCCCAAACCATGAATGGCATAAAAATAGCACATCCACAGTCAAACATAACTCATTAAAGAAAATATGAATGATTTAATTATGATAAATCAACTATAATCAAGAATAAAATACACTTAATGATATTGAAATATATGAAAATAATAATTAATACTATTTGATAGAAAAATCCCATTTTTCATGAAAACATTTAAATGTCACACTATTTATCAAATAAGTCATTTAAAAGAGATTCTTGAATCAAAGTTTCCCATACCACATTGAAACTTTTAAAATGAATTTTAATTTCAAAACATTTATGTCCATATAAAAAATACCTAAATCCATTTTCAAATCATGGACATTAAGGATAAAGATGTAGAAGAATAAATATTAAAAACAATTAAAACAATATTTTAATTAAAGAGTACCTAACCAAATAAGAGACACTTAAATACAAGTAATTGAAGAATAAAATTTATCAAAACATTATAATATCAATAGAATAAATTTATTCATGACATAATATGTCAAAGGACAGTATATACACCATATAAAATTGAATTGGTGCATAACGAAAAAGAGGTCTCAAGGAATGTAAATTGAGATAGAATACCTAACAAAGACCATATCCTTACATTAAGGATGAATCAAGAAATAATTACTTGTGAAAAATATAAATACACTCAATATAATTGGATATTCATTGTAAATCAATCATATTACATTCACACATATTCTTGTAAAAAAAACCAATGACATGGATGTTTAACTAAATTAATGTAAATTGAGTTATGATTACCCTTAAAATTTTCATATCAATGGAATGTGAATTTATCAATGGATTTATTGTGTGTATCAAAGGTATATCGAAATAAAGGGGAATGTAAATTACTTCATAAATAATAAATAGTGATTCACACATAATCTTTGAGTTAAATAATCAATGACGTGTGTGTAATTCCCAATGAGTGGAAATTGAAATTTAAAATTCCCATACTGATTTGGTAACATACGAAACACACACCCCAACAATAAGTATCAGTAAATGAAGATGTAAATGCCAAAAAATTAAATTATATTACATAAATAATACAATCCTCGGCTGTACATACACCACACAAAAGGAAATAGTGGCAATATAGCATGAATCTCATGAGAATAAGAAGTGAGATAAAAATCTCTTACCACGTTATAATCAATCAGGTCGAATGAAAAAAAGATAATAACCACCAAATGAGTCATATAATACCATGAATATAAAGATTATAATGATAATATATATCAAATGTTAGTACATAATACACCACAGGAAACAAATAAGTAGCAACCAATGGAAATCTCACGGAATTAAAAGTGAGATAAAAAACCCCTTACCTTGTACTTTTCCTTAGTTGAGGGTATGTTAACATTTTATATAATAGTTAAATAATTTTTATTAAATTATACAGAAACCAAATACCTAAATATGATATCATATATGATCTTCTAATATTGCTTTGTTAATAATATTTATGTAGTATCATTGATTCAGGTGTTAAATGATTCATTTCCCTTTATATGTTTTGTTTTGTAAGTCATGTTTCTTATGGATAGGATGTATTTGATTCATATCACGAATTATATCAAGTAAATAAAAATTATTTTAATCATCAAATGAAAATATATCTTGAATGGTTATGATGGGGAATGAAATTTCATCGCGTCTTGGAGACGGTAAGCCGTACATATGCACAAGCTACAATATAATTCTTTTGATGGTGAAATTATATATAATTGTATTATATATCATATATAGATAATCATTTAAATGTTATATTTATTATTTATAGCTGTTAGACATATTATTATACCCTTCCAAATGATGATGTTTTAGAATAACAAACAACACCATGACGTGGAGACGGTAAGCTGGATGTATGCATGTATGGTAAATTTTTCATTTATAGGATGGATAGAATAAAAAATATGGTTGTATCATATTGATAATAATATCAAAGTATGTTGGAGGTACTGGAGTTATCATTTTGGTATGGAATATACGAAGAAATAGGAAGCGGAAGAAGGAAAGAACTTGAAAGTGGGTGGTGAAATTATTACCTCTTTTTCGGGTGCTTCCTTTTGATTTAATCAAAAGGGATCCTTAGGTTGGGGTTCTGAACAAAGTAAGAAATCTAAGATTTATTGAATGTTTTTGGTAGGATATATGGGAAGGGTTTTGAAAATCCAAATGGCTTTCAAGGTGTGAAATTAAGAGAAGGGGAAGTACGCTTTTATAAGAGAGGTGAGGGTCACTTTCGGAAAATATTGAAGTATTTTTTTATAATAAAGCCATTTTTGGTTTCAAATGGCTCAAAAATAATTTATTTCTAGGATAAGGTGGGAATGGGTTGGAAACCGCAAAGCCAATAGGTTTTAGACTGGTTTAGGTCCCCATATTTACCTTATCTTGTAGATTTAAGTCTTGATTAAATTGTTTGACATTTACCATTCTCTCGGTATTTCTATATTATATGGTTTTTAAACATACTATAACAAGCCAAGAAATCCCCAAGTGGTTAATTATTAATATATATAACTTTATCTATGTCCTTTGGCCGAACCTTATATTTTAGAAATATTATATCAATTAATAATATAGTATTTGTTTCAAAAACTCATTTATGTCATTTTTACACTATTTAGTATTTGATTTTTTTGAAAGCCATTAATATTTTATCGCTTAGAATAAAATTTATTTAATCAACCCTAACATGTTATATTAACCTATAAAATTAGTGTAATTAATCACAAGTTTCAATTAAAATTTTATTTGATATTTATAATATCAATTATGTTAATATTTCATTAATATGGTAAGTACTACATTATTATTGTGTCATAAATAAAATAAATTATTTAATGTCTAAAAATTATAAATAAAATACAATTTTTTAGGAAATATTTTTATATTTCTTATTAATATTTAAAGTCATATTTATATTGTATATATCCCTATATTAAAAATGGTTTAGTTATTAAACATTGAATTTGACCCTTTTAACTCTTCTTCAAATAAAATAATAATAAATGTCTAAATCTAATCCATGTGGACCAGAGGAGATAATATTTTATTATTAAGGTTGTTTTGGGTCGAATTACACTTATCCAATAAAATTAGGATATGTTTTAGGGTACTTATGATATCATTTTTACCCTTCATTACATTATTTACTTTTAACCGTGTAAAATAAAAGTAAAAGGATTCTATTCACCAAAAAAATTTGAATCTTATTGAACCACATTTAACTTACTGATGTCAACTATTTCTTTGATATTTTTGAAATTCAACTCACCAATGTGGTAAAAATACATTTTATGAACATTTGCAAATGCTCCTAGAAGGTGGGTAAAAGACGGTAAAATGTTCAATAAAATTTTATAGATCTAATATTTTTATAAAAATGACTCCAATGAATCAAATTTAACTAATATAGGTATTATGTATCTATATTGACATAAATAAATAAAATAAATAGTTATTTAGATAAAAAATCGTTATTTAAACCACAGTGTAGTGTTTTTCACTATTTTTCAAAAATTGAATGTTTTTAGAAAAATACCCAAAATTTACCATAAGATAATTTTGGAATTCATAATTCAAAAATAAATTCTACTTTACCATAATAAAAACATAGATGTAGAATTAATTATTTTAAAATTAAATCTCATTTTCAAAACCAAAAAGTGGGTTTTTAAGATGTAAAAACTATCAAAAGATTGACATGTGTTTATGTAAAATTTAAAAGTGAAATTGCATATAATGACCTACATTGTATGAAATGATAAAAATATAATCTGATTATACTTCCAATATATTCAAATGAATAATTTAACACAATAAATTATTTTGAATAAAAAATTTGTTTTCAATTAAAAATTAGTATTTTCACTATTCATTAAAATATGAATGTAATCAGAAAAGTACTAAAAATTTGTTCGAAATAAATTTTTATGTCCTGATTAAAAAGAAGAATTTAATTTCATTAAATTGAATATAACAAACTGTCAAATATTGGTTTTAAAAAGGGTTTTCTTTTAAAAGGTGGTGAAATTAATTTTTTTGACAAATACTTCTTGTATCTGAAAAATTGAATTTGTTCTTATATTATCTCTAAGAAATAAAATAATATTGATTCTAAAATTATATGGATTGTATAATATTAAAAATTTAATTAATAATATTCATAAACGCTTTTCAATAGCTTGTTTAGTAAGTCGTGGTGCGCTCGAACTCGGTGTTGCAAGCAGCGCAAACTATTGAATTAATTTAAAGAAAATAACTTACTATAAATCTTGGGGTGTTACAATCCAAATATTTATAACTATGGTATATTACTTACAAGGTGTCGTTGATATTATATAATTATCTATATAATGACATTGAATATGAATTGGTTTATATCCACTTATTACATTAGTATTTATAGTCGATATACACAATCTATTCATTGATTAAGTCTCAATTCAATGTTATGACCATTTTAAGGTTTTATTTCAAAATTTTATTCTAATAAATGATTATTTCTTGTTATAATACATTAAAGGAATTCATATGAACATTGTTAAGTAAACCATTTTATTTTCGTATCTTCTGGTTATTAATGACCATTTTTTATATAATGGTACCGTTTTCAACTCTTGGGTATTCAAAATGTTTTAGAAAATGTTTTTAAGAAAACATGACTTCATTTCTCTCTTTAGTCGGAAAGCCTATTTTCATCTAAAATTCATGTCTTATTAAAATGTTTTCAAAAAAGTTTTATCCATTTATGAATTATTTATTAAATATATTTTTTTCTTTTTTTAATTTACAATAATTCTAAAAGGAATCTTCTTGTCTCTTTCTTAAAAAGGATTTTTTCTAACCTTTTTACCATGAAAAAAGAATTATTTTTAAGATGTATGGAATGTATGGATTTACCCACTACAATTTCATTAATGGTTCCTTTGAATAATTAAATTATTAAATTTTAATGAAACATTTTTCAAAAAAAAATTAAAATAAAAGCATTTTCGAAATGTTTTTCAAAATCAAAAGGTTATTTTCATAAAGAATGTTTTTAAAATGATATTTTATAGTCTTTATATTCATCAATGAAAAAACCCATTTTCTTTTAATCCACTTAAGATATGTTTTATTAATACCATACTTATTCTTTCTCTCTATGGTTTATGATTCATTTGTCCAAGGAGATAATTGAAATTCACTACCTTGATTTCTTTATTAGTCCCTTTAAAACAATTAATTTCAAATAACCCTTAGACATTGAACTTCCATGAATTATACATATAATTTATCATGGATATATTTATTGCCTAAAACATATATCATTTTTACATATATTGTATACATTGACATTTTTTTATTTTCTAGGGAAATATTGAAAATTTTGTATGCTTTATTCAATAGAGATATTTTATAAGGCGCAATATTTATTAATTGAATAAATTATTCGATATAAGGAATACTTTGTAAATGTAGTGATTTATGTGGATCAGGATTTATATACACCTTGAGGAGACAAAAAGGTTTCATGAAGAAATTTTTTTTGTGCAAATTAAATGGGTTACATCCTTTAGTCTTAAACCATATTTTGAAATGTCACAATGGTAAAGGTTTTCATGTGCCTTAGATATGTCATCTAATAATAATGAATTTAATTTATTTTCATTCCATATTTATTATCCATAATATTTTCACTAGGAAAATGAATATTGAGGAATTTCATTATATTTATATGGATTTAATGGCATGTGTTTTCAGTTTCATATATTTCTATACTGATTATTCCTTATTCAGTAATTTAAATGGAACCTGTTTTTAGTTATTTACACTTCCATAATTTTTATGAACTTTCTTTATCATTTTATTGAATACATGGCTTATGTGTTATTTTATTTAGCATTATATAATGATTATCCTCATTAATTCATTTTTTATTCATCCATACTCAAACCTTCATAATAATTTTATCTCACCATTATTATGTTTCCTTTCCCCAAGATTCTTGAAAGTATGCTAAGAAATATATGCATGGATTAGCTAGATGGAATTAAATTATCATTGAAAGAGAAAAAATTATTTTTTAATTACTGTAATCATTATTAATACAAGACTCATTTATGTATCTTGTTTACCAGGACTTCTAAACCCATAAGTACTTAAGGATACAATTCCTTATAATCATTACAATGTAATGGTAGTAGATGTGAGCTTTAGGATTTCTAGGGCCAGGTCACTATTGTGGGTATTATAGGCTTTTTAGTAGAAACCTTGGGAACTAGATTTTGGAAAACATTGATTAAATAACATATCCCTAAGGTATAATTGAGGATAAAAATATAAGAAAACCCTAAAGTTTTAGTGAGATAGATATTTTGTGGGTTTCTAATAAATACATATATTTTTCGATATTATAAGTTTTCATTGTTCAAGAACATATGTCCCTAGGGGTAACAACTCCAAAAAGTTTCATCGGGCATGAATTGAGCATAACTTGGTACAAAAAAATGGGCCTTACTACTCCCCTTGTTATACACTCTTGGGGGATACTTTTCGGATAATTCCCATTTTAATTACAAACCATTATGAAGGATTTAAATAGATATTGATAATGAATGAACAAGGTTAAAACATAACATAAGAAAGAACCTAGGTTGAAATTAAAAGGATAATGTATTTATGTATTGCGGTTGTATTCAAAACCTTAGTAAAAATATTATTTGGTTATTAAAATTATTTCAAGGAGGTCTATTATATTTATTTTGGAGATTTTATTAATATGGTTTTAGAAAAAGGAAAATTGTATGTTTGGGGAGAAACCATCATTTTAGGCAATGCCATGGGATTTAAACCCATGACCGAAGGATGATAAGGGTTTTGTTCCTACTAATACCTGATGTGATGTCCTCGTTAATTTGTAATTGTTTTTAGTAATAAATTTCAATGAATAAATAGTAATTATGAACTATAGTGTTAAATATTTGGTTTATAGATTAATGTATTAACCATATTGGATTTATGGAATATTTGGAGACAAAATTTTATATTTTTAACCCTTTTATAGAAGTTATGATCCAATAAATGTGTATTTTAGTTCCTCAAACATCAAAGTTAATTTTTGGATTTCCATTTCTTAAAGTAATGGAAGAATTGAAAATTGATCAAATCACATAAAAAGGATAAAATTTTGATTATAGAAATATATCAAACATATCTCATTGTATACTTAGGTAGTAAAAGAGTTACTCAATATCAGTAAAATGATCAAAAAACATGTTATCCTAATAGTGTATTTTCTTAACCTATGTTATTTTAAATCATCATAGATTTATGACTTTGAGGCCCTAATATTTAAATTTTTCATTCACATTGTTATGATCGATGACCTCAATCACTTAAAATAAGTATTTACTATTTTCCTCTATGAACATATCTCCACATTCCATTAATTCTCTCTTACATAGAAACCGAATTATATTTTATTCCATGTGGCCTTTTTTACATCCCATTTTCTCTTCTCTAAAGGATGTTTTATAAACACTTCTCATGGTGTGGGATTTAATCAAAGGAAATATCAAAAAAATTATCACTTGTTTCAAGTTAAATTAGTGAGGATGCAATTTAATTGAGGTGGGGTTAATGTAACTCCCATAAATTCTAAAGGACATTGTATTCAATAGAATGTATGACACACAACACCAAGAGCATAATGGAATATAATTTCTCGAGACATTAAAATATATTTAATATTTTATAAAAATTAAATCAATGATATTTCTTGAAATTCATGAAATACAAAGTTAACTTAAATTATATGAAATAAAATCATTCTTTGATAGCTTCTGTTAGATGTAAGACCAAAATTTTCCAAACAATAATATATTATTAAAGTATGATTTTTTATTATAATAGGAATTAATATAGACTCTAAATATGCGGCTATGAATAGTATTATCTAAATTATAAAAATATATATTTTTACAAAAAATAAACTATGAATTCATTGGTAACTATTTAATTAAAATAAAAAATATAGACCACTTGATTATAAAGGAAATATTTTTATATTATTCTCCCAAATGCGTTTTTTCATAAGAAATTAAATTAATTACAATTAGTGAATAATTTTAGTGAAAAATATATTTTATATATTCAATAAAATATTTTTTTATATCCATCCAAAAATATTTATAGGAATAAGTTTAGAAAAAACAAAATTTTACGTATAAAAACCCAATATTTTTATAAAGGTACTTTTCTTTCCTTTTAATGAAGTTCCTTTTTAAAATCCATTTTTAGAAATTTTATAATTTTTATATGTCAAAATTAACTTAATGTTTTAAATAATAATGTAAAAAATAGTTGAGGGTGAATTTTTGGTAATTTTCTATGAAGATTCATTTTTAATGAATAATGAAAAATACTGAATTTTAATTCAAAACAACTTTCTCATTTAAAATATTTATATAGATATATTAAATTTTCAATTATTTTTAAAGTCCAATTAGATAAATTATATATAAATTAATACAATTTAGTTCATTCGAATAAATTTTACTTTGAAATTGAATATAAAAGCATTTCAATATTGTGAATATTTTTACATTAAAATAGGATTTATTGTCTCGTATATGGGGTTAAATTTATATTAATTTCTACCAATTATGTGATTTAAATTTGAAAAAATAGATTCCATATTTTAAATAATAATAATTTCTAATTTATTATAATTTAAACTTAGTCTTTAAAAAAATATATTAGTGAAATTAAATTGAATTAATTATAGTGGTGAAGAGAAAAATTAGTTTAACAATGGAACAAACCTTAAACAAAATGTCCAAAATAACCAGGAAACTTGTCCAAAAATCATTTTATATACATATTTAGACACTATACTCCCTTATATATAATATTTTCATTATTGGTTTCACATTACATGGAAAAAACATGACTAGAATTCCCTTTTATAAAATATACAAGAATTCCAGTCCTCCACCATAATAATAATCTCACCACTCCCACTTATTCAGATATATAAATATATTTTTATCACAAAACTATTCCCAAATAATCGCTAAATATCCCTAACTACATCATATAATCCTCAATTTGGGTATCATGCAATCCAAGTAACCAAAAAGAGTAACGTGAATAAGAGGTAATGTTCTTCAACTATCACTTTTCTTTCATTTACTTCCCAACCCATGATAATACATTTATATTATTCTTATATAATAACCTAAATAACAACAATATACTTTGTTTATTTTATTCTAAGGGTTCAAAAAAACGTTAATCACACTTCCATCAAATGGGTAATGAACTTACGATTTGTGTGTATGGGAGATTACTGCCTCGTAAAATGGTGATTGTATATTCTTCATTTACCACCTATAATGGTTGTAATTACGATTGAAATAATCTTTAAATATGATATATATTATATTTAATGTTTATTTTCCATCATTTAATTCTTATACAACATATAACTTCATGTGTTCTATTTTATGGGAATACAATGTCGTCGTTTATAACTGTGTGGATTGTCTCCTCTTCAAAGCTATGTGATTCGATCACGCTAAAAATGGAATGTATAAAGAATTTTTTTAATAAAAATATGTGAATTACATTACATAAAAACTATACTATAGTTATAATATACATATATATCATTTACCTTTCATTCTTTTAAATATGAAAATGAAATTGATGTAGCGTTCAAGTGTACGTACAACATACCATCTCCATGAACAGTGCATTTCATTTCCGATATATGAATAATATTGATTACTCTTAATATATATATAATTAATATATAAATAATTTACTCAACAGTTTAAGTATTTTATATTATTAAATTATTATCAATATAATAAGCACAAAAATAACAAGTTAAAACTTACTTGACAAACTAGGCAATTATCACACGAAACAACAAAAATAATGAAAGATAATTAACAAATGGGAAGTAAGATATTATAATAAGATAAAATGTGATATCATAAATGTGATTTAAGTCTGGTATAATTTACTTGCCTATTTAAAACAATTATACCTTAGGTTAACAGATGTTCACCAGAAAGGAAACACAAGGTAAGAGATTATTGTCTCACTTTTCTTTACATGAGGCACACTCCATTTTGGCCACTTATTTATCTTATGTGGCCTATATATTTCCCATATATTATTTTTTAAAATTAATAGCTTTATATTAATGAAATTTATATATTTAGTTGAAATTATTTCTATGATGTGGATTATAATTCTATAGTTACTATATTGTGAGGGGCTTCATCTCAATTTCCATTCCTTGAGGAATGCATTATTACAGTGCATAGAATTTCTTATATATGGGGTACATACTACCCCTTTAACATATAATATTCTGATTCATTAATGATTCATGATATTTTGAGTTTTAATTTGAATTAAATTAATCTATGGGTATTTACACTTAATGTCATCGATGTAGTAAGAAAATTACATAACCTAATTCCTTTTCATTAGGATTATATTACTTCTTCATAATAGTTAATAGTATATGACTATCTATGTAAAGAAATTGACTATATATTGATGTATTTCCACTTATTTTATGTGGAATTATAGATGATACATATAATCATTTCATTGATTAATTCTGACTATAATGCTATGACGATTTTAATGGTTTATTTCACAATCTTATTCTTATAGAGGTTTTTTATTCTTGAAATTACATTAAGGAAATTTATATAACCGTTGTTTAATTAACCCTTTTTCTTTCTTATACCGTGGTTTTAATGAATTTTTCATATAATTGTACCATTTTTCCTCTCTTTAGTACCCATAATATTTTATAATCTTTTTTCCAGGAAACTAGCCTTTATTTCTCACTTTAGTCAGAGAACCTATTTTCTTCTAAAAACTATGATTTATTAAAATATTTTAAAAAATGTTTTAAAAACATAAAATTTATTTATTAAATACCATTTTACACTTTTTCTATATACAATACTTTTTAGGTAATATTGTTTTCTCTTTCAGAACAATTAATTTTCCAAACCATTTTACTATGAAAAAATAATGTTTCTTTTACCATGTGAGGCATGTACAGATTTACCAACTGTCATTTCTTTGAATCTTACTTAGAATGTTTAAAATGTAAATTTTTAGAGTTTTTTTTAAAATTTATTTATACGGAAAATAATTTTCTTAATGCTTTTCAAAATCAAAAGGATATTTTTATCAAGAATGTTTCTAAAAAGCTAGTTTTATATTATTTCTATTAATAAATAAAAAATAAATTAATTTTTACTCCACATAGTATAATATTTATTGATACTGACATCATTCTTCCTTTAATGGTATAAGATTGATTTTTTCATGGAGGCTGTTGAAATTAATTTCATTGATTCTTTTGTTTCTCCCCTTGAAATATTCAATTTTCTATGATCATTAGACATTGAATTTCACCAAATTATCCATATGATTTATCATGGATAAGTATATCACCAAAACCGTATATATTTTTATATACAGTTTTTACTTTGAATGTTATTTTATTTTATAGGGAGATACGGATAAATATGTATGCTTTATTAAATATTTATATTTTATCAGGAATATTTTTTAATAATTAAATTGATTATTTGATATGAGGAATGAATTATAAATGTTGTGAAGAGCGGGGCTCAAATTTTATATTGTCCCTGGATGTATTGATAGGTCCTCGTGAGATAAATTAGTTGTGAAAATTAAATGGGGATTTACCTGGTGTTTTAAATCATATTGTAAAAGGTCTTAATGGTATAAGTTTTCTTGTGTCTCTCACATAATGGACAACAATTAAGAATTTCCATCATTTTGATTCATTATTTATTATCCAAAATATTTTCGCTATGAATAATAATATGGATTCATTTCATTCACATTTTATTTATTAAATGGAATGTGTTTTTAGTTTCTTAAAATTAAACTTGATTATTTGTTATCTGGTTATTTTAATGGAATGTTTTTTCAATTATTTAACTTTCCATATTTTTTTAAGCACGTACTTATTAGTTAATTGATTATATAGAATTCGTGTTCCATTATTTATAACTCCATAATGATTATCCCAATTTATTCATTTTATTTATTCCACTACACTTAACCCTTACTTAGAATTTAATCTTACCTTTATTATGTTTCCTTTCCCCATCATTCCCTGAAGTGTGATAATAAAGATATTGAAGGATACTA
This sequence comes from Viscum album, assembly GCA_963277665.1. Taxonomy (NCBI): domain Eukaryota; kingdom Viridiplantae; phylum Streptophyta; class Magnoliopsida; order Santalales; family Viscaceae; genus Viscum; species Viscum album. Next base: position 2,082,665,252 of record OY728146.1, read on the forward strand.
TATATGGGATAAATTTATCCTTAAAATAAAAAAAAACAGTTGTAATTATTATATTGATTAGTAATACATGACTCATGTGTGTATCTATTTTACCAAAAATACTAAACTAATCAGTCCTTTAGGCTGTATTTCCTTGTAATCATGCCAATGTAATGGTAGTAGATGAAAAATCTAAGCATACTAGGGTCGGGTTACTACAAAGATCATATAGAGAACAAGAGGAATGTTTTTAGACTTATTTAATAATATATATAAATTAATAAGATATCAATGTGAACATTATAAAAATGAGGGGGTAATTTTCTTATATATATTGTTGCCCATTATGGTGTATATATCCAACACATATAAATGTAATTTCATCATTAGAAATTCCTGAGAGTTTTTAAGAGAAAAGTATTTTTCTTTTTTTAAACAGTTATTTTTAGTCGTTTTTATATAACAAAATTTCTGGATTATAAATCCTTTAACATTTATAAACAATTAAGATCATTATTATTCTATAAAAATGGTGTTTGTGAAATTTTTATTGTTGAAAGGAAACTATAATTAACAACATTATATTTTACTTAAATATGTAGTTATGGTTGAGGTTTAGTATAGGGATTCTACTCACGTATTTGGTTTCATGTTTATATAAGAGCGGGGAGTCATATATTATTCATCTAGATAGTCCTTATAAACATAACAATTATACTCACAATTTTGAGAATGTAATAATGGTATATTTCATTAAATGTTAAAGAGATTAGCTACTAGAAAATTATTTTTAGTCCTCACATACAACTAGTTTTTTTACTATATAATCACACTAAGCTATTTAAAAAAATTATTGTAGATATGGGTGGACATACATTATGAATTTTTTCTAGGATTATGTATTATCTAGGGATTTTAAATGTTTTTATTAATGTATTAATAAAGTGTTTTTGTAGATATGTTTCCTATAAAAAATTTATTAATTTAATTTTATGGATATAATCATTATATTTTATTTTAAATTTTGTTATATTGGAAGTGATGGTATATTGTAACACCTTGAGATTTTTAGAAATTTTTTTTAAATTAATTATAATTTTTTATATTTTTCATTATAAACAACATGGAGTTTAGATTTCATTACATTCAACAAAGAGTTTATATTTATTCATATGTAACACAAAAGTTAGCTTATGATACATGAAACACTCTGTTTATCTTGTATTACATGCAACACTGAGATTAGAAAAACATGACATGGTATTAAAATATTATTATTTAAAATCATATTTATTATATAACTATTATAATGGAGGGTATTAATAGAATAAACTAAATTATTGAAATATTTGGTTTACACACACAAACACACATATATATAATTAATTTTTTGTGACAATTTAATTTAAAATCAAAATAAAAAAATATTTGATAATAAATTAAATGTTTTTATAAAAAAAAATTATGAGAAAAATGTTATATCTCAATAAATTAAATAAATAATATTTTAAAATGATATTAATTGAATTTATATATTTAAAAGTAAATAAAATTTTAAACATTTATCCTTCGTGTTTTCTAGATAAAAGATGATAATAAATCAAATTTTACACTTAAAAAATTTAAAAAGAGTTTTTTCACCATTTGAATACTTATATTAATGTTAAAATATTCACTTATGGGAAATTAATTTGAAAAAATTTAATTATTTTCTGAAATAATCATGTCAAAATTATCTTTGTGATAATTTTTGGAGATCTTCTATGAAGAAATGTTTTCAATGAATTGTGAATAATACATACTATTATTAAAAATTTATAGTTCATTTAATAAATTTGAAAACATAAAAATAATTTTAATATGGTTTTAAAAGTAACATTAATTCAATTATTTATCTATTAATCCAATTTTTCTCATTTTAATCAAATTTTTTAATTTTTTTTATTAAAACGTTTGAAACCTTTGAAGATTTTATCCTCGAAAAACTGCTTTCTCTTCACATCGGTAGGATCAATTTAATATTAAAATTTTCCAATTTTTTTAATTTTCTACAAAAAAAATGTTTAATATGTTTAACAAGAGTAATTTATATTATTTGATAATTTTAAAATATATTTTTACTATAACGTGTAGTACAATTATTAGAAATTATTTACAAGGATTAAGTTAAAAATTGGTTTATCAGGGGGGTTGAACTAAAAATATTTGGTTTAAAATGACCCAAAACATATAATACCCCAATTTAATATATATATATATATAGAAATTATTTGTTATATGTTTTATAATGGATGATTTTTATCCTTTAGGAATGTGAAAAATGTAGGCAGAACATTTTCTTTTCAAAAATTAAAAGTGTGCCACCCACCTCACTTATAAACAGCCACCCCTATCCTCTCTTCTACACGCTTAAAAAATAACTTGGTTGGGAAAATACCTAAACAAATCACTTCAATACATCCCATATATCATTTTATAATCATTATTATGGTCATAACATAAAACCTAAGAATCCATTTTTAAAACTAAAATAAGTTGTATGAAGAATAGGTAATGTCACTAACTGAGTATTTTATTTTATTTATTCCTCTACCTATTTCAATTTTTAACAAACAATTATTATATAATAAATTTTGTTCATTAAATATAATAATATATTTAATGTTAATTATATTACCTAAATCCTTCTCTTATTCCATCGAATGGGAGATGAAATCGTCATTCGTTTGTACGGTAGACTACCACCTTGTGAACCAGTCTTATTTGTATATCATCACATTCTCTCACAAATGGATATAATGAAGGATTTTCTTATATATGATACTTATGATATTATTATTCTTTTTTAATCATGATATCACATGTTACTTCTAACATTCCATTCTATAGGAATATAACAATATCGTTCATGTGTATGGCGGACTAACATCTCACAAGCATTCTGATTTGTTAAATATTTACAAGGAAGGTAATAATGATCTATTTATTGAAAATATCTGAAATATATGATATAAAAATGATTATAATATTTTAATATATTACTTACTTTTATTTCATTCATCGGTTATAAAAAATGGCCACAACGTTTATAAATCATATATGGTATCATATATATAATTATGGTTCTATAATATATGTTTAATAAACTTATATTTATTATATATTTGGTTATAACATGTATAAATGATCTCAATACTTATGGTAAGGCATTTCCATATCACATTTATTTTATATGAAACACATGACATATTAAACATTGGTTTCTTTTATATGGTGTATATACTACCAATGAATTTATTTTATGAATATTCTCCTAAAAATTATTTGGATCTAAATATACATTTTAGGATATCTCTTACAATGGTTTTATGGTAATAAAGATAAAAAATTGGTTCAGTTTTTATGATACAATCTCATTGTTAAAAATATTTTTTTATGTTTATTCTTATGATGATGAAATATTATGATCTATATCTCAAGATATTCAGAAAATTTATTACCCTATGGTTATTCAAATATAATACATTGTTTGAATTATGTTTTTTCTCTTTAATAACTCAAGTGTTCAGAATAATATTTTTAATGAAAATTGAATTCTTTTTTCTCTTTGGCAAGAAAATCATTTTTCATCCAAAATAATGTCTTCTAAAAAAATAAAAAATTGTTTTAGATCCTACAAATGATTATTTAAATAAACATTTACCAATGATTTTAATTTTTAAAAATAATTTTTAGAAATGAATCTTCATGTCTTTTTTCTAAAAAATTCCAATTTGGCTTTAATCAAAAAATTGAATGGAATTTTTGTTTTAACGTGTATGGTATAAATGGTATTATCTTCCATTGATTATGTTATAGTGAATTTATGAAATATATATATGAAACCCATTTTATTTACATGAGTTATGATGTGATGATATGATGAATGTTTCATTATATTGTGGCACACATAAGTATGGTTTTCATTTTATGATTTCTGGGACCTATATCTACGACAAATACCTTGGGTAAAGATTTATATCTGATGAAATAAAAATAATAAACATGTTGATACGCTTAATCTACTATGAGAAATAGGTACATATCTATCCACTTTGGGAAGAAAGTGAATTATGATCCATAATGGGAAATAGGTGATGAGTCATAATTTACTATATTGATGGTATTGATAGTAAAACATAACATATGAAATGTATTTTATATATTTTTATGGTGAAACACTTATATAAACTTATATAATGGTTAATATTTGATTTAGGATGATTACTCACTCTTATGTGTCATGTTTTCTAAAATTATAATGGTTAATGTCACGACTCCTGTTTTGATCTACTGTTGGTTGGGTATGATCTTCCTATGTTATATTCACAATCATATATCATTATTCTCAACTTGTAATTTTATATGATCATAGATTGATATCTCCTATGTTTACCCATATCGGGCATATGAGATCACCATTTATTATATTTCCCTCCAAAAGTTATAAACAAAGGTTTGGTTATGGTATTCCTAAGAGGAGTGCTATGTGAAAATCTCTTCTCGGGAGATGGTAATGATATTTCATGAAATAAGAATATTGTGTTTAATGTCTGCAAATACTATAAAATATTACAGTACATTATCAAGTACCAATGAAATGTACTGAATATTCATCTTAAAATAATTAATATTTATGTACATAATTGTTACTCTCCAAGCTTCCCTTCTACATTTCTGTTTGAGTAATGAAATAGCTTGAGTTGTACGCAATTTTGAGTTCTAGAACACCCCGAGCTATCAAACTAGCCGTTATGAATAGTAATAACCACTTTTTGAACTTTTATATATTTTATTTTTCAAAATGATATTCATTTTGGGACTCAGAATATCAAAATTAGCTTAGGGTGAATTTTTGATACTTTTCGGAAAACATTCAATTTTTGATGAATAATGATAAACACTGCGTTATTGTTTAAAACTAACTTTTTTTATAATAATTAGTCATTTTATTTAAATTTATTTTAGGTGAAAATAGAAACACAATACATATATAAGTACCTTCTAATTCATTGGAGGCATTTTATAATAAAATTTTATGTATAAAATTTTATTGAACATTTTAACGTCTTTTACTCACCTTCTAGGCACATTTACAAATTTTCATAAAATATAATTTTTCCACTTCAGTGAATTAAATTTAAAAAACACGAGACAAACAGTTTAAATCAATATGTAAAATTTTGTTCAATAGGATTAAAATAATTTTTGTAGTATAGTAATTTTTATTTTTATTTACCACAGTTAAAAGTAAATAGGGCAATTAAAGGTTAAAATGATATTTTTATTACTCTAACACATGTCCTAACTATATTAGATAAGTGTTTTTAGACCCAAATTAAACATAATAATAAAACTTGATCCTTTTTGATCCTCATGGATTAGATTAGGACATTTATTATTGTTTTATTTTAAGAAGAGTTAAAAGTGTTAGATTCCTATTTTAATTATTAACCATTTTTAATATAGCGTTATACATAAGAAAAATTCGACAATAAATATTCATTGGGAATATAAAAATATTTCCTACATCATGGTATTTTATTTATAATTTTTAGACATTAAATAGTTAAATTTATTTATGACACAATTATGATGCAGTAATTACCATATTAATAAAAGAATAAAATAATCGATGTTATAAATATTAAAATAAATGAGAATTGAGACTTTTGATGCATTAGACTAATTTTAATGGTTAATATGACATGTTAGGGTTGATTAAATAATTTTTTTGAAGTTATAAAGTTGTTATGACATTCACTAAATCCACATACTAAATATTGTTAAAATTTACATAAATGAGTTTTTAAAACAAATACAATTTTATTAAATGTTATAATATAAATAAAATATATGGTTTAGACAAAGGAATTAGACAATTTTATATATTTCAACAATAAACCAAAATGGTATCTTCGGGGTTTTATAGTAATTTAATTAACCATTTATTATAATAATACAACAAGACAAGGTAAAAGTTAAAGTATTTAACTAAGAGTTAAATCTAAGAGATAAGGTTAATATGGTAAAAGAAACATGTATAAAACATATTGGTTGATATTATTTCGACCCATACCCACCTTATCTTTGAAAGAAATCATTTTGTATCCATTATAAACCGAATATGATTGTATAATAAATTAATATTTCATGTTTCTCCTAAAGTGACCCTCACATATCTTATAAAAGGGTTCTTTTCCTTCTCTCAAACTTACTCCTACAAATCCATTTGGCATGTCCTACCCTTAATCAAATATCCTACAAAATAACCTCACTTCAACCGTGAGGCCTTACTTTGATCATAAATCCATCCTAAGGAGCCCTTTTTTCAAATCAAAAGGAAGCACCTGAAGAAGGTGTACTTATTTCATCACCTCTTTGAAAGTTCATTTATTCATCCGCTTCTTCCATCATTGTTGTTTACAAACCAAAATAATGAATCCAGTACCTTCTTAACATTGTGATTTTATTATAAATATGGTATGACCATATTAATTATTCTATCCATCCTATGAATGAAAAAGTCACCATACGTGCATATGTACGGCTTATAGTCTCCACGTCATGGTGTAGTTTGTTATCCAACACTTAATTATTTGGATGAGTATAATAATGAGTATAATTGATGTAAATAATAAATACAATATGTTAATGATTCAGTATATATTATATACCATCAAATTACATACAATTTCACCATCAATAGAAGGATATTTTTTCTCGTGCGTATGTAAGGATTACCGTCTCCACAAACGCGATGAGATTCATTCCCCATCGTAACAATTCATGAATAAGTTTAATTTTATGAAAAAAAATAATTTTTATGAACTCGATATCATTCTGGATATGAATCAAATAAATCCTATCCATAACAATCATGACTTGTGTAACAAAACAAATAAAGGAAAATGAATCAGTTAACACCAGAAACGATGATACTACAGGAATATCATTGATAAAGAAATATTAGAAGATCATATGTGATATATTATTTATGTATGTGGTTATTTTATAATTTAATAAAAAATATATAACTATTATACATAATTTTAACATATCCTTGACTACGGAAATGTACAAGGTAATTGTTAACATTACAATCTCTTTATTTATCAGAGGTTGTTTATATGTAAGTATCCACTGGGACTTCTTTATCATCCACATCCATGTTTCTTAAAAATGTATTCGAAAACATTTTTTTTATTTCTTAGAATATGGGTTAAATTAATTTATACCCTTCAATGGCTTTTTATAATTTTTTTTGAATGGAGTATTTCCCTCACTTTCTAAAAAGGCACTTTTTGACCTTTTCAACAAATTAAGGTTTGATTGTTTTTTATTTTATACGGATGGGGAAGCTATTTTCCAATATTATAACACCTTCGAAGAATCATTTACATGGTTATGAGAATTTTTTAAAAATAAATTTTTTCTTTTATAATTATGTGATTTTAAATGATTTCAAAATTTCTCTTAAATAGTTTTGATTTCATCTATGTCAACATCCTTTGATAGATTTTACATTTGTTTGGAGTTGATTTTTTATGATACAATATTCCATATTGTATTGAAGGTTATGTGATATGTTGGACTGTGGATGTGTTATTTTTTACCATTTAGGGTTTATGGTTAAGGTATTAATATTTGGTATGATAGTTTTAATTTGAATGTTTATGTTATGTTTCAATATTTTCATATGAGGAATGTGTTGGACATAGTAAGTGACGGGTGGAGCCCTCTATATCTCCCTGGTGCATTGTTAGGTGTCAAGAGAAAAACCGGTGTCTTGGCATGAGGCCTTGACAAGCGTTAATTGTAATCATGACACGATGCCATGATTATGTGGTTATGATGTACGACATTATGCATTCCATCGTTATGAAATTAGCTGTTGATATTACATGTGATTATTAGAATTTTAGAATATCTATGTGAATAAGTAAATTGAATTATTTGATTATATTTTCCATATTACGCTGATGTTTAATTTTAAAAGGCTTTTGTTTTAGTCTTATACATTACCATAAATATATATTTTTATTTATGATAGTTTCATATATATTTTTTCCTTACTGTGCATCTCATCTCGCCCATTTCTTATTTTTTCATTTAATAATTATAGGAAGATTTATACTATGATTAAACTGTATGAAATGGCTATGGGATGTGAGTGTGTTCAAAGGGGACACAATGTTGTTGTTTTTCCATTTCACAATGTAATATAAAACTTATGTATGTATCTTGTACTCCCAAGGCTACTAAACTAATCCGTCTACAGATAAATTATCTCTTATGATCTTGACAATATTATATAATAATGCAATAACTCTGGGTAACTCAAGTCGGGGAAATACAATTGGTATCAGAATAATTTTATTACCAACCTTATAAACTTGATTTATACAATGTATGATTAGAGAAAATTACCCTAATTTAGACTTTGAGGATTTGTATAGAAGATCATCCTAGAATTTTGGTAATGTAGAGATTTAGTGAATTCTCCAAAATATACATCCTTGTCTCATTACGAGTAGGTAGAGGATGCTCTGGAATATATGTACCTAGGGTTAAAAACTCTGACAATGAGTATCGGGCTGGACCTCAGTTATCCAGGTACATGACAATGGGCCTTTCTGCACTCTTGGTAATGACACTCATACAGGATATTCTTAGGATAATTCACATGTTCATTACAAACCATTATGAAGGATTTATGAGTACATAACTTTTAATGAAAACATTTTTTATGAGTATGGATTATATGCATAAATAGGTCAATTAATGTTAGGTATTTTACTAGTTTATAATTATGTATTGTAATTCATAAACTAATATTGCGTATGGGATTGTCTAGAAATGGATCCTAGTGGAACCAATAGAAACCATGTCAATGCCCGTAATCCATGTAGGGATTACCCAACTACTCAAGATAATTATAGTGGATTTGGTGATGCAACTAGCACTGAATAGCTTATAACCACACTGAGATAAATCACTCCGGTTATGAATAATAACCTTACCCATATAGAGAACCCTGATCCACTACACATAGGATCAATTATAGACTAATTAGTGAGGAATCAACCACCAACATTCAATGGGACTACTAATCCATTTGTAGCTGAGAGATGGATAAGTTCCTTAGAGAATATATTTCATGCTTTAGGGAGTAACAAAAGGGAAAAAGTGGTCACGGTAGTTTATCACCTCACAAGAGATGCAGATCAATGGTGGTAGTTAATTCAAAACAAAAACCCAGATGAAGAAGTACAAAATTTTGAATGGGGGAGTTTAAAGATCTTTTCATAGAAAAATAATTTCCTCATGACAATTGAGTGGATATGGAAAGACAATTTCGGAGTCTGAGGAAAAATAAAGATGAGAATGTTGCAAAGTATGAAGCTAACTTTACCATGTTAGCAAGGAATGAAGTAGATTAAATATGCAACCCAAGGAGTAATATTGATCAATTCATTGATGGGTCAAAACCATTTCTCCTTCAATAATTAGTATCAAAATCCTTCTCATTGTATAAATATATTGTCTCATTTCCTCTCAAGACAGAAAATGAATTCTATTAGTATTATGACATTAAAGAAAAAAAGATAAGAAGAGATCTAATGAACACTCTAGAAATGGAAATAAGGGGATGAAGTTAAATGTTTAACTTCCATCCTATATTAAATGTGGAAAAAAACACCCTAGTACTTGCCTGAAGGGAATAAGAGTCTGTTACAAGTGTGGTGAAAAAGTCCACCATGATAGTGATTTAAAGGGAAGGAAAGAGACTCAATGTTGAATGCTATAATTTTAGCGAAATGGGGCATTATGAAAATCAATGTCCTAAGAACCAATGAATCTTCCCTCAAAAAAGGACAAGGGAGAAAGGCCAAGAAAATGTAATCACTACTGCTGAGGTTGAAACACCAAATGATGTGGTGGTGGGTAGTTTAATGGTTTCAACAAATTTAGCCAATGCTTTACTTGATTATGGATCATTGCATTTTTTAATATCTTCCTAGTTTTCTAGGAAAATTAGATATTTCACGTTTTATTTAGCAATGGGTTTTGCTATCAAAACTCTTAAGGGATGTATCATTGCTACAATGTTTTGGGAATCAGTTTCCATTAGGGCATAAAACTGTGTTTTATCTACTGATATCATTGTCATACCAATGATTTAATTCTAAATGATACTTAGTATGGATTTTCATTCATGTAATGATGCGTAAATATATTGAAAGAAGAAAGAGGTAACCGTTTTCGATGATGTTAAGTAGTACCATATCTTTAGAGAAGAAATGTCACCATATGATTCTTATCTAGATCCACCCTTAGTACCTCTACTAAATTCAATTATTGGGGAGGAAGAGAATGAAATAACTATGGGTGAGGAAAGGAATTTTCAAATAGAGGTTGTAGCTATTGTGCGAGAATATGTTGATGTGTTTCCAAAGAATTTATCTGGACATCCTCTTGAATGAGAAATTGAATTTTCCATCGATTTAATTCCTGGTTCAAGGCCCATATCGAACACCCCTTATAGAATCTCCACTGTAGAATTAGTGGAACTACAGAAACAACTAGATGAATTGAGTAATGTTTCTCCATGGGGAGCCCCTGTTCTTTTTGTTATGAATAATGATAGATCTATGAGGTTATGCATTGACTAGAGGGAGATCAATTCTATAAAAATAAGGAAAAAGTATCCCCTACCTCGCATTGATGTATTATTCGATCAACTTCATGGAACTCAATATTTTTAAAATATTGACCTTTGATCTAGATATCATTATTTGTCTGTGGAGAAGGAATACATTTCGAAGATAGCATTTCATAGCAGGTATGGGCATTACGTGATTACAGTAATTCCTTTTTGACTGAATATTGTACAATTTGTCTTTATAGATCTAATGAATATAGTTTTCAAGGAATATCTTGATGAATTTTTAGTGGTATTTATAGATTATAACTTGTTATACTACAAAATCTGTGAATATCAAGAAAATAACTAGTGCACTATTCTAAAGACACTTACAGGAAATATATTATATGGGAAGCTTAACAAGTATGAATTCTCACTTCAGGAGATTTATTTTCTTGCCTATAGTTTCTCTAAGGATGGAATCTCTGTTGATCTTTCTAAGACAATAGCAATAGAAGAATGGTCAGCACCAATGATTATAACTGAGGTATGCTGTTTTATTGGTTTAGTACACTATTTTCAGCATTTTTTTCAGAATGTTTTCTGAATAGATAACCCATTAACTGGGATCACAAGTAAATGTGTTATTTTATTTAGAAAAAAGAGTGTTAAGAATGTTTTGAAGAATTGAAGAAAAGATTAGTCAATGCTCTTATCCTGACTCTACCATCAAGGAATGATGTGTTTTTTATTTATAGTGATTCTTCATAGAATGTATATGGGTGTGTCCTTATCTAGAATGGTAGATTTATTTCCTATGCATCACAACAGATAATGATTCATGAACAAAACTATCCTACTACGGATCTTGAGTTAGCAGATGTAAACCTTTCTTTGAAGATATGGGGACACTATCTCTATTGTGAAAAATGTGAGACATATAACAATCATAAGAGTTTGATGTATATTTTCTCATAGAAAGAAATCAACATGATGCAATGATGATGGCTTGAACTACTCAAGTATTATGATTTCACTATACACTACAACCCAAGGAAGGAAAATTAGGTGGCATATGCGTTGATGAGAAATGATCATTGAGTTTTGAACAAGATGAGAGTTGAAAGGGATATAATTTTTATTGATCTAGTAAATATGCATATGGGAATAATCATGGAATGTGAAACATCAATACTTTTTCAAATGGATGCCAAACCATATTTACTAAAAAGGATAAAAAGTTATCAGACTGATGATGAAGAGTTTAAAATGAAAATTTAAGCTGTAAATGATGGGAGGTTGATTTTCTTAATATATAATGATAGAATTTTGAAATTTGGGAAAAGAATTTTTGTTCCTAACGTACCAAATCTAAAAAGGGAATTATTGTTTGAGGCTCACAGTCCCAATTTCTCTATACACCCTGGTAGCACTATGATGTATAGAAATTTGAAGGAATATTTTTTGTAGGAAAACATGAAGAGGGAGATTGCTGATTATGTGTCAAGATGTATGGTTTGTCAATAAGTCAAGGCTGGAAGATAATATCCTAGAGGATTCTTGAAACCTCTTCCCATACCTGAGTTGAAATGGGGTGATATTATAATGGACTTTGTCATGGGGATACCAAAGACTCCAAGAAGTAATGATGCAATATGGGTAATTGCTGATCGTCTTACAATGTCAGTACATTTTATTACAATAAGAGAAGATTTACCACTTTAATGTTTAGGAAAACTATATATTAATGTAGTTATAAGACTTCTTAGAGTACTCTTATCGACTGTTTCTGATCGTGATCCCCATTTTACATAATGATTATAGAAAATTCTTCAGAAGGCCCTAGATACTGAACATTGTTTGAGCACTTCTTACAACCCTCAAACTGATGGAAAATCAGAATGGACTATTCAAATCGTTGAAGACATGTTGATATCCTTATCACCTGAATTTCAATGTATGTGGGATTAATATTTACCTCTGGTAGAATTTTCAATAAAAATGGTTATATTCATGTATTCATATAGAACCATATGAAGCGTAATATGTGAAGAGATGTCACACGCCAACTCGTTGGGATGATATTAGGGAAATAAAACTCGGTGGACTAGAACTAGTTGATGAAACAATGTAAATGATGAATATTATCCATGCCCACATCAAAGTATCTCAATGTAGTAAAAAGTTCTATGCCGATAACTGAAGGAAGGATTGGTAATTTCAAGTAAATGTTCATGATTTATTAAAGGTATCTCCATGGAAGGGTGTTGTATGATTCAGTAGGAAGGGTAAATTAAGTCCCAAGTAAATTAGACCATTTGATATTTTAGAACGAATTGGATTGGTAACTTACCGTTTGGCAATTCTTCTAATTCTCTCCAAATTTCATGATGTGTTCTATGTATCACTGTTGAGAAAATACATGCCTAACCCAACACATGTACTCACTTATGAATAAATAGAACTGGAACCCGATCGGTCATATCATAAATATCCTATCAATATTCTTGATATCGGGGAACAAGTGTTAAGAAACTGGAGGAATCGTCTCGTGAAAGTTTTATTTAGAAACCATAATATGGAAGAGGAAACATTGGAACCCAATGAATTTATGATGTACAACCACCTAAATCATTTTATAAAGTAATATTCTAGAAATTTTAAGGATGAAATTATTTGAAGGAGGGATGAATGTAATACCCCTTGCATCCACCATACTTTTATCTTTGAATAATGCAATAGCTTTCATTGTACACAACTTCGAGTTCTAGCACAACATGACTAATCAAACTAGCCGTTATAAATGTTAATACCCACTTTTCAAATTTTTTAAATTTTATTTTTCAAAATGGTCTTCATTTTTTGATTCGGAATATAAAAATTAACTTAGGGTGAATTTTGGGTATTTTTCTGAGAACATTCAATTTTTGGAGAACTGTGAAAAACACTGCGTTATTATTTCAAACCAACTTTTTTTAAAATAATTAGTTACATTATAAAAATTTATTTTAGTTTAAAAATAGATACATAATAACTATATATGTTCAATTTAATTCATTGGAGTCATTTTATAATAAAATTAGATGTATAAAATTTATTGAACATTTTAACGTCTTTTACCCACCTTCTAGGCACATTTACCAATTTGCATAATGTGTAATTTTACCTCTTCTGTGAATTGAATTTAAAAAAATCTAAGAGACATGGTTCACATCATTATGTAAAATTTGGTTCAATAGGATGAAAATAATTTTAGATGAATAGTTAGTTTGGAAATTTATTTACCAGGGTTAAAAGTTAATAGGGTAATTAAAGGTAAAAATGATATTTTAATTACCCTAACACATGTCCTAATTCTATTCAATAAGTTTTTTTGAACAAAATCATACTTAGGAATAAAATATGACCCTTTTTTATCCACTTGGATTGGATTAGGAAATTTATTATTATTTTATTTATAGAAGAGTGAAAAGTGTTAAATTCATATTTTAATAACTAAACCATTATTAACATAGGGTTATATATAAGATAAATTTGACTATGATAATTGATTGGAAATATAAAAATATTTCCTAAATCATGGTATTTTATTTATTTTTTTTATAAATTAAATAAGGAAATTTATTTATGACACAATGATGATGTCGTAATTACCTTACTAATGAAAGATTAAAATAACTAATATTATAAATATTAAAATAAATAAAATTTAGACTTTTTATGCATTAAAAAATTTTTATAGGTTAATATGACATATTAGGGTTGATTAAATAAATTTTTTATGAAGTGATAAAGTTTTTATAACTTTCATAAAAACCAAATACTAAATACTGTGAATATTGACATAAATGAGTTTTTAAAACAAATACTATTTTATTAAATGATATATTATTAATAAAAAATATAAGTCTTGGCCAAAGGACATAGATAAGGTTATTTATTTTAATAATGGACCTCTTGGGTTTCTATTTCCTTTTTATAGTATGTTTATTAACCATTTATTATTATAATACAAGAAGACATGGTAAAAGTCAAACTATTTAGCAAAGAGTTAAATCTAAAACATAATGTTAATATGGTGGCCTAAACTTATCTAAAACCAATTGGTTGATAGTTTTGTGACCCAATCCCACTTTATCCCTGAAATAAATCTTTTTGGAGACATTATAAACCGAATATGATATTATAAAAATTTAATACTTCTATCTTTTCCTAAAGTGACCCTCACCTCTTTTATAAAGGGGTACTTACCCTTCTCTCAAAATAACACCTATAAAGCAATTGGTTCGGACAATACCTACTCAAAAATTCTCCCAACTACCCTCAATTCAACATATAGGACTTAAGTTGACCACAAATCCAACCTAAGGATCCCTTTTGATCAAATAAAAAGGAAGCACCCAAAGAAGAGGTAACTACTTCATCACCTCTTCCAATGTTCTTTTCCTCATCCACTCCCTCTTTATTTTTTGTTTCCATACAGAATAATCAATCCAGTAACTTCTATAATCTTTGATATAATTATAAATATGGTACAACCATGTTCATTATTCTATACATCCAATGATTGATAAATTCAGCATACGTGTGTGTGTACGGCTTACCGTATCCACGTTGTGGTGTAGATTGTAATTCAATACTTAATTATGTGTATAGGTATAATAATGAGTATAATTGATATAAATAATAAATATAATAAGTTAATTATTATTTATATATGATATACCATCCAATTAAATATGATTTCACCAACAATATAATGATATTGTGGCTCGTGCATATGTACAGATTACCGTCTCCACGAACATGATGAGATTCATTCCCCTTCATAACCATTGAAGAATAAATTTCATTTTATTATTAAAATTAGTGTTTAAGATCTTAATATCATATTGGTTATGAATAGAATACATCCTATCCCAAACAAACATGACTTACGTAAAAAATATATAAAGGAAAACAAATAAGTTTACACCGGAAATGATGATAGTACTGAAATATCATTAACAAAATTTATATTAAAAGATCATATATGATATAATAATTATTTATGTGGTTATTTTATATTTTAAATAAAAATATTTCACCATTATACATGATGTTAACCTACCCCCAATGAATGAAAAGTACAAGGATAGTGTTAGCTTTACAATATCTTTATATATCTGAGGTTGTTTATACATAAGTAATCACTAGGACTTCATTGTCATACACATTTGTGTTTCATAAAATACATTTTCTGTACATTTTTACTATTTCATAGAATATGGGTTAAAGTCATTTATACCCTTTTTATTTTCTATAAAATGTTTTCAATGTAATATTTCCATTTTTTGCAAACATGTTAATTTATAACCTTCTCGAAAAATTAAGGTAAGAATGTTTTTTTAACTTGTACAACTGGTGCGACTATTTTCTACCATTATAATGCCTTCAAATATTCCCCTACAATATTATAATAATATTTTCAAATTATTGTATTCTTTTATAATTACGTGATTATTAAATGATTTCAATGTTTCTCTCAAATTGTTTTTATTTTTTCTATGTCATCATCTATTAATGTATTTTACACGTGTTTAAAGTTGATTTATTATGATAGAATATTTCATATTGTATTGAAGGTTTTGTGATATGTTTGTCTATGAATGTGTTATTTATACAATTCATGTTTTATGGTTAAAGTATTAACATTTAGTATGTCAGTTTTAATACAAATGCTAATGTTATGTTTCAATCTTTTCATATGAAGAATGCATTGGACTTAGTAAGTGACGGATGGAGCCCATTATTGATACTTGATGCAGTGGTATGTCTCATGAGACAAACTAGTGTCTTGGACTAAGGCTTTGAAAAATCTTATATTAGTCTTGCAACGAGGCCATGACTATGTGGTTATGATCTTCAGTATTATGCATTTAGTCATTATGAAATTAGCTATTGATATTACAAGTGATTATTCGACTAGTAGAATATACATGTGAATAAGTAAATGGAATTATTTGACTTATATTTTCCAAATTATGAAGAAGTTTATGTTAAAAAGAATTTTTTAGTCATATACATTGCCTTAAATGTTTATTTTTATTTGTGATAGTTTCTTCTATATTTTTTTCTTTATTGAGCATCTAAGATCACCCCTTCCTTCTGTTTTCTTTCTTCCAAGATGTGAATAATTATATTACGATTGACGTATAGGAAAAGGCTAAGGGATATGAGTGAGTTTAAAGGGGGCACAATTTTGTTTTTTTTTCTATTTCATAATGTAATTTAAAACATATGTATGTATATAGTACTTCCATTGCTACAAAACTAACCAGTATTTTGAGATTTAATCTCTTGTGATCAGGTCAATATTATGTAATAATGCACCAACTCTAGGTAACTTAGGTCGGGGCATTACAAAAATGCAGGGTCTTTATAGTTGGTATCAAAGGAAATGTTTAATAAATATTTGGATATTAGTATTAGAAAAGATTTAGTGAGATCCATATGGATATTACTAATTTTATGTGTTGGTACATGTATAGGGATATCTTAAAGGATAAGTCCAGGGATAATTCTATGTATATGAAAATATTTAGTAATTTTGGTGTAGGATAGATAAATGGGTTTTTTAGAAATTATATCCATGTCTGGATACTAATATTGGATGTGGCTCTATCACAAAGGTACCTTAGAGTAATAAAACTGAAAAGGGTGAATTGAGCTAGAATGAATCATTATATAGTTCATAAAATAGGTCCTCTATACACACATGGTTTTACAATCCTAGGGGAGACATTCTTTCGAAATTCACATACACTTTATGAACCATTATAAATTATTTAAAAAATGACCATTAATGACATATGTTAAGACTATCATAGATTGAAAATGATGTGTCATTATTTCGATATCCTATAATTGTTTTTCATTTTTATTTGGTTTTACACTCTGATTATTTTTTCTCATGCTATGATTTTGTGTTTTAGTTAATGGATGGAACCTAAATGAACAAAATTAATATTAAGCTCAAAAATAATTTTTTTGATTTTCCTCTTCAGAAACCAAACATTATGGGATGAATGGAAAATATTGTTTCTATACTCATATATCATTATTAATATATTAATAATTATAATCTCCCAAACAATAAAAGCATAGACCAATATTCTGTTCAGAACTTCATGAGGCAACATCCCCATTCTCTTAGTTATTCCACTAATCCAATAGTTATTGAGTTATGTATCAGAATAAAAAAAACTTTTTTCTGTTATTTAGTGTTCACAACATGAAAAATTTATTTTCATTCTTTATCATTTAGAAGTTGAAGTAGGTAAGTTGTTGACTCATATTATGAACATGATTGAAGAAGAAGAAATTGAATCTATTGTATTGAAAGACATTTTGGGGATATTTCTCAGAAATTACTTCCCATATATTCTACGAAACAAATATAAGGAATTATTTATTCATAATTAAAAATATTGATGAATCTATTAGTACCTATGAAGAAAATTTTACAAGACATTCAATGTACGATTCTTGTTTAGTCATCATCCTTAAAATAAAAATTGTTCGAGTCTTTGGTGGCCTAAAATAATGTCTTTGAAAATTCTTGTCTATAAGAGACTTTAGTAGCTACATAGAATTAATTCAATGTGAAATGAAGGTTGAAATAAAAATTATATATTCACATCCTTACTATTGTTTTGATAATAAAAGGATTATTTTGCCTCATGAAATCTCAAATGGTAGATATATATTCTGTCCATCAACATTATATAAATATTTGACTAAAAATAAATAAAATTACTTCATTGAAATAGGTAGGGGACCTAAATGTGGAATGGAATTTAATAAATATTGTGAATATAAAAATTTGATTAATTTTATGGTTTATGAAATATAGTAGAAGAGGATATCAACTAATACACCACCCACACTTTAGTGTTTCAACTAAAAATATTTCAGGCAATATGTGAATAAATTCAACAATCCATGGGCTTATGTGGATGATAAGCCATTAAAAACTCTGAAGAAAAAGAC
This sequence comes from Viscum album, assembly GCA_963277665.1. Classification (NCBI taxonomy): domain Eukaryota; kingdom Viridiplantae; phylum Streptophyta; class Magnoliopsida; order Santalales; family Viscaceae; genus Viscum; species Viscum album. The sequence continues at coordinate 2,082,683,949 of OY728146.1, forward strand.
AAAATAGAAATCTTATGGAATCACGGTGGGTTAATTGAATCGTGATAATTAGGTCACACTTATCCTCCCCTCTTTAGTTGTGAATTTCTTGTTTGATTTTGTATAAATGAGCCCTATGAAAATATTATTGGTCATCCTATTGTACAAATTCATGTGATTATTTCCCTCAGAATGGATTCTAGAATAATTAAATCACACTAAAGATTAATTTTTATCATAAGATAAAAGTAATTAATTCACCTATTAGGGTTTCATGTGGTGGGAGTTTATCAAGATTAGGGATATTTTAAGATACATTAATGGAAATACAACACTTTAGTTTTTAATATGTTTTAGTGATAAACATATCTATGGATGAATTAATTTACACTTTGTGGACATATGATTAATGGTACTGGAAACCTTTATAGTTTATCTTATCTTTGATGTTATGGTAATTATGATTTGTATTCAATCACCATATGAACTCATCACACTTCATTTCTCACAGGGATGATCTCTCTTTGGATTATATTACCCAAATACACATAAATGAAGTGATAAGGTTGCATAAAGTTGTATCTTATTGGGATCAATTGTTTACCTATATTTTTTTGTAGAAGTCTTCAGTAGGATCTTGATAGAAATTTTAGTTTTCATCACATTATATTATCCTTATAAGTATGGTCATTTTAATAGAATCATTAAAACCCTAGATGATATTGTAGGATCTTATTCTGTGGATTTAAAAGGTAGTTGGGAGAAAAACCTTCCTCTAGTTGAGTTTTCTTGTAATAATATATTTAACTTGTGATTTTAAATGGTTAATTATGAATACCATTAAGGGAATAATTTTAGAATTGTAATGTATTAAAATAAACTTTCATAATGAAATCTACTGAGGCCCGAGCCAATTGATGAGATGGAAGAGAAAATTAGATCTGTTTAGAAACATGTAAGGATAGAAAAAAATTTATAGAAATTATATGATGATAATAATTAACATGATATAGAATTTTAAGTTAGTGATAAGATCTTTCTATGAATTTTTACTTGGGAAAAACAAGGTAAATATAATCTCTATGAATATTGGTCCTTTTGAGATACCTTATCTTATTGTTACAATAGCTTGTCAATTGGTATTTCCACAGAACCTCTACCAAATTCATGATGTGTTCCATGTACCTATACATAATAATTACATACTTAATCTTTCAAATATACTGAACTCATAGGTCATATCTCTGGAAAATGATCTACCATAAAAGTAATAATCAGTTTAGATTCAAGATCTTATAGAGAAAGTAACGTGAAGGGAGAGCACTCACCTGGTCAAAGTTTTATAAAAAAAACAATAGCTTTAGGAAGTTATGTAGGAACTTGAGGATGTAATGAGCCATAATTATCCTCATTTTTTTGGTACCAAAGTGATGAATTTCAAGGATGAAATTCATTTTGTGGGGGCTAGACTATAACATCATGATATTTTTGGGAAGAATTTTTTTCAAATTAACGTAATCATTTAAATATATTTATTTACATGAAACATTGAGTTTAGATTTTGTTACATGCTACACTGTGTTTATATTATGTTATAAAAAATGCTGAGTTAATCTTTCATTACAGGTAACTCGATTTTTATCTTGTGTCGCACACAACACAGAGTTTAAATGAATTGTAACATTCTATTAAAATATTATTATTCATAATGATATTTATCACCTATCCATTTGAATGGTGGTCGTGAATTGGATTGACTAAATTATAAAAATATATGGTTTATATGGATATATATATATATAATGAATTCCTTGGTTTCCAATTAATTAGTAATCAAAATATAAACAGTTTTGAAAATAAAGTGAATATTTTTATGAAAAAATATATTTTTGTGCACAGACATGTTTTATCTCAATAAATAAAAAAAATAAAATTTGGTGAATTATTTTAATAATATATATATATATATATTATATTCAATAAATTATTAACTTCTATATCATGTGTTTTCTATATTAAAGATAAGAATAATCAAATTTTTCGCTTTAAAAATAAATTTTTCTACAATAATGTTTTGTCTCATTTGGAACCCTTATTTTAAAATATATTTTTTCAAATTTTAAAAGATATATTTTAAATTATAAAATTAATATTTTAATTCATAATGTAAAAATTATCTTAGGGTTAATTTTTTATAATTTTCCAAGAAGGTAAATGTTTCAATGAATAATTAAAAATACCAGTTTTTATTAAGATTTGTCATTAGTTTTAATGAATTAGAAAAATTATAAATTGTTTTAATATGGGTTAAAAGGTTAAATTAGTTCAACTATATTTATGTCAATCCAATTTATGTTATTTTAATCAATATCATATTTAATTTTTATTTTAATACTTTTAAAACATTTGGATATTTTAACTTTGAAAAAATGATTTCTCATCAGATATGAAAAATTAATTTTAAATTTAATAATTCCACTTTTGTTAATGGAATTTATAAAAATGGAATATATATTTTTGATTATTATAATTTATATTCACTAATAATTTCAACTTAAATTTTTACTATAATTAATAGTAAAAATAGTTATTATTTACCAAAGATTAGGTAAAAATGGGTTTATGATAGGTTATACTAAAATGATGAGGGTTAAAAATTACCAAAAATATATTCAAAAACCATTTGATTTCCATATATATACCTTCTATATTATATGATTTAAAATGGAAAATTTTAAATACTTTTGGAATATGAAAAATGTGGTTACACATTTTTCTTTTCAAAAATTACAAGTGTGCCACTCACATCGCTTATTAAGGGACACCCCATCTGCTCTCTTGTTAACACTAACAAAACCCTTTAGTTATGACAATATATTATTTAATTAATTAATTAATTCCCTAATACCATCCTTTAATCCTTATTTTGGTCTGAAATTCAACCTAAGAATGTTTTTTCATACAAAAAGTATTTTTCCGAAGAAAAGGTATCGTCCCTAAATGAGAATTTATTTTATTTCTTCCTCCACATCCTTAAATTATTATTAAACCACTAATATATTTTATCCTAAATATATGAAATAAATTCATATTTTATTATGTTACCTTTATAACATATATCATTCTCCTCTTCCATCAATTGGGTTATAAAATCATCATTTGTATGCATGGCGGACTACCACCTCGCAAATTGATGTTATTTTTTTATCCCTCACCACCTATCACGTATAGATATAATGATGGATTTATTATTTATATAAAATATCTATGATATATTTATACTTCTGTAATCATTATATCACATTTTACTTCTTACCTTCCATTCTGTGAGAATATGATAATGTCGTTCATGTGTATGGTGGACTACCACCTTGCAATGTGATATGATTTGTTATTGATTTACACAGAAGGTAATAAATATAGTTTTATTAATAATATGTCATATATATGACATAAAAACTATTATATAAAAATAATATACTAGTTAACTTCCTTTTTGTCTTTGATTCATTTTAATGTAAACATCATTCAAGCGTAAGTATGGTATATTGTCTCCATGAATGGTGTACTTTATTTTCATACTCTAACATTTATGGATCATAGTAAATACATATATAATTAATATATATGATATTTATATCTTGTTTAGCATTTATTTTATTATTTAACATTGATAAAATCAAGAGGATAAACAATAACAAATCATAACATACACAAAAAACAAAGTATTTGTCACTAATGGAAAAGGCATATATACCCATAGTTTTGAGAGAAAAGTGGGTTTAGTTCTCCATGTATCCATGTATTACCCAAAATAGTCACTATTGGTGTATTCCCAAACCTATACCCATCAGTTTCCCAAAACTATGTGTATTTGTGTGTGATTCAAACCTATACCCCAAGTTTTCTAGAAACTGTGGGTACATGTCTTAGTTTGAGACCTATAACGATGGTTTTCTGGGGAAAAAATTGGTATAGATCTGGGGAAGAAACACTATACCCACATTTTGAGAGAATTGTGGGTATAGGTTTCCCACATGAATGTGGGAACAAAAATCATTTTAATATAATACCCTTTACTGATGGTTTTTTCTCCTATTCTCGTGGTTTATATTAATAAATTGAAGTAAATATAGGTAAATATAGACAAAATTTAATTATCTAGATTGGTGAGGCACTAGGTGTTAGAAGAGGAGGTTACGGTATCAAAACTCAGAGCCAGTATTTTTAAAAAACCTATACACATGGTTTTAAAACCGTGTGTATTAGTCTATGGCATACAAGAAAAAATCATTCCCTACAGTTCGAAAAAATCGTGGGTATTGGATGTGTAGGTATACCAATACCATAATTTCCGACGATTCCTAAAACCATGGGTACAAGCTATAATTATGGTTTTGGGGGCTATATACACATTTCTGAACTGTGGGTATATTCCATTTTTCTAGTATTTTATTGTTCCAAATAGGACAGTTACATAGAATTATTAAAAAATGGGTAATAAAAGGTCATAAGTAAATAATATATGTTATGATATATATAATTTTAGTTTTTTAGTTTGTTTATAATAAAATTTTATTTATTATATAGGAGGTTTGAATGTGTGTGAAAGAATTTCAGGCATATGGTAAGATATTTCTATATCACATTCATTTTCTATGTGACACATATCATGTTGACAATATTTACTTTTATGTGGTGTATATAATTTTCATTGAATTCTTTTAAGATTATTATCCTAAAAATTATTTTGATAATAAAATAAATTTTGGGATATATATTTAATGGATTTATAATAAAAGAAATTAACCATTGTTGAAAGAATTTATGATATAATCTCATCATTTATCTGGATTCATTATGTTTATTCTTTTAATGAAAAAATATTATTATCCATCACTCAAGAAACTCATAAAATTTCTTATAATATAGTTATTTCAGTACAATAAATGGATTCTCTTCATTTATTATCTTTATAAACTCCTAAGTTCAAAAGAATTTTTTTAATGAAAACATTTTTTATTTCTCTCTTAAGCTAAAAGTCATTTTTCTTCCAAAATCATTTTTTTAACAATGTTTTGAAAATGTATTCAAATCCTCCAAGTGATTTATCACATAAAATTTTTACCCATGTTTTTCCTTTTTAATAAATATTTTGAAAGTAATATTCAAGTATTTTTTCAGGAAATTCCAGTTTGAGTTTTATAAATTATTTAAAAAGAATATTTGTTTTTACATATATGACGTGAACATTATTTTCATCCATCTTGAAAAAATAATTATTTTAGAGTTTATTTTACAATTTTAAATGTTAATTTAAAAACAAAGGATTTCAAAAATGAATTATTAATTTTTAGTTTTAAAAAGTGTGTTTCAAAATTGAAAAGACTTTTTCCCTCTTGAAAATTTTTAAATGGGTTTTAAAGCTTACATTATACGTTCCCAATGAAATTTTAATGAAAATAATTTTTAAAATGTTTAATTTTTTAAAAAGTTTTTTTCAAAGTGGAAAGGCTATATTCTTCAAGAAATTATCCAAGTGATCTTTCAAAATCATTTTCCATATAAGATGGAATATGTTGATATTACATATTATTTAATGGGGATTATATTGAATGATACCATAATTATTATATATCAATATTGACAATGTTTATATTGATGAACTTTTTTTAAAACCCATTTTTTTTTCATGGGTCATGCTGTTGTGAATTAATGAATTGTTTGTGAAAACAATTTTATTTACATGCACTGGATGTGATGATATGATGAGTATTTTATGAAATTATAGAACACATATGTACGGTTTAAATTATGAGTTGGGTGGGAACTATATCTCCTTCTAATGTATTGGATAAATCTATTTATCTCATGATATAATAATGGGAAAAAAATTTGATAAGCTTGATCCACTACTGGAAACATGTGTATCCTAATCCACTTGGGGAAACATGTGTGTTCTGGTCCACATTGGGAAACATGTGATAAGTCCTGGTCCATTCAATTGATTTCCTTTTATATAAACTTTACATATGAAGTGGTTGTTATGTATTTATGATGTATCCGCACTTTTATGAAATGATCATATCTTTAATGATTGATTTATATAGATTTCCCTATCCTTATGGGCTATTTTTTCTAAAATTATAATTTTTTACTCCATACCTCATGTTTATGATATATTAAAGGTAATGCATGAACGTCCTAAGTTATTTTCATGATAACATGCACTTATATTTTTCTTAAGGTTTAAAACAATCATATGTTGATATCTACTATGTTTACCCTTACTGAGCATCTATGTACACCCTTTATTATGTCTCTTTTTCCTTGTTATAATGAAAATTTTACGTAGTTTATGAATAAAAGGATTAATATGTGAGAATATCTCTGTGGGATATGTCAAAGATGTTTCATGAAATAAAAGTATTTTCTTTATAGTCTCCAAATACACTAAAATATTATGGTCCTCAGGGATTCATTTTTGAAATATATTGAATATTATTCTAAAATATATTTGATATTTATGTATAAAATCCTAGGTCACTATGTTTTTTATTTTTTATAACTATAATCTCATTTTTTGTTAATTGGTATAAGTTTATTAACTAACTAACCCTAATTTAAAGGTATGAAAATACCATAAAATTAATGTATTTTCACATGATGATGAGGAATAAGATGATAAAGAGAAGATATTGTTTAATAGGATGTTATATTCTTCTCAAATCATGAAACAACTAGTTCTATTTTTGTTCTATAGCCCATTTTGGAGGTACATCAAGTAATATTGAAAATGTATAGTGCTTAAAAGAATAATTTTTAATTCTCCAGGATGAATAAAGTAGTGTTTGAGTCTGTATATATGTGTCATATATATTTATAATTAAAATTAAAATATAATTGTTTTAATATTTTATTTATAACCCTAAAAAAGTTGATAGTAGATGTGTTAGGATTCCATGAATTTTTTAAACATGTTTTCAATTTTATTGATAGGAAATTATGCTATATAGGTTTATTATGCTATATTTAAAAATTCATTACACTTTTTTCTGATCAATTAATTAAGTATAGATTTTTCTTTAGGAATACATTTTATTAGGTATCTGGTGAAGCTTTATAGAGTATTATAGATAAATATTTAAAACTGTGATCCTTGGTTTATGATGGGTATGAAAAGGGGATTAGGGTGTGATTTTAATAACCAACTGTGCCCTGGTATCATATTTATCTCATTGGTTGATGGTTAAATTATGTGAACACCAGAATCATTTAAGGACATGTTGAGAGATTTCATTTTATATTTTATAGGATATAAGGATATGAATTTTTCATAGGTTGAGTTTTACAATAATAATAACAATCACTCTTTAAATTACATGGATATAGTTGAGGAATTGTATAAATATACCCTTACCAATCATCTTTTTGATTGGATAATATTGGTGATATGGTTTTCCATAAATTTTTCACTCCACCATGGAAAAATATGAGTTTTTTAAAGTTACTTATACTTTTATATGTTTTTGGACCTTTCAAGGTATTAGATCATATAGGTGAATTTATGTATCAATTAGCACCTCCACTCAGTTGTATTAATTTCATGATACCTTATGTGTGTCGTTGTTTCAAAATTACCTTAATGATGATTCTAAAGTGATTAGTTTGGAATAACATGATATTTATGGGGATATAATGTCCATAAAATTTATATTGGTTATATAAGATCTATGATGAAATGTTTTTTATATGAGACATACCATTAGTATGATTCTTCTAAAGGAATTCTAGTTTGGAAGAGTATACTTTCAAATGAGTCTCGCTAATAAATTATAAACATATTGAGTTATTATTAATATTTTAGTTAATATGGTTATATATATATTTTAAAAAATATAGTATGGGAGTTATTTAATTTTATATTAAGATGATACAGTTATAAATTTTAATGATAAAAATCATTTTAATATTATGAATTATGGTGGATTCATTTATTCCGTGGAGTTTTTTTTTATTTTTTGTATGTTGACTATGGATAGAATTTGAAAGAAATTTTAGTAAATAATATTTAATATAAAGAACATGTAATTATATTTATGGAAATTTTTAAATTTAATAGGTATTTAATTGACATTGGTCATTACAAGTGTGGATGTCTTTCTTAAATAATCTCAAAATTGGATGCATAGTGTACTAATGCGTTGGGAATTAGAGGTTTACCATGTTGTATATGTTTTTCAAGAATATTAGTTAGTGATATAATTAGAGATATATATTATTAGGTTATATAAATTCTATGACTAGTTAAATAACTTTTAAGGGATTCTGAAACTCAATGTGATTTATATTTTCTAATACATGTATCGTCATTCATTGAAACTATGCAATATGAATTTTTTAATGGAGGAACAAGTGATTCAATACTAAATAACCACGTAGATCTTATGTATATATATATTATGAAATTCTTCTTCGAATTTTAACAACCAAAAAACCAATTTAAATCCCATAATCAACATTAAATGATTCATTTTACTTTTAAGAGTGGATTTGTATTCTATATTCCTGAAATATATAAATAATTTCTTGTTGGGATTGAAGAAATTATTCTGTTGATGTTTTCATATATAGATCAATTCAATCATTATACAGTCTATTTTTCTCTATTGGATATCTATAAATGAAATATTTTATTTTTGTAGATATGGATTTGTAACTTTTATTTCTTGGGTGGATTTTTTTAGTATTTTAAGGATTATTTTTTGGATATTAATTATAATAATGTGGGGATCTTTGTTAAAAAATCATCAAAATTAACAAAACAGCTATTATTATATTAAAAAATTATATCAGTAATTTATTGTAGGTGACTCATAAATATCATTAGTTTATTTTTATCTTTGGATTTATGATTATTTATTTATTTTATATGGGGGATTTACTTTGATTATATAGTTATGATAGTTGATTAAGTTAATTAAAGAAGACTGTGATAATTAAATTTCTTATTGGCTTATATAATAATTAATTAATTCTTTCATTGATCAGTTTTACTATATTGAAAATATATGGTTGTTAAATAATATTGTATTTTCAACTATTTTATTCTAGAGTAGATAGTTTCATATGGAATTTTGCAATATCACGAAAAAATTTGGTCTTTCAAAAAAAATTGTTGAATGTGGTATCCCATATAATTTATCTTGTGGTAATATGTCAAGGAAGTGGATTATTTATAGTATTCTATTGTGGATGAACTATATATAATTATAAGAGATCGAGATTAATAGGCAATGATTATAAATGGAGAATTTGAAAATATATAAAAATTCTTTCTTTACCCAGACTAGAGAAATTCCATTTTTAATGAAAATAAATTTCATTGATATTGTGTGATCGATTAATTGAGTATAGTGTATTAACATGTTACAATAGGGTTGTATTTCAGTTTAAAAGAAATGAGGCGATCCTCCACCTATTAAAATAGAGAGTATATCATATGGTATTTTTTTGTTTTCATGGTGGATAGATATTATATTCACTATTCACAATAGAACCACAATTTGAGTTATATCAAATAAAATCAATTTTCCAAGTGAAACCAAAAAATTATATAGTATTTGATTGACTAATTCTAATCATCCACAATTAAATGATATTTAATTCCCTTTCTTGAATTTAGTATATTATTATGGATAGAGTGTTTCATTGGTATTTTTGGACGTATTATTTCCTTTGAGATGTTGTGTTGTATATTTATGATATAGTAATTTGAAAGTTACTTTAAAGGGAAATTCTATTTATAAATTTGATGATTGTGTTAATTATTAAAATAAATTTAATAATTTTTTAATAGTGTAATTGTGGAAAATCGGTTCTAGTTAGACCTTACATTTGGGTGAGATAGATTATTATGTTTTTCAATTTCTATTGTTATGTAATTAGTATATTTTTGTACATAGATATTATACTTTGAATTATGTAAAATTTTATCAAATTATTCTTAATGTTACCAATTTCCTTTTTCATGATAGCCCATAAATAGATATTTAGCCTAAAGTAGGTGTTTTTGGGCCGCAAAAAATGAATCTACACTAAAATAAGAATAATATATGTATTTTTATTCTTTTTCACAAGATAGATATTAGAAAATATTTTCATCATTGGTAGAAGGGATAGAGTCTACTATTTCTTCCATTGAAACTATTGTGAGATGCACCCATATTGGGTTCTCTTTGGGGAAATAATCTAGAAATATATTAGAATTTTGGAATTATTTATTCTTGAATTTCCATACAAGAACCAAATTAAATCATGGAAATTAAAACTAGAGAAGTTTGTAATAAAAATCTTGAGAAAATTAGCAACAATGGTGAAAACTGACATCAAATGATGGAAATTAAAAATAATTATTTTTCTGGTGTATGAATAAATATTTTATATATGGAACAATAGATTATTATTTTTCATGGTCTAAATAATATTAATTTTATAGATTCATAAGAATAATAATGATAGATTCAATAATTTTTTTTGTGATTTTGGTATCACTGTTCTTCTGGTTGTGTGTGTGTTCTGTAAGATCTTATTTGGTGATCAAGGTGATCAATCATGAAGTTTTAGAGAATATTTCCCCCATTTAGAGACCCAAAGAATGACGTACATGGACATTACATTACTTTTGCGTAATACTTAGTACATAACAAAAACACACACACAAGGCTCGTAATAGTTCAGTGTCTTTGGAAACTCGGAATATAATCTTCTAATAGTGGTGAAAGATCTTCAACATCTTCCATAAAGATCTTCCCTTTTTTTACCTAAAACCTCTCTTTATATCCTGGGGAAATGAAAACATAAAAGGGTGAGCTCAAATTCTCAGTAAGGGTAAACAAAGGAAATAACAATCACATCATATTCATAAGAACATAACATTTTGGAAATCTTAACCTGCAAAAGAGTGCATAATTTCATAACATGGGATAAATCATAGTAGTGAAATGAAATCCCAATAATCATAACATAAAACATGAAACTTTGTGGCATACACACATAATCATAGAGAATCATTTCTTATTAGTCAAGACTCATTGCCAATACTATCTTAGTGGACAAAGTCCATTTCTGAACCGAGTCACCCTCGTTTCAGTCCTGTTTCACTGAACCGTTATAACCTACCATTCCAGCCATTTCTATCTCATGAGATATAAAATCTTTACCCAATGCATTGTAGGGAGATATAGGTCCCACCCATATCATAATGATACCATTCTTATGTGTTCCACAAAATCATAAATCATACATCATTGCATAACCCATGTAATAAAAATGGGAATCTTAAACATCGTGACATCATCAAACAATTCATATAAGATAAAGGTATTCATAAAAATAATTCCATCACAACATAATCAAATAAATTTAATAATAGGGATATAAATAGAACCCTATATTATCTTAGATGGAAAATAATTTTGATAAAACACTTGAACTCCATTCTTGAGGAAAATATCCTTTCTACTTCAAAAAAATTTTCCTTTCTTAAAATGTCATAAAATTTTAAACTAAAAGAAGTTGATTAAAAATGAAATTGAAAACATGTAAAGTAATATTCTTGGAAATAATGTTTTAAAAATCCATTCATGCCGTATAAGTTAAAAACACATTCTTCTCGTACTTTTGTCGGAAAAGTCAAAAAGTACCTCGTACAAAAAACGTCAAAAGATTCCTTTCATATCTTTTACTAAAACTCACCGAAGGGTAAAATTGGATTTAAAAAATTGTAGGAGGATATAAATAATATTACATATTGATGAAACATGGATGTGGATGATAAAATACACCCCAGTAAATTTCAAAGTATAAACAATATCGGATGAAACTGAGATTGTGATATTTCCCTTACCTTATGTCCGATATGCTTTGTACGTATCTGAACCTCATGTATACTGATTTAAATAATGTCATTAACTTATTACAGAATCATATTCATTGTTATGATATCATATATGGTTCACTTATGACTTTATATTACTCGTTCTTTTGTAAATTCCATGTTAAAGAAGCGTTTTGGGTAAAATCGTTTCATTTATCGTAGGTGTTTGGACTTGTTGTTCATGACATTATTATTACTTATATCATGATTTAATTAATTCCAGAATATAAAATATGATTTATATATAATATATATTCAGTATATATATATATATAATATATAGATAAATGAAATGAAACACACCGTTCATGGAGACGGTAGTCCGTACGTACGCATAAGCGATGTTTTCCTTTCCTTATTGTCTTGAATGGAAGTAAGTTGATGAAATATATATACATAAATCCAGTAGATTTACCATGTCATATATTTCATTATTATTCATTATATATACTTTATAATCATTCTGGAATGGTTAACATGGATAATGAATCTAATCGCGTCGTGGAGACGGTAGTCCGTACGTACGCACGAGCGATGATACCGTTCCCATGGTCGTGGAATTGTGTTGAAGTGTATGTATACTATTTCAGTATAAATATCACTTTATAATAATCATATATAGTAACTCATTACACCATTATACCCATCCAATTAAGGTGTTGGCAGAAAATAGATTACACCACGGCGTGGAGACGGTATTCCGTACGTATGCACGCGCGGTGATTTCCTTTTTCCATAGGATGGATAAAAGGTTAATTAGAGTTGTTTCATATTTATAATCACATATAAGTATATAAAAAATACTGATTTTATTACTTTATCATGAAACAACTAAATAAGAAGAAGTTGAAGAAGAAATAAATTGAAAAAGATCGGTAATGGATATTACATCTTTTTGACGCGCCTTCACTTAACCTCCACTTAATGAACTAAGGATGGTCTTTGAAAAAGACCAGGACCTCTAGGATGATATTAGGGAAGTGGAGAAGAGATTTTGGCAGGGTTTGGACGAGCTTGAATTCTCAAATTGGTGTGAGGAGGAGAGGGATGAGGTGCCCTTTTATAAGGGAGGAGAGGGGCACCTTAGAAAAAATCTCAAAATATTATTTTATATTAAGGTCAAATTCGGATTATAATGGTTCCAAAGGGACTTATTTAGAAGCTAAAGTGGGGATGGGTCGAAATCCTCTCATACAATAGAATTTATACATGTTTAGGTTATTATTTTAACCTTATCAATTAGATTTAACTCTAAGTTAAATAATTTAACTTTTACCGTGTCTTCTTGTTTTTTTACACTATATGGTTAATAACCTTACCATAACAAGCCAAACGAACCCCAAGTTGATTATTATTAATATATATATCTTTATCTAAGTAATTTGGCCAAACCTTAGATTTTTAGGCATTAAATAACAATTAATAATATAATATTTTTTTAAAAACTAATTTATGTCAATTTTGACACTATTTGGTACATGATTTTTATGAAATTCATTACAGAATGATAAGTTCTAAAAAAGTTACCTATATCAACGATAACATGTCATATTAACCTATAAAATTAATTTAAGTCATAAAAAGTCTCAAATTACATTTATTTGGGCATTTATAACATCAATTATGTCAATATTTCATTAATAAGACAATTAATGCATCATCATTTTGTCATAATAAATGATAATTATTTAATCCCTAAAAATTATAAATAAATTCCTATGATGTAGATAATTGTATTAGATTTTCAGGAGTCTATTTATGTTTGAAGTTTCATGAAGTTTATCAATAAATTAAAATTATTATACTTATAAGATTTAAGAAAGTGACATGTTGTCACATTCTTTGGTTTTAATAATAATTAAATTATTTTCATGGACAAAAGTCCATAAAATGAATTTAATCTGACCCTTAGGTTATATGGGTCTAGTTTTAGCCATCCAATAGGATTTTTCCAAGTGTTAGGGTAATTGTATAATCTTATATTTACCCTTAATTACCCGATTTACCTTTAACTATAGTAAATAAAATTTACCGTAGTTACTATTCACAATGCCCAAAAATAAAACGTAGCTTATTAACATAATTTGGACCCACTGATTCCAAATATGGAATCTATTTTTCCAAATTCAATACACAAAATATGCAGAAATTAAATTAAAATTAATCCCGTTGTCGAAAGAAAACGGGTTTTTCTTTAAAACATTGCAAAAGATTTAATTGATTTAACCTACGAATTCAAGGTAAAATCAATGCTAATGACATACATTATATTAAATGGTGAAAATATATTCTATTTATACTTTAAAACCATTCAATATTATAATTTAACCTCATAATATATTACAATGAAAAAAGTAGTTTTTAATTAAAATATAGCGTGTTTTTATTATTCATTAAAATATGAAAGTTATCAGAAAAATATAAAAAATTTATCTAATGTATATTTTATATCCTGATTCAAAACAAGAATTTTATTTTTTCAAATTTAACTTATAAACATGTCAAAAACTAGACTTAAAGTGGGTGAGCCATCAAAAGGCGGAAAAACTGCATTTTTTGAAAAATACTTATTTTACCCGGAAAATTTATTTTGTTCTTATACCATGTTCTAGAAATGTGAAAGATGAATAATAATGTTATAAAATTCAAAATTTAGTTAACACTATTCATAACGTCTAGTTCATAACAATATTATAATAATATATCGTTGTTTAGTAAAACCCGGTATTGCGTACAACACACGCTATCGAGGAAGGTCGCGATTGCGTGTAATGCAAGCCAAGTCAGGGTTGCATGTAGTGCACAACATCTTTGTTGTTGCGTGTAATAGAATCCAACCATATTTTATTTATACATTGAATATATATATATATATATACACACACACTCAATGTTGCGTAGAATAACTTCTATCAAACGAACTTGAAATTGTGTGTAGAAAGATCCAAGAAAAGTGTTGCGTATACTGCAAGATAATACTGTGTTGCGTATAGCGCAAGATAATCTTGGTGTGTCGTATAATAGAAGATATGAATGAAATTAAAAAGAATGTATCTTATAAAATCTCGGGTTGTTACATTCTACCCCCCTTAAAATAAATTTCGCCCTCGAAATTCGTCAGGGTTATAAATGGTTTACTCTTCAAAAGTTTCTTTAATAGAAACCCAGATCGTAAAAAGGAATATCAAAGACAATCTTTAAAAACAAAAGTATGAAACGTAATTGTTAGCCAAAAAAACTAATCACTGGGTTTCCACATAGGTGAAAATATGGATATGGAAGAGAAACCTAATCATCATGTTCTGATAGAGAGTGGTAGAGAACATGGCTATGGTAAAGATATCAATCACAAAACCATAAATTTGTGACGATATAAGGTACCATCTGATTCATCAGATATAAGAGCACTAGGAAAAAAAATTTGGTTTTCAAGATCATTTCCCTAAAGTTGATGAAATTGGAATTAGAAGAAATACTTTCGTGATTTCGGTATAGTCTCACCGTTGGTCGTTCTTTGGACAATTTCCACTTCATCTCTTAAAGAAATGAAGTTGAATTTGTCATTCATGATGTGTTAGCAGATCATGTGATATTATGATGGGTCATTTCATCTGTCTCAAACAAAAGGTTAGAATAGTTATCAAAAAATACATAAGTCCATCTATAGTGAGATTAATCATATATGGTTCCTAAAATAGACTTATACTTCATATATCATACTGCTTAATATAATAAAACTAGTTTCTACTAAACAAGGACTTCCTGAAGGCCAGTGGAAGGCGATAAAGGCCAGTCGCACTTCGGTTGTGGGTTCGATTCCCATTGCCTTGTCCGACGTGATGGGCTGTCTCCCGTCCTGCAGGTTGTCCTTTTTCTAAAGCTATATTACTATAACATCCCATTAATAATATCGAAAAAACATCTATTCTTAAACAATACTAACTTATGTCCAACATAATCCATCCCAATATTTAGGCTTATCCAAAATACTTCGGTCCAAGATCATAGTATAAAAATGATTACTTGAAATGTTACATAACAATCACGTGAATTCCATAATTTATCCCCCATATATCATTAGATATATATTGTTGGTCAAATTACAAACATGTGAATACGTTAATCATGTATTCTCTTGAATAATTAATACCTGTTGAACCTTAGTGAAAACATGAATGCAGTCAAAAGTTAACACTTTCCACATACCAAAATCCAAAAATTCTATATACTCAAACCATGATATAACCTTCTCCTTATATCAGTCATGAGATCATGAATACTATCAAACATTTAATTTTCTCCTTATCCCTTCATTATGCGCATATCATCTACATTCCAAAAATATCTGAATAACCTTTCATGGATACTGGTACCATTAATCATACACTTTCAAAACTCAAGGAAAGACAACAGTGTAACAATCCTTAGATGTCTCTTTATTCCAAAGTACCATGAGATTACTTATACAACATTACACATGATAAACATGTAATCATTCCACTACATTCTTAAACAATTGATCGAGATTCAACAATTCTTTCATCTCATATATCATTTGTAGTCTCTTCATCATCATCAACATAAATACTACCCATACGACCATAATGATTCTCTTTAGGAGACTTTCCCTTAGGGCATTGGTTTGCATAATGCCCGTACATTCCACATTTAAAACATTTAACCATTGTTGATGTCGTAGCAATACCATTATCCTCATCCCTGGTGTTAACTGAACCTTTTCCTTTGCACTTACTGGATTTGTGTCCTTCTTTTCCACTCCCAAAGCATATTCCAGTTCCTTTAAAACATTCTCCTTGATGCCTCTTCCCACATGATTTGCATAGGGGAAATTGAACTTTCTTTCCTCTATGATCATCATGAAACTCCATCTTTCTCTTATTAGCCGAGTCAGAAAACATACCAAATTTTACTTTATTGATCATAATATGAGATTGCTGATTCGACATAATAATGATGTTTGGACTTCCAAATCCCATTTCATTTGGTTGATCATGAAGAATATCATTCCATTGTCCATCATATCCTCCATTATCGTGAATCATCTTGTTTGTAGCCATTTTCTAAAACCCAAAAAGAATAGTGTGATAGGAAAAATCATAATAAAGGGGGAGTAACTTCAATATCTAACATCTTTGGTTTAATCTAATATTGTTACCATAGTTATAGTACTATATCCTATACGTATACATATCTTTAGGGACATCCCTAGACATACCTTAGAAATATCTCTAGAGATCTCACTAACGTTCACGCATCATAGTTTCCAAAGGTTGACTAAACCTTTCCTCTGATACCAACTGTAGAGACCCAAAGCATGAAGTACATGGACATTACATTACTTTTGCGGAATACTTAGTACATAACAAAAACACACACACAAGGATCGTAATAGTTTAGTGTCGTTGGAAACTCAGAATATAATCTTCTAA
Source organism: Viscum album (assembly GCA_963277665.1). Taxonomy (NCBI): domain Eukaryota; kingdom Viridiplantae; phylum Streptophyta; class Magnoliopsida; order Santalales; family Viscaceae; genus Viscum; species Viscum album. Next base: position 2,082,701,316 of record OY728146.1, read on the forward strand.
TCGTGGTGAAAGATCTTCAACATCTCCCATAAAGATCTTCCCTTTTTTTTACCTAAAACCTTTCTTTATATCCTGGGGAAAAGAAAACATAAAAGGGTGAGCTCAAATGTTCAGTAAGGGTAAACAAAAGAAATATCAATCACATCATATTCATAAGAACATAACATTTTGGAAATCTTAACCTGCAAAAGAGAGAATAATTTCATAACATGGGATAAATCATATTAGTGAAATGAAATCCCAATAATCATAACTTAAAATATGAAACTTTGTGGAATACACTCATAATCATAGAGAATCATTTCTTATTAGTCAAGACTCATTTCCAAGACTATCTTAGTGGACAAAGTCCATTTCTGAACCGGGTCACCCTCATTTCAGTCCTGTTTCACTAAACCGGTATAACCTACCATTCCATCCATGTCTATCTCATGAGATATAAAATATTTACCCAGTGAATTGGAGGGAGATATAGGTCCCACCCATATCATAATGATACCATTCTTATGTGTGCCAAAAAATCATATATCATACATCATTGCATAACCCATGTAATAAAAATGGGAATCTTAAACATCGTGACATCATTAAACAATTCATATAAGATAAAGGGATTAATAAAAATAATTCCATCACAACCTAATCAAATCAATGTAATAATAGGGATATAAAAAGAACCCTATATTATCTTAGATGGTAAATAATTTTGATAAAACACTTGAACTCCATTCTTGAGGAAAATATCCTTTCTACTTCAAAAACATTTTCCTTTCGTAACATGTCATAAAATTTTAAACTAAAAGAAGTTGATTAAAAATAAACATGAAAATTTGTAAAGTAAGCTTCTTGGAAATAATTTTTTAAAAATCCATTCATGTCGTATATGTTAAAAAACATTCTTCTCGTACTTTTGTCGGAAAAGTCAAAAAGTACCTCGTACGAAAAACGACAAAAGATTCCTTTCATATCTTTTACTAAAACACACCGAAGGGTAAAATTGGATTTAAAAAATTATAGGAGGATATAAATAATATTACATATTGAGGAAACATGTATGTAGATGATAAAATACACCCCTATAAATTTCAAAGTATAAACAATCTCGTATAAAAATGAGATTGTGATATTTCCCTTACCTTATGTCTGATATGATTTGTACGTATCCGAACCTTCTGTATAATGATTCAAATAATTTCATTAACTTATTACAGAATCATATTCATTGTTATGATATCATATATGGTTCACTTATGACTTTATATTACCCGTTCTTTTGTAAATTCCATGTTAAAGAAGCGTTTTGGGTAAAATCGTTTCATTTATCGTAGGTGTTTGGACTTGTTGTTCTTGAAATTATTATTACTTATATCATGATTTAATTAATTCCAGAATATAAAATATGATTTATATATCATATATATTCAGTATATATATATATAATAGATAGATAAATGAAATGAAACACACCGTACATGGAGACGGTAGTCCGTACGTACGCATGAATGCTGTTTTCATTTCCTTATTGTCTTGAATGGAAGTAAGTAGATGAAATATATATATACATAAATCCATTAGATTTAACATGTCATATATTTCATTATTATTCATTATATATACTTTATAATCATTTTGGAATGGTTAACATGGATAATGAATCTTATCGCGTCGTGGAGATGGTAGTCCGTACGTACGCACGAGCGATGATATCGTTCCCATGGTCGTGGAATTGTGTTGAAGTTTATGTATACTATTTCAGTATCAATATCACTTTATAATAATCATATAAAGTTACTCATTACACCATTATACCCATCCAATTAAGGTGGTGGCGGAAAATAGATTACACCACGGCGTGGAGACGGTATTCCGTACGTACGCCCGCGCTGTGATTTCCTTTTTCCGTAGGATGGATAGAAGGTTAATTAGATTTTTTTCATATTTATAATAACATATCAGTATATAAGAAATACTTATGTTATTACTTTATCATGAAACAACTAAATAAGAAGAAGTTGAAGAAGAAAGAAATTGAAAAAGATCGGTAATGGATATTACCTCTTTTTGACGCACCTTAACTTAACCTCCACTTAAAGAACTAAGGATGGTATTTGAAGAATACAAGGACCTATATGATGATACTAGGGAAGTGTAGAAGAGATTTTGGCAGGGGTTGTCCGAGCTTGAATGCTCAAATTGGTGTGAGGAGGAGAGGGAGGAGGTACCCTTTTATAAGGGAGGAGAAGGGCACCTTAAGAAAATCTCAAAATAATATTTTATATTAAGGTCAAATTCGGTTTATAATGGTTCAAAAGGGTCTTATTTTAAAGATAAAGTAGGTATGGGTCTAAATCCTCTCATCCAACAGGATTTATACAAGTTTAGGTTGTTATTTTAACCTTATCAATTAGATTTAACTCTAAGTTAAATAATTTAACTTTTACCGTGTCTTTTTGTTTTCTTACACTATATGGTTAATAAACGTACCATAACAAGACAAACGAACCCCAAGTTGTTTATTATTAATATATATATCCTTTTCTAAGTCATTTGGACGAACCTTATATTTTTAGGAAATAAATAACAATTATTAATATAATATTTGTTTTAAAAACTAATTTATGTCAATTTTGATACTATTTGGTACATGATTTTTATGAAATTCATAACAGAATGATAAGTTCGAAACAAGTTACTTATATCAACAATGACATGCCATATTAATCTAGAAAATTAATTTATGTCATAAATAGTCTCAAATTACATTTATTTGGGCATTTATAACATCAATTATGTCAATTTTTCATTAATAAGACAATTACTACATCATCTTTGTGTCATAATAAATGAAAATTATTTAATCCCTAAAAATTATAAATAAAATCCTATGATGTAGATATTTGTATTAGATTTATATAGACTATTCATTTTCTACGTTTCATGAAGTTTATCACTAAATTAAAATTATTATACTTATAATATTTAAGAAAGTGACATGTTGTCACATTCTTTGGTTTTAATAATAATTAAATTATTTTCATGGAAAAAAGTCCATAAAATGAATCTAATCAAACAATTATGTTATATGGGTCTACTTTTAGCCATTCAATAGGATTTTTCCAAGTTTTAGGGTAATTTTATAATCTTATATTTACCCTTAATTACCCGATTTACCTTTAACTATAGTAAATAAAATTTACCGTAGTTACTATTCACAATGCCCAAAAATAAAAAGTAGATTATTAACATTATTTGGACCCACTGATTCCAAATATGGAATCCATTTTTCCAAATTCAATACACAAAAGATGCAGAAATTAAATTAAAATTAATCTCATTGTCGAAAGAAAACGATTTTTTCTTTAAAACATTGCACAAGTTTGAATTGATTTAACCTACGAATTCAAGGTAAAATCAAGGCTAATGACATAAATTATATTAAATGGTAAAAATATATTCTATTTATACTTTAAAACCATTCAATATTATAATTTAACCACATAATATATTATGATGAAAAAAGTTGTTTTTAATTAAAATATAGCGTGTTTTTACTATTCATTAAAATATGAAAGTTATCAGAAAAATATCAAAACATTATCTAATCTAAATTTTTATATCCTGATTCAAAAGAAGAATCTTATTTTTTCAAATTGAACTTATAAACATGTCAAAAACTAGACTTAAAGTGGGTGCGCCATCAAAAGGCGGCAAAACTGCATTTTTTCAAAAATACTTATTTTACCCGAAAAATTTATTTTGTTCTTATACCATGTTATAGAAATGTGTAAGATGAATAATAATGTTATAAAATTCAAAATTTATTTAACACTATTCATAAGGGCTAGTTCATAAAAATATTATAATAATATATCGTTGTTTAGTAAAACCCAGTATTGCATACAACACACGCTATCGAGGAAGGTCGCGATTGCGTGTAATGCAAGCCAAGTCAGGGTTGCGTGTAGTGCACAACTCCTTTGTTGTTGCATATAACAGAATCCAACCATATTTTATTTATACATTGAATATGTATATATATATATACAATCAATGTTGTGTAGAATAACTTCTATCAAACGAACTTGAAATTGTGTGTAACAAGAGCCAAGAAAAGTGTTGTTTATACTGCAAGCTAATATAGTGTTACGTATAGCACAAGATAATCTTGGTGTGTCGTATAATAGAAGATATGAATGAAATTAAAAAGAATGTATCTTATAAAATCTCAGGTTGTTACACCCCAGCCAAATGTTTTAATGAGATCCTTCCATTACTAGAAAATTAGATCCTTTTTATATAAGTGAATTTTTAGAAAAGATTTCTGAAACATGGGGTCATTCACATAAGAAGTGGTATCTGATATTTTCATCGAATAATATTTCTTGTGAGGCTATTGTATTTTTTATTTTCTATTTCAGTGGAAGATTATTATCTTATAATTAATGGTTTTTGAAGATAGAAATGTTTATATTGAAATGTTTTATCGGGAAAACTATAGATACAAGAGCATTTATATATAATATTATCTGTACTATAATGATCAAGAGTGTACATTTAATGAAATAAAACTAGAATCAATTGAAAAAATTAAATTTTGAATGACATGAAAAAAAAAATATTAACTGATTGGGGATCCATTTCATTGGAATGTTGTCTTCAATATCCAAGAGATGAAAAAATATTTTAGATTAATGAAAATTATCAATAACATGTATGAAAATATTACAATAATTAACTATGTGTATATGATCGTGGGAATATTCTAAGTCTCCCCAAACCATCACTCCAAGATCATGGGAAAAAAACAATTTATTTAAACACTATATTTTATATAATTTGAGATCACACTATATTTATTTTATATAATTTCATTACAATAAACATTACAAATAAGAATTATCACACCATCCCAATCAAGAATGGTTTAGTGTCTTGGAGGATCAACTACATAAGAAAGTTATTTTATGACACTTGATATCATTTCGTAACAATCAAAGTACAATAGACTTTCTTTTAGACCTTTCATGATTTATACTAGTCTTCATTACATGGGGGATATAATCATAAGAAATGTGTTATCATAAAAACACATTAAGGTAAAAACATCAATATTTCATCAAGGTTAAGATAATGGGAATTTGAGAAATCATGATCATTGGAGAAATATATTATCAAAAAGAATATGGGACAACAATATTTTTCCATAAGATATAATAGATTGATTTGTAGTCACAAATGATCAAAAATATATCATGTCATAAGATTGTTGAAATATGAGACAAAAAACATAATTTAGGGTTTCATGACGTAGGTATATTACATTGAAATTTAGAATAAGTGAAATCATAGGAAACCATGACCTAGTGGATATGGAATTTCTACCTAATTCCCACCACATACTGGGCTTGGGATAATAAAATTTTTACTCTCTATGTATTTGTTTGAAAACCCATCTTCCCTCTTTTCCTTAGGCTACAACCCATGTACCCACTTGGTATTAGTATTCTAATAATGTTCCTTCTTGGGATTGGGCTATTTCTTGTGTATGCTATCGAGTTTAGTACACTAGTTATGTACCTTCTCTGGCTTATGTGACTACCCATGTACCCTCTTGGTCTTGGGAAACAACCTATGTAACCTCCTAATCTTGTTCTACTACCTATATACCCTCTTAGGATTATGTTATTACCATGGAACCCTATTTTCATGTTCTATTACCCATAAACCATTTCTTAAAACATGAGATAAAATTCAAAAAATGCATTATAGGGTTATATAGGACTCACCCAACACTTAATTAAAAACCATGTATATTTATTCCTATTTAAATCATTTATATCACAAAATTAACCAATTTAAATTGATGGGTTTCAAAAAAAACATTAATCAAGCATATCATAATCTATACAGGGAAAACAGATAGAATGTAACTTAAGAAAAATATTAGTGTGATGTAAATAGAAATTTGTATACATTGAAATCAATCAATAAAAATATAATAAATAACCCTTGGAAATAAAATATGTTTCATAAATTTGTTTGTATCACATATAATGACATCAAGAATATACTTGTTTGATACCAAAAATTTAATCACCATTTATAACTATTTGACAATGCATTGAGATGGTGATTCATGAAATATAACTCTATAAGAGGAAAATATTTCAATATTAAATATTAAAATGGGAGATAAACATAAAAGATTATTTGGGAAACATTTATTAACATTTTCATGAAAATAAGAATTTACGCATCAATTTTGAAAATATCACTTTTGATATATTGAAAAGAAATCATTTTCAGAATAAATATTTAGAAATAAATATAAATAAAAATCCTAGAATGATATATAATGATATCAAAAATGTGAATTGAAAATATTTAAATTTAATAAGGATCTTAAATAATAAATCCCATAAAATGGTATTAATGTTGTAAAAAGTAGAAGGGAAAATATTTTGGAAACATTCACTTTTAAAAGGAATCTTTAAAAATTTGTCCTTGAAAAAAACATAAATGATTCAAAAAGGTGATGTGAATTTTTTTTAAAAAAAATTACTTTTATAGTGAATATTTAATAATGTATCCATGAAAATGACATAAATAATTATAAATGGAGAAGTGATTTTAAAAAAAAATTACTTTTAACAAGAATCTTCAATAATGGAGCCCTGTAAAAGACATTAGGATTTTAAAAAGTAGAAGTGAAATAATTTTTAAAACATTTATTATAAAAATGAATCTTTAATATAGGACACTTGAATAAGAGATAAATTTTTCAAAAAAATATTAGTCAGTTTTTTAAAAACATTTTTTTTTTAAAATCATCTGCAATAATGGATCCTTGTAAAATATATAATGGTTATCTAAAGGTAATGTATAGAGGAAGTTGCAAACATTTTATGGAATTTTTTTTATTATATTGAAATAATTATAATAAAAATAAATATATTAAAAAAAGTAATCAAATCATCATTTTTAAAATGGAACGTGATAGTCACGTGAGATAACATAGAATTAAGTTTCAAAATATAAATGTTAACATTGTTATGAAGATAAAATCTTGCTATTGATATAATTTGGATAGGATAAGAACTATTATTAAAATCTCCATCATTTATATATAAATAAATACATCAATATAATTAACTATTAAAGAGGAAGTAAAGTAATAATATTTTTTTCATATAATATAGGGAAACCATCTGGTAAAACTGTAGACCAAAGGTAAACATTATGACTTAAGAAAAAAAGTTGAATCTAGAAAAACCCTGATAAACATTATAATCATTCCAATTGTTAATAAATGAAATATACAACAGAATATAAAATTTTTAATCAATTTAATATCATGAATAACATGAAAAAAAACAGAAATTATCATCATATAAACCACAAAAAATTTAAAAATTAGTGACAATGGTATGTGTCTCAATAAAACAGAAAAGAGATGATAAACCCTACCCTTTAATCTTATATTTTTGAATATGGTATAAGAATTTATATAAAAGATAAATATCTTAATAAATAATTTCAAAGACCTATTCATATATATAAATTTTTTTAAACATAATTTATAATCATATTTTAAATGCAGTTTAGTTATTTGTATTTTATTTTCATTATCGGATGTTATGAGCATCGATTGTTGTTTTGTACTAGTTTCATAAGTATAATATAGATTCTTGTTTATATATTCAAATTTAATCATTATTATATCATTATAGTTAAATAATATATATTTTTTATAATTATTTATAACGTAATAATTTCATTTCATAAGTATTTTAGTTATAATTTTAAATGAGGAAGTTTGCGATAAGCTTGTTACAATTATTTTAAATAAATTAAATGGGTGAAATAATAATAATAACTGAACTATTAATATAAAAATTAAATAACCATAAACCAAAAAATATTAGATCATTAATTTCTAGAAATAATAATAGTTATGTTTTCATATTAATACATGATATAAATTTATATCATTGTCTATGTAGGTGGTTAAGCTGACCCAAACAAGAACAAGGTAAAATGTATGTGTGATTATGGTTAAGAAAGTTATAATTTTTTTTATAATATTATCATTATAGAAATTTAATTATATAATTTTTTTAAGGTGGACAATTTGATTTTAATATTGTTTGATAAATAATAAAATACTAGATGAAAAACAAAATAAGTCACTTCACAGAGGTAGTAGTCCACACATACGAATAAGGGACACATTCATTTTCCATAGATCATGAGGATGAAAGGGAATGATTTAAAATTTAATAATTTTAATAACGTTATAAATATGAAATTGATCCATTAAATTTCCCTTTCTAACCATCCATTCAATTCGGTTATAAAAAATGTATCACGTCACTTTTTGAGGTGGTAGTATGCTCGTAACACATTTTCTTTTCTGAATGGTTGGGAGGAAGGTAATGATTGTTTTCTCATAAAAATAATAATATTTTATTTAATTATGATAGTAATTTAATTATTTCAACATGGTTATATTATATTATTTATTACTAGGAGTATAATTAAATAGAAATAAATGGAAAATGAGTAATTTGAATTTTTATATTAATACTTGGAAAATATATATTGGAAATTGGATTAAGGATTTTAGAGGTGGTATTTTTAGAATACCAGAACCTATACTATGTTTAAATATATCATTGGGAGTTACTTGGTAATATTTCTATTGAATTTAATAGTGGAAAAGGTTGAGGGAAAGGGGAGAAGTGATGCGTCCTTTAATAATTAAATAAAATGGATTTTTATGGAAATAAGTTTTTCTTTACAATAATGTCTTCACAATATTCAATCTAAAATTCTCCAAAATTGAAAATTAATTGAAATTATGTAATTTTAAGGAATGTAATACTTTCCTACACTTATCTTGGATAATTTTTTTGTGTTATTTTAGTCTTTTCTCTTTATTTTTAACTTTTTACCCAAATTAACATTTACCGTGGAAACCAGTTTTCCCCCTTGATAATTAATTTTAATGAGAAAAATTAAAATTTACTTTATTAACTAATATTAAAATGACAGTTTGGAACATAATAATAATTTTAAAAAATAATATACATATTCTAGGAAAAATAATTTTCTAAATCATTGCCCATAATGCATTGAAACAATTTTTTAGAAAAAGTGTATTTTTTTCCTTAAATTTTATGTGTAGGAAAAAAATTCAATTTGTTTTATTTTTATAACATAAATTGTTTTATTGAAAAATAAAATAGTATTTGTTTTTACAATGAGATATATAACATAATTTTACCAAAATAATATTAAATTAAAAAAATACCAAAAAATGATTTTTTAGAAAATATTAATTGAGTCCATAAAATGAAATCATTGGTTTTTTAAATTTAAAATATTATTTTTGAAATATATAATTTTACATATATAATAGATATCTGAACAATTAAACGTTTTTATACACTTCTAGTTATTTCTTATATAATGATAGTAATAACATTTACAGTTTTAGTAAAAAAATGAATTTTTCTCTATTTAGTAAAAAATTAATTATTTAACAAAAATATCAAAATCTAATCATAATATAATTGTGGCATGATAAATACCAAAATTAATTTCATTTTTAAAAAATAAGGTTTTAAATTTTATAAATTTATCTTTTAAATTAAAATAAAAAATATAAAGTAAAATTTATTTAAAAAATATAAATTTCTTAAATATTAAGTGTTATTTATATTATTTCATATAAATTTATAATTATATTAACATTAATATATTCTTAAAAAATTATAATAATATTATGATTCAATTTATTTTATTTTATTTGTTTTAAATATATAAAAGTTTATTTAGTAATGTAAAATACTTTTGATAATAAATCATCTTTATTTTTTATACTCAAACTCTGTACAATTTAATTTGAGTAATACATTTTTACATACTATATGATTTATTAATATTATAATTTTCATAATAATATTCATCTAATATTTCAAGGATCATTTCAATTCGTTTTTGTGTGTAGATTAAGTTATCGAACGTCGTATTAATTTAGAGAAAATTAAAATCCTTGGGTGTTACATATCCGGTAGGAATATATCTCAAGTAAAGCTAGTGGGAGATTATTTTAAAAACATCAGTATAATCTAGAGTCAAATTTCATTGGTTGATGTGATGTTTTATGGTGACGTTTGGTCCATGATAATTTCTTCATCACTTTGAAAATCATGGGATGTGAGATGATTTTTGTAAGAAATTACAACATTAAGAGTGACTTATTGTTTGAGGAAATTCATGACTTTATCCTGAATAGGTAAAATAAGGAATTATAAATTGATATTAATTTTTTTTTATTGTGGAAGGTATATGAATTTATTCTCAAAGCGAAAACCAAATATAAATTAATGGAAAGAAGAAAAGTGAGAATATTTGAGGAAAACCTATAAGTATTGATCCTATTTAAAAGAATTTTAGGAAATTGGGTACTTGAAAAAAGATTACACAAATAAAATAGTAAATTTAAGAATTTTTTGTCTTGGATGTTTTCTTTAAATACCAAAGTTTAGGATGATAGAAAATATTTTATATGTATCACTAATTCATTGGATTCATGGATCATTGATTCTAGACCTTCATTCCAATGATTATCTAGGAGAGAGAATATTGGAAATTATTTCTCAATGAGATTCAAAATGGTATATATTTTGTATAATAAAAATATTGAGATAGTATGGGTTATGTGAAATTTTGTGTAAAAAGAATATAATTTGTATAGATGTAAGGGGTGTGGAACATACTAGGGTTTCAGAAGAATATGATCTTAATTGGTCAGCCAGATAATTTGGGATTCTATACATGTTTTGAAGCAACATGGAAAATAACACATGATTCATTGGTGGTGACCAAAGACAAAACAGATAAAATGTTGTACCTTATTAGGTGTTTTAATGATGAATCATTTTTTGTAAAAAACATTATGTGTCCATGAATTTTTGGTATAACCACCATGGTAATATGGGTGAGTATATGATAAGAGTCTGGGATAAAAGGGGAATAAAATAACATAATTATGTTGAACAAAGAATATGTGGAGAGTGTATCATTGAAAATCATTAGAATTTCTTCTTGAATATAGAAGTTAAGATATATAAAAAATTATTTCAAGTATACACAAATCTGTGGAGGGTGGCTCCAATTTGGTCTCATAAAGGGTCGGTATACATTCTTACCTTCATCGATGATGAAACAAAAAAGGTGTGGGTTCTCTTGATCAAGGAAAAAATATAATTGTTTTTGAAACATTCATTCGATAAAGCTCCATGGTGGAAAAACAGGATAATTTAAAGCTTATGATCTTCAAGCTCATTATTGCATTGAATATGGAATCAAGGAGTTTTGGTGATTTTTCTAAAAAAAATATGTATTGAGAAGACGGTGCCCGAAACATTTTAATAGAATATTATTGTTGATCAGATGAATTAGACAATATGAAAGAGAGACTAAATCATGTGAATACATTTTTGGTTTACCAATGACTTTTTTTGATGATTTGAATTTTTTTCATGCCTCATAAAAAAATATTTCTAGACCACATGGGAATGATGTTCTGAAATAGTTGTGTACTAGAAGAAAGGATGATGTCTCCAACATTATAAATACCCCCACACAATTAGACCAAAGTCGGTGGTTACTTTATTATAGTGGTATAAGATAAAAGAAATCACATCCGAAATGAACAAATATTTTAGTAATCTTAAAAAACTAGACACAAACTGGAATGTCACATTACATAAGAAAACATAGAAATACAACATCATTAATATTAATATTCTACATCCATTAACTTGATCAAAGATTCTTTATTCTAATCCTAGGGAATGGAAACAAAATAAGGGGTGAGATAAAATTCTTAGTAAGGGTTACGTACAGTGGAATCTATCATGGGTAATTAAGTTATAATCAATATAGAATGGTAAATAGCTAAAAACAAATTCCTATTAATCAATAACTTGAGAATAAAAGGAATCTATAGTTAATAATATTGCATTAAAATCATGTATATTAATTAATGAATTATCAATAAAGAAATTATTAATATTGTACATCAGGATATCAGAAATCATGATATATATATATATATATAATCAAGACATTACACCAAACTGTTAAATTGATTGGTTGGTGTATACTAAATAACAATTAAAATTTTAAATTGGATTTTCTTGTGATAACTATCAATGCATCAAGTGGATATATACTTATAGTTCTCACACATCATTTCATTTCTAATTTATTCTCTATATATTGAATGAGCTATTTAATTCGTGAGTAGTATTTCTTATTAATAAGTATCTATATTGACTAAACAATATATAATATCAATATTTCCCTTTTGAGTCAAATAACTTCAAAATTAAAACACCATATATAGAAATGGTATAAAATTTAGGAAAAAATGAAATCCATAATATAAATAATATAGATAATTAATATAAATATATTTTCTAATGATAACAATATAGTGAATGTTTCATGAAAATTTAATAGCCACAAAATTAATAATTGATAAGATATGAACACATATTCATAAAATATATAGGTTTTATAATAAGAACAATATCATTGGGAAAATAAAGAAAATTTAATTTAAAAATTTAAAAAATACTTCATTGAAAAGTTTTTTTTGAAAACATTTAAAACATGTAGAATAATATAAATTTCATAAAATGGTTATGGTGGTGGGGAAGTTTGTTTACATCATATATGTTAAAAAATATTACATTGGAAATTTTATCATGAATGTTAAAAATGAAATTTTGGGAATTAATTATAAATATTCACTTTATATCATTTAAAAATTTAAACTATAACATAATATTTCCTAAAAAATTATTTGATAAATAAAAATGATAATTGTAAATAATTATTTAAACAAATATGGACATGAAAGAAAAATATGTTCTGTTAAAAAAGAAATCAAAATGGTTTTCATTTAACAGTTTATTTTCTTGATTCAAGTGAATAATAAAGGAAAATATTTTATAAATTATGAAAAATTCTTGAAAATCTATATTATAAGAAGATATTTTCATTTTATGAGTAATGGATTATAATAATCATTTAATGAAAATTAAAGTAATCCCAAAAAATGAGATTTTAAAATATATAATTACCCCTTTGTAGACATTGAAATTGTAATACCATGAAATAATGAACTTGAATTGAATCATAAATACCTATAAATAAATAGTTATTTGTAATAAATATACCAAAGGGGTATTATATACACCACATCAAATTAAATTGGATCATAATACCAAATATGTCTCAGTGGGGTGGAAATTTCGATGATGTTCCCTTACAAAGACCATAATGTTGATGTGAGAATTTATCAAAAAAAATTAATTATGTCTACAAAAGGTAAATCCACCTAGAAAAATAGAAATATTTCATTAAATAAAAAAAATTAATTACACAAATAATCCTAGAATATTCAAGAAAACTAAAATGTAAAACAACCCAATGAAAATAAAATTGATATTTAAAATCCCTTACAACCTATCAACAATGAAGTCAAATCCACCATGATGAAATGATTTGAGTTGAATCAATAAAAGACTATGATTTATGAAGGATTCATGATAAAACACGTTAATGGAAATTATATACATTATATAAATGAAAATGCTGAATAACATTAAAATATGACACAATGAATGGAAATTGTGAACGAATTAGTTACCTCAAGTCCACCTCATAAAATAAATTATTTTTCATCCTCAATAATAAACTTATATAAATTATTTATTTGATTATGGACTTTTTTCAAGTTTATTATTACATGTATTTTATTTATTAATTTTTAATTCCATGTTACCTTTCTTTTTGTTATGTTTTAACCTTTATTTTAGTTTTTCTATATTATTGGTTGGGTAATTTTCATAATGAATTGGGTGGATACCTATAATGGTGAATTATATGATTTTTTGAAATTTTTAGAATAAAATATTTAGTTTTCAGTATTTTTGGGATTTATATGACATTTAATAATCTCCAAGTAGATTTCTTGAAATGGGTATAGATCATGAAAGGTTATAAGCTATCTACATCTTATACGCCATGTAAATATTAGGAAGAATTTTTTTAATAAAAGGTGGTGGGTTTTTCAATGTATGTGGGACTCTACAATGACATGTTATGTAATTGGGTTATAAACCTTGTAAAATGCTAAGTGTGTGTTTATTAGAAGGCAGTTTAGCATAGATTCGCATTTTATTCCAACATGCTTCCTTACTCTCAGCCTAATGGCTCTTTCAACGATTGATCGTCATGTTGGTTATGGTGAATCTCTCTAGGTAAGTGTTTTTCTTGTATCATTTTTCTCTATCTCCCTTTCACCCTTGTAGTTTTACAGATCATCTTGGGAATTATGGATCTGAACTATTTTTTGTTGAAACATTATTATTGTTTTTGTTCCTAGATGTATTTTTCCTTCATTTTCAATTAGTGATTCCCATTGCATGTATTATTTTTCCATGAAAAAGGTATGTAGTTCAATTTAATATTTTCCAATTTATTAAAATTTTAATTGCTTATTGTTTGAAATTTCTTTCAATAGATTTATGAAAAAATAATTTGAAGCTAATTGGATCTGGGATTTGATTTGGGATGGATTGTGGTAAAAAACTGATTTTCCCTTTTTCTATTGATTGATTCAACACATGAGATCTTGTCTATTTAGTGGGTTATTTGGGAAAATCAAGCTAGGGTGGTTACTCCCTAAAAATGGATTGAAGATTACAACTATAAAAAACCAATTAGGTATATTTTATTCTGAATGGGGTGTTTATGAGTCATATTTGTCCTTAGTTTGAGGGACTTGTGTACACATGTTGTCGTGATCATTGGTATGAGATGTGTGAGGATACTATAACTAGAAATAATTATACTACATGGAAAATGAACATGTTTTCTAATTATGAATTATTTGATTAAAAATTCCATCAATTGTGTAAATGGTTTAATCATTACAAGTGATTTATATAAAGTTTATTTATAATGTGTTGATTTATTCCATGTCTGAATTTTTTTTCATCATTGTGATATGAAGCATGGGTTTTTAAAATATGTAAATGTATTCCCATACCTGTTTTATAAAAAATTGATTAATTATTCTGTTGATGATAATATAATCTTATTATAAAACTCATAGTGAGACCCTATTGGTCATTTTATCCCACAACCTACCTTTGTATTCAATCATTTTTATAATTTTTTTCACATATACTAACAAAGGTAAGGTACCTATTGGATGGGGTGGATGTCCTTTTCCATTTAGGCATTGAGTCTTGATACCATTAGGATTTTTTAATTTTATCATGTTTGATTCTATGTTCTTTGACGAGGTATTGAATGGGTTTTGATATTTTTTTGTTTATGGTACAATCTACTTGAGCAGTTTTGATCATACTAATATGTATCTTTATCTTATACTGTTTTATGGGAAATTAATTCCTGATATTATTTTGTATGATAGCAAGTTCTAGACATATAATATCTTTTAATGACTTAGGTTGTATTTGTGAGTGGGTTACTAGACCAATCTCACCGTAATGATCCATAAGTCACCTTGGGTGGTTTCAGAAAGGAATCTTGAAGATTATTTTTAGTCATTATTATAATTTTGATATTGATAGGTTGAGATATAACTGATTTTTATCTATCTGATTGGATTAATTTCCCTTTTTATATTGTTTGATTTATGGATCTGATTAATATACTGATGTCTTCAATGTTTTCTTTTCTTATGTTGTGTAGCATAATTCCACTATGAAGACATGTAAATGGGATCCAGGAGGAATATTCTAATGAACCATATAAAAGTAAATCTTCCCTTGGATAAGAATCTATTTTAGGTTGTTTTGTGTGTTTTCCAAGCATAGGGATGTGAACCTTTTCCCATTCCCATTCATGCTCTCACTATTAAAACTCATATGGGTGAATCTTAGAATCAACTTCAGGATTTCTTTCACCAAAATACACTAACGTTCCAAGCCTCTAATGATCCTTAAGATACTGAAGATTGGTTTTGAATGATTTTGATTCTTTTTTTTATTAAAAACATATGAAGTTATTTAGGTAAAGTGTTTTACCTTTAAGGTGGTGGGAACTATTAGGATATGGAAGGACTTGATGGAGATGGAGAATAAGCAAGAGGGTTTTGAGTGGAAATACTTAAAGGTTCTCTTCACTGACCAGTTCTATTTATAATATATGGTGTTGTCTAAGTATATTGTGTTTTCCAACTCCAAATGGTTTATAGGACCGTGATGGAAGTTCCAAATTTATTATCATAGCTTTTATAGTATATATTTGATAATGTATCGAATGAGAAGATAAAGAAACTGTGGATTGAGATGGGAATTCAATTGATATTTTTTCTTATATTTTCTTATTGAATCAGTCTTCTTATAATAATGTTCTAGATAGGGAATTAATGGTTGAACTTGATATAATCGGAAATTTAGAGTTAATGGGAGTTATTTTTTCTCATAGTGGTAATTTTATGGGATCCCATAAAGGGAATAAATTTTTTGATGATTCTCATGGTGTATATAGATTGATATGTTCCTAATAAACATAGGTGGTTCCTAGGATATGAACTTTTACTATAATCTAGTGTAGCAATCCTAGGCATTAAAAATGGATTTTCAATTAGGGGACCAAGATATGTGGTTCATGTGGTCATTTAGGACACTTTAAAAACATTTATTATATATTCTCTACTCAATTTAGTGTAACAGGATCCTCAGAAACAAAATTTACTATAGTGAAATAAAATTCTTCAACATCAAAGTGATTCCAACAACAAGCATCCAAAATGAATCTTCTTCATGCAGTAGAAGAGCCTCAAGAGGAATAAATTTTAGGTCTCGTGATTCTGAGATGTACCAGTGTTATAGCTTCATCTTTAGTGAATTATTTATTTTTTAATTGTGTGTCTCACTTGTTTAAATAGACTGTTATTGTGAACTTGTTAAATCTTCTTATAGATCTTTTGAATTTTGTGATGAATGTTACTACACCTCTCAGAATAAAGAGAGACTATGGTCTTAATTATCCAACAGTTGAGTTCTCTTTATTATATACTAATATTGATTGGTATTTTTTGGTTCTCAACATAAAAAATTTTGAAGTCATTTTTAGGAAGGATTGGAACATTTATAATAAATCCTAAATTGATTTTTTTTCTTTAATGGGTCTCCTTTAATATTCCCAATGGGGTGTTTTGTATTATTCAGGGCGAGTGGGACCCAACCTCTAGTGGAGCTGGACCTTCACAACCAATGTTCGGTAAGGTGATATCAATATTTTATTCTTATATAGAGTCATAATATTTGAAATATTGTTTCCATCTAGTGATCATTGAGTTTCCTGAAATTTTTTTATTTGACATCTCTAGTCTTGAACTGGTAAGGTGGTAGATTTCTCTATTGATTTAGTATTCGGTACCCAAACAGTATCTATTAATTCTAAAAAAATAGAACCAACTAAAATGAAAGAGTTAAAGTCTTAGTTGGATGATATGTTAGAAAATTTTTTATACTCCTGAGTGTGTCACCTTTGATGGTGCCTATTCTCATTGCTAATCACATTGATGGAACAATTTTCCTATGTGTTGATTACTGAAAACTAAATAGTGTTATAGTAAATAACAAGTATATTTTTCCATAGATTGATGATCTATTTGATCAATTAATAGGGGGGAAGTGGTTCTCAAATATCAATCTTCAATCTAGATATCTCTAATTGAGAATAAATGAATCTAACATTCATAAAATTACCTTCTAGATTAGTTGTGGAAATTATGAGTACCTTATCATCCCATTTGTTCGAACCAATAATAATTTTGTCCATTTGGATTTAAGGAAAAATATATTCTAAGAGTATCTGAATATTTTTTTGGTGTTCTTTTTAGATGACATCATGGATTAATATAGGTTTGAGGGGGATCATATACATCATTTGAGAGAAGCTCTGTAATTGTTGAGAAATTACCAACATGATACCACGATATCAAAATTTTATTTATAGATTTGGGAAGTGAATTTCATTAAACACATGGTCTCAGAAGATTTTATTTTATGTGACCCTAATAAGGTGGATGTTTTAATAACATGGGATAAACTATTTAATGTTTTCAATATTCAGAGCATCTTGGGTTTAGATAGATATTACAACTATGTTGTATAGGATTCTAGGTAGTTGGATTCTCTAATGACCACTCTATCTTAGAAGGGAGTAAAGATTTCCAAGGGTTATAAATTTAATATTTATTTTATTGATTTGAAATAGTTTTTGGCTTCTATGTTAGTGTTGAATCTTCCAAAGGTCAGGCAAGGATTTATGGTCTTCCATGATGCATTCGGTTCAAGTATGAATCATGTTCTTTTGTAGGGTGATCAGATCATTATCTATGGATCTTCGAAGCTTAGTTTCTATAATAAAAAATACCCAATCCTTGAACATGAACTTATAGTCATGATTCATGAACTTAATACTTGGTGGAATTGATTTTTTGGGACATGTTTACCTTTTATTATAAGCAAAATAGATTGTATTATATCCTTAATAAAAAATATTTGAATCTCCTCTTGGGTTTGGTAGAGTACCTGAAATATTTGGATTTCTATATTTTCTATACCATAAGGAAAGGGAATGTCGTTGTTGATGTGTTGAGAAGGAAACTTCAGACCCACTATATCAAATAATCATTGTATGAGTGGATCTTTTTGTCTCTCGTTCCATAGTTTCATATTGAATTTTGGGAAATATGGTCCAGGGTTTTATTCACCACGGTTTAGTTCACCTCCACTCTTCTCAAGATATTTCTGTTGGAAAAATTGTTTGATGTTGAATTATTTAGCATTATAAAATCCATTTATAATGGGGAAACCATTGCAGAGTGGTTTTTCTCTATAGAGGTAATTCTATGTTTTTGGATTCGGTTCACTGTACTATTACCTATAAGAAACGTTATGATGGGATATTTTCACAATTCCCAGTGGGATGTGCACACAGAAATCCAAAAGATGTTTTAAGATATTTTTCAACGATTCTTGTGGCTAGGTATGAGACCACACAACGCTTATTTTTTTCACACTACTATACAAGCCAATAAGTCAAGACCAAGCATCAAGAGACATAAAATTTGAATTAGAATATTTTGTTTCGACTTAGAAGTGAGATGAGATATCAATGGATATTTTGGTTGGGCTTCCATGTACCCATATAAAGAATAATATGTTATGGATTTAGATCGATAGGCTGACCAAATGGACTCACTATATACCCATTATAGATACAATCAAATATAAAGATCTAGGAAATATATATGTGATATATATTCTTCATCATCGTAGAGTTACATCTGCTATAGACTAATATAGTGTTCCCCATTTTACATATCTACTTTTTATTTTCATATAAGAGTTAGTTGGATCTCTGTTATTTTTTGAGTGAGGTATACCATTCATACATGGATGCCTAGATATAGATATATATATATACATATTCATGTGTATAAACGTCATGCATGCATCCTTGAATTTGGCGGAGCTTTGGATTTCCATTTGGAATGGTTGAGTTTTCTTAAAACAATTGTTACCATTATATGATTAGAATGTATTTTTGAAGCCTTGTATTATCAACCTTGTATATCTCTGTAGTGTTGGTCATAGATCGGTGAAAGTTCCTTTGTTGGAACGAGACTAGTCTATGAGACATCATCAAATATTGAGTTCATTTTTTAGGGGATGTTGATAGCACAAAGACACTGTAAATATTATGATGATTATTAGTGTAAACCATTGGAGTTTTCAATTGGTGACCAGGTGTTCTTGAATGTTTCACCTCGTTTAGGTCATCAATGACTTAGGAGGAAAGGGAATATTTCCCCTCATTTTGTGATACCTTTTAGGTTGTTTAGAAGGTGTAGATATTGTATGTTTTTTATAACTTCTACCATATTTAATTTCAATACATAAATTTTATTCATGTATTATAGCTTTGAATGTATCCTTTTAAACCATCTCTTCTATGAGATATGAAAACATGGTTCTAACTTGTTTTAGATGTGGGTGTTTGAGGAACTTATAAGGGATTAGTGGCCTCACCTTTTTTATATAGAATCTTTTTTATATAATTTGTTAGGATATAATGTTTTTATAGTCGAGATGTTATAACACCCAACTACCTTTCTATTTGTTTTGTTTTATCCTTTTATTTGGTTATCCATTTTTTTGGTTGGGTAATGTTGATAAAGAATTTGGAGTATACTTTTAATGGGGAAGTCATGAATTTGGTTGAATTGTCAATATAAAACCTAAAATTTTTTAGCCTGTTGGGGATTTACACATCGTGTAATGGGATTACACAATCTGTAATCATCGCCTCCCAGATTCTGTGACATGGGTACATAGTGTGATTGGTTACACACTGTTTACATCTTACACACTGTGTAAATATTATGAATCAATGTTCTAATAAAATTTTATGAGATATTTAGCTTATGTGGGTTTTGACAATTACATTATGTGTAATTGGGTTATATTCCATGTAAACTCAAAAGTATTTGTTTCATGTTGGTGGTTTGAATGAAATTACATATTCATTCCTACAAACATCCTTTCCCTTGACCAAAATTCTATTCATTGGAAATTTTGGAGTTCTCCAATATCTATGGTTCATCTATTAATATATTGATCATCATTTTGGTTGTGGTGATTCTCTCAAAGTAAGTGGTCTTCCAATGTCCCCCATATTTATCTCTTTCTTCCTTAGAGTTAGATAAGTAATGTTTCAATTTTTGGATATAAACTCCTTGTTTTTTTACTCTAGATTCTAAGATGGGTTCCTAGATCATCCCTTCCTTCAATTTCCATTGGCATGTCTCATTTTGAGCATTGTGTTTCCTCGAAAATCTATGTTCTTCTTTTTACGATATGATAATTGAATAAAAAATGAAATTATTATTGTTTGAAATTGATTTCAATTGATTTGTGAAAACCCAATTTGATATGAATTCGATGTTTGGTTTTATTTGTTATGGATTTTTTGGAAAACCCCACTTCAAATGGAATTTTAATTTCTGGTGTAATTTCAAATAGATGTAATTTTTGAATTTATTTTGAGAAAATGTATTGAATTAAATTGATAAAAAAGAAACCTAAGATTGATTTTATTGGAAAAATTCATTATATGATGATAAAACAATGATTTGGTTTTGAATGTGAATAGAATTTTGAAATAAAAAAATTGGTCAAATTAATTGTGAATGATGATTTATGTGATGAAATGATTTTTCATTTTTTTTATTGATTGAGAACATGATAGCTTTGGTGGTTAGTCGGTTATTTGATATAGGCACGCTAGGATTGTAATTCCCTACCAATGGATTGATTATTAAAACCCTAACAAATCCCCATATAGGTAGATCTAATCCCCAATGGGAGGTTTATGATTCTTATTCTGTCGAATCCTGTGGTACATGTGTACACATGTTGCTATGATCATTGATATGAGATGTGTGATGATCCTATAGCTAGAAACAATTGTACCGCAGGGAAGATGACCATAGTCATTACTATGACTATTTGGATTATAAATTCCATTGATTATGAATCTACATTACCCATGCCTAGTTATTTATATAAATTTTATTAAATAATGTCTGTATTTACTCTATGTTTGAAATTTTTTTCATCATTCTGAAATTAATCATGTTTTATTTTAATTTTGAAAATATATCAACATACTGGATTTCATAAAAATTGAAAGTATTATTTTGTTTATTATTATGGAATCGTATTATAGAACACTTGGTGAGACCCTAATTCTATTTTATCCTAGAAAATAAATTTTCATTTGGTATTTTATATATTTCCTTCAAATAGGTTCGCACAAATGGAAAGAGCCTCTTAGAAGAGGTGGATTTTCTTAACCATTTGGTCTTGGAGTATTGATACCTTTGGGATGTTTTAGTTTTATATTATTAGATTATGATTACATTGATGATGCATTGTTTGGGTTTTGATATACCTATTTGGTTTTTGGTACTATCTCATTGATGGGTGTTCAGCATACTGATATGTATCTTTATCTCCCATTGTTTTAGTCTAATATGTGTTCCCAATTTTATATTATATGATGTCTGGTTCTAGTCACCACCTCATGGGGATCGGGGATTCCC
Organism: Viscum album; assembly: GCA_963277665.1. Lineage (NCBI taxonomy): Eukaryota > Viridiplantae > Streptophyta > Magnoliopsida > Santalales > Viscaceae > Viscum > Viscum album. Next base: position 2,082,723,553 of record OY728146.1, read on the forward strand.
TTCATGATCTGTCGGTTACATCTTGGGTATCAGGGTATTTTGGTTGGTTCCTGACATACATGCACTATATTTATCTTCTTAATCAATTCACCTTGAACATTTTGACAATATTTTGATCATATATCCAAAATAAAATTGGTAGGATGACTATGGAAAAAGATTTCATTATTCCATAATCTATATAATATTAAACATGAAATAATTATCATTTTAATAAATCAATAATAATTTTTAAAACTATTATGGAATATAGTAATAAAAAATAAATTATGTTACGATCATTGATACAGTAGGACTAAACTACGCATGAGTAATATTTCCATTTTTCAATGATCATGAGAAAAATAAGGTACTTATTGTTTTAATTTTATATAATTATAATTATATCATTAATATTATATTACTTAATTAAATTTATTTATATATTCTATCCATATAATCAATTAATAATAAATGAATCTCATCTCTTTGTTAAAGTTGTAATCCACACATGTGCATGAGTGACATTATCATTTTTGAATGAATGGAATTGTGAATATATATGATATATTATGATTTTAGAATGACAATTATTTCATTAATAATATATATATATATATATTTAAACTGTCATAAAAAACATTTATTAGGGGTTGTTATGAAAACAAATTACATCACTTTGTGAGGTGGTAGTCCTTCATACACATGAATGATGGTTTGTATTCTTATTTGATAGAATACGAGACGGATATAGGCTATTCCATCCAAGTAAAAATATATATGTATATGTCATATACTTATGTTACTATATCATGATGGTTGAATAATATTTTAAGTAGTTTTAAGAAGAAATAAAACAAAAATGCTCGGTTAAAAATGATACCACTTCTCCATAAAACCTCTTTTTTTACAAATAAAATCATTCCTATTAGGGTTTTTAATAAATAAGAGGACATTATATATGATTTCATGTCCTAGGACCAACTATTTTTACTTATTACATTTATATTTTATGTTTTGAATATTATTAAAACTTCTTATTACATATCGTTTGTTGTTCTTCTTGACTGTAATGTAATAATGTACAACAGTATAAGTCACATTGATAAGGTCTTATTAGTTCATATATATGATGATAAATTTGATATTATTTGATGATATTTTAAAATAATGTTATCTCGTTTGATAACTTACTTTGATGGCACATTGTTAGGTGTGAATAAACGTATGCAGATAAGGCTTCTTATAATGAAGTTCGCACTTCGTAATCTCTAAGACTGGAAATTATAAGAATATTCCCACCAGTAAGAATTCCATATGCTTTAGTTTCATCCGATATTACTATATATGAGTGTGTGTGATGGTCCTTCTACTTTAATATTATTATTAATTCAAGTTATCACTCACATACATATATGTCTTTCGTAAACAATGATAATAACAATTCGAGGTGAAGTTAGAAACGTTGGGTGTGTCATGAGTGACGTCTCATTAATTTATATGTTAGGGAAGTATTTTTTTTCCATCCATATTTATGGAAGAAGATATATCATCCCTTTTATTGAAATAAAATCATTACATTAAATTCTATGTCTGTGGTTTAACAATGTGTTTACTTTAGGTAGTCAAAGAAAGACATATTAGGAATATAGGTTGGTGAAAGAGATGTGAAACATGCTAGATGAGATATTATGAAAAAGGTATTATATTACACAATGATTGTTCATATTTGTTTTTCAATATTGCAACATTAAGTTCTTTATCTTGGGTGCCTTGACCAGTTTCTTGATAGTAATCTTGGACTTTATGCAATCCCACATATTACCAACGAGAAAAAAAATCCTAGAGGGACAGATCCCATGTGTTTTCATTGATCTCAATTAAATTATTTTTGAGTTTCATTAATGGAAAAAATATTATTCTCAAATCAGGGTAATAATTCAAATCATGTTATTGTGATCTAACAAAAAAAATATTTATTCACTGAATTTTGAATAAAATATTTATTTTTTTTGTATTTTTTGTAATTATTTATTCACTATATTGTGAATAAAATATTTATTTGGTTGTTTAATTAATTATAGAAGAGTTCAAATAGACTAAGATTGATTCTAGTGACAAATATTAATTAACAAGACAATTATATAATATTTTTTAGTTTTCAAGTTGGTGTGAAACACAAAATAATAATTATATAATAATAATCATGTAACGTGGGATTAATTAATGGTAATAAATGTTATTTAATGGCTGGTATGAAATTAAATAATATTTTAAAATAAATCTAAACTCTATAAATAAAAGTCTCCTTCTATTCTACAAATCATCCAAAATTAAGAATATTGAATTTTTGTGAAAAATGAATTCTCAATCAACTCCTAATTCCATCTACCTCTCAATAATGAGAAGAAAAAGAGATATTTTTTCAATACCAAATAATGAACAACCAAGACTGAACAACACATGACATTTTACTCATCGCACTAGCACCCAGAGATCGGCTCGTGTTGCTAGGAGATCATTAGATCACATGTTGAATACCGCTAGAGGGATTCTACACATGGATCGTCATATAGCCACAAAGGTAATCAGAAAGGGTATTTTTGGATGACCAAAATTCACCACCAAATAATGATTCTTATCCAAGGTATTTATTTCATAAAATACTACATAAATAAATTATAATTTTGATTTTAATATCCTTAGTCTTGGTTTTGAGAAATGATTATTAAAATAAATTATAATATATCACCCACCTCTAAACACATCTGTTGTACCAAGAAACATCATGTGGTATCAGATCAGTCATGTCTAAATTTTTAATAATTTATTTGATTATAGATATATGCCCAATTGTTGTGATATTTTTATTTCATGTTATTCATTCATTAATAAGATTTAAATTAACATGTTATCAACATATTAATCATGTAACACCCTGAGATTTTATGAGAAATATTTTGTTTTTATTTATTATGTTATACGCTACTCCAAATGAATCTTTCACTACACACAACATAGTCTTGGCTTGCGTTACATGAAAGAGAAACCTTCCTCGATAGCTTGTGTTGTACGCAATACCGAGTTTCATTAAACAATGATATGTTATTAAAATATTATACAAACTTGCTATTATGAATAGTAATACCCACTTTTGGAATTTAATAAATTTTATCTTTCAAAATGGAATTCATTTGTATATTCGGAATATCGAAATCAGCATAGGGTGAATTTTTGGTATTTTTTGGAAAACATTCAATATTTGATGAATAGTGAAAAACACTGAGTTCTAGTTTAAAACTAAATTTTTAATTAAATAATGGTTTATTTAATTTAAATTTATTTTAGGTAAAAATAGAAAACAAATATCTATATAGTTTCAATGTAATTAATTGGATTCATTTTATTATAATTTTATATATATATAAATCATATTGAACTTTTGACCGTCTTTTACCCACCTCCTAGGCGATTTTTCAAATTTTCATAAAACTCAATTTTACCACTTCTATGATTGGAATTTCAAAAACCCGAGAGACATTGTTAATATAATAAAGTAAAATTTTGTTCGATAAAATAAAAAAAAATTTTGGTGAATAGTAACTTTTTACTCTTATTTACCACGGTTAAAATTAAATATGGTAATTAAGGGTAAAAATGATATCATTATTACCCTAACACATGTCCTAATTCTATTGGATAAGTGTAATTCAACCAAAAACAACCTTAGGAATAAAATATGAGCATTTACGTACACATGGTTTAGATTATGACATTAATTATTATTTAATTCAAAGAATAGTTAAAAGAGTTAAAATAAAAATTTAATAAGTAAAACATTTTTAATATAGAGTTATACATAACATAAATTTGAATATAAATATTAATTAGAAAAATAAAATTATTTCCTAAATAATGGTATTTTATTTATAATTTTTAGACAATAAATAATTTAAATTATTTATGACACAATGATGCTGCAGTAATAACCTAATTAATGAAATATTAACATAATTGATGTTATAAATACCCATATAAATGTAATTTGAAAATTTTTTATGAATTAAACTAATTTTTTAGGTTAATATAACATATTAGTGTTAGTTATATCAATTAGTTTTGATGTAAGAATCCTGTTATGAATTTAAAAAAAATACCAAATTGTGTCAAAATTGACATAAAAGCGTATTTAAAACAAATATTATATTATTAATTGTTATTCTATTCGTAAAAATCTAATGTTCTGCCAAATAAAATATATAATTATATATATTACATTAATGAACCAATTGGGGTTCTATTGGAAATTTATAGTATTCTTATTAACCATATAGTGTAAGAATACAAGAAGACACGGTAAAAGTTACATTATTTAACTAAGAGTTAAATCTAAATGATAAGTTTAAAATGGTAACCTAAACTAGTCTAAAACCTATTTATTGAGAGTATTTCCATGTATCCCCACATTATCTTCTAAATAAATCAATTTGGAGCCATTATAAACTGAATTTGACTTTATTATAAAATAATATTTTAAGATTTTCCTAAGGTGCCCCTCTCCTCCCTTATAAAAGGGCACCTCCTCCATCTCCACATTACAACATTTTGAGCCATCAATATCTACCAAACCCAGTCCATTTCCCTTATCCACTTACCTTGAAACATACTATAGGTTCTCATATTCTTCAAAGACCAACTTTAGCATCCTAAGAGGAGGTTTAGAAAAGGCGTGTCGAAGAAGAGGTAATATCCTTTAGCAATTATATCACATTTATTTCTTCTTATAATTCCTCTTATTTATTTGTTTCATTATAAAGTAATAAAATCAGTATCACTCATATACTTATATGTTATTATAAAAATGGAACAATCCTATTTCACCTTCTATCAATCCTACAGAAAATGAAATCACCGCGTATACGTACGTACAAAATACTGTCTCCATGCGGTGGTGTAATCTGTTTTCCACCACCCCTTACTTGGATAGGTATAATGGTATAAAGAATAACTATATATGATTATTATAACAGTATACTAATTCTGAGATATTCTATCATCCACTCCAATGCCATTCATAATTATGGGAATGATATCGTCGCTCGTGCATGCGTATGACTTACCGTCTCCACGATGCGATGTGATTCGTTCTAAATGATATTCAATAAAACATGACTATAAAAAGGAATTGAATGAATTAATTTGATATATATCATACCAATACCATTTTCTAAATGATTTAGCTATAACCTAAAAAGATGAATAAGATTTTATTCGACAAAACACACATAACAACATAAAGCAATGAACACCCGAATAACAAGTAGAAATGAAATATTACTAATAACAATATAAAAATATGACTATATATGATATCATAACAATTATTATGATTCTGGAATAATAAAAAGACATTATTTAAATCATAATATAGGAGGTTCATACACGTACAAAGGATATGAGACCTTAAGTGAGGGAAAATCTCACAATCTCATTTTTATCCGAGATTATTTATACTTCAGAATTTACTGGGGAATATTTATCATCCACTTACATATTTCCTCAATATGTAATATTATTTCTATCCGCTTACAATTTTTTTAATCCAATTTCACATGTTGGTGAATTTTTAGTAAAAGATATTAAAGGAATCATTTTTCATTTTTAGTACGAGATACTTTTTGACTTTTCCAGCCAATGTACGAGAAGAATGTTTTTTAACTTATACGGAATGAAAGGATTTTTTTGATTTCCTAGAAAATTATTTCCATGAAGCTTCCTTTAAAATTTTTCAAGTTTATTTTTAATTAACTTCTTTTAGTTTAAATGTGAATGAAATTTTAAGAAAGGAAAAAAATTGAAGTAGAAAGGATATTTTTCTCAAGAATGGAGTTCGAGTGTTTTATCAAAATTATTTCCATATAAGATAATATAGGGTTCCGATTATATCCCTATTTTTACATTGATTTGATTATGTTATGATGGAATTATTTTTATAAAGTCCTTTTATCTTATATGGATTATGTTATGATGGCATGATGCTTAAGAATCCCATTTTTATTACATGGGTTATGCTATGATGCATGATTTATGATTTTGTGGCACACATAATAATGGTATCATTATGAGATGGGTGGGACCTATATCTCCTTCCAATGCATTGAGTAAAGATTAATATCTCATGAGGTAGACATGGCTGGAATGGAAATTTAATCCGGTTTAGTGATACAGGACTGGAACGAGGAGTGAACACGATTCAGAAATGGACTTTGTCCACTATGATAGACTTGGCAATGAGTCTTGACTAATAAGAAATGATTTTCTATGATTATTTGTGTATTCCATAACGTTTAATTTTTTATGTTATGATTATTGGGATTATATTTCACTACTATGATTTTTCCCATCTTATGATATTATGATCTTTTTTACAGGTCAAGATTTTCAAAATGTTATGATATGATTGATATTTCCTTTATTTACCCTTACTGGGCATCTGAGCTCACCCTTTTGTATGTTTTCTTTTCCCCAAGTAAGGAAGAAGGGTATTAAGTAGGATGTGCAAAAAGGGACTCAAGATATGATGAAATAAATGGGAGACAATGTAGATGCTTTATGGACCAGCAGTTTATGTTTCCCAGTTTCTAAACACACTATACCTATAAGGTCCTATCATGGTTTTGTTATATGTTGTAATAAGTATGCTTCAATTCTGAAGTAATAACAATGCATATAAAGCATGGGTTGCTATAGTGGGTATAAAAGGAAAGGTATAGTCTACCTTTGAAATCTAGTATGTGAAAGCCTTAGTAAGAACCCTGAGGATATGTCTAAGCATGGAACACAATAATAGTATTTTAGAAATGGCCTTGAATAAGCTATGATAAGACCTAAAATGTGAAATTTTATTCTTGATTATGTGGTTTTCCTATTATGATTAGTGTTTATCACACTATTCTTATTGGTTTTAGTCAATGTTTGGAACCCAAAGGAACCGTTCTAATGTTGAATGCGATGATAAATGGATTGATTGTCCACCTGAGCAACCAAACGTAATGGGAGCTAGAATGAAAAATCTTTTATCCATTCTCACACAACTTTCTCAAGTTATGAATGATTCAAGACATCCAAATGATAAAAAGAATGAGCAACGTTATATTGAATCCTTCACGAGGTAGCATCCAACATCATTCAATGGGTCTTCTGATCCATTACTGGCTGAACAATGGATTAGTACCACTAAAAAGATATTTTTATTTCTTCAATGTTCTGAACATGATAAAGTCATCTTAGCAGTATATCGTTTGGAAGGAGAAGGTGATAAATGATGGAATCTTATCAAGAATACGAGGCAAAGAGATGAAATTGAGTCCATAATATAGGATGAGTTCAAGAACATATTTTTCAATAAGTACTTCCCGTGTATTATTCAGACAAAGATGGAGAAGAAGTTTCTTGAACTAAAGCAAAAGGATGATGAATCTGTTGGCACCTACGAAGAAAATTTTACATGACTTCCCAGGTATGCTTCCATAATTATTATCCAACCAGAGAGTAAGATCGATCGAATATTCACCGTCTTAAAACCAAGTCTACGAAGGGTGTTAGCCATAAGGGACTTCAATATCTATGAGGAAATTGTTCGATGTTCTCTCAAGGTTTAGATAGAGATTGGAGTAACCCATCAGTCATTTGGGTTTGATAAGAATAGGAAAATGGAATTCAAAGGGAAATCTAAAGACCACACTGAAAAGAAGATGAGTTTTCCCTTATGCTCAAAGTGTGGAAATAAACATGGAGTGAATTGTCTTAAAGGGACAATTAAATGTTTCAAATGTGGAAAATAAGGTCATCGGGTATTTGAATGCCGCAATGATGGGAAAAAGATGTCTTGTGATGCGAACAAGGAAAAGGCTACACAGAATGTACCTCCTACACTTCAGTGTTACAAGTGTAAGGAAATAGGGAATAATTCTAATCAATTACCTAATCCAATGGTTTTTTATGATGATCGACGTCAAAAAACTCTTAAGGATAAAGAAAATGGAACGTCACAAGAAATTTCTATCAGCGATGTGTAGTACGATAACGAAGTGTTGAAAGGTACACTTACCATCCATTCTAAAGTATCAAATGTATTATTTGATTTTGGACCAACGCAATATTTTATTTATGAAGACTTTTATAAGGGTATCACCATACTACCTCAACAATTAGTTGTTGAGTTAGCTGTGACATCTTTTAATGACACCACGGTTGTATCAAAAGTTTTTAATTCTTCTCCAATTGGCATCTATGTGAAAGTGAATCCTTAAAATATTGTGATCCTTTCTATAGTGAAATTTTATGTGATCCTTGACATAGATTAGCTTTCCTTATATGGATCTCATATCAATAGCCAACGAAGGGAAGTCATGTTTCATATTCTAGATCAATCAACGATCATCTATCGATGCAAGGATAAATATAACCTTCCAGTGGAAATTTATTCCATCTTATGGGTCTTGATTCCAATAAATGAAGGTTATTTATCTCAAATGGTTGGAGAGAAACTCACGATTAAGAATAAACCCATTGTATGGGAGTTTGATGATGTATTTCTAGAGGAATTTCCAGGTCTTCCACCAAATTGTGGAGTTGATTTTTCAATAGAACTAATACCGGGTGTTGTACCCATTTCAAATAAACCTTATATAATGACCCCAATTGAGTTGCAGGAATTGATGAAGCAACTCCAAGAGAATCTTGAAAAAGGATTAATATGCCCTAGTGCATCACCTTGGGGATCACCTGTTCTGTTTGTTAAGAACAAATATAGATCAATGATACTCTGCATTGATTATCGAGAACTTAACAAGATCACTTTCAAGTACAAATATCCTCTCCCACGCATGGAGGAATTATTTGACCAATTACGTGGAGATCAATACTTTTAAAAGATTGATCTTAGTTCAGGGTATCATCAATTAAGGGTCAAAAGGGAGGATATACCAAAGATGGCTTTCCATACAAGGTATGGACACTATAAGTTTATAGTGATGACATTTGGTCTTACTAATTCCCCTGGTATCTCCATGTATCTAATGAATATAGTCTTTAAAGACTATATTCATCAGTTTTTGGTAGTATTTATAGATGATATTTTTGTCTATTCAAAGAGCAAGGAATAAAATGAAGATCACTTGAGAATTGTATTAAAGACCCTATGAAAGGAGAAGATTTCAGCCAAATTTTCCAAGTATGAATTTTGGAATAAAAAAGATTCATTTTTGGGTCACAAAATTTCAAAATATTGAATATATGTGGATCCAGGAAAAACAGAGGTTATCGAAAGATGGTCGAGACCAACAATAGGAACTGAGATCTGAAGTTTTCCTGGTTTGGCTGGATATTATTGGCGTTTTGTGAATGATTTTTCATGATTATCTAATCCACTAACCAGGTTGACTCGAAAAGGAGTTATGTTTATTTGGACGAAAGAGTGTGAAGATAATTTCATGGATTTAAAAAGAAGGTTATCCAGTGCACCTGTGCTCACACTACATTGTAGTGGAGAATGGTTTGTGATCTACAGTAATGCATCCAAGAAGGGATTGGGGTGTGTTCTAATGAAAATTTATTTGGTGATAGCTTATGTCACATAAATAACTTATTTTAAAGGTAAATTTAATTTAATTTCCATTAATTCGTTTTTTAGGGGTTTCCCATTAATTTCTGGAGGAAAGGGTGAGTTTTCATGATTTGGGCCAAATCCAGAGCCCATTTCCAAATTTGAAAAGCGATTTTGATTATTTTATAACTATTTAATTTTTAAATATTTTTCACCCATTAAATTTCCAAAATATCCTCCACTGAACTTTTAACACCAACAATTAAATTTGGACCCCTTAGGAATCCATAACAATGGGGTATTTGGGTTTTTATTTAAGAATTGGGCCAACCCGAAAGCTCATTTTTTAGTTTTAAATTATTTCTTGAATTTTTTAATATCTTATTCATTATAATAAATTATTAGGTACTTACTCCACTCTTTAGACCCTAATATGCCCAGGCGTGCTCCCATATCCTTTACCCCCTCCTTGGTTCTGTTTGAAATCACGAATTAGGGAAGAACTTAATATGGTGTCCCAAATAGGCCAAAATTGAAGAGGTAAATTCATCCCTTATTAACTCTCTCAATTATTACTATTTTCCCTCCATTTCAGTTCCTAAATGACCTCTTAAACCTTGTTATAACAACCCATGAATTTTGGTTGTTTTCAATTTCATATACTATTGATTTGGAGTGATTACTTCAGGATACTTCACTTAAGTGAGTCCATTTCATTCCTCTTTCAAATTTCTTAGGGTATCATTTGTTTTTATTAGGGTTTATTCCCTATTCCTTGAAGCCCCAAATGACTAGGGGGTAGGGTTTGAATCCTAAGGTTTAACCTTGGGTTTTATTTTCCAATTATTTGGGTTTTAGGTTTGTTCTTGGTCCTTATTGGTGCGGTGGTGGTGCGAATTAATTTCCGCACGGTGATTCAATGGTTTTCGTTAATTTGGTAGATGATTCCATTGTGCATGGTATTTTTGTGACTTAGCTTTCTTTTTTCATGGTATTTTCATGTCTATTTAATTTTAATGTTTCTAAAAAAATTGGTTTTAGTTTCACTTATAAAGAAAATGAATTTTACGTTCTAATTTTTGGTGAAATTGGGCAGTTTTCATACAAATCTTTTATTGGTTCATTTGGGGATGACCAATAATTACATAGTGGATTTTATTGAACTGTATTAGGACTGAAAATCATGTTTTAAAGGTTTTTTCTTTTTTTTTATTGCTATGAATGTTTTTTTAATGGTTTTTGGGAAGCAAATGGGCTTTAAGTGCAATGTATGTGTGAAAATGGGAGTTTTTAAAAGATATAAATTCTTGGTTCACATGGGGCTACCCCAAAACTAAATTTTTGGTTTCATTAAAGGTTATTAAAATGAAATTTTTTTGTGACTTAAAAGTGTGCACATACTGTGCAAAGTGGATGTATCAAAGGGCATTGGGAGTAAAATAGTGGGATATTTTGAGATTTTGTTTTATCGAAAATCAAAATGTTTTGTTGTGTGTTTTATTTTGTATAAATTGTGTATAGCTACAGTATTTTTTGTTTGTTAAAATTATAGTTTTTTTATATAAAAAATGATGTTTTTTTTCTGAAATTGTTTGAGCACAAAAAGGGGAATCCTGTGTACTTAGGTGGGTGGATATGTACTAGTAAGACTAGTAAACCGGATGGGTTATGTCCCTATTTCACTTAGAAAATGGATAACTAAAACTCTAAATAAACTATGTGGATGATATTTTGGGAAAACTAGGTTATGCGTACATTCCCTACTAGTGGCTCATGCACAGTAGTGGATTGTGACTTGGCAACTTTACACCGAGGTACGTGGTACTTAGGGCCTAAGACTATCTAGTTGCCTAGGGGTGTTCCAGGTTTTGGTGATCATTTGATTTGTGGTATTTATCCATGTATTGGGGTGTTTTTTTGGTAGTGATTTATAGAATCTCACATGACTATTTAAATGTGTGAAAATTCCAAAAAATTTAGCTTCAAAATTGTTATGAATTAAAGTTTCATTTATTGGATTTTATCACTGCTTTTCATTACGTATTAAAATTGCATGATTTTTCACATTGTATTGAATTATATTTGGGATAATTGGGAGTCATCATATTGGGATTAGACTCACACCCTACTTATACCCCTTGGGTTTAAGTATACGTGGTTATGTTTGACTAAGGTAAAGGAAAGGCCAATGGTGATGGCGGTTCAGGGTGTTAGTCCCCATCGTTGGGGCGGAGTTGTAGAGACGGCTTGCGGGTGATGACCCCATTTTCATGTATATTCCTTGGGGATGTATTGTGGTTGTAATTATTTTTATTTAGACCACTTTTAGTGTCTTTAAACAAATGTTTTCATATCTGGTTTTGTTAAGAATTGTTTATCTTGAAAATTTCATATTCTTATTATTGATTGTTTTTTTATGTTTTCTACTTTCATAATCAGGTAAATCATTACCAAACCTTATTTTTTTGATACTTGGGAACTTGTTCCAGCACGTGGGGATAGGGAATGTCCTTCGGACCTTGTTACGGGCTGGGTTTGGTGATGGTATTGGTGGTGACCAGATCTGGTTTGTGACAAAATAGTATCAGAGGAGGTTAATGTTTTGGGTTATATTGCTATTTTGGGATGAGTCGGGATATACATGAGATTGGATTGTTTGGGATCAGGGTTTTGGTTGTGAGTAGGGTGTCTGGCCCACACCTCTCATGGCATACCTTGAGTCACCAGTGGATGTTGGAATTTACGTATTGACTTCACATCAAGGTGAGACGTGTGGGCAGCAGACCACATATGGACATCAGACAGATGTGAAGTAGTTGTTTCTTTTATTACTAAAATGTTTATAGTTTATTTATATTTGATGTATATGAATAAAATTTTCAGAATTTTGGAATTGACTATTGTTTTGTGATTGTTTAATTTTGTAGAAACACGGTTCCCTAGAAAGCTCCCCACACGCCAAAAGGAGGAAGTTGGAGAGAGTTCCCCCACACCGACTGATCAGAGGCTCATGGACTCTATGGTTCAGGCTATCAATGATTTGGAAAAGGGACAAGATCCTGCTCCTATTCTTGTTAGGGTAGAAGAGACAGCTCCTAGAAAAGATAAAGCACAATAGTTTCTGAAAAACAAGCCGTCTACCTTCTGAGGTAGCTCAGAACCCCAGGAAGCAGAGGAATGGATCGAGAAGATCGAGCATATGTTTGAGTTTTTAGAAACACCTGGGGAGCTCCGGGTGAAGTGTGCCTCATTTCTGTTGGAGGGTACCTGTTGTAAGTGGTGGGAGTCAGTGCTTCATGCTGGGAAGAATGAGGAGATGCGCTGGGGATATTTCAAGGATGTCTTCAATGAACAGTACTGCCTTGAGGTGTTGTCTTATGCTAGGTCTAGAGAGTTCATGGAACTTGTTCAGGGGAATCTATCTGTGATGGAGTATACCAACCATTTCTCTGAGTTCATTCGGTATACACCAAAAAATGTCTCTAATGAGCAGGCGATGGCCCAGAGGTTTGAGAAAGGCTTGCGACCAGAGATATACTCCCAGGTGTTCTTGTTTATGCTGAGGACCTATGCTGAGGTCGTTGATCAGGAGTGCATGGTGGAGATTGATAGGAAAGGAAGGGATGGTTTCTATGGTTCAGTATCAGTAGTGGGAAGTGGAAGCTCCTCAGAGAAGAAAATGAAGCGAGAGGATCATGTGAAAAAAGGAGGGGGCAGTTCAGGCCACTCTTCGAGGCAGTTTTATTTTTCTTCTTCTGATGTGATATCGGTCATGTGCCAACAATGTGGGAAGCCTAGGCATATCCAGCCAAAATTTACACATCCTCCGAAGCCCTGTTACCAGTGTGGTGGTATGGGGCCTTTTTAGCGCTTCTGTGGTGTGGCACATCCACTCCCAAGCGGGGTACGATCAGTGGATTCAAGAGGAGCGCCAACACAGTCTGAGCCATTGAGGACTGGGGGATCTTGATTTGGAGGGCATGGGGGAAGGGATATATCATCTTCTATGTAGAGACAGTTCATGGAATAGCCATAGACTAGCGGCCGTCCTCAAGCAGATACTGGAAATCTCCATGCAGTGGATCAGGCACCAGTTGGATCAGAGGAAGGACCATCGATAGTTCAAGGTACCGTTTGGATCACATATTCTATATCTACTGCTATTTTCGATATTGGTTCCTCTATTTCATTTATTTCTACCCATTTTGTGGAAATTCTGAATTTTCCAACTGAGTTTATGTCTTTCGCGATGGAGTTGGCGACACCGCTGGGAAAGAAGAAGGAGTAGGGCCTCAGGTTCCCCTCGTGTGAACATTCCATGTTAGGGTTTATGATAGAGTGGGACATTCTGGTTCTAGATATGGAACTATTTGAAATATTACATGGCATGTATTGGCTAGTACAATTCTAGGCACACATCAATTACTATAGATGGTGTGTGTGAGTTTCACGACACCTGATGGGAGTCGTAAGGTTTTTCTTGGAGACTGGTATACTCGGTCAGGTCACACAGGGTCTCCACTCCTAGAGTTGGGAAGTGTTGTCTTCTAGTTATCTTCTATCATGATAGAGGATGGTATTTACCATGAAGGTTCACTACATCATGTAGTGAATTTGTTTCCGGAGGTATTCCTAGATGATTTTTCACGTTTTCCCTCGGAGCAGGATGTTGAGTTTTTGATTGATCTGGCACCAAGAATATAAAAGATATCTCTTCCCTCTTATCTTATGTCCCCCACCGAGCTGAGGTAATTAATGATATATCTAGATGAATTATAATCAAAAGGATTCATTCTCCCGAGCATCTCTCCTTGGGCCGATCCTGTGTTGATCACGAAAAAGGCTGATGGATCCCTCCGGTTGTGCATTGACTACCGGAAGCTGAATAAGGTAACAATAAACAAAATACCCTTTACCCAGAATAGATGATTCGGTTGATCAATTGAAGGGGGTAAAGTGGTTCTCAACGATAGACCTATGTTCACGGTATCATCAACTCAGGGCGAAGGATTCAGATATCCCAAAGACAGCCTTCCAAAGCAGGTACGACCACATTGAGTATTTGGTCCTAACCTTCGGATTTACCAATGCTCAAATGTTATTTATGGAACTTATGAATATGGTGTTCCATCAGTACCACGATTACTTTGTTGTTGTGTTCGTGGATGACATTCTGGTATACTCTGGCTCTGAGGAGGAACACGAATATTACTTGAGGATAGTTTTGGGCACTTTATGGGATCAATGCCTCTATGAAAAGTTGTCAAAGTGCACATTATGGATCCCGGAGGTGAAATTTATTGGGCATGTGATCTCTAAGCAGGGGGTTTTAGTGGACCCCGAGAAGATTAGTGCAGTTGTGTTATGGGAGAATCCAAAAAATGTTTTCAAGATCCGGAGTTTCCTTGTCCTGGATGGTTATTATAGGCGATTCGTTTGGGATTTCTCTCGGCTTTCTTCACTGATGACAACGCTCACCTAGAAAAGGGGGGATGTTTATATGGGGTCTAGAATGACATGCATCATTCAAGGAGCTGAAGAGGTGGTTGACTACTACCCCCATACTAATTTTTCCTGAGGCTATAAAGGGATATGTGGTCTATTGTGATGCTTCAGGTATGGGTCTTGGGTGCGTGCTTATGCTAGATGATCACGCGGTGGCGTATGTATCTCACCAACTCTAACCACACGAAAATAACTACCGAACCCATGAATTGGAGTTGGCAGTGGTGATGCATACTTTGAAGACTTGGCATCACTACCTATTTGGGGACAAGTATGTGGTCTACATTGATCACAAAATCATGGCCTGTATCTTCTCACAGGAAGACATCAACTTGAGGCAACATCGTTTGATAGAGTACATGTAGGGGTTTGACTTTGACATTGCCTATAACCCAAGAATGGGTAATGTGGTGGCCGACGCGTTGATCAGAATAGTTCCAGTGCAGGATTTGAGGATGTCCAGTTATGAGTGGACATTGATGGGGCTCTTTTCTCAAATTTATGTAGAGACTAGGGAACATGGTGGAGGGGCTTTCTTGGCAAGAATCCAGTTGAATCCTACTCTGTTGGAGTTGATTCAGCGGGAACATACCTGTGATGAGATTTGTCAGTAGTTGAAGTAGTTTCTTCATGGTGGGGAGACATCCTCTGATTGGTTGTCATCCCCCGAGGGCATCTTGTGCTTCAAGGCTCGTTCAGTAGTGTCGTTATCTCTGTGGAAGGTGGTGAGGCAGGATAACAACAAGTCTCGGTGGGTTGTCCATCCGGGTTCCACAAATATGTATTATGATGTCCTTCAACAGTTTTGGTGGCCGGGTATGATACGGGACATAGCAGCCATTATGTTGTGATTCTACACATGCCAGTAGGTGAAAGCAGAGCACCAAAGGACCTCCGGTTTTCTCCAACAACTACCCATTCCTACATGGAAGTGGTAAGAGGTTTCCATGGACTTCATTATTGTCTTACCTCGTACACCTTGGGGTAATAATTCCATTTGTTTGGTGATTGATCATCTGAACAAATCATCAAACTTCATTCTGATAAAAGATACAACTAATGTGGATTAGTTGGGTGATTTGTATCTTCAGGAAGTGGTGAGACTCCATGGCTTACCATCATCAGTTGTCTTAGATAGAGACCCCACATCACTTCTCGATTTTGGGAAGGCCTTTGGAAGGCATTGAGGTCCCAGATTAAGATGTGAACAACAAAACATCCTCAGACGAATGGTCAGATAGAGCGGGTGAATCAGATTTTGGAGGACATGCTCTGTGCATGTGTCCTTGACTTTAGAGGTTCATGGGAAACCCCTTTGGTATTGGTCGAGTTTTCTTATAATAATAGTTACCAATCCTCGATTCGAATGACTCCTTTGGAGTTTCCCTATGTTCGGCCTTGTCAGTCCCCCCTGTGTTGGGCTGAGGTAGGTGAGACCTCATTACCGGGGCCTAGTCTGGTGTAGGAGACATCTGAGAAGGTAAAATTTACCAGGAAATGTTTATTGATAGCTCAGAGTTGTCATAAATCATATGCAGACCGGAGCGGTCGAGACCTTGATTTTTCTGTGGTTGATAGGGTATTCTTGAAAGTGGCCCCTCATTTAGGCCATCGTCGATTGGAGAAGCAAGTGAAGCTGACACAGCGGTATGTCGGGCCCTTTGAGATCACCTAGTATATTGGAAATGTGGCATACAGGTTGGACATACCTTCTTAGTTGACATCCGTCCACGACATCGTTTATGTCTCCTAGTTAAAGAAATACAACCTGGATTCTTCCCATGTGATGAGTTGGGAAGAAATGGAGATAGAGCCTAACTTGTCTATTTTAGAGCAGACTGTGCAAATAATGGAGTCCCAAGACAAGGTTCTTTGAGGGAAGTCCACTCTACTGGTCTCGGTTCTTTGTCAGCATGGTAGTGATACTCATGAGACATGGGAGCAGAAATCAGGGGTCGAGGAAGAGTACCCATTCATGTTTTCAAATCAAGATTCATGTTTAAATTTTGAGGTGGCATGTTTTTCATGGTGGGGAGAATTTTCACATACATAACATATTTTAAAGGAAAATTTCATTTAATTACCATTAATTCTTTGTTTTATGGGTTTCCCATTCATTTATGGAAGAAAGGGAGAGTTTTCGTCATTTGGGCCAAATCGAAAGCCCATTTCCAGGTTTAAAAACTAATTTTGATTATTTTATAAATATTTCATTATTAAATATTCTTCACCCATTATACTTCCAAAATATCCTCCACTGACCTTTTAACACCAACAATGAAATTTGTACCGCTTATGAATGCATAACAATGGGGTATTTGGGTTTTTATTTAAGAATTGGTCCAACCCGAAAGCCCATTTTCCAGTTTTAAATTTTTTCATTAATTTTTTAATATATTATTCATTATAATGAATTTTTCAGTGCTTCCACCGCTCTTTCAACCATAAGAAGCCCAGGAGCTCTCCCATTTCCTCCCCCAGATCTCTTTGAAATCGATAATTAGGGAAAATGTCATAAGGTGTCTCAAATCATCCAGAATTGAAGAGGTAATTATCCCTTCTTCACTCTCTCAATTATTAGTCTCTTACCTCCATTCCAGTTCTTAAATGTTCTACTAAATCGTTTTCTAACAACCCCTGAATTCTGGATGTTTTCAATTTTAGATACTATTGTTTTGGAATGATTACATCAGGATACTTGAAATAAGTGAGTCCAATTCTTTCCTCTTTCAAATTGCTTAGGGTTTTATTTGTTTTTATAAGGGTTTATTCCCCCTTCCTTAAAGTCCCAAATGACTAGGGGGTAGGGGTTCAAACCTAAGGTTTATCCTTAGGTTTTCATTTCAAATTCTTGTGGTTTTAGGTTTTTTCTAGATCTTTATTGGTGCGGTGGTGGTGCGAATTAATTTTTTCATGGTGATTTAAGGGTTTTCCTTAATTTGGTAGGTGATTCCATTGTGCATGCATTTTTTCTGACATAGCTTGTTGTGTTCATGGTATTTTCATGTTTTTTTCATTTTAATGTTTCTGAAAAAATTAATTTTAGTTGCATTTATAATGAAAATGAATTTTAAGTTCCATTTTATTGTTAAATTGGCCGGTTTTCATACAAATCTTTTATTGGTTCATTTGGGGATGACCAATAATTTCTTAGTGGATTTTATTGAACTGTATTATGACTGAAAATAATTTTTTGAATGTTTATTCTTTTTTTTGTTTCTACGAAAGTTTGTTTGAATGGTGTTTGGGAAGGAAATGGGCTTTAAGTGCCATGTGTGTGAGAAAATGGGGTTTTTAAAATATATAACTTCTTTTCTCACATGGGGCTACCCCAAAACTAAATTGTTGGTTTCATTAAAGGTTATTGAACTTCCATTTTGTTTTGGTGACATAAAATTGTGCACATAGTGTGCAAATTGGATATTTCAAAGATCTTTGGGTTCAAAACAATGGGATATTTTGAGACGTTGTTTTATCGAAAATCTAAATGTTTTGTTGCGTGTTTTAAATTGTATAAAGTGTGTATAGCTACTATATTGTTTTATTGTGACCATTAGTGGTGTTTTATATGCAAAAGGATGTGTTTTGTTTGTTGAAATTGTTTGAACACAAAAAGGGGAATCCTGGGTACTTAGGTGGGTGGATATATACTAGTACGGCTAGTAAACCGGATGGGTGGTTTCCCTGTTTCACTGAGAAAATGGATAACTATAACTCTAACTAAACTATGTGGATGATATTTTGGTACCACTAGGTTATGGGTATGTTCAGAACTAGTGGATCATGAACGAGAATTGATTGTGACTTGGATGCTTTACACCGAGGTATGAGGTACATAGGGTCCGAGACTATCTAGTATCCTAGGGGTGTTCCCAGTTGTGGTGCTCATTGGATTTGTGGTATTTACCCTTGTATTGGGGTGTTTTTTGGCATTAATTTATAGTATCTCACATGTATATTTAAATGTGTGAACATTCTGAAATTTTAATCCTGAAAACTATTATCAATTGAAAGTTTCATTTATTGGATTTTATCACTGCTTTTCTTTACGTATTAAAACTTCATGGTTTTTCACATTGTATTGAATTCTATTTGGAATCATTGGGAGGTATATTATTGGGATTAGTCTCACACCAAACTTACACACCTTGGGTATAAGTAAACTTGGTTATGTTTGACTCAGGTAAATGAAAGGCCAATAGTGATGGCGGTTCAGTGTGTTAGTCCCCATCGTTGGGGCGGAGTTGTGGAGACGGATTGCAGGTGATGACCCCCTTGTCATGTGGAGTCCTTGGGGATGTCTTTCTGTTGTCATTATTTGTATTTGGACCACTTGTAGTGTCTTTAAAAAAAATTATTGAGATATGGTTTTGTTAAGAATTTTTTAGCTTGAAATTTTCATATTCTTATTATTGATTGTTTTTTATGTTTTAATCTTTCATACTCGGGTAAATCGTTCCCAAAAAAGTTTTTTTGATATCTGGGCACTTGTGTCAGCCCGTGGGGATATGGAACGCCCTTCGGGCCTTTTCGCGGGCTAGGTTTAATGATGGTATTGGTGGTGACCATATCCGGTTTGTGACAAAAAGTTATCAGAGGAGGTTAAAGTTTTTGGGTTATATTGCTAATTGGGATGAGTTGGGATAGAGATAAGATAGGACTGTCGGGGCTCGGGGTTTTGGTTGTGAGTAGGGTGTCTGGCCCACACCTTTCATGGAAGACCCCGAGTCACCAGGGGATGTTGGAATTTAAAGATTGACTTCACTTCTAGGTGAGACGTGTGGGTTGCAGACCACATGTGGACATCTGGAGAATGTGGAGTAGTTGTTTCTTTTATTACTGAAATGTGTTTTTTTATTTATATTTGATGTTTTTTATTAAAATTTTCAGAATTTTGGTATTGACTATTGTTTTGTGACTGTTGCATTTTGTAGCGGCATGCCTCCCTGGAGAGCTCCCACACGCCCACAGGAGGAAGATGGAGAGAGTTCTCCAATACTGATTGATCAGAGGCTCATGGAGGTTGTGGTTCGGGAAATCCAAGTTAGGGATTGGGACCAAATCCTACTTCTATTCCTGTTAGGGAAGAAGAGATATGTCCTAGAAAAGATAAAGCACAATAGTTTCTGAAAAACAAGCCTCCTACCATCTGAGGTAGCTCAGAACCCCAGGAAGCAGAAGAATGGGTCGAGAGGATCGAGCATATGTTTGAGTTCTTGGAAACACCTAAGGAGCTCAAGGTGAAGTTTTACTCCTTTCTGTTGGAGGGTCCCTGTTGTAAGTGGTGGGAGTCAGTGCTTCAGGCTGGGAAAAATGAGCAGTTGCGCTGGGGAGATTTCAAGGTTGTCTTCAATAAACAGTAATGCCTTGAGGTATTGGCTTATGCTAGGTCGAGAGAGTTCATGGAACCTGTTCAGGGGAATCTATCTATGATGGTGTATGCCAACTCTTTCACAGATTTGGTTCGGTATGCTCCAGAAATTGTCTCTAATGAGTAGGCTAAGGCCTAGAGGATTGAGAATGGCTTTCGACCAGAGATATACTCTCAGGTGTTCTTGTTTAAGATGAGGACCTATGTTGAGGTTCATAATCAAGAATGAAAGGTGGAGATTGATAGGAAAGGCAGGTCTGGTTTCTATGGTTTAGTATTAGCAGTGGGTAGTCGCAGCTCCTCAGAGAAGAAAAGGAAGCGAGATGAGCATGTGAAGAATGGAGGGGGAAATTCAGGCCACTCTTCTAGGTAGTTTTATTTTGCAGCTTTTGATGCGAGATCGATCATGTGCCACCATTGTGGGAACACAGGAATATCCAACCACGATGTCCACTTCCTCTAAAGCCCTATTACCAGTGTGGTGGTATGGGTCATTCGTAGCAATTTTGTGGTGTGGCACGTTCACTCCCAAGTGGGGCAGGGTCAATGGCTTGAAGAGGAGTGCCAGAACTGTCCGAGCTATCAAGGAATAAGGGATATCGATTTGGCGGTCATGGTGGTAGGGCTAGATCATTTTTTGGGTAGATCCAGTTCAGGGCACAACCACAGACTAGCGGTCATTCTCAAGCAGAAAGTGGACATCCCCATGTCGTGGATCAGACAACAGCAAGATCAGAGGCGGGACCATCGATAGTTCAAGGTATAGTTCTGATCACATCTTCTATATCTACTTCTCTTTTTGATATTGGTGCCTCTATTTCATTTATTTCTTCCCATTTTATAGACATGCTTAATTTTCCAACTGAGTTAATGTCTTTCACGATGGAGTTGGTGACACCGCTGGGAAAGAAGAAGGACCAGGGCCTCAGGTGCCCCTCGTGTGCGCTTTCCGTATCTGGGGTTGAGATAGAGTGGGACCTCCTGGTTCTAGATATGGAACTGTTTGACATAATACTTGGTATGGATTTGGTAGTACAATTCTAGGAACACATCGATTGCTACAAATGGTGTGTGAGTTTCACGGCACTTGATGGGAGTCGTCAGGTTTATCGTGGTGAATGGGATCCTCGGTCAGGTCACGCAGGGCCTCCACTCCCAGAGTTGGGAAGTGTTATCTTCAAGTTATCCTCTCTCATGCTAGAGTATGGTCTTTCCCTGGATGGTTCACTACCTCATGTAGTGAATGAGTTTCCAGAGGTATTCCCAGATGATTTTTCAGGTTTTCCCCCAGAGTGGGATGTGGATTTTTCGATTGATCTGGCACCGGGAACACATCAGATATCTCTTAACACTTATTTCATGTCCCCCACCGAGCTGATGGAATTAATGATACAGCTGGACGTCTTAGAATCAAAAGGATTCATTTTCCCAAGCGTCTCTCCTTGGGTCACTCCTGTGTTGTTCACAAAAAAGGATGATGGATCCCTCTGGTTGTGCATTGACTATCGGAAGCTGAATAAGGTAACAATTAAAAACAAATAAACATTTCCCATAATATATGATTTTTTTGATCAGTTGAAGGGGGAAAAGTGGTTCTCAAAGATAGACCTCTGTTCAGGGTATCATCAACTCGGGGTGAAGGAGTCAGATATCCCAAAGACCGCATTCTGAGGTAGGTACGACCCCTTTTGAGTATTTGGTCATGACCATCAGATTGACCAATGGTCGAGGGGTATTTATGGCACTTATGAATAGGGTGTTCCATCAGTACCTATATTCCTTTGTTGTGGTGTTCGTGGATGACATTCTGGTACACTCTGGATCTGAGGAGGAACATGAACTTTACTTGAGGATCGTTTTTGGAAACATACGAGATTAGTGCCTCAATGCAAAGATGTAAAAGTGCACATTATGGATTCGGGAGGTGAAATTTCTTGGGAATGTGATCTATGAGATGGGGATTTTAGTGGAACCTAAGAAGATTAGTGAGGTTATGTCATGGGTGCCTCCAAACAATGTGTTCGAGATCAGGAGTTTCCTTGGCCTGGCTGGTTATTTCAAGCGATTCATTCTGGATTTCTCTCAGCTTGCTCCACCGATGACAATAGTCACCTGGAAAGGGTTGATGTTTTTATGGGGTCTAGAATGTCAGGAATCATTCGAGGAGCTGAAGAGGCGGTTGACTACTTCCCCCGTAATAATTTTTCCAGAGGATAGAAAGGGGAATGTGGTCTATTGTGATGCTTCAGGTATGGGTCTTGGGTGCGTAGTTATGCAGGATGATCGCGTGGTGGCGTATGGATCTCTCTAACTCCGACCACATGAAAAGAACTACCCAAACCATGACATGGAGTTGGCAGTGGTGATGCATAATTTGATGACATGGAATCACTACCTCTTTGGAGAGAATTTTGTGGTCTACTCTGATCACAAAAGCATGGCCTGTATCTTCAGGAAGAAGGACCTCAACTTGAGGCAACATCGTTGGATAGAGTACTTCCAGGGGTTTGACATTGACATTTTCTATACCCCAGGAATGGGTAATGTGGTGGCCGACGTGTAGAGAAGAAGAGTTCCAGTGCAGGATTTAAGGAAGTCCTGTGATGAGTGGACTTTGATGGGGCACTTTTCTCAAATGCATGTGGTGACCAGGGAACATGGTGGAGGGGCATTATTGGAGAGCGTCAAGTTGACTCCTACATTATTGGAGTTGATTTATCCAGAACAGCCCTGTGTTGAGCATTATCAGTGGTTGAAGTAGTTTCATCATGGTGGGGAGGCATCCTATGATTGGTCTTCATCTACCGAGGGCATCTTATGCTTCAAGGGCTATTCAGTAGTTACTTTATCTCTGCGGAAGGTGGTGATGCAGGATAGCCACCAGTCTCAGTGGACTGTCCATCCGGGTGCCAGTAAGATGTATTATGATGTACTTTTGTAGTTTTGGTGGCCTGGTATGAGACGGGACCTAGCAGACTTTGTGTCAAGATGCTACACATGCCAGTATGTGAAAGCCGAGCAACAAAGGCCCTCTGGTTTTCTCCAACCACTACCCGTTCCTACCTGGAAGTGGGAAGAGGTCTTCATGGACTGCATTGTTGGTTTACCTCGTAAACCTCGAGGTAAGAATTCCATTTGGGTGGTGATTTATCGTCTGACCGAATCATCCCACTTCATTCTGATAAAATATACAACTAAAGTGGATGAGTTGGGCCATTTGTATCTTTAGGAAGTGGTGAGACTCCATGGCATAAAATCAGTAGTTGTCTCAAATAGAGACCCCCGCTTCACTTCTCGATTTTGGGAACTCCTTCAAAAGGCCTTGGGGTCCCAAATTATGATGAGCACGACATAACATCCTTAGACGGATGGTTAGACAGAGTGGGTGAATAAGATTTTGGAGGACATACTTCGTGCATGTGTCCTAGACTTTGGAGCTTCTTGGGATACCCATTTGAGATTGGTTGAGTTTTCTTATAATAAAATTTACCAATCCTCGATTTGAATAGCTCTTTTTGAGGTGATCTATGGTTGGCCTTATCCGTCCCCAATGTGTTTGGCTGAGGTAGGTGAGACCATACTACTGGGGCTGAGTCTGGTGCAGGAGACATCTGAGAAAATAAAATTAACCAGGAAATGTTTATTGACAGTTCAGAGTCTTCATAAATCAAATGCTGACCAGAGGCCTTGAGACCTAGAGTTTTCTGTGGATGATAGGGTATTCTTGAATGTGGCCCCTCGTCTGGGCCATCATCGATTGGGGAAGCAAGGGAAGTTGACACTGCATTATTTTGGGCCTTTTGAGATCACCGAGCATACTGGAAAAGTTTCATACAGGTTGGCATTACCTTCTCAGTTGACGTCCATCCATGACGTCTTCCATGTCTCCCAGTTGAACAAATACAACCCGAAATTGTCCCATGTGCTGAGTTGGGAAGAACTGGATATAGAGCCTAACCTGTCTATTGTAGAGTGGCCTGTGCAAATAATGGACTCCAAAGAAAATTTTCTTCGAGGGATTTCCATTCTGTTGGTCTGGGTTCATTGGAAGCATGGTAGTGATAATCATGACACATGGGAGTGGACGTCATGGGTCGAGGAAGAGTACCCATTCCTGTTTTCAAATCAAGCTTCATGTTGACTTTTCGGGGTGGAAAGTATTTCATGGTGGGGAGAATTTTCACATACATAACTTATTTTAAATATAAATTTCATTTAATTTCCATTAATTTGTTGTTTTAGGGGGTTTCCATTCATTTTTGGAGGAAAGGGAGAGTTTTCATGATTTGGGCCAAATCAAGAACCCATTTCTTGATTTAAAATCCAATCTTCATTATTTTATAACTATTACATTTTTAAATATTTTTCACCCATTGAACATCCAAAATATCCTCCAATGACCTGTTAACACAAACAATGAAATTTGACCCCTTAAGAATCCATAACAATGGGGTATTTGGGTTTTTATTTAATAATTGGGCCAACCCGAAATCCCATTTTCTAGTTTAAAATTGTTTCATTAATTTTTAATATCATATTCATTATAATTACGTTTTGGGTGATTATAGCTCCCTTTCGACCCTAAGAATCCCAGGTGGACTCCCATTTCCTTTCCCTCTTTTTGGAGCTCTTTGAAATCGCAAATTAGGGCAAAACTTCATAGTGTGTCTCAAATCATCCAAAATTGAAGAGGTAACTTCATCCTTTCTTAACTATCTCAATTCTTACTATTTTCCCTCCATTATAGTTCTTAAATGACCTCATAATTCTTGGTCAAACAACCCCTGACTTTTGGCTATTTTAAATTTTAGATACTATTGTTTTGGAGTGATTACTTCAGGATACTCGAAGTAAGTGATCCATTTCTTTCCTCTTTCAAATTTCTTAGGGTTTCATTTATTTTTATTAGGGTTTATTCCTTCTTACTTGAATTCCCAAATGACCAGGGGGTAGGGTCTCGAACCTAAGGTTTAACCTTGGGTTTTCATTTCCAATTCGTGTTGTTTTAGGTATGTTCTAGGTCCTTATTTGTGCGGTGGTGGTGCGAATTAATTTTTGCACGGTGATTCAAGGGTTTTCCTTAATTTGGTAGGTGATTCTATTGTGCATGCAGTTTTTGTGACTTATATTTTTTTTCATTGTATTTTCATGTTTATGTCTTTTTAATGTTTCTGCAAAAAAAAATTGAGTTGCATTTATAAATCAAATGAATTTTAAGTTCCAGTTTTTTGTGAAATTGGGAAGTTTTCATAAAAAATTTTTATTGGTTCATTTTGGGCTGACCAATAATTACTTAGTGGATTTTATTGAACTGTATTAGGATGGAAAATATTTTTTTGAATGTTTATTCTTTTTTTGTTGCTGTGAATGTTTGTTTGAATGGTGTTTGGGAAGGAAATGGGTTTTAAGTGCCATGTTTGTGTGAAAATGGGGTTTTTTAAAAGATATAACTTCTTGGTTCACATGGGGCTACCCCAAAACTAAATTTTTGTTTAAATTAAAGGTTATTGATCTTACATTTTGTTTAGGTGGCTTAAAAGTGTGCACATAGTGTGAAAATGTATGTTTCAAAGAGATTTGGGTGCAAAACAATGGGATATTTTGAGAGGTTGTTTTATCAAAAATCAAAATGGTTTGTTGTGTGTTTTAAATGGTATAATGTGTGTATAGATACTGTATTGTTTCTTTGTGACCAATAGTGGTGTTTTATATTCAAAAGTATGTGCTTTGTTTTCTGAAATTTTTTGAGTACAAAAAGGGGAATCTCGGGTACTATGGTGGGCAGATATGTACTAGTATGGCTAGTGAACCGGATGGGTTGTGTCCCTGTTTCACTGAGAAAATGGATAACAAAAACTCTAACTAAACTATTTGGATGAAATTTAGGGACCACTAGGTTATGGGTATGTTCCCAACTAGTGGATCATGCACAAGAAATGATTGTGACTTGGATACTTTACACAGAGGTACGAGGTACATAGGGCTCGAGACTATCTAGTTGCCTAGGGATGTTCCCGGTTTTTGAGCTCATTGGATTTGTGGTATATACCCTTGTATTGTGGTGTTTTTGGAATTAAATTACAGCATCTCACATGTGTATTTAAATGTGTGAACATTATAAAACTTTTAGCTTGAAAACTATTATCAATTGAATGTTTCATTTCATGGATTTTCTAACCGCTTTTCTTTGCGTATTAAAACTGCATGATTTTTCACATTGTATTGAATTCTATTTAGAATAATTGGGTTTTATACTATTGGGATTAGGCTCACACCCTACTTACACCCCCTGGGTGTAATTATACTTGGTTATGTTTGACTCAGGTTAAAGAAAGGCCAAGGGTGATGGCGGTTAAGGGTGTTAGTCCCCATTGTTGGGGCGGTGTTGTGGAAACAGTTTGCGGGTGATGACCCCCTTGTCGTGTGGAGTCCTTGGGGATGTATTTCTGTTGACATTATTTGAATTTGGACCACTTTTAGTGTGTTTAAACAAATATATTCATATATTGTTTTGTTAAGAATTTTTTAGCATGAAAATTTGAGATTCTTCCTATTGATTGCTTTTTTATGTTTTAGGCTTTCAAACTCGCGTAAATCATTCCCAAACAAGATTTTCTTGATACCCAGGAACTTGTGCCAGACCGTGGGGATAGGTAATTCCCCTTTGGGACTTGTCACGGGCTGGGTTTGGTGCTGGTATTAGTGGTGACCAGATCCGATTCGTGACAGCTTATTCCTCATGAGAGTTGAAAATCCATGAGCAAAATTACCCAAATTATGATTTGAGTAAGCTGCAGTAATCTTTGAATTAATGATTTGGAGGAATTATCATTATGGTGAAAGGTGTTATATTTATAATGATCATAATAGTTTCATGTATATTTTCACACAAAAGGAGATGAATATGCGCCAAAGAAGATGGTTGGAGCTGATTAAGGATTACGATATCTCAATTCATTCCTACCCTGGGAAAGCAAACAAGGTGGCAGACACATTAAGTCGGCAAGACCATGCTAGATTATTCATGATGAGGATCACAAAAGATCCAATATTTATGGATTTACAAAGGATGTATCTTGGAATTACAATGGAAGGGGAAAAATCTTATCTTTCTCAAATGAATGTTCAACCATCTATACATGTAGAGATTAAAGAGGCACATAAAGAAGATATAGATTTACAAAAGAAGGTGAGAAATGTTCCCGAATTCCACATTGATTGTGATGAAATAATAAGGTTCCATAATTGGGTTTGTGTTCCTCCAATACCAGAATTAAAGAAGTAAATATGGGATGAGGCTCATAGTTCTTCATTCTCTGTTCACCCTAGAAGCACGAAGATGCATAAGGACCTGAAGGATTACTTCTGGTGGGATGGCATGAGAAGAGATGTTGCTGAATATGTCTCTCGATACTTGGTTTGTCATCAAGTTAAATCTAAGAGACGGAAGACTAAAGGGATGTTACAACCATTACCCATACCAGAATGGAAATGGGAAAACATCACTATAGACATTGTCACTGGACTTCCTAAATGATCTTAAGGAAATAATGCTATCTGGTTTATAGTTAATCGTATTATGAAGTCGGGACACTTAATTGCTATTATAGAATATTTATCTCTTGATCAACTTGGCAGGATATATATGAAGGAATTGGTAAGATTGCATGGAGTACCACTTTCCATTATATCTGATCGGGATCTGAGGTTTACCTCGAAGTTCTGGCGATGTTTTCTGCATACTATAGATATAGAGTTGAGTTTCAACACTGCTTATCATCCTCAGATTGACAGTCAGTCTGAGAGGACAATTCAAACTCTAGAAGACATGTTGAGATCTTTCTCTATGGATTTCAAATGTGGTTGAGATCAACACCTACCTTTGGTAGAATTTTCTTAAAATAATAGATTTCACTCTAGTATTCAGATGGCTCCTTATGGATATATCTATGGAATGAAATGCAGAACTCCAACTTACTGGGATGAAGATGGGGAAAGAAATCTATTAGCACCTAATCATGTTGTTGAGAAGGAAGAAAAGGTCAGATCTATTCAACAACACGTAAGAGTAGCTCAGAGTCAACAAAAAAGTTAAGATGACAACTGAAGAAAAGACCTATAGTTTGAAGTGGGTGATAACGTGTTCTTACGAATATCTC
Source organism: Viscum album (assembly GCA_963277665.1). Lineage (NCBI taxonomy): Eukaryota > Viridiplantae > Streptophyta > Magnoliopsida > Santalales > Viscaceae > Viscum > Viscum album. The sequence continues at coordinate 2,082,752,174 of OY728146.1, forward strand.
CTTGGAAGAGAGTAATGAGATTTGGAAGGAAAGGAAAGTTGAGCCCTAGGTATATAGGTCCTTTTGAAATTCTGTAACGTGTTGGGAAGGTAGCTTGATGATTGGCGCTTCCACCGAATCTCTCTCAAGTTCATGATGTGTTCCTTTTATCTCTCCTGAGAAAGTACATACCTGATCCTTCACATGTACTAAGCTCAGAAGTTGTACCACTGAAGCAAGATCTTTCTTATAAAGAACATCAGATATAGATTCTAGATTGTAGTGAAAAAGTTCTACAAAACAAGACAAATCACTTGCTTAAAGTTTTATGGAGGAACCACCAATTAGAAGAATCTACATGGGAACTTGAGGATATGATGAGGGAGAGGTATCCTCATCTGTTTGTTATGAAGTGATGAATTTCAAGGGATAAATTCTTTTTAAGGGGGGTAAAATTTAACACCCTGAAATTTTATGAGAAATATTTTGTTTTTATGTATATTTTTATACACAACACCAAAGTAATCTTTCATTAGATACAAAATTGTCTTGTCTTGCGTTACATGCAAGATAATCCTTCCTCGATAGCTTGCGTTGTACGCAATACCAAGTTTCATTAAACAATGATATATTATTAAAATATTATATAAACTAACTGTTATGAATAGTAATACCCACTTTTTGAATTTTTTTAAACTTTATCTTTCAAACTGGACATCATTTTTAGATTCGGAATATCGAAATTAGCCTAGGGTAAATTTTTTGTATTTTTTTGAAAACATTCAATTTTTGATGAATAGTGAAAAACACTGAGTTATAGTTTAAAACAGAATTTTTATTTAAATAATTATTTATTTTATTTAAAATTATTTTAGGTCAATATAGATACATAATTCCTATATATGTTCAATTTAATTCATTGGAGTCATTTTATAATAATTATATATATATATATATCTCTTATTTAACTTTTGACCGTCTTTTACCCACCTCTTATGAGATTTTTCAAATTTTCATAAAACATATTTTTACCAATTATTTGAGTGGAATTTCAAAAATCCAAGAGACACGGTTGATATCAGTAAGTAATAATGATGTTATGAATTTAACAAAAACAAAATATCAAATAGTGTCAAAATTGACATAAAAGTGTTTTTAAAACAAATATTATATTATTAATTGTTATTCTATTACTAAAAATATAAGGATCGTCCAAAACGGTAATATAATAATATATATAACATTAATGAACCAATTGGGGTTCTATTGGAAGTTTATAGTAAGTTTATTAACCGTATAGTGTTAGAATACAAGAAGACATGGTAAAAGTTAAATTATTTAACTTAGAGTTAAATATAAATGATAAGGTTAAAATGGTAACCTAAACTCTTCTAAATCCTATTGGATGAGATTATTTCGACCCATACCCACTTTATCTTCGAAATAAATAAATTTGGAGCCATTATAAACTGAATATGACTTTATTATAAAATAATATTTTAATGTTTTCCTAAGGTTCCCCTCTCCTCCCTTATAAAAGGGAACCTCATATCTCTCCACTTTACAACATTTTCAGCCTTCAATATCAGAAAAACCATGTCCATTTCACTTATACACTTCCCTTGAAACATACTATATGTTCTGGTCTTCTTCAAAGATCAACTTTAGTGACCTAAGAGGAGGTTTAGAAAAGGCGCGTCGAAGAAGAGGTAATATCCTTTACCGATTATATCACATTTATTTATTCTTATACTTCCTTTTGTTTATTTGTTTCATTATAAAGTAATAACATCAGTATAACTCATATAATGATATGTTATTATGAAAATGAAACAAACAAATTTCACCTTCTATCCATCCTATGGAAAACGAAATCACAACACGTGCATATGTACGGATTACCGTCTCCACGTCGTGGTGTAATCTTTTTTCCACCACCACCTTACATGGATGGGTATAGTGGTGTAAATAATAACTATATATGATTATTATAACATGATACTAATTCTTAGATATTCTATCATCCACTACAAGACCATTCAATGGTTACGGGAACGATATCGTCGCTCGTGCGTACGTGCATCTTACCGTCTCCACGATGCGATGTGATTCGTTCGACACGATCTTCACTAAACCATGATTATATAAATGAATTGAATGAATTAATATGATATATATTATACTAATACCATTATTTAAATGATGTAGCTATAACATAAAAAGAGTTATATTAATTGATTCGAAAAAACACGCATAAGAACATAAAGCAATGAACACCCGAATAACAAGTAGAAATAAGCAATTACTAATAAGAAGCTAAGAATATGACGATATATGATATAATAAAAATGAGTATGATTCTGGAATAAGTAAATGACATTATTTAAATAATTATACAGGAGGTTTGGACACGTATAAAGCTTATCAGACATAAGCTAAGGTAAAATATCGCAATCTCATTTTTATCCGAGATTGTTTATACTTCTGAATTTACTAGGGAATATATATAATCCACTTCCATGTATCCACAATATTTAATAATATTTCTATACTACTACAATTATTTAAATACAATTTTACCTATTGGTGAATTTTTAGTAAAAGATATGAAAGGAATCTTTTGTAGTTCTCAGTACAAGATACTTTTTGACTTTTTCGGCCAAAGTACGAGAAGAATGTTTTTTTAACTTATATGGAATGAATGGATTTTTATGATTTCATAGAAAATTATTTCCATGAATCTTACTTTACAAGTTTTCAATTTCATTTGTAATTAACTTGTTTTTGTTTAAAATTGTATGACATCTTAAGAAAGGAAAAAAAAATTGAAGTAGAAAGAATATTTTCCTCAAGAATGGAGTTTAAGTGTTTTATCAAAATTATTTTCCATCCAAGATAATATAGGGTTCTGTTTCTATCCCTATTTTTACATTTATTTTATTATTATATAATGGAAATATTTTTATAAAGTCATTTTATCTTATATGGATTATGTTATAATGACATTATGTTTAAGAATCCCATTTTTATTTCATAGTTTATGCTAGGATGTATGATTTATGATTTTGTGGCACACATAAAAATGGTATCATTATGAGAAGGGTGGGACCTATATCTCCCTCCAATGAATTTGGTAATGATTTATATCTCATGAGATAGACATGGCTGGAACGACAAGTAAATACGGTTCAGGGATACGGGACTGGAACGAGGACTGAACTCGTTTCAAAAATGGACTTTGTCCACTATGATTGTCTTGGCAATGAGTCTTGACTAATAAGAAATTATTTTCTATGATTATGTGTGTATTCCAAAAAGTTTCATGTTTTATGTTATGATTATTGGGATTACAATTCACAACTATGATTTATCCCATGTTATGATATTATGATCTCTTTTGCAGGTTAATATTTTCAAAATGTTATGATATGATTGATATTTCCTTTGTTTACCCTTACTAAGCATTTAAGATCACTCGTTTGTATGTTTTCTTTTCAACTGGTCAAGAATAAAGTTATTAAGTAGTATATGCCAAAATAGACTCTAGATGTGATGAAATAAATGGGAGACAATGTAGATTCTTTAGAACAAGTTGTTTATGTTTCTCAGTTTCAAAAGACTCTATACTTATACGGTCCTATCATGGTTTTGTTATATATTGTAATAATTATGCTTCAATTATGAAGAAATAACAATGAATTTAATGTATTTTTCATTATAAATCATTTTAATTCAGTGTTTCATTTTATTACAGGTTTAAGAAAAATTGATGAACAACAGGAGATGCTATCGGGAAGTTCCAAATCATTGGATGGTAAAACTAGGTTACATGGCGTGTAGTCGGAGCATGCAAATTATAATCATGTGAATTGTTTCTAGATGCATTGAGAAATTAACTACATGAGGTTCTTTTAATTCATGTTGTGTATTGATATGGCCATCCTGTCACATAGAAAGCCAATACATGGTGTCTTCTTGGCATGTACACAATGTGTAGTCCGATCGAGTTGACATGCCAATCACCCTGGCATGTGACTTGAATATTTCAAAATTGATGTACATGGAATTTAGTTTCATGTACATGTCATTTAGTATCACATTAGTGAAAAGAATTAAATTTACATTAAATTTGAAAATTATAGAATTGAAACCTTATTTTATTGATTGGAACACTATTGTGTGTTTCACAATTTAATAATGGTTTTAATGAATTTTAAATTTTCAATTAATTTACTATAATTAATATTTCATTTTTTATTCTATGGTTTATTTTCCAAGAATTCCATTATTGATGATTATATCTAAATAATATCGTATTATTAATAAAGTGGAATGATATTAATTAATTAATTAATTAATTATTGCAATCATGTTTATCCTAAATAATAAAACAATGAATAAAGAAATGAATGATAGCTATTAACATTTATGTACTCGTTACATATATGACTATTCATGTGCTTGACCAACACATGTGTATGTGTTTAATGTTTTAATTTAATTTATTTCATGAGTTTTAAATTATTCAATATTAAATTAAATTATGGCCTACAATTCATATATCCCTCCATTATTGTGTAGGGCCTGGGTGTCTAATTATATTTATGTAATCCCCATTAACCAATCCTATGGTTCCCCTCACCTATATATGATTAATAAATATTTGTAATTAATTGAGAATTATAAGTCATGTAGAGGTAGTTCAAGATGAAAAAATAATGATTCCCACCAAGATGATACATAGGTGGACAGTTCAAATGTTGTTACTTATGTTAAGACTGTCAGAAAGATTAATTTTCCCTACATCAAAGGTAGATTTAATTCCTTCTAATTAAATCAACCATTAGATAAATCACATGAATGGGTCATTTAATTAATTAATTATTTTTATATATGCAACTATTTATTTCATAGAAGGAAGTCCACAATCACATAAATAAATCAATTAAAGTGATAAGGAAAAAAATAAAAACAATTATTTATGTGTAAATGAATATTCCAACATTTTTAATTAATTAAGTCACAACCACATAATATTAACAAGACATGTAAATAATAAGTGAGGTAAAATTTATGCATAATAAATTAAAATCCCTCAATTAATTATTAATTCAGGCTAGGCCTCCCATTACTAGATTGGGAATTAAATTATATAACTAATGGTATTATATATCCAAATTATGGACACTAACTTTTATCACATAATTCTAATGAGAGTTTCTTCTTGACTAAATCTAATCATTATATAGTTTAATGACCAAATCATGGTCGATACAAATTTCTAGCCACCTGTTGAGGAAATCTAATTCAGTATTTAATGATAGGGGAATTCACTCAACGGATCATGGATTTGCCAGTTTGCATCTGGAAGGGATACCTATCTAACTACTTTATTATGGTTTTCATGGAAAAAGTCCCTATCATTATGAAATGTATTGATATTCATTTACACTAGAATGTTAATGCCACTAGAAATTAGGATTTCAATGGTGAACACTATTGAGGCTTGATAAAATATTGAGAGATTTAATAGATATTTAAATAAAATACTTTTTTTATATCACACTGATTTTCTAGTCAAAAAAATTATTAATAAGTTGAAAATGTCATCATCCACACTATCCCTATGATCAATATTGGAGAAGGATAACCTCCTTACATACAGTAACACATAAGAGTGGTTTAGACTACTTCGAGTTTTGTTATTCCATAGATAGAAATATTAAATGCTAGATTCCTCAATGTCTAATCCACCCGCAAAATAGGTGATTGATAAAGAGTTCCTTACATATGAAAAAAATTTGAGAAACGTGGTTGATGTTCAATTTTTGAGGCTTTAATTAATTTCTAGTGATCTAATTAAGTCTCATGAAAAGATATATTTATATATCATGATTGAACAACTCTAGGGTCTTTACGAAGAGAACGAAAGACTAAAAGGGTTTTATATTTTTAAGGTTCTATTTTAGAGAAATATTGGATAGGGTTCCACATCTCATCCTTACATAGTCCAAATCCTTGGATACATTGAGTGCTTAGAGGTTCTAGTGTTTAAACTCTCCAAAAAACTGGGCTATGATCTTATTCAAGCATGACTCCCTTATAGCTTCTTTAGATTTTTTGTGAGTTTTAATATGAACTCCATTAAAAAGTATTTTTCTAGATCTTTTATCTCTTCTTCTCCATGTATATAATGATAAAAAGTGAGAAAAAAATTTCTTCTTTATAGTGAAAAAATTGAAAGGGGAAGAAAAGACCATTAATCCCAAATCGTTTTAATTCCCTTCCAATAAGTGGAAGATTAGGGGGAAAGAAAGCTAATGTGATATTTTCTATTTCATATATGGAAATAAGGTCCACTAGATGAAAAACAGCACCCAACCTAAGATTCAAGGGGGTATTCATGTGTATTTATTATCGAGTGTCATTTATCTGTTTCTAAAAATTGGGTATTAGATATAGACTTTAGTACTCACATATGTATTAAAATATACAAACCAGATATATTTAGAATGATTGACCAACGGGAGGTAGATCTTAAATCATCCAATAGAGATAATCTTGTTGTTGTAGTTATTGGGGACTACCACCTCACATTGCTGATAGAAATGATATTAATGGTGGTTATTATGTGCCATTAGTTTCCAAAAGAAATTATTTACATAACCAGACTTCATATGGATGGATTTATTATAAAGTTTGGGAGTAAATTGTCTATTTTATAAAGATATAATTTTTTATGGTAAGATACATTTAAATAATAATTTTTATATGTTGTATTACATAAACCAAATAATGGAAATTTATTATGAATTTACTTCACATGATTCAAACCACACACAAATTTGGCATCACATTATGGCTCTTGTAAATTAAAGGAACTCATCTAAATTACATCAAGATGGATATGTGGGTTATTTTTTATCAAAACCACTTCGTCTATGTTAGAAATGTTTATAAAAAAATGTCTAAATCCCCATTTAGTGGGAAAGATAAAAGGGATACCGGGATTCTTCAATTAGTTCATACCACTATTAGTGAACCATTTCCTATGGATGCAAGGGGTGGGTACTAATACATCATAACTTTAAATTCTTATTTAAGTATATATGGATATGCCTAATTAATTAGGTATTAGTCAAAATCAATTAGTAAATTCAAGGAATGTAATAAGGAAGTTGAGAACTAACTTGGTAATAAGATTAGGAAATTTTTTGTTAACCGTGGTGGAGAATATCATAAAGAGTACTTAATTGATTATTTATTGGTATTTTGGATTTTATCTCAAATCAAACCTCCTTATACGCCTTAATGGAATAGTGTAAGAGAGAGGAGGGACTGCAATTTTTTGTACATAGTGTTATAAATTATTAATCTTGTGAGTCGTACCTGATACTTTTTTGGGATACATTACAAAAAAAAATCATGCATACTAATCTGACTACCAACTAAAGATAAAAATGTTATACCATACCAATTATGGAATAGATTTAAATCTGTTTTGTCATACTTACATGTGTGGGGTAGCAAAGTATTTTTTTAAGGCCTCTTCAGGTGACAAGGTATCACTATAAGGAAAAAGGTGTTTCTTTATAAGATATTCCAAAAAAACAAAGGTATTATACCTATAAAATCCTTTAGAGAAAAATGTTTTGGTTGATAGACGTCCCACATTTCGTGAGGAGGATCCTGTCCCGAAAAGAGATAGTGTGAGAAGGATAGAATTCACTGACATCCCGGATCAAGAGTGAAAAATGGTTGGAATAGGAAATACTTCCATAAATCCCCATAGAAGAAGAAATTGTTTCAAAGACACAGTTATGTAATAGAAGTGCTAGAGATATTAGAGAACCATAAATATATGGTTTTCTTGTCACCAAGGATGGTTACTCATTATTAGTTGATAATAATGATCCTATATTCTACAAAGAAGTACTAAGTGACATAAGTGATTCCTAGTGGCTAAAAGCCTTGAATTTTGAAATTGATTCCATTGTACCAAAACCATGTTTTTATTTTGGAAAACCCTCCAATATATGTAATCCTTATTGTTTTCAAATGGGTATTTAAGAAGAAACTGGACATGGAAGGAAAATTCAGTACCTATAAGGAATGACTGATTATAAAAGGGTTTAAAGAGCATTACACAATTGACTGCGAAGAAACCATTTCACCCATAACAATGCTAAAATACATTAGAATTATACTTTCCATTTTTTCATTCCATTATTATGAGATTTGTAAAATGTATTTTAACATATCCTTACTTAATAAGAACCTTTGGGAAGACGTTTATATCACCCAACATGAAGGGTCTTTTCTCCAAAGAATTCCAAAAAGTTATGAAAGTTGAAAATGTCCATTTAAGAACTAAACCAAGCATCCAAGTCATGGAATGTTACATTTTATGTTCCCATAAGAAAATTTGGTTTCATAAATAATTTATGCAATCCACATGTCTATAAAATGTTTAGTGTGATTGTAGTGGTTTTTTTAATAGTATATGTTAATGAAATATTACTCATTGGAAATGAAATTCCATTATTATAGATTGTTAAGGCATGTTAAGATAAATTATTTTTTATGAATGAATAGGGCGAGGCAACATATATTCTTGCGATTGAGATCCATCGTGATAGATCTAATAGGATTCTCGGCCTAACTCAAAATAGAGACATTGATGAGATACTGAAGATATTTAGTATGGAACAATCTAAGAGGGGATTATTTCCAAAATCACATAAAATAAATCCTTATAGGAAAATCTGTTATTTGACACATAAGGAAAGAAACTAAATGACAGGGATCCCAAATGCATCTGTTATTTGGTAATTCATGTATGTTATGTTATGTACTAGTAAAGATGTCACCTAAAAATTAAGTATAATAGGAATATATCAGTCTCATATTGATGATCTCCATTGGATTGAAGTCAAGAATATCCCTAAGTATATATGTTATAATAAGGATATGATACTTATTTATAGAGGATATGAGGAACTAGTTATCTGAGGATACGCAGATGATAGTTTCCAAACTGATCAAGATGACATAAAGTCACAAAAATGATACATCTTCACTTTTATTGGAGGTATTATGAGATGGAATGGATTAAATTAGGTAGTGCATGTAGATTCTAGAGTAGAATCTGAGTATATTACAGCTTTGGAGGTAGCTAAATTGGCAGTCTGGATGCACTAATTTATCAAAGTGCTTGATGCGGTATCTAGTAGAAAAGATCCTATCACACTCTATTATGATAATAATGTAGTGGTGGCTCTTGGAATAGAGAAAATGTAACATCAACATATTCATAAAATACTTCATATGTATAATCTCTTGAGGGGTTTTTTCAGATAATTGAAGTTGTAGTGAGTATTATTTATCCAAAAGAAATAGTGGGAACACCTTGACTAATACCTTAAATCATAAAAAACTTGACTATCATGTGAGGTCTGGAAGACTAAAGTTCATAGAATGTTTGATCTAGTCCAAGTGGTAGTTTGTTGGATTTTGTTTCCTAAGACCAATTGTTTTAACTTTTATTACAGGTATATTCTATGTATTATATTTTAATGAAACATCTTATTTTTTATTTTTTATTATTCTGGATAAATCTAATGTAATAATGTCCTAGAGTATACATCTTATCGAAAATGTCAGAGTAGTTCCCCACTATGATGATAACCATGCTGTGTTATGATGATATTATCAAATAATTTTGTGTGGTTCGATTATATACTATTATAGGGAACATAGTACATAGACTATCAGTTATGAGCACTCATAAGCAGATGGGGATTCTTTTCATGATGTTTGGACATGGTAATCTCCAAGGCAAAATATTCTGAGAATATACCCGCTAGTATAAATTCCTCTTGTTTTGGTGTCATCAAATATTTCTATATACGAGCATGTAGAATGGTCCTTAGAATTTAGAATTATCCTTATTCATATTAAAACATAATTATGTAGATATATTTCATTTACCATAATGATAATAATTAATGGATATGTTGGATACATTGGGTACATCATGAGTGACATGACATTAATGAATAAGTTGCAGAAGAATTTTTCCCTTCCATCATTATGGAATCTAATATCTCACCCCTTTTATTGGAGTAGATCCCCCATATTAAATTTCTTTTAAAGGGTGTAACAATGTGTTTAATTTAGATAGTTAAAGAAAGACATATCCAGAAAATAGGTTAGTGACATAGATCTCCAACCTGCTTGATGAGACATTCTGACAAATGGATTATATTACACATTTAGCATTTCTATGCGGTTTTTGACGTTGCAACATCATTTTATTTCTCTTGGCTGCCTTGATCAGTTTCTAGATAGAAATCACGGACATTCGGAAAGCCCACAAAATGTCAACAATAAGGAATTTTATATGGTCACGCACTATGTTTCTCCATTGACATCATTTAAAATATATTTGATTTTAATTAATTAAATAAATATTATTCTAATGTCCAAGAAATAATTTTATTCATGTTATATTGATCACATAAATTTAATAAATATTTATTCATTGGATTTTGAATAAAATATTTATTTTAATTTTTGAATATTTTATTAAATATTTATTTTTTAGATTGTGAAAAAAATATTTATTTATAGATAAAATATTTATATAGTTGTTTAATAAATATAAGAGAATTTTGAATAAAACAAGACTGAGTTTGGTGATAAATATTATTTAACAAGACCATTATATAATATATTTTTATTGCTCAAGTTGGTAAGTACAACAAATTAATAGTTATTTAATGGTCGATATGCAATTAAATGATATTTTGTTGTAAATCCAAACCCCATAAATGGGCAGTTATTCTTATTTGTATAGAATCTGAAACTAAAAATATATAATTGTTTCACATAATGAATTCTCCCTCAACTCCTCTTTCCCTCTCCCTCTCATGAATGATAAGTGAAAGATATATTTGTCAAGATTAAAGAACACACGATAAACAATTAACAATACAAGAAATTATACATGTCATTATAGCACCTGAAGATCGAGTGGTTTTTCTTGTAGATCATTAGAGAATATCACTACTAGAGGTATTCTATCCTTGGATACACATAGTTCAATAACAGTAATCTGATATGGTCTTTTTGGGCCATAAAAAATCTCCAATAATGAAATTTTCTAAGCCTAGTTAATTATTTCATCAAAAATTAAATAACTTTATTATAAATTTGACATGCATGATCTAAGTTATTGGTTTTGAGAAAGAATTATTAAATGAAATATTAATATATTTCCCACCTATTCACATTTTTGATACACCTAGAACCATCACTCTATTGCATGGTAAGAGAAATAATTAAGATATTGGGGCATGTATTGGATAAACCAAATGGTTCTTGAAGTGAATATATAAGAGGATAAGTGGTGACCTTTTATAAGTGAGGGGATGGTAACTTTTTTAAATTTATAAAATATTAAATTATAATAACACTATATTCTATTTAAAACATCCAAATGGAAAATAATTAGAATTTGGGATAGTGTATGTTGTTAATATATCTATATAGTTGGATTTAGATAATTTTAATTAGTAGCTAAACCTTATCTCTTGGTTTAACACCCAATAAACCTGTTTTATCCATAACTATAATAATAACTTTTCCAAACTGAAAGGGTTATAATTAAAATAATAAAAAACTAGATAATAAATTGAAAATGGACAGAATTTTAGACTGTTAATCATCCTAATTTTCTTATTTAATAATTTTTAAGATTTTTAAATAATTTAATAATATTTAATTTTACATAAAATAATATTAATATCATTTTTGATACCATTATTTTAAATTTTCTTTATATACCAAAGGGTAATAATTAATTTTAAATATAATAAATTTCAATGTTAAGAGTGCATAATTATTAACTGTAAAAGTTTTTTTGGAATTATATTTCATCCCAAAGACAATACATTTAATTTTTTTAAAATCATTTTCCTAGAGTTTCCATTGTTTGAACAAATATTATGTCACCATTATAAAAGAGTTTAAGGTAACTATATAATCACTAAAAATATTAAAAATAATTAAATTTATGAAAATTATTTCATTATACTCAAAATAATCTTTAATATTTTATTATAGTAAATTTTATTTTAATGTGAACATATAAGATATATTTAAAAGTAAAGAGAGTGGCATGATTTATTTTTCATTAATTAAATTATTATATTGGTAAGTTTCATGGAAAAGTGTCCCATAAATAATTTAATTTAGATCTTAATGTGATAATGGTTGAGATAAAATCATCCAATAATAACTAATATAAAAATTTGGGGTCTTATCACTTAGTTTTAACATTGTTTAACCTGATTTACCCTTTTAGCATGGTGACACATTATTGATGACTTTTCTATTCATTACAAACAAATAGTAAATTGAAAATATTTTATAATATTAATTATGATGATTCCAAAGATGGAATCAATTTTATCAAATCCAGTGCATAGAAGTGGTCTAATTTAATTTAAAAATGAACCCACATAACATATCAAAAATTAGTTTTTCAGGAAAAATGTGTTTCTAGTATAAAATTATCTTACATTAACACTATAACTAGTAATAGTAATTATATGAAATTAAATTCATATATATAATATAATTTTAATTTAATCATTCTATATTAGGGATTATTTTAAATAATTAAATGTAGAATCAATATTCATTTAATAATAGTTTTTAGAAAAAATGCATCTTTAAGACTAAAAAAACTTATACTAGAATCGGTTATAAATATGATTAAAATTAAATTAATTAAATAATTCCAAATAAAAATTAATCATATATTACATTGTGATCAAATCAGAAAATATCCATTCCCAAAAACCAATAAAAAATCTAATTACAAAAAATTATTTTTGAAGTAGAAAATTTATTTACTAAAATTGAGTATGTATTATTATGAATTAATTAATAAATTTAGATTATATATAACCTGTAGATATATTTTTAAAAATATGATTATTCCTATTCATATAAAAAAATTAATGGCCATGTTTAAATTTTTTTTCTAGTATATCATGGTTCGTTTAAAATTTGTGTTGTCTGTGATAAAATTTGATCTTTTTCTCATAAAATAAGGGTTTGATACATAAAAATTTATTTTTTGAAAATGACATCATAAAGTGGTTAAAAATACTCTTGAAAAGGTGGAAAGAGAAATTTTCAGGTATTCTATAATAACAGAACACTATATTTTCAAAATAAGATAACATTAATTGGAAGTGAAAATATGTACATAGATGAGATGAAAAATTCCAAAGGACTAATAGATATATAAATAGAACATAGTAAAGATAACGTTACAAAAATACCATAAATATATTATGGGTGAATAAAACATTTTTTCATCAAAAATGATTGTAATATGATAACATTTTTATTTCAAGATCCTTTTTCTAGAGTACAGGAAATACTTTAACATATATACTATAAACATAAGGAAATATAATTACATGATATATTTATATTTCATAAGAAAATGTTTATCCATTTTTTTTCTTCGATCAATTTACAATTCGTCTCTTACACCAAGAAATTAATATCCAACAAGAATTCATTATTCCTAAAGCGTTAAAATTGCCTTTTAACGGACCATAAGATCCATAAGAGAATAAAAATCTATCCCAATTATTATTAAATACTAAATAAAATCGTAAACATAAGTTAAGATAATTTAAAAAAATTATATACCTTTTTATGGAGAAATAACACATTTTAATTCAAAATTTCCCCAAAAGGTTCAATATAGATTAGTCCACAAATAAATAACTCTACATCTCAATTAACGTCAATATTATCAACATTAAATAATTTATTCACCTCAAAGGTGATCACACACCTTTTAACTTACATCCCCAAAAGTTTAATTTCATTCTTCTCAAATAATATTTTATATTCAACAAAATGGGTATATTCACCTCAACTTTATAAAATGCCTTTCAAAATATCATTAATCACATAAAAATACATGATCCTGTAATATGTTTCCACAAATCCACTTAATATTTATCCATATTTTTTTTTGTAAAACCAATGGTATAATAACTAGGAAATCATTTAGGTCTATGGTTGGTACTCACACATTTCAACCTTTGGTAGTAGGATCAATCCTTACCACATTATCGCATGTGATAAATAATTATCCAACATGCGGGTTGTCCTTATTCTAAAACAATACTAATATAATACCTATAATGTTTCTAAAAATATGATTAACATACTCAATAATAACATTAGTGATAAAATCACTTTTTTACCAAAAAGGTTTTCTATAAAACTTATTTGGTAGAAAAATCAAATAATCGTAACTAACTATTATTACATTATCATCAATACTCATATTAACTCCAAGGGTTGTCAAAAAATTAAAATATATATCCACAAAATATATATTCATTATTCCTCAAATAACATTTTCACCAAAAGATATACTAATCCAATGTTTTGTATTCCCATAAATTTCTCCCAAAATATCATTAATCATGTTCAATTCCAAACATAAAAAATCTCAAAATGAGTATTTATGAATTTAAACATTCAATCATACTTAGAATTCTTAACCCATTATGGTACATAGAAATATTAAACTATCCTAATTTTAATCATAAAATAAGTTCCTTTGGTGAATTTCCTCAATGTCTATCACAATGTTATGTTCCTTAATCTACATTTTTCTAAATTTAGTTCTCAAGGGTTCTATTAAACATTCTCTAATACAAACTATAAAAACCTCAAACCTAGTATCCCAGATCTAGAGGTTTCGTTATTACATTTTAATAAAAAATAAGAAATCACACCCTATAAGAATAAATTGTTTACTAGTCTTGGTAAACTATACACATACTTTGAAATATAATTACATTTCAAAATATAAAAAAACATATTAAAAGTTAATATTTCTCATCCTTGAACTTATTTAATGATTTATTCTTTATATCAAAGGAAAATAAAACAATATTAGGGGTGAGATAAAATATTAAATGAGGTTTACATAAAAAATAACCAATCATGATTAAATTAGTGATTATAAATATGAAAATATAAGTAACGGAAAACACATGTAATTTAAAAAAATATCAAACACAAAATGCATCCATAGATAATATCAATACCCTAATATTATGGTTAATAATATGTGAATTGTCAATAATGGAAATTATTAATATTGGTAATAATGATCTCATACATCATGATATCTTTACAACTAAAGCCTTATTCCAAGATAGTTAAATTGGGGGTTGGTATACACCAAAAACCCATTTAATGAAATCAAATGAAGGTTTTACAAAAAAATATATTTTCATTATTTAGTGAAAAAGCCAATATTTTTAAGAAAAAATGAGAATTTAACCCTAATATAATTTTGATAATATGATTTCGAAATAATATACTTTTTATTAAATACCATTACAAAAAGAGGCAATCATTAAATATTTTATCTACACAAAAAAATAAATAAAAATAATTTTAGAAGAAACATTAATTTTAAAGAATAAGATTACATTATTTAAAATTGAGTACTTATTTTTTTTCATTGATAAATACATTCATATTATATAAATCATCAAATAATTTTTCTAAATATATTTATTCATATTCATATTGCTAATTTTTATATTCAACTTTAAATAAAAATATTTTAATGTTATATCACAATTCATTTAGACTCAATATTGCATGTGACACAAGCTATAGAACATAATATTATTATTTTAAAATACTGCAGCGTTACAGAAATAAAATAATTTTGATATATATACTATGTTAATGTTGATACTAGGTAATGGGACATATTTGAAGAAATTTTTTGATAATTTTTCTTTATATGTTACCATAATGAAGAATTTTTATTTTTGTTATAGGTTAATGATTTTTTATGGTCATTAATATCTGAAATATTAAATCAAATAAATAGAACCTATGGATGGATCTGAAATATGTATCTAAGAATAATGAATCAGTATATATTAAAAAGGTCAATCTGAAATATATTCCAGAATGTCTAGTGTGTTTATGAAGCACTCTAGTTCTGGAAGAACCTAACTATAAAGAATTTGGAGTATCATATGGAAGTTACATTCCAAATATTAATTTTAGGATAATAGTAATATAATCATTAGAAATCGACAACTCTTAAGGAATATTTTTTAAAGTGATAGTGCTGGAAGAACCCTAACCATGGGATTTGAGGTAATATATCAATGTTAGAAGATCTATTCCAAGGGTGGGATCTGATTTACATTATTTACTTCTTGTGGATGGTGGAGAAAAAAATAACTAAATATGTGTTATGTATCAGGGGAAAATAATTGTGTTATTTAGTGGTAAATTTTGATATGGACTCATTGTATGCTTTCAGAAGATAGGATCTTTTAGAGATTCTACTAGGATAGAAGGCGATGCCGAATAAATGCTTATATCGGTTGAAGGAACAATTATATGGTAGAAATAGATACAAGGAATGATTAATTTTAAAAGGATTTTAAAAAAGGTAGAATCACACTTCTTGGTAATATTTCCTATGGTTGTTAAGAATTCAATAATCTATATGGTTCTTGTAATGGTTGTCGAATAAGGTCTATATCTTGAATAGGTATATGTCAATAAAACATCTCTTTATTGAGATTTAGAAGAGAAAATTTATATTAAGAAAATTAAAGGATAAATATAATAAAAAATTAAATTTGGGTGAAATATCAAATTTAGTTTATATTTTTTGAATTAAGAACCACAGTTGTGGAACCATAAGTTCAATGCCTTTATGGAAGAATTAGAGTTCTTCTGATGAAATGCGGAACACTATTTCTACTAAAAGTTCGTAAATATAGGGAACTTCATCATAATTCTCTTGTATGCTCATGATAATCTCTGGGTTAGTCCAGAAAAAAATATTAAATATCAAATGGTTGATTTATCTGGAAGGTTCATGTCACTTCCAAAATGTCAATTTCAGGTATTTTAATTTGTAATTTATTTAAGTTATAGAATGATTTTGGTAAAATATATATCTTTTGAGGGGTTTTCCTGGGAAAATAGTATGTTTAATTGGATTTATACATGATCTCCCTACCAATGACCGCTACCCATGTAATGGGATATTTTATTAAATGGGGTTCTATGTAGATTCTCTTGGAATCGAACCTTATTTCCTCTTCCCCTTTTCTTTAGAACCCCTCAAACTCCATCCTGGGTATTGAATCCAATTTCTCTGACTCCCCTCCTTACTTATTTTTGGATTTACTAATCAAATATTCAATTTATTCTCATATTAGTAACTATACCCTCCCTCTTTATTTATCTTTTCCCCTATTTTCCCATTTCCTTTAATCCAAGATACACAGTGGATTAAGGGTGCGATTTTCTGGAACTAAATTGTGGTTTTCCATTCCTAGGTCGTATTTTATTGATTAATAGATCTATTAGCCATCTATTTAGTGGAAAAAACCATATGGATTCAATAGATTCCCCATATATGGCTTTTTTAAAATCTATTAAGTTTCAAACCCTAAATTATTGAGTAATTTGAATGGTAATTAAAGTGATTTTAAATTTATGCCAATGTTATCTATTTGATGTACATTTTAATCTATTATTTTTTGGTAAACGTATATGTTATTTACAAGTATAAATGGTTATAAGAATCATGATATAATTTTATACCCATATATTGTTCAAAGAAATGCCTAAACCATATTTTATAGGTTTTTAATGGAATGAAATTCTTCTAAAGATGTAAATGGGTCTTTGTGATTTATTAATTATTTTAATACTAAGGAAATTAAAAAGTTGTTTGGTCTTTAATTATTCAAGGGTGTTTATAAAAAGAACACCAAATCATTGAAACCTTATGGGTGGGAACTTATGGTTATTGGGAAGGATTCTATGCAATGAATTTGGTTTTTTTGATGTTTTGTTTTGGAATAATAGATACATTATTTTGAAAGCTAGGAATGAAGACAGTTTGAAATTTTAAAGAAATAAATTCCAAATGGAGTCTCTGGTGATAAATCTAACACTTATGTTGAGTTCAAAGTGTGGTTTTTTTCCTAGGCATGACTTAACATTAGAATTCATTTGGTGTTATGGTTGAGGCATAGTCATGGAAGGGCCTTTAAAATATATTAATTAGATAAATTTATTTAGTTCATTTAACTACCTGAACTTATAAAATTATTTAAATATATATATCTATGGTAAAATTCTATGTTTATCCCCATAACCTTGTAGATTTAGAGGATCTATTATAGGTGGTTTTGTTGGAAAATGACCACCAGATTGTTGTTTAACGATCAGTGTGTAATGAAGTTCAAGGATCATGCCAACGACAACGACGCAGAACTGTTATTCACCAGTGATCAATAAAAGTCATGGTATGATGTTGATTTGATTGGATTTATCCTTATTTATCTATCCTATAACCAATGTAAATGGTTCAACTAATTAATTGATTCACAGATCACATGTATTACGGGTATTATTGAGATTTGTCCGAGGATTGGGGAATTTCTTTGTAATTATTTATTTATATCTTCATTAATCATTCAAATTGAAATAAATAAAGGATATGATGAATAATGGATGATAGTTTTTCCTCATTTCTTGGTTGTTCTTTTATTCCCCATTTCTTTGTTCTTTGCTAGAAAATAACTTGGCATGTGGTTCAACATATACTGGATAAAAAATCATTAATCACCAGTTTCATAGCACAATGAATTGTTATCAAATATCCGGGTCTGGATTGATGATAGGATCATGATATTACATCAATGATGTCTAATTGATTCTAGATCAAAGGGGGGTTTTGCATGATGGTTGGATGTAAAGTGATGGCAGGGTTTCAGGATGATTCTCAACCAAACGATGTAGTTGGAAATCACATCTCTATATAATTGGACTCATGTCACTCAAATACACAATCCATAGGTGTGATTTTTGGGATATCTAGTGGAATGATTGAATGATGCATGAATAATAGTGGGATTCTAGAAAATCCCAATATACAAATCATGTAATCCAGAATTACGTGGTGTGTGGGTCCCACTGGTGCCGTTGTAGGGCTTTCGCAAGAAGATATGTATCACACAATGTGTGACCCATGTAACATGGTTTGTGACTATTTCTTAGCTTTTTAGAATGCACCTGGGAAGGTATACGTGCATGAGCATGGCCATTCCTAGACATACATAGACTTGGCCAACTGTACACGGACACAGTCATCGATACATTGGTTGAGACGCTCTGTGTACTCTATCAAGGACACAAACACGAGCAAATGCCATGATACATGGGTAGAACTTGGTGTTGAAGAGACACCATGTATACCCCTTTAATGAATTCTTAGATACCATGACCTCTTCATCATAGAAATGTTTCAATAGGGTGAATACCCTTGATCCATTCCCTGGAGGTTAGTATGGAATCACATCATTCACTTAGGATAATGATTAAGTTGCGGATTTTTTTTTGAAAACAGGTGTTAGAATCTTTCTTTGAGGCCCATAGTGACCCCTTTATTATCATCTTTCCCTAGGTAGAGTTCAGGGTATTTCCATGACCATCACTATGTTGGTTTCAATCATCTACTTAATAAGTTATTTCAGATTAACTTGTTAGAATACCTTATGGCATTGGGTATGATCCTCGTATATGTATCATTCTCTTCCTAATTATAATATATACTTCTTATGGTGAGTCTCGATGATTAGAAAATCTCAGAAGAATTCCATCAGTGTTATCATACTCACAGAGTGTGTTCTCTCGAATGGGATTTATGTGTAATCACCATGTGGGATCCCCAGAATGGCATCATGGTTGTGACTTTACATTGAGTCGGTGTACCTTTTTTGAGTGTATCTGTACATTATTGTTGAATGTTTTGTAAACATATACCTATGTATATCTTTCTGTTGTTCTAGTTGTTATAGTCTTAGTGATTTTTTAGTGTCCAAATGGGTATTGTTATACTCAACCCAACATGGAATTTTCCCACCCAGGTCGTGTCTCATCCAGAGGATCAAACTTTTTATGAATTTTTAGAGGGACTAGTATCAAGCATATCATAGTGATCTAGACTAATCAAGGTGTATTTGGGAGGTTACCTTGACAATAGTCTGATTCTATATTTTTAAGTTGGACATGTTTTCATACTCTTTGTGGGTGTCTTGTATTTGGATCTTTTTTCATTCAATAATTTTAATCATACTCTGATAGTGGGATTTATATGTATGCATCAATGGTTTATCAGTTTTTTTACATTTTAGAATTGTATGGGATTTGAGATGTGTACATATGTAAAAATACCTTAGGCTAAGGCCTCCCATGTGGTTGTTATTCCTACTCATTGTTGGTCGACATACCTTTTCCTATTGGAGGAGGGAATGAGGTAGTCATGGTTTTGGCCTTGTTGGGACAGTTCGTGACATTATAGGTGCGATGACACTATTCTGTGACATGATTTTCATTGAGACATGATGGTCTATTAGATTACTATAATTGGGACATGAATCTCCCTTAAATTTTCTAGTTGAGTAAGACATGGTTACCCCCCGACCTATTTCATGGGTTGATATAGTGACCCCCCTAGTAAAAATTTCTATTATTATATGATCACATTAAAGGGGAATGGTGGTTCATAAATATTGATCTCTTATCATGGTACCATAAGTTCTAAGTAATGGATAAGACTTCTCTAAAACATCTTTTAATAATATATATTTCTATTTTGAGCTCATGGTGATTCCATTTCTATTAGCCAATGTTACTATGGTTTTTAGGCAATTATAAATCATATATTTCACAAATACCTCTATGTATTAATTATAGTGCTTTTTGATGATATATTATTTTATTAAAAGACTAAATATGAGCATGAGAACCATTTTAGGATCATTTTGGAAATAGTTTAAAATCATTGCCTTTATGAAGATCTATCAAAGGGTAACTTTTAGATCTATGAGGTAATGTTCTTGGGACATGTGCTTTCATAAAGAGGAATTTTGGTTGACCTTAAAATGGTGAGAGTTGTTATTTATTAGGAATAAATAATGAATTTCTTCTTGGTAAATAGATTCCTTGGCCTAATAAGTTAATTCTAGAAATTTTTGAGGAATTTCTCTTAGTAGTCAACCCCGTTGACCATTCTCTCTCATAAGGGAGTGAAATTATTATTGATCGCCGAGTACCAAGAATCATTTGATTAGAAATATTGAATTTTTAAATCATATCTAATATCAATTTTACCAAAATAGAGTAATGTATAACTTGTATAATGTGATGTACTTAGTTTTAGATTAATTCATATTCATATTCAAGATAATCACATGGTTGTATATTGATCTCTTCAATTTCACCCACAGACGAAGAACTACCCAACCCATAACCTTGAATTAGATGTAGTAATTTATGTTCTCTAGTTTTTGGGAGAGTACATCTTCAATGAAAAGTTCATGGAGTATAATAATTAGATAATAGTGAGATGTGTATTTTATTATAAGGATTTTGATATTAGTAATAATCAATGGGTGGAGAATTTATAAGAATTTAAATTTTAAATCAACTTCATACTAGGAAAGTGGAATGTGTTCATAGAATCCTATATCCTATAGCTACAATCACAAGATGTTATGGAATCGAGAGACAAGTGGATCTTGATGATATTATTTTCAAAAATTCATATGGAGGTGAAGGAATATAGGGAGGTAACTTTTTTTTATCTAACATTTAGGACACCCAATATCATCTTGAACTCATTCATCTATAGTAACTAAAGGATGAAGAATGAAAATGTAACAAACGAATTATATATTGTGAGAATACCACATTTGATTCATATCTATCTCTATATTGTAATTTATATTTTATGAAATGCTATATGGTTCATCTACTATGAGGTAGGATGTGATGAAATACTATAATCATTCTCAAATGGAAATTCACACAGGCACTGAAAATATGTATTATAACTTGATGAATTGGTAGTAACTTATTTTTATGTCATTAGATATTATAAATTTATTTTATATTATGTAGCAGTATACTACACCTACTATTAGGTGAAAGAAAATCATTATAATCCTTATGTTATGCTCAAGACACTTCATATTTCCATATAAAAATGAGACAAGTTATTAATGAATTTCCTCATTAGATTTCCACATAAGCCTAATGGGGATAGTAATGTCTAGGTAGTCACCGATTGACTAACTAAGACATTACAAATTACATTTATTAAAGTTAATATCAAGGTAGAATAATCAGGGAAACTATATGTGCAAGAGATCATGAAATTTAGTTGGTTACCTTCTGCAATCTGTTTTGATACGGATCCCAGGTTCACATATCAATTCCTAAAATTACCTCTAGAGTCCATGGGATCCCAAGTAAAATAAATTCAGGACTTATCATCCAAAAATATATTGGATGATTGAATGGTATTTCCAAATTTAGGAAGACATTAATTTTACTTATGTGTTAGACTTTGGAGGTTAGTGGGATGAACATCTATCATTGGTACAATTTTCTTATAAATAAATCTATCAATATTCTATTCAGAAGGATATATTATAATTATTATATGGTTATGGATCAGAGTATTCATAAATATTATCTTGAATTTCATTGTATATCTTTTTAATTTTGGTGGGTTTCTATATGTTTCTTATGTTTTCACCTCATTTGGGTCATCAACAACTAGAAGATAAGTGAATCTAATGTCAGGGTATGTGGGGCCTTTAAAAATATAAGTGAAGATCATGATGGTTTCTTACCACTTAGTATTTCTTCCTTACACATCCTTGATCTTCTGTGAGGAAATTAGGTTCCCCTAGATCATGTTTAGATGAGGCATATTGGGGACTCACATAAAACATGGGATAAGGAATCATAAATGAGTGATTATAGGCTTCCTTTTTTCTCTACTTATCCATATTTATAGATACTTTATTGGTGTAAAAATTGATAGGTTAGTGAGGATTGTCACAAACACAATTTAATGTTAGGGTTATTTAATATTTGGGGGTAAATACTAGGATTTATTATAGTATTTTTATCATAAAAATTGTACGTTCCATGAGAATTATGGATGGTCTCCCTTCTCATTCACCCAACCCATGGACCAAGATGTGATATTTAAAAAAAATCTTCATGTACATGAGCCTCATACCAGTTGGTGAGGTATCCTTAAGTGAATGTACAAGACTCGAGTTCAAAACCAGGTAGAGGAATATTTTTGGGTTACTGTAGCATTCACTATAGTAGGTACTGTTGCAAGAATTTTTTGGTACTGTAGCAGGTACTGTTCGGTACTATAGTAGCTAGAACTATTCACCTAAGGCCACCGATTTGGGATTGAAGTCTTTGAGTATTTCAGGCCACTGAGGCCTTCAGGTCCATAGGGCTTTAATTCCACCTTTAAATCCTTCGAGCCACCTTAAGGCCTTCAGGCCACAAAAAGTTTCCCTAAACAGACTCTACAAAAAAGGAGCATCCCTAGAGGAGGATTTAAAATAAGAACATTCACCAAAGTAGATCCAATGGATTTGGGAGAATGAGAGGGTATGACTTTTCCATAGAGACCAGCCTATGCTTGTATGGGAAACATATCTAGGAATCCATGCAAAAGTGGAGAGGTACAATCATGATGCAGATGCTAGAGAGGGGAATTTCCATGTAGTTATAGTCTGGTTGAATACCCTAATACCTTCGGGACATGTAACATCTCTTAAGCATGTGCTCCATGTAATCACTAAGCCTACGAGACTTAAAAGGGTTCTCCCTCATCCCTTGAAAGGGGGGTTATCAAAAATCAATAATAATGAAGGCCTTCGGGCCATTCGGTCTAGAAAAGTTCTATATGTGGATTCACATTAAATACACCCTTGTATTATATTTCCCTTCACCTATTTACCCCTCTAACTCCATTCGAGGAATCAAACCTCATTCCTATTTAATCTAATAATTTTTTCAATTGGATTTATTTATCAAAAATTCAACATCTCCTCAAGTAAGAAACTCATCTCTCTATATTTATTCTTTTTTTTCAAATTCTCCCTCTTTCCTTGTACCTAGTGAATATTTTATCCTAGGGATGTGATTTTATGGGTTTTTAATTGTGGGTTTACGTTTCTAGTCCTTTTATTCTCAATTAACGGATATATTCTCGTTTTATTATGTGTAAAATAATGATTTATTATGGATTTAATCAATTACTTGAAGGAGGAACTATATAAACTCATTTTCAATTTAATCCATGAATTAATATGTTAATTTAAACAAACTTTTGGTGATTTCAAATTTATATAAATTTTATATTTTTTATATATTGTTTCTCTATTGGTTTCATTAAAAAGTATGGAATTGAAAAGCCTAAATTGTTTTAAAAATCTGGGTTAGTTTTAATTCTCATATAATGTTTAATTAAATTATTAATCCATATTTTATTGGATTCTAAACGAATGGAATTTATAAAAATATGGAAATCCTTCTTTATGATTTTTATAATCATTCATACCTAATTAACATTAAAAATTAATGGATATTGGATTATTCAAGGTTTGAAAAAAATAAAACTCCAACTCCTTGAAACATCATGGGTCAATAATTTCTATGGTTTTGAGAGATTTTAGGTGGGATCACATTGTGCAAATAATTTCATTACATGGGGACAAGGTGACACCATGGATTCCTATAATTGAGAAAGGATAAACCCATTAATTCGTTAGTTGGGAAAGACATGGTGATCCCCTCACTTGTTTATCAGGTTGACACGGTGCTCCCTCAGGAACTTATCTCTACTATTACATGATGATGATATTGTGAAAATAAATGAGTTTACAAATTATTTAACTAATCATATCTATTGATGATTGTTTCTATGATATTTTATTTTCTTTACTTATATTTTATTAAATAATTTCTCTAATTTTTCTCATCATGGAATATAAAAATATATAATATATCTTTCCATTTGTTTACATAATGATAAAATGTGATACCTTTTATATGGTATCTCCAAAATAGCTTGACTAATATAAGTAGGTAAAGGTATATCATAGGTTTATTGGTGAAACCATATTGGGAATGTTATGTTCAAACCCTACACACTCCTTATGGGTGTATATATAACTTATTTTTAAAAGACTGTGTAATGATACTGCTCCACTCTTTAGTGGAGGGTTCTCTTGTTAGCCTAGTCGTAATATTTTTTTTGTGACATAAAGCTGGTTTTCCCTCATGTCACACTGAGATGGTCTTTTATACCTTTTATTATTTAGGTTTTTATTTATACTCAATGATTGTATCAAATTATTGGATCCACATTTGTCATCCCCTTTATATTTCATTCTTATATTATCATGTATAACCATGTTTATTTCCATTTTAATATTACATTTTATGGATTCAGTTTAATTACATTGGTTTTCATTTATTAATTTTTAGATTTCACTTAGGTTATTCCATGTTTAGTGTTCTATTTCTTTTGGATTTTTCTTATTTGGGTTCACACTAAACCAACATATGGCATGTTCATTACAGGTTCTCGATTAGACCCCATTTATGGTTGTATAATTTTAAGGGAAAATCCATTTTCAGTTTTTGTTATTAATTCTCATCCACTAGTTTGTCACACATAGGGATCAATAATTTCATTCGGGATATGTTACATGTCAATCTCAATACTGAATTAGGGTTTTTCTTGGTTGGTTTATGGAAATTTGAGACGAAATATTTTTGGGAATACAAATAAATTAATGGTATGAGGATATGATGGTTTCAGAATTATGAAACATTTATGTTTTCACAATTAACGTATATCCAGGAATAGTGGAAAGATTAATAATTTTTGGATCCAAACCTATATATATCCCCTTAGCCAAAAAAATTAAACAATCTAGAGAGATGGAAATACAAATAAAATATGGGGCTATGTACATGTCATTTTTAACCTATCCATAAATGGGTGGTATTTTATTATAATCCATTACTTTTACAAGTCAATACATTTATCAAGTAGTGGGAATTTATTATGGGTTCCTAAAAAATTCAGGAAAGTATCATGATGAAGTGGTATAGTGGATACTCTTATACCTCGAAGGTTTGGAAGGAAATTCCTTATATTTTAGAATTTATGATTTGTTTTAATGGTAATTTTACTTTTACATTAGAGTAGATGATGACATTTGGATATGTATGAATGAAATTTTTTTACTTATAGATAATGGTATATATGTTTTATATCAGTACTATATCTGGTAGTGGCATAATCCACCATTGAAGTGGATTAAATTTCCATAGTTAATATAGGTAATGAGAAGATTTAGTTAAATGATTTATTGTAAAAATTAAAAATTAAACTAAGGAACATAACATTATTCAGTGATTGTCAAAGTGTGATCGATATTGTAAAAACAATACAAAATTTAAGTCAACGGAATACCCATTAAATTGATGAATCCTTTTATCCATAAGAACGTAGACGATATATGAAAGATAAGAATAATTTATAATATATTTGATAAATTAACAAAATATATAACCCATTAAATTCAAAGGGATGTTTGGGCCTTGGTGGGAATATTGTGACCTGGAATTAAATGAAGGTAGAATCACAAATTGTATTTGTGAGGGTATGAGAGGAAAGAATTTCTCAAGTGATCAAATGGACTTGTGGAAAATCTGAGAAAAAAATTCTAATACAGGTACTTATTTTCTTCATTTCCTGAAAAAAAAATGGTTAATGTGTTGAAAATCCAAAATAAGTGATTATAAAAGTTCCGTATTGAAACTAGATAGAGTCATGGGTGGAGGAACATAGGATGTAAGAAATCAAAAGTTCGATTTGTTGATGGTTGCATCAATAACTAACTCTGGAAGATGGATGTCAAGAAAAAGAATGTAAATTTTATAAAAATGAATTTGTTGGATATATAATAAGAAATCAATGCTTTTAAAGGGATATATAAGTACATTAGAGGGGAATAAGAATAATACATATATATTTCATTGTTCATAAGGTATCGGTTGTTGAGGTAGTGTGATTATTGGTATCTTTGACTGAGAAGAGGTTTGTCCCTAGTGATAAGAAGGTGGTGCCATTAGAACTAGTAGCAGGACTTTTTTATAAATAGATGAGTATGATCACATAGTCACAAAGCATGAAATGTTATTACCACTCTCTTATTATCTGTATGATTATTAAAACTATTAGTATTTTTTTATATACTAAGACCATGTCTAAACCATGTAAATCCATGGGTTTCTCTAGGCGATTGGGGGGTCTTTGTTTTTTTTATTTTGTGCATGTTCTAAAAGATCTTATCAAGTGATTGAGTTGATTCATCATTTTATACGGGAGTGTATTTCCATAATTTGGACATTGATATTAAGGGATACCAATTTTGGAATATCCAGACCTTATTCTGTAAGTGATGTTTTAAAAGGATGTTCCATAATGTGGGGTTTTTTACACAACAACCAGAAATCTTAGGAAGTCCATATGGATCCTATATAAGTTCTGAAGCGTTCTTAATATCATTGAAAGAGTTGATTGCTCATTTTTATGTTTTTTATTATTTTTTTATTATCATCTATTTACTTCTCTCTCTCTTTTTCAAGTCAAAATATCATAATATTGTGATTTAATAGTGTCCTTATTATGTATTTTACTAAAATAATCAAACATATTTCTTTATATTTTCCTCAGTTCTCACTACTATTGAAGTGATGGATTAAGTTTAATTCTAAATCCATTAAATTTATTTTGGTTAATTATATAATATTAAAGGAAACTTATAAAAGGAACCCTCAAGCAATTTAGTAGTGGTTACAATGACACACATGTAAATCAAGTTATGATTGAGAATATATAGAAAATTTGTGTTCCCTTTTTATTTCTACATATTTTTTTATTTCTATTTTAATATTTTTACTAATATTTATATTTTATGAGTGAAATTCACCCCCACCCCTCTTTCCATGATATTATAACAAAAATTGGTATCAAACCCTACATTAATTACTAAAAAATTACCACATTCAAGGAGTAATTATAAAAGGTGAAATCTAACTCTTACTCCCTAGGTTCTATCAAGGATCACTCATTGGGTTGTACTCCATTATTTGATTATGAATACTATAGTTATTTGGAAACTAGTAATTTTATTTTTATTTAAATAATTATATATACATCTTGGAAGTTTTTTAAACATGGTTACATACCTACTAATGAAGCAGATGAAAAATGGATTCATGATGATACAATGACTTCTGTTATTAATGGAGAATAGATGAACAATCATTATTGGGGATTAAATAGGAATGAAATTAACTATGTTCAAATTTTTAACACATATCATTAAATTGGTAAACTTTTTAATTAAACACATGATGATATAGATAAAATAAAATAAACTAGACTTAACATGTATAAGAAGGATTTAAAAAGATTTAGCATTTTATTATAATTAATCAATTACTGAAATTTTGATACATTTCACAGATATTTTATGTTTTATAAAAGTACTTTGTCATAATGATAATATAGAAACACCTTTGAAGAAAATATTATTAGTATAGCCAAGTTATTGGTTACCTAGGGTAACAATAATTCAGGAAGCTAAGGACATCCAGAATATGCTCATGGAGGAACTCAAAGGGTTACTCTTGACCTATGAGATCACAATTAAATACAAATACAAAAAGGAAGAGATAAAGGTTAACTAAAATAAGACAGTTTATTTCAAATTAATTGAAAAAACAAATTTATAGTGACAAAAAAAATAGATCAATTGGAAAACAAGATAAAAAATTTATGAAGAAAAATAAATCATTTTTACAAGAAGAAAGGAGTACCAACATGGATAAGTTGAATTCAATTTCTACGAATAAAATAAAAAAAAAGAAACTTATATCCTAAACATATAATTTTCATGAAAAATATGAAATAGAAGAGGAAAATTAAGGAGTCCTTAAAAATATACACTTGGAGTGAAAGTGATGACTCCCTCTCATAAATTGAGTATATTTATGATATCACCTAATGCCTCATGGAAGAAATTTTGAAATGTGACAAGGTAAATTTTTTACATTATTAATATCAATTAAGATATATAAATTATGATGACATTAACACTTATAAATATCAACATGAGGATATATTATTAAACTCATTATTAAATTCAAGGAATTTAAAAAATAAATATATTCATGTTTATATTGAGATGGATAATCACATCAATGAAAAGAATATTTACCCATTAAACCAAAATACTAACTCAATTTGGACCAACTGTGTCCCAATATTAATGTTTTTAGAGTGTTTATCTAAAAATTAAACCAATTTATAGATTATAATGATAAAATTATAGGTTCTAAATTTCATAGGATGAATAGTTTAGGATTTGTTTTGTATTAATCAATATTGTTCCAATAATCCAACCAAAATTGTTAATGTAATATCTAAATATAAATTTTTTAAAAGTTTCCATAAAAAATGAATCATATTTATGAATTTAATTCAAAAAATAAACATTATGGTGGTATAAAAATTTTTCGTATTTATTAGGAATTTTATAGGAAATACCCCCACACAAAGAAAATATGGGTTTTAAAATAAATTTTTTCTAAAATTCGTGTATCTAAATTCACATTGTTACCAAAATATCTAGTATCTTAATAATTTTATTGGAAACATTCCTCAAGATAATATAAGATATAGCTATGTATTACATTGACAATTTATTCTTAATAAATATTTATGGTGACTACTTTGATTTCATCCCCCAAGAAAATCTTGTTGTAGGATAAATCTCTTTTGGTAATAACTCAAGGTGAAATATCATCAATATTAGTACCAAATTTTTTTATTAATACCACCATTATTAATGATTAATTACATATTTATCTTTTTAAATATAATTTTCTATGTGTTAGTCAATAATGTGATAATAGTTTTTGAGCTTCCGTTGAAAATGAAATGTGTCTATGTTTGATTCTAAGGAAAAGAATTAATACTATACAAACCACATTCAATATATATATGTGTGTGTGTATCTATTATTTATCTAGAATATATTATTAGACAATATATGAAATGAACTCACCCATTGATGCCCCAAACAGGTTGGTAGTAAGACGAGGCCCCACCCATAACCAACCTCCAAAAGGTTGGGGGCCGACGACTAGTCCCAAGTGGGAATATCACACAATATGGGAGGCCTTATCCTCTATAAACCTATAATATAAAAATATATCTAATTTATAAAATAATCATAAACACCAGTAGTGTATATATAAATAAAAT
The DNA here is from genome assembly GCA_963277665.1 of Viscum album. Classification (NCBI taxonomy): domain Eukaryota; kingdom Viridiplantae; phylum Streptophyta; class Magnoliopsida; order Santalales; family Viscaceae; genus Viscum; species Viscum album. Next base: position 2,082,782,493 of record OY728146.1, read on the forward strand.
AACGATATACAATATATATATGATACCTCCCATGGTAAGTACATCACCACATAGACAAGACACCATAGGAAATGATAATCGAACAAGGCCTCTGAACCTTGTGAAAATGGTTTAAATAATGGATACTCCTAACTGTAAGGTTTCCCATGTTAGTCATCAATTGTTATCGATAAAGAGTCCACCATTAAACTCCAGAACCTACTGAGAATTTTTAGGTGATAGCTCCAAACATGTTTTACCAGATCCAAGTCAACCTAGACCACCTTTGAACATCATATCATCTCTACAAACACACCACGTGGGGGTTCTAACCTCATTCATGGGTGAGTACAAAAATACTTAATAGGATTCACCAAAACTGTAAAGGAATAGGAAAAATAGCAATTGAAACCAGAATTTGAAATAATAAGGCACTCAAAATTAAGAAAAAGGATCCAGATCGTCTCTACAAATATAAGTATCTAAGACAAAGGTACGTATCATTCATCATATCCATGAAGGATTTCATCTCATAATCAATTTATGGTGATTTTTTTACCAAAATATGCACCATGTTTGATGTTAATAAAATAGTAGTAAGTCATATCTTGAAGGGAAAAAATGGGTGCATAAGGTGTCACAAGGCTTTGGCTATTAAAACCACTAAACTTTTCTAACTTTCATGTAGCCACTCATTAATATTTTAAGGGGGCATTATGTTATGATGTATATGATTCTTTCAAGGGAGTACCAGGCCCATCGATCCACAACTATTATTCCATAGCTCTAGAAACATGTAATGGATATTCACCCGATCTAAAAATATTTTTTCATTATGGGATTTCCATCCCCAACTTCCAAAGATTCCAATCCATATGAAAAATCACACACCTCATAAAATATTTAGGGGGGATCACACCTCACCACTGGGGAAACTGTAGGTTAAGAGAGTAACAATCCTCAATATAGGACCCATGCCTCATTGAATAGTGCATTTCAGAGAGAGTACCTTACTCCATGGATAGAGTACTCACACCACAAGTATACAGGGGAGTAATAAACTCTATCAGTTTTTTGGGGACCCACACATCCTCATGTACCTAGGGGGTACTTACCCCGTGCTTAATCTAGATGACCCACATCCATAATATTAAATGGGGTACCAAATTCTATGAAAAATATAGCGTAAACATTCCCCATAATCATAAAATTACTAAAGGAGTACCCAACACTATGTCTACTCTAATCAACTCACCCGAACCCTTTCATCACCTATATAGAGATAAAAATCTTAAAAACTAACCTCAAAATTTCAAAAACAGCATCTAATGTTCTAGAAACTTTTACCATCGTGTTCTACATGGAATGAAATCTATGAATACAATATTTAATAGTCGAAATCTTGCACCATAGTGGGAAGGAATGAAAAAGGATACACAGTATAAAACATGTACTCTCGTTTACACATTGTGAATTCCAAAGATGCATATAGTGCAACAATCATGTGATGTTGTTTACAACTAAAATACATGTAATTTTAAGTCCACACAATATAGGTATCATAGATTACCCAGTCATGTACTCTAGTATATTCTAGGTTGAAAAGTGCATGTGGTGTACTTACATTTCATGTACTGGCTAGGTGAGTGCTTTAGTACACTCCATGTTGATAAATATTTCACTAAATGGCATGTACATCTATAATACATGTCATGAAGTATTTAAAGCATCTAAAAGTTATTCTTAGTCACCACTCGTGACTAGACATGACATGTATATATTAGTTACACACAATGTGATATTTTTCTCCACTGGAAAATATATTCCCTGAATAAGTAAAAATTCACATTGTGTAGTTATAGAATACATGTCGGGTAGTCAGAAAATTCCAAAACTCGAGATACTCATTTAATAACTATAATATTCACGTTTTTTCTCCTTTTATCATACCACAATAATCTCCAAGGGCCTTGTACTAAATTTTAAAACATTCATTACAACTTTTATACCCTTCTGATGCTGAAGAAGACCCCTAAAAGGAATTACACCACACCCCCAATAGACAATAAACCTATTTCCTTTAAGGAAATTCTTTCAACACTCCTTCAATGGTTCTTAATTACGTTTTTAACATCTGTAATGACTGAACATGACCTAATTCTTCCCTTAACACCACTACCACAAAAATATAGATGTTGACATATCAATTAGTAATTTCTTTATCATCTAATGATAGTATCATCAAATAGACGGCCATTAAATTTTCTTGTGGTGGAAGCATAAAAAAAAGGTAGACATAATAGGGAAGAACATGATGGTTTGTAGGATATATTTATAGTCTATCCAAAATCTTCCATGATTCAATATACCAAAGTTTAAGGAAACATAGAAAAATTAGATATTTATAGCATAAAAATTCATTATTAATTTTCAATGATTTATGACCAATAGTAATGAATAATGGATACTGTATTAATCAAAAAATTCATGAATAATTGTGTGAAATAATTGAAATAATGATTCCTAACTTGATGTTTAATCTTCATCACCTCACTCTATTCGTTGGTTCCATGTAGCTCAGTCATCTTTATTTTTGTGTCTCTAAATTTGTCTTTGTTTTCTAGTTTCATATTGATTCCATGAATATTTTATTCTATTACTCTGTTAATATATAGTTGATGTTAATAAAAAAATTTAGAAACCTTTATACGAATTACATAAGGATGGATTAAATAAGTTATGCCTAGGGCTCTCATCATTAATAATTATTTAAAATTTTAATTTTATTAAAACAATTGGAATGGGAATTTCTGGGGTCTCGAAATGCAAAGGAAGATTACATTACCCCATGGGTAAACCTACCACTTTAGAATAAATAGTGGTATCATAATTTTCCTATGATACTCATTTTTTGAAATATAGACTTCAACACTCATGTTATAGATAATTATTTAAATAAGAAGTATTTAATATCACAAAAAAATCCTCATAATTGACAATTAACCAAGAATCGTCTGAGGTTAAACACTAAACGACAAGATCAATAAAACAATCATATAATTTTATATAATCTTAATCATGGTTAAATTAACCATTTACACCAAAAGATGTCCAAGGTCTCCAAAAATAAAAATTGAGCATTCATTTAATGGGTAAAATTTTGGTTCACTAAATCCAATACAACATTATTCCATTTTATCTAGAAAAAGGAAACAATTGAGGATTTTTAACAACTATGATCAGAAAAAATATTGTGCAAAAAAATAATTCACCCTTGCACGCACTCCATTTACCTTTAGAGGTCTGGTTTGTAATATAACATGGTACACATCAACATTGGAAGAGAAAAATCTTTCCCCTTCTTAATTATATCATCTCTAGCTAATATAAAAGTAGGAACTTAGTAGAAATATAATCTATCTTTATGCAAGTCTTTTCGATATTTCATACATGAAGGTACCTCTATTTGGGTTGCTTTACACTCGACAATTAATGTGTGTTTGTAATGGAATTTGTTTTAGAACAAACCAATAATGTTACAAACTTCCTTATAGTTCTTCAAAAAGCATTTTCACTGACACTAAAAGTGCTACAAGGTACCATGATCCTCAGGATCTATGAAATCATCTTTATAATATCCTACCAACCAGACAAGGGAACCAATATCACCAGTTCATGAGATAAATTTATTCTCACCAACACACTTAAAAGTCATATAAATTCCTATTTTAATCTTGGCATCTGATAAGTTTTTACCCACCATAAAAGACATAACAATCATGTAGTTGTTTCCTCTTTATGAAACATGATGATGATAATGTCATGAAAATTGTGAAATTCGAAAACATCCCAACACTATACCATTTTCCATCAACTGCCCCAATACACCATAATATAGGGTCGTCCTAGAAATTTAAATAAACCAACATTGTCTTCTCTTGAACTAGGGATGACAACCAGAAGAACTCAGGAAACCATGAAGTAAAACGTTCTAAGAAAACCACCTCCATTATCAAATATAAATAGTTTCCATATGATGGTAATTTCAATAAATTTCAAATAATCATACCATACATAAGGTCATGTGCCACTAGGGATGTTCCCACTTAATATATCCATCATGATATTCAATAAAAACATGAATTACCAACTATAACTCACCTTAGGGAGTGGAAATTGTGCTACCTACCTTCAAAAAAACCTTCAACTCCATATTTTGAGAGGATATAGTCTCTTTATAACAATATATTAAGATCATAGGTAGGGATATCCCTCCCAAAAAGGATAATTATAAGAACATAATTATCAATGAAAGGTGAGAAATATATCCCTCTCTAATCAAGAATCAACCATTCCAAGGATAGTTGTTCAAGATATCCTTCATCAACCTGGAAAAAAATAAATACCAAGAACATTAGGCACCACACCACTACTACGCCACCCTGATCTCATCATATTCCATGACCTCAACATCCAAAATTCTAACCACTGCTCCATAAATCCAGATCTCGCACTATAAGATTTCACTATACAACTAGTAATCTCACGGTAAGACCACCACAACTCTGTGAATGATAATAGGATCCTACATGAACCATCATAAATAATGTTATAGTATGTATGTTAAACAAATTTTTAAAGGGTGTTTATCTTTCTTATTAGTAGCACTTGAACACAATCTCTAGAATTAATTTTGATGCATACATAGGACCTTAATTGATAGAAATTGATGTGTCACACATCAAAATCATTCACACATTTCTCTATATTCATTGGGATGGAATTATAAACCTTAGTATTAATGTGTAAATTATTCATACAACCCAATGTGTTCCTAACCCTAATTTATTGAGCATTGGATCTACACATAAAAGTAGATGAGATCTCACTCTCGCTTCTTTTATTAATCAACCAAACACTTTGAAAAAACTATGAATTGGTAACAAACTTATAATAATAAATTTTCCTATGAATTTCAACTCTTAAATGAAGTAATTACTCTAAAAACATATTGTTACACTGAGGATAAAGTCACATAACAATAAAGATGCAGTAAAAGATGGCCTCTATGAGTAGAAATTAAATAGTTAAAATGGTATGGATCAAGGCTCCACTAAAATCATTAACTATTTAATATACCATGACTTAAGAATAACTCATGCCTGTATCTACCAATATGAGATTCCATGAGGTGATTACATGAATCATTCCCACACTAGTACAAATTTTTTTTACAACGGTTTTTAGGGTTTTATCATTGGTTTTATAGGTGACATTATTATAAGTGATTTAGTAAAAAAATTACATTGATTGATGACAATTAAAATTTAAAAAATATTTTAAATAAATCATCAACACATTAAGAGTATTATTTTTTAACAAATAGAATTGAAATACATTTTAAAGGTTGATAAGAAATAAACTAATGTTTGATGTATTTATTTTTTAAAATAATTAGATATTTATTACTCCCATTGATGAAAATGATATAAATAATCTTATAAATTTTAAAAAACAAAAAAAAAATAGGAAATTGAAACATATATATAATAATTAATTCCTCTCCCTGTTTTTTTGTTTTTTGAATTAATCTCATTTGGATGAATGATTTCATGGGGAATTTGAAGTTTTTATTTATAAATAATTTTAAAATATGTCTTGTAAACCACATGCAAGAAGAATATAATTTTATCTATGATCCATGTAAGGACCCAGATTGTTCTATGTAATTTTTTTATTTTATGGGAATATTACAAGTCTAGGAAAATTGACGGCAGGTGATTATGAGGCCCAGTGTTCCCAGAATGAATTTATGAACTTTTTTCTGGTACGTTCATTAAACGCGTGAGCGCCGTTTTGTAACTTTTGAACCAGTGCATGGAATTGAAATCTGACGGCACCATTGAACACGCAGTGCTGATGTTTTCAAAAAGAGACCTTCACCTCAACCACAGTAGGTCGATGGTGAATTTTAGTTTTCAGAATTTTCATGGGAAAAAAATAAAATAAACATGCTTTATTTTATTTTTGAAATTGAAACCTCCCATTTTGAATTTAGTGGTGGGGACCACCTAAGCTTCAAACCTCCCATTTTGAAATATGTTGGGGACCACCCAACCCTTTAAATCTCTCTTTAATGTGATAAAACCATTGTAATTCTCCTAATTTAATGAGACAACTTATTTTCTTTTTTGTGCCAACATTAATGTGCCATCTTTAATTGAATTAGATCAATTAAAGTTTCCTGATCATTTCTTTGTTGGGAATCACTGTCAAAGGAGATCTTGGGAGAAACTTTGGAGAAATATTATCCAACGAATAACATCCCCATATCAAGAACAAGGATGATGTGCAAGCTCAGATTGGGAGCGTGGTGCCAGAGAAATGAACACTAACGTCACTAAAATCATCTCCTTCCTCGCTACATCTTCAACGAACGTCATGGTAGGGGATTTACATTGAATTATGATTGAATTAATTTGATAATTCTTCATATTATATATTCACAACGATAATGGCCAAATTAATATGTTCGTCTTACCGCACACATACCTTTCCCCTTTATCTTTTTTTCTTTGCAAGTTCTTTGTGCATTAATCATACCTCTCATATACCATGTGTGGTTCTACGCATAGTGATCTTGTGTGGGTAAAATCCTGTGTGGGTCATTGCGGGGGTTTGTACCTATCGATCTTGTGTGGTTCAAACTCTGTATAATTAGCAGTAGTGCCTCTTCAGAGAATAAGATGATCTAGCTTCGTGACTAATCATTTGTATTTCTATATTGTACATATACCTATGTGAGCTTAGTCTTATATCTTTATGGTGTACCTGTGTGGTACTATATCTTCGTGGTGTTACATGTGTGGTACCCCTACCTTCGGGGTGTTACCTATGTGGTACTTCTACCTTTGTGGTGTTACCTTTGTGGTATTCTTCCCTCCCGTGTGAGATGAGTATATCTTGATAAATTAGGTATATTTATGGGCATATACCTAATTAGGTTTGACTGTTGTTTCCATGTTTTCTGGTTTATCCTTTGTGGATTTGAGAGACCTTGAGGGGTATCAAGGTCCCTAATGAGTATCGTTATACTCACCCCTGCATGGGCTTCGCCCGCACCTAGTTGTGTCCTGTGCAGACGATGGACACCACTAACTGAAGAAAAGGTTACTAGGACTAGATACTGCTCAGAGATGGACCTTAGATGAGGCATACCATAGAGACGACTTTTTGAGAGTTGTACCTACCCTTCATGTAGGATCCGTGGCGGGTGTCCACATGATCTATTTCCAGTTTTACTTGTAAATTCTAGTTTTACTTGTACTTTTCTGTTGGGCATGTATTCCATCCCCATTACATTTATTACACACCTTGTTTTACTATATAGTTTATGTTGTGATTGTATCTTATTATGTGCTTGGTTTGTCTGAGTTTACAGTTTATAAAGGCAATTCCTTCCCGTTTTAGGGAATACGCCTATCGGTTCTTATTGGCAACCCTTTTCCTATGGAAGGTGGGCGTGAGGTAGTCATAGAACGGGCTATAGGGGACGAGTTGTGACAAATTGGTATCAAGGTAGTTCGGTTCTACCAAATAACTAGGACTATGATCTTTTCTGTGTGGAGAATTAGTGTTAAGTGTTTTGAATGTGGTATTCTTTTCTGGGAGTCCAGTATTTTTGTGGCGCCCGACGTATCCATACTACAGGAACCTGACCTCTGATTTCTGACTCAACTCATGGAATCATTGATTGCATATGTGTTTTTGAAAATTTTTCTTTGTGATATCATTGATTCAGCTCACCAGGTATAAAATTAATAACCATGGTGCACCTGTTTCTTTTTAAGATGCCTCCACATAGAAATCCAACCGGGGTTTCGAGTAGAGTACATGATGACAGCCCATTGAGTGTTGAGGCTTTGGTAAAGGGCCCCCTTACAGCATTTGTACCATTGGGTGGTTTACCAGCAGCACCACTACCTTTTGGGTAGCCGATGCCACCATCCCCAGTAGTAGAGGGGGCATGCCATTTAAGCGCGTTTCATGTGTTCCAGCGCTAGAGGCCGCCGAGGATCCAGGGCCAGACTGATCCACAGGCGGCTAAGGACTGGATGGAGGTTGTGGTTAGAGTTTTTCGACTTGTAGGGACACTAGCCAATCTCTTGGGGATCCTTGTTAACAGTTTTCTTTAGGCAGTAGCGAGAAGATGGTGGAGTATGATGCTCCAGGTTCGCAATGAGGTGACTTTGGTCTGGGTAGACTTCGAGATCCTATTCAAGTAAAAGTTCATCCCATTAACCCTACAATCAGTGCATATACATGAGATTCTCCACTCATAGTAGGGTTGCAAGATCGTGGCTCAGTATTCAGTGAGGATCACTGACCTCTCACGCAACTCCACTAACATGGTGTAGGGCCCTTACTTTAGAGCATGGACTATCGAGCAGGGGCTCACACATGAGATTAGAGATTCAATGGTTTCACTCAGCACCCCAAAAAAGGCGAGGGTGTTAGAGAGAGCACTCTTAGTAGAGTTATTCCTTGATGAGAAGTCACCAGCAGTGAGACCCACCACCGGACGAGACATAGCAGAGTCATCGAGGGCTAGTAGAATAAAAATGATGCATAGGTCCAACAGGACCAGACCTACTGGGGGACGACCATAGGATACATTGTAGGTTGTGAGGGGATCGAGAGATAGAGAAGGAACAATGATGAAAAGGCACTGTTATTTGTGTGGAAGGTAGGTATAACGACCCACACTTTACATACATTGTTAATACTTCAAAATTGAAGCACACTTATTACAACATAGGACAAAACCACAAAGGACCGTATAGGTATAGTGTCTTTAGAAACTGGGAAACATAAACAACTGGTTCATAAATCTTCTACAGTGTCTCCCATTTATTTCATCATATCTAGGGTCCCTTTTAGCATATTCTACTTAATATCCATCTTCCTGACCTGGGGAAAAGAAAACATAAAAGGGTGAGCTCAAATGCTCAGCAAGGGCAAATAAAGGAAATAAAAATCATATCATATCTTTATGAAAATCAAAACCTGCAAAAGAGATCATAATATCTTAACATGGAATAAATCATAGAAGTGAAAATGAGATCCCCAAAATCATAACATAAAACTTGAAACTTTGTGGCATGCACACATAATCATGGAGATCATTTCTTGTTAGTCATGACTCATTGCCAAGACTATCTTAGTGGACAAAGTCCCTTTCTGAACCGAGTTCACTCCTCGTTTCAGTCCTGTATCACTGAACCGAAATAACCTTCCGTTCCAGCCATGTCTATCTCATGAGATATAAAATCTTTACCCAATGCATTGGAGGGAGATATAGGTCCCACCCATCTTATAATGAATCCTTTCTTATGTGTGCCACATAATCATACATCATCGCATAACACATGTAACAAAAATGGGATTCTTGAAACATCATGACATCATAAATCAATTCATATATGATAAAGGAATTCATAAACATAATTCCATCACAACATAGTCAAACCAATGTAAAAATATGGATAGAAACATAACCCTTTATTATCTTAGATGGAAAATAATTTTGATAAAACACTTGAATTGAATTCTTGAGGAAAATATCCTTTCTTCTTCAAAAACATTTTTCCTTTCATAACATGTCATACAACTTTAAAATAAAAGAAGTTGATTAAAAATAAACTTGAAAACTTGTAAAGGAAGCTTCTTTGAAGTAATGTTTTAAAAATCCATTCATGCCGTATAAGTTAAAAAAACATTCTTCGTACTTTTTTCGGAAAAGTCAAAAAGTACCTCGTACGGAAAAACGACAAAAGATTCCTTTCATATTCTTTACTAAAAACTCACCTAAGGGTAAAATTGGATTTAAACTATTTCAAGTGCATGGAAACAATATTACATATTGAGGGAACATGGATGTGGATGATAAAATACACCCCAGTAAATACTTACGAATAAACAATCTCGGATAAAAATGAGATTGTGATATTTCCCTTACCTTAGGTCCGATTAGCTTTGTACGTGTCCGAAGCTCCTGTATAATGGTTTAAATAATGTTATTGACTTATTCCAGAATCATACATATTGATATGAGATCATATATGGTCATATTATTAGCTTCTTGTTAGTAATATTTCATTGTTACTTGTTACTCGGGTCTTTATAACTTTTTGTTCTTATGCGTGTTTTGTCGAATAAATTCTTATTCTTATATTTAGGTTATAGATAATTCATTTACAGAATGGTATTAGTGTAGTATATACCATATTCATTCATTCAATTCATTTATACAATCATTATGAAATGAAGATCATGTAGAACGAGTCGCATCACATCGTGGAGACGGTATTCCGTACGTACGCACGAGTGATGATATCGTTCCTATGATCGTGGAATTGTATTGGAGATTATATATATATTATTTCAGTATCAATATTACTTAATAATAATCATATATAGTTACTCATTACACCATTATACCCATCCTTGTAAGGTGATGGTGGAAAATAGATTACACCACGGCGTGGAGACGGTATTCCGTACGTACGCACGCGCGGTGATTTCATTTTTTCCGTAGGATGGATAGAAGGTGAATTATGGTTGTTTCATATTTATAATAACATATCAGTATGTAAGTAATACTGATGTTATTACTTTATCATGAAACAACTAAAGAAGAAGAAGTTGAAGAAGAAAGAAATTGAAAAGATCGGTAATGGATATTACCTCTTCTTTGGAACGCCTTTTTGAATCCTCCACTTAAGGAACTAAGATTGGTCTTTGGAGAAGACCAGGACCTCTAGGATTATTCTAGGGAAGTGGAGAATGGAAAATGTCAGGGGTTGGCCGAGCTTGAGTGCTCAAATTGGTGTGAGGAGGAGGGGGAGGAGGTGCCCTTTTATAAGGGAGGAGAGGGGCACCTTAGGAATATCTCAAAATATTATTTTATATTAAAGTCAAAATCGGTTTATAATGGTTCCAAAGGGTCTTATTTCGAAGCTAAAGTGGGGAGGGGTCGAAATCCTATCAAACAATAGAATTTAGACAAGTTTAGGATATTATTTTAACCTTATCAATTAAATTTAACTCTAAGTTAAATAATTTAACTTTTACCATGTCTTTTTGTTTTCTTTCACTATATGGTTAATACACTTACTATAACATGCCAAACGAACCCCAAATTGTTTATTATTAATATATATATCCTTATCTAAGTCATTTGGCCGAACCTTAGATTTTTAGGAATAAAATAACAATTAATAATATAATATTTGATTTAAAAACTATTTTGTGTCAATTTTGACACTATTTGATATATGATTTGTTTGAAAGTCATAACATAATTATATGTTCGAACCAAGTTGATTAAATCAATACTAATATATCATAGTAACCTAGAAAATTAGTGGAATTCATAAAAAGTCTCAAATTATATTTATTTTGGTGTTTATAACATCAATTATGTCAATATTTCATTAATAAGATAATTACTGCATCATCATTATGTCATAAATAAATTAAATTATTTAATGTCTAAAAATTACAAATAAAATATCATCATGTAGGAAATCTTTTTAGATTTCTAATGAATATTTACAATTGAATTTATCTTATGTATAACCCCATATTAAAAATGATTTACTTATTAAACTTTGATTTTAACTATTTTAACCCTTCTTTAAATAAATTAATAATAAATGTCCTAATCTAATCCAAGTGGGCCTAAATGGTCATATTTTATTCCTAAGTTTGTTTTTGGTCGAATTACACTTGTCCAATAGAATTAGGACATGTGTTAGGGTAATATTAATATCATATTTACCCTTAGTTACCCTATTTACTATTAACCGCGGTAAAATAGTAAAAAGTTACTATTCACCAAAAAATTATTTTCATCTCATTGAACCACATTTTAGTCCTTGATATTAACCGTGTCTCTCGGATTTTTGAAATTCCATTCACAGAAGCGGTAAAATTAAGTTTTATGCAAAATTCAATTTTTAACCTACCACCTAGTGGTTTCACTATTCATCAAAAATTGAAAGTTTTCAGAAAAATACCAAAATTTCACCCTAGGCTAGTTTCGATATTCTGAGTCCGAAAATGAAGTCCATTTTGAAAAAATAAAATTTATAAAATTTCAAAAAGTGGTTATTACTATTCATAACGACTAGTTTTAATAGCATATTGTTGTTTAGTGAAACTCGGTATTGCGTACGACACAAGCTATCGAGGAAGGTTGCGATTGCGTGTAAAGCAAGCCAAGCAAGTGTTGTGTAGAAAAAGATTCCTTTGATGATTTATATAACATAAAAGTCTCGGGTGTTACATTCTACCCCCCTTAAAAAGAATTTCGCCCTCGAAATTCGTCACTTTGCAACAAACAAATGAGGATACTTCTCCCTCATCATATCCTCAAGCTCCCATGTAGCTTCTTCAAGTTGGTGGTTTCTCCATAAAACTTTCACCAAGCGAGTGGTCTTGTTTCGTAGGACTTTTTCGCTACGATCCAGAATCTCTATCGGCTGTTCTTCATAAGAAAGATCTTGCTCCAGCGGTACAACTTCTGAGCTGAGTACATGTGAAGGATCTGGTATGTACTTTCTCAGGAGAGATACATGGAACACATCGTGAACTTGAGAGAGATTCGGTGGAAGCGCCAATCGGTAAGCTACCTTCCCAACACGATCCAGTATTTCAAAAGGACCGATATATCTAGGGCTCAACTTCCCCTTCTTTCCAAATCTCATAACCCTCTTCCAGGGAGATATTCGTAAGAACACTTTATCACCCACTTCAAACTCTAGGTCTCTTCTTCGATTGTCGGCATAACTTTTCTGTCGACTCTGAGCTGCTCTTATGTGTTGTTGAATAGATCTGACCTTTTCTGCCATTTCATCAACGAGATCAGGTCCTAATAGCTTTCTTTCCCCAACTTCATCCCAGCAAGTTGGAGTCCTGCATTTCTTTCCATAGAGAGCTTCATAAGGAGCCATTTGAATACTGGAGTGAAAGCTATTATTATAAGAAAATTCCACCAAAGGTAGGTGTTGATCCCAACCTCCTTTGAAATCCATAGAGCAAGCTCTCAACATATCTTCTAGGGTTTGAATTGTTCTCTCAGACTGACCGTCTGTCTGGGGATGATAAGCAGTGCTGAAACTCAACTCTGTATCCAGAGTATGCTGAAGACTTCGCCAGAACTTCGAGGTAAATCTCGGATCCCGATCAGATATAATAGAAAGTGGTACTCCATGCAATCTTACCACTTCCTTTACATATATCCTGGCAAGCTGATCTAGAGAGAAATCCTCTCTAATAGCAATGAAGTGTGCAGACTTTGTAAGACGATCAACTATGACCCAGATAGCATTATTGCCTTTGGATGTTTTAGGAAGTCCTGTGACAAAGTCCATAGTGATGTTTTCCCATTTCCATTCGGGTATGGGTAATGGTTGTAACATCCCCTTAGACTTCTGTCTCTCAGCTTTAACTTGTTGACAAACCAAGCATCGAGAGACATATTCAGCAACATCTCTTTTCATGCCATCCCACCAGAAGTACTCTTTCAGGTCCCTATACATCTTCGTGCTTCCAGGATGAATAGAGAATGAAGAACTATGAGCCTCATCCAGCAGCTCTTTCTTTAATTCGGGGATGGGAGGAACACAAACCCGATTCCTGAACTTTATTATCCCATCACAATCAAGGTTGAATTCAGGAACATTTCTCACCTTCTTTTGTAACTCGACATCTTCTTTCTGTGCCTCTTTAATCTTCACATGTATAGATGGTTGAACATTCATTTGAGAAAGATAAGATTTTTCCCCTTCCATTATAATTCCAAGATCCATCCTTTGTAAATCCATAAATATTGGATCTTTTTTGATCCTCATCATGGATAAACTAGCATGGTCTTGTCGACTTAATGCATCTGCCACCTTGTTTGCTTTCCCAGGGTGGTAATGGATTGAGCAGTCATAATCCTTAATCAGCTCCAACCATCTTCTTTGACGCATATTCAACTCCTTTTGTGTGAAAATATACTTTAAACTTTTATGATCAGTATAAATATCACACCTTTCACCATAAAGTTAATGCCTCCAAATCTTTAATGCAAAGATTACCGCAGCCAACTCCAAATCATGTGTTGGGTAATTTTGCTCATGGATTTTCAACTGTCGTGAGGCATAAGCTATCACCATATCATTTTGCATAAGAACACACCCCAATCCCTTCTTGGATGCATCACTGTAGATCACAAACCTTTCTCCACTACAAGGCAGTGTGAGCACAGGTGCACTGGATAACCTTCTTTTCAACTCCTTGAAATTCTCTTCACATTCCTCTGTCCAGACAAACTTAACTCCTTTCCGAGTCAACTTGGTGAGTGGATTAGATAATCGTGAAAAATCTTTTACAAAACGTCGATAATATCCAGCCAAACCAAGAAAACTTCGGATCTCAGTTACTGTGGTTGGTCTCGACCATCTTTCGATAACCTCTGTTTTTGCTGGATCCACAGATATCCCCTCTTTTGAGATTATATGACCCAAAAATGCAACTTTTTGAAGCCAAAATTCACACTTGGTAAATTTGGCATAAAGCTTCTCTTTTCTCAGGGTCTTCAATATAATTCTCAAGTGATCTTCATGCTCTTCCTTGCTCTTTGAATAGACAAGAATATCGTCTATAAAGACTACCACAAATTGATCAAGATAGTCTCTAAAGACTCTATTCATTAGATCCATGAAGATAGCAGGGGCATTAGTAAGACCAAATGGCATCACTATAAATTCATAGTGTCCATACCTTGTACGGAAAGCCGTCTTTGGTATATCCTCCCTTTTGACCCTTAATTGATGATACCCTGAACGAAGATCAATCTTGGAAAAGTATTGAGCTCCGCGTAGTTGGTCAAATAAGTCATCAATGCGTGGGAGAGGATATTTGTTCTTGATAGTGATCTTGTTAAGTTCTCGATAATCAATGCAGAGTCTCATTGATCCATCTTTCTTCTTAACAAATAGAACAGGTGCTCCCCAAGGTGACGCACTAGGGCGTATGAATCCCTTATCAAGATTCTCTTGGAGTTGCTTCTTCAATTCCTGCAACTCAATTGGGGCCATTCTATAAGGTGTCTTTGAAATAGGCAAAGCACCCGGTACGAGTTCTATTGAAAACTCAACTTCACGATTTGGTGGAAGACCCGGCAATTCCTCCGGAAAGACATCATCAAACTCCCGTACAATGGGCATATTCTTAATCGTGAGTTTCTCACCAACCATTTGAGATAAATAACCTTCATTTAGTGGAATCAATACCCATAAGATGGAAGAAATTTCCACTGGAAGGTTATGTTCATCCTTGCATTGATAGACGATCGTAGATTGATCTGGAATATGAAATGTGACTTCCCTTCTTTGGCAATTGATATGAGCTCCATGTAGAGAAAGCCAATCCATGCCAAGAATCACATCAAATTCCACTAAAGGAAGGATCACAAGATTTGCAGGAAGCACTTTCCCACAAACTTCGATCGGAGAAGAATTATAAACTTTTGATGCGATTGATGTGCCATTAGGTGTTGTCACGGCTAACTCAACATCTAATTGTTGAGGTAATACGGTGATACCCTTAGAAAAGTCTTCAGAAATAAAAGAGTGGGTGGATCCAGAATCAAATAAAACATTTGCTACTTTAGAATGGATGGTAAGTGTACCTTTCACCACATCGTTATCGTACTCCACATCGCTGATAGAAATTGCATGTGACTTTCCTTTGTCTTTAGCCTTAAGATTTTGTTGACGTCGACCATCATCATCAACCCTTGGATTTGGGCATTGATTGGCGTAATGCCCCATCTCCTTGCACTTGAAACATTGAAGTGTAGTAGGTTCATTCTGTGTATCCCTTCCTTTGTTTGCATCATTAGACATCTTCTTCTCATTATCACGGCATTCAAATGCCCGATGACCTTCCTTTCCACATTTAAAACATTTACTTGTCCCTTTAAGACAACTCCCTCCATGTTTCTTTCCACACTTTGAGCATAAGGGAAAGTTCATCTTCTTTTCCGTGTGCTCTTTAGATTTTTCTTTGAATTCCATCTTCCTCTTCTTATCAAACCCATGTGACTGATGGGTTACTCCAATCTCCATCTCGACTTTGAGAGCACATCGAACGATTTCCTCGTAGCTATTGAAGTCCCTTATGGCTAACGCCCTTCGAAGACTTGGTTTTAAGCCACTAAAGAATCGATCGATCTTACTCTCAGGTTGGATAATAATACCAGAAGCGTACCTTGCAAGTCTTGTAAAATTTGCTTCATAGGTACTAACAGATTCATCATCCCTTTGCTTCAGTTCAAGGAACTCTTTCTCCATCTTTGTTCGTAGAATACGAGGGAAGTACTTATTGAAAAATAAGTTCTTGAACTCGTCCCATTCCATAGACTCAATTTCATACCTTTGCCTCGTATTCTTAACAAGATTCCACCATTGATCCGCATCTCCTTCCAAACGATACACTGCTAGGATGACTTTATCATGCTCAGAACATTGAAGAACTGAAAATATCTTTTCAGTAGTACTAATCCATTGTTCAGCAACTAATGGATCAGTAGACCCGCTGAATGATGGTGGACGCTGCCTCATGAAGGATTCAACAGAATGTTGCTCCCTCCTTTGTAGGTTTGGAAATCCTGCATGATTCATATCTTGAGAAAGTTGCGTGAGCATGGCTACAAGATTTTGCATTCCAGCTCCCATATCGTTTGGTTGCTCAGGGGGACAATCATTGCATTGCCCATCGCATTCCGCATTAACACGGTTCCTTCGGGTTCCAGCCATTGACTAAAACCAAGAAGAATAGTGTGAGCAACACTAATTATAATAGGAAACCACATAATTCAAGAATAAAATTTTCATGCTTATGGTCTTATCCTAGGTTATTCATGGCCATTTCTAAGATTGTGTTCTATGCTTAGACTTATTCTTAGGGTTCTTACTAAGGCTTTCACATCCTAGTTTCCAAAGGTTGACTATACCTTTCCTCTGATACCAACTATAACGACCCACACTTTACATACATTGTTAATACTTCAAAATTGAAGCACACTTATTACAACATATGACAAAACCACAAAGGACCGTATAGGTATAGTGTCTTTAGAAACTGGGAAACATAAACAACTGGTTCATAAATCTTCTACAGTGTCTCCCATTTATTTCATCATATCTAGGGTCCCTTTTAGCATATTCTACTTAATATCCATCTTCCTGACCTGGGGAAAAGAAAACATAAAAGGGTGAGCTCAAATGCTCAGCAAGGGCAAATAAAGGAAATAAAAATCATATCATATCTTTATGAAAATCAAAACCTGCAAAAGAGATCATAATATCTTAACATGGAATAAATCATAGAAGTGAAAATGAGATCCCCAAAATCATAACATAAAACTTGAAACTTTGTGTCATGCACACATAATCATGGAGATCATTTCTTGTTAGTCATGACTCATTGCCAAGACTATCTTAGTGGACAAAGTCCCTTTCTGAACCGAGTTCACTCCTCGTTTCAGTCCTGTATCACTGAACCGAAATAACCTTCCGTTCCAGCCATGTCTATCTCATGAGATATAAAATCTTTACCCAATGCATTGGAGGGAGATATAGGTCCCACCCATCTTATAATGAATCCTTTCTTATGTGTGCCACATAATCATACATCATCGCATAACACATGTAACAAAAATGGGATTCTTGAAACATCATGACATCATAAATCAATTCATATATGATAAAGGAATTCATAAACATAATTCCATCACAACATAGTCAAACCAATGTAAAAATATGGATAGAAACAGAACCCTTTATTATCTTAGATGGAAAATAATTTTGATAAAACACTTGAATTGAATTCTTGAGGAAAATATCCTTTCTTCTTCAAAAACATTTTTCCTTTCATAACATGTCATACAACTTTAAAATAAAAGAAGTTGATTAAAAATAAACTTGAAAACTTGTAAAGGAAGCTTCTTTGAAGTAATGTTTTAAAAATCCATTCATGCCTTATAAGTTAAAAAAACATTCTTCGTACTTTTGTCGGAAAAGTCAAAAAGTACCTCGTACGGAAAAACGACAAAAGATTCCTTTCATATTCTTTACTAAAAACTCACCTAAGGGTAAAATTGGATTTAAACTATTTCAAGTGCATGGAAACAATATTACATATTGAGGGAACATGGATGTGGATGATAAAATACACCCCAGTAAATACTTACGAATAAACAATCTCGGATAAAAATGAGATTGTGATATTTCCCTTACCTTAGGTCCGATTAGCTTTGTACGTGTCCGAAGCTCCTGTATAATGGTTTAAATAATGTTATTGACTTATTCCAGAATCATACATATTGATATGAGATCATATATGGTCATATTATTAGCTTCTTGTTAGTAATATTTCATTGTTACTTGTTACTCGGGTCTTTATAACTTTTTGTTCTTATGCGTGTTTTGTCGAATAAATTCTTATTCTTATATTTAGGTTATAGATAATTCATTTCCAGAATGGTATTAGTGTAGTATATACCATATTCATTCATTCAATTCATTTATACAATCATTATGAAATGAAGATCATGTAGAACGAGTCGCATCACATCGTGGAGACGGTATTCCGTACGTACGCACGAGTGATGATATCGTTCCTATGATCGTAGAATTGTATTGGAGATTATATATATATTATTTCAGTATCAATATTACTTAATAATAATCATATATAGTTACTCATTACACCATTATACCCATCCTTGTAAGGTGATGGTGGAAAATAGATTACACCACGGCGTGGAGACGGTATTCCGTACGTACGCACGCGCGGTGATTTCATTTTTTCCGTAGGATGGATAGAAGGTGAATTAGGGTTGTTTCATATTTATAATAACATATCAGTATGTAAGTAATACTGATGTTATTACTTTATCATGAAACAACTAAAGAAGAAGAAGTTGAAGAAGAAAGAAATTGAAAAGATCGGTAATGGATATTACCTCTTCTTTGGAACGCCTTTTTGAATCCTCCACTTAAGGAACTAAGATTGGTCTTTGGAGAAGACCAGGACCTCTAGGATTATTCTAGGGAAGTGGAGAATGGAAAATGGCAGGGGTTGGCCGAGCTTGAGTGCTCAAATTGGTGTGAGGAGGAGGGGGAGGAGGTGCCCTTTTATAAGGGAGGAGAGGGGCACCTTAGGAATATCTCAAAATATTATTTTATATTAAAGTCAAAATCGGTTTATAATGGTTCCAAAGGGTCTTATTTCGAAGCTAAAGTGGGGATGGGTCGAAATCCTATCAACCAATAGAATTTAGACAAGTTTAGGATATTATTTTAACCTTATCAATTAAATTTAACTCTAAGTTAAATAATTTAACTTTTACCATGTCTTTTTGTTTTCTTTCACTATATGGTTAATACACTTACTATAACATGCCAAACGAACCCCAACTTGTTTATTATTAATATATATATCTTTATCTAAGTCATTTGGCCGAACCTTAGATTTTTAGGAATAAAATAACAACTAATAATATAATATTTGATTTAAAAACTATTTTGTGTCAATTTTGACACTATTTGATATATGATTTGTTTGAAAGTCATAACAGAATTATATGTTCGAACCAAGTTGATTAAATCAATACTAATATATCATAGTAACCTAGAAAATTATTGGAATTCATAAAAAGTCTCAAATTATATTTATTTTGGTGTTTATAACATCAATTATGTCAATATTTCATTAATAAGATAATTACTGCATCATCATTATGTCATAAATAAATTAAATTATTTAATGTCTAAAAATTACAAATAAAATATCATCATGTAGGAAATCTTTTTAGATTTCTAATGAATATTTACAATTGAATTTATCTTATGTATAACCCCATATTAAAAATGATTTACTTATTAAACTTTGATTTTAACTATTTTAACCCTTCTTTAAATAAATTAATAATAAATGTCCTAATCTAATCCAAGTGGGCCTAAATGGTCATATTTTATTCCTAAGTTTGTTTTTGGTCGAATTACACTTGTCCAATAGAATTAGGACATGTGTTAGGGTAATATTAATATCATATTTACCCTTAGTTACCCTATTTACTATTAACCGCGGTAAAATAGTAAAAAGTTACTATTCACCAAAAAAATTATTTTCATCTCATTGAACCACATTTTAGTCCTTGATATTAACCGTGTCTCTCGGATTTTTGAAATTCCATTCACAGAAGCGGTAAAATTAAGTTTTATGCAAAATTCAATTTTTAACCTACCACTTAGTGGTTTCACTATTCATCAAAAATTGAAAGTTTTCAGAAAAATACCAAAATTTCACCCTAGGCTAATTTCGATATTCTGAGTCCGAAAATGAAGTCCATTTTGAAAAAATAAAATTTATAAAATTTCAAAAAGTGGTTATTACTATTCATAACGACTAGTTTTAATAGCATATTGTTGTTTAGTGAAACTCGGTATTGCGTACGACGCAAGCTATCGAGGAAGGTTGCGATTGCGTGTAAAGCAAGCCAAGCAAGTGTTGTGTAGAAAAAGATTCCTTTGATGATTTATATAACATAAAAGTCTCGGGTGTTACAGTAGGGTCATAGGGCGAGTGACTACCCAACCCAACATACAGACGACCGGAAGATGGTCGAAGTACGACATGGGCAGAGGTGAAGATTCGATCGAGGAGGTCCGCAGGAAGGAAGAAGATGTGGTAGAGGAGTAGGCCGTGAAACATGCGGTGGGTGGCGATTTGAGGTTCTACTACCACCTCCTATTGGTGGTCCACCCCGACCATAGGAAGGAGGTGGACAGAGAGGAGATTAGCTCCAGGAAGCTGAGGCCTATGAACATGGAACTCCGGAGATGAAATGAGGTATGATATGTTTCTACTCCACCATAGCTGCAGTACTTATTGACACAGGTTCGAGTCATTATTTTATTTCCATGGCCCTCATTTAGAGATCAATGATTCTAGTGGATCTGTTAGTTGGATATTTATGGCCAGATACTCTTATGGGAGCATATTCGATGATTACACATTGGTGTCGGTCGTGTGAGCTTACTCTAGGATGTGAGAGATTCGGCTGGGATCTTCTAGTAGCAGCGTCGAGGACTGATGAAATTATCTTGGGTATGGACTAGTTATCTACAGTCCATTCTCATATTGACTATATTAGGTGCAAATTGAAGTGTGTCCACATGGATGGCACCAGGTTTTCCATCACCGGCGAGAAGGGAACCTTTACAGTGCAGAAGATGCCCTTTGGATGTTGGTATGACCATTATGAGTTCTTAGCTTTTTCTTTTTGGAATGAACAATGCCCGAGCAGTGTTCATGGGACTCGTGAACAGGATCTTTCAACCATATCTTGATCTATTTGTGGTATTCTTCGTTGATGACATCCTGATATACTCAGCAGCAGAGGAGGAACATACTTATCATCTAGAGATAGTTTTGGACACACTCTGAGAGCACAAACATTATGGTAAGCTCTCAATGTGCCAGTTATGGATACAAGAGATCCACTTTTGGGGATACTTCATCTCAGAGGATAGATTTGTGGTGGATCTAGATATGATTGAGGTCATACTTTCTTGGGATCCACCCATGAGTGTGACAGAAGTGCGGTGTTTCCTGGGTTTGGTTGGTTACTACCAGAGGTTTGTGCCAAAATTTTCTAGATTTGTGGAACCATTATTAGCATTGACAAAGAAGGGGAAACTATTTGTGTGGTTGGAGAGATACCAGTAGAGTTTCCAGGAGCTGAGGAAGAGACTGACAAGTGCCCCTATCTTGAGGCTACCAGAGCAAGGCGTTTGGTATGTAGTCTACTAAGACGTGTCAGGGAATGGGCTTGGATGTGTCATGATGCACGAGTGAGTAGTGATCACGTATGCTTCTCAATAGCTGAGAAAAAATGTGAAGAACTACTCTAACCACGACCTAGAGTTTGCAGTATTAGTCATTGCCTTGAATATGTAGCGACATTACTTGATGGGTGAATGTTTCACAGTCTACTCTGATCACAATAGTCTCAGGTATATCTTCTCATAGAAGGACCTGAACCAAAGATAGCAGTGTTGGCTTGATTTCCTCCAATACTATGACTTTGAGATAGTCTATACTTTTGGTAAGGGGAGTGTAGTAGCAGATACACACAGTATGAGATCTGGTATATAGTGGCTGAGTGACGCGATGAAGCAGCTTGCGGCTTTACTGACATCCTATGTGGATCGAGATGGAGCAGCTTATCTTCAGTCTTTGACAGTCATTCTCTCACTCCTTCAGCGATTCAGGGAGGCATAGCATAGGGACACTGACTACGAGGCTCGACATGCTAAGATATCTACAAGATAGGATCCTGATGGATTTTTTGAAGGTGGGGAGAACGCCATCCTTTTTAGCGGGCGTATGATGGTACTGATGGTGCTATGGGATGAAGTGTTGAGGGATTTCCATACATCTCCTCTAGCTGTAATTCTAGGAGTTGTGAAGATGTACTAGGACCTTCCGCATTAGCACGGGTGGCCAGGAATAAAGAAAGCAGTAGCAGAGTTTATCTTAAGGTGCCTCACTTGTCATCAAGTGAAGGCGGGGCATTAGGTTCTAACGGGCTTAGTTTAGCCACTACAGGTTCCAAAGTGGAAGTGGGATGGAATTTCCATGTACTTCATGATAGGAATTCCACACACGTCCAAGGGTCATGATTCTATCTAGGTGATTGCTGACTGACTCCCCAAGTCAACCCACTTCATACCTATTAGAGAGCATGGATCAGTAGGGAGCTTTGGATGCCTCTACATGCAGAAGATTGTACATCTTCATGGACTTCCATCTACAATTGTCTCTGATTGTGATGCACATTTTACTTCCCGATTATGGAAGGGGTTGTAGGCGGTGTTCAGAATGCAGCTTCAGTTGAGTATAGCCTTCTATCCTCAGATGGATGGTCAGACAGAACAGACCACTCTGACCCTCGAGAACATGCCATGTGTCTGCATCCTTGATTTCTGCCGCAGATAAGAGGATCACTAGCCTTTGATGGAGTTCGCATACAAAAATATCTATCACTCCACTATGGGAATGACACAATTCGAGGTGTTGTACGGTTGACCATTCAGATCACCTATGAGATGGATTGACCCAGGGGAGTCAACACTCATGGGACCTGAGATGGTACGGGCTACCATAGAGAAGGTCCAAATACCCCAGGGGCAGATGAAGACTCTACAGAGTAGAAAAAATTCTTATTATGACAGGAGACGAAGACTTTCAGAGTTCAAGGATGGTGACCATGTCTTTCAATGGGTCTCACCTCGACGATGTTTTCAGAGATTTGGTCGAGCCGTAAAGTTATCTTTGAAATTCATCAAACTCTTTCAGGTCCTCAGTAGAATTGGAAAGTTGGCTTACTACTTAGCTCTTATAACTCAGTTGCACCAGGTTCACAACTTTTTCCATTTATCCCGACAGAGGAGATATGTACATGATCATTTTCACATCATTGACTGGAGAGAGATGGACGTCGATGATGGGACAACGTTTTCAAAGGTTCTAGTAGAGATTGAGGATAAACAGGATAAATTCCTTCATGAGCAGTCCATACCTCTGGTGTGAGTTTTTTGGCATCATAGGAACCTCCAAAAGAGCATATTGGAGTGGGAGGCTCATATTCGTGCTCATTACCCCGACATGTTTCCCTTGTTTGTGATATGGATTTCAGGGACGCAAAGTCCTGAGGTGGGGAGAATGTAAAGGAAAACATTTTTTCATGTAATATTTTTATTATATGGAAATATTATGAGTCCGAAAAAATTAAAGACACGTGATTTTAAGGCCTGGTGTGCCCAGAATGAATTTCTGAACTTTTTTCATGTATGTTCAGTAAACGCACGGGCGACATTTTTTAACATTTGAACCGGTGCTCGGAATTGAAATCTGAGGTCACTGTTGAACTCAAAACAACGATATTCACATAAGGAGACATCCACCTCAACCACAGTAGGTCGAGGGTGAATTTTAGATTTCAGACTTTTTGTGTGGGAAAATAAAATAAACATGCTTTATTTTATTTTTGAAATTGAAACCTACCATCTTGAATTTAGTGGTGGGGACCACCTGTGATTGAAACCTCCAATTTGAATTTAGTGGCGGGGACCACTGGCCCATGAACTCCCCCTTTAATGTGATGAAACCATTGGAATTCTAAAAATTTAATGAGCCAAATTATTTGTTTTATTGTTCCAACTTTAATGTGCCAACTTTAATTGAATTAACTCAATTAATGTTTTATCATCACTTCATTATTGGGAATTGTTGGAAAAGGAGATTTGTTTGACACACAAATCTTGGATCAGGAGCGTGGTGGGGGAGCAATGAATACCGACGTCACCAACATCATCTCCTTCCTCGAGACATCATCAATGAATGTCAAGGTTGGGGGTTTACATTGAATTATGATTGAATTTAGTTGATAATTCTTCATATGTTGGATTCACAATGATGATGGACAAACTAACATTTCCATCATCACATGAAAATACCTTGTCACTTTATCTTTTGTTCTTCACCCATTCTTTGTGCGTTCATAATTGCCAAATAATTAATGATGTTGGAAACATAAGTTTTGGTTGAGCGCGACATATGGAAACAGATCCCTCTGCTCATGGATTGTGAATATGCGAACAACATAATTTTGAGGCTTGGAAAGAATTATTGATGGCTTACAGAAGAAGGCGGTGGACGACACTCAGCTGATGGCGAGGAAGGAGTGTGGTGCGCGTCCGTGATGCCGGTTGAGCAAGAGGTTGTGGCTCGTCGACCGTGGTGGAGAAGGGTTGTGACCGACATCTGACTGGACACATAGAGAAGTGGCAGCATGTTTACTCACCGCCGATGGAGTAGGAGGTTGCAGCCCCTTGGCCGCGGCGGAGGCCGAAGGGCAGCCGACACCCGGCAGGCTATAGAGGATAACGACGTCGTCGTGCCACTGGGATGAGGAGGACCTTCCAGCGAATCAGCCGGCCGTGTCGCTCTGAGCATGACCCACTATGGTGGGTCCCGCTTCCAAAACCAAACGGTCCTTTGGCCATTCAGGTGACCTATGACGTGCCTCTCTCCCATGCATTGTCTAGGGTAGACCCCACCGCGGCGGTCCATGCTATCACGGGCCGCACAGTAGGCCACCCTAGTGGGTTGTGCCACTGGGCCATGCCCAGCAGGCTAAGCCATCAGACTACTCCCAGTGGACCGCCCCCAGGAGCCCCCCCCCCAGTAGGCCACGCCCAGCGAGCCTCACTAAGCGGGTCACGCCCAGCGGTCCGTGCCTCACGTGGGTTGGGTCACGCCCAGCGGCCCGCGCCTCGTAGAGGTCGGGTCGCGCCCAGCAGGTCGGGCTGATCCGGGGCCCAGTGGTCCAGGGCCGCTGGAGCCCAGGCCATCCGAGTCGGGTCGGACCAGGCCGGGTCGGGCCGACCGGACCCGAGCCCAATTAGACCATAATAAGCTTTTTTGTATGTAACATGAGAATCGGGCGTCCATTTGACGAACCATCTACAACAACATAATTATTCGATCGAGATGAGGATTTGGGTATACTACACCTGAATTTTGGATAATGTTTGAGTACGATCGAGCTGAATCCAACCCCAAATCGAACCGGCCCTCAGAGAGGAACTGCTAATAACTTAGAGATAGGGCATCTGATAGACGTGTCATCTATTGTGTTGGGTCCCTTATGACATGACAAACCTTTTGGTTAATCATTGTGGAGCTTAGTGGTGGTCAAGGAATGACTTATATCACGAGGTACTTATTCTACGGAACTTGAGCACATCGGGTAAGAGGAATCAAGTGGTTGGTTGTGAGGTGGAGGTTGGGGACATATAATACGGAGGTTAGTTACCCATCACCTCTGGGTGGGTCAGATCACATGTGTTTCATTGTGGAGGTTAGTACCTATCGATCCTATGTGGGTCAGTGTTCAGCGATCTTGTGTGGGTTAACGCATACCGATCCTGTGTGGGACAGTGCTAAGTGATCGTGTGTGGGTCAGCACATACCGATCCTGTGTGGGTCAGATCCTTTGTGGGTCAGTGCTCAGCGATCCTATGTGGGTCAGTGTATACTAATCATGTGTGGATCAGATCCTTTGTGGGTCATTGTGGGGGTTAGTACCTATTGATCTTCTGTCTGTCAGACATCATATAATCAGTAGTAGTGCCTCTTAACAGAGTAAGATGATCAAGCTTTGTGACTAATCATCAGTATTTATATACTTCACATATACCTGTGGGAGCTGAGACTTATATCCTCATGGTGTACCTATGTGGTACTATGTCTTCGTGTTGTTACATGTGTGGTACTCCTACCTTCATGGTGTTACCTTTGTGGTATTTCTACCTTCATGGTGTTACCTTTGTGGTATTCTTCCCTCTTGTATGGGATGAGTATATATCTTCATAACTTAGGAATATGTATGGGAGTATACCTAAGTAGGGTTGACGATTGTTTCCATGTTTTGTAGTTTATCCTTTGTGGATTTGAGAGACCGTCAGGGGTATCAGGGTCCCTACTGAGTATCATTATACTCACCCATGAACGGCCATCACCCGCACCTTATTATGTCATGCACTGACGATGGACAATGATGACTGAGGACGAGGGTACTAGGACTAGAGACTGCTCATAGGTGGAGCTTATACGAGGCATACCATAAAGATGACTGCTTGAAATCTTTACCTACCCTTCAAGTAGGATCCTTGTCGGGTGTTAACTGAAGCGGTTTCCAGTTTTACTTGTACTTTCCAAGTTTACTTGTACTTTCCAATTAGGATTGCATTCCTGACCCTTTAATTTCTATACACTCCCTATTTTAATATATAATTTTCATTGTGCTTGTATCATGTCATGTGATTGGTTTGTGTGAGTTTATAGTTTATAAAGGCAATGTCTTCACATTTTAGGGAATACGCCCTTCAGTGCTTATCGCCAGACCCTGGCATAAAGAAGGTGGGCATGGGGTTGTCACGGCACGGGTCACAGGGGACGAGTTGTGGCAATTCAGATAAGTATTCTTCATCATAAAAAAAGAATCACTAATAGTCATATTGATTTAGAAAATTTTTTATATATAAATGAAATAATTAGACAATACATACAAATACAAAAGTATAATCATTACCAAAAAACCCATATAAGTAATATTTGATTCAAATATGATTAGATTATAAATTAGTAAATATTGTGTGTTAAAAGTTATATACAAACTGTTATAATATTTTTTTCCATTATTATAAATTTTAAGTAGGAAGTAAAAATTGAAAGGCATAAAATGAAAAAATTCAAACATCATTTTTTCTCATTATGAAATTTTCTTTTTATTGTTAGTTATTTTAATTTCTAACTTTAATACTCCCATTTGTAAGAGTTTAATGTTTATTATTTAATAACTACCAATAAAATATTATTTTTAATATAATTTATTAAATAAAAAAATTTAAAACCAAACCTATAAAATCATTTCATAACAGTTATTAAGTTACTAGAATTTAAACCATGATAAGATATATATTTCTTTAATTGGTCTTATTAGGAGTCACCTACCCATAATCATTCAGTCCATACATCATTTTTGAATCTAATTATTTTCACTCAATTCTTGAATGAAACCAAATAAAGGTGGTGATAATTGGATTGGATTAAATAATCTTCCATCTCCAATGGCTCCTATACCACTAGCTTCTCAATCAAAACTGACTCTAGGTACATCACTTCGTCTAAATTAATATAGTATCTAATCCCAATGAAAATTACAATGTGGGGGTATATTCACAACATCACAAAGGTCTTCCTTAATTGAAATTATAATATCATCACATAGTTAGGGTATATATTTTATAGGGATACCCAATTATTGATGCTTTCTTGGGAACTCTGGCCATGGTGGTGTTGCATGAATCCACTACCCCAACACAAAATATCTCTATAGGGGTTCTTCTTGAACTAATGGGCCCAAAATATTACACATTAAAATATTTTTTTAGAATATCTAAAATTTCATATGGGTCTCAATTCATACCCAGACACCTAAAAGATTCTATATGAAGGGTCTACCATCCTTAAAAAACTCAATCCCATACAAGGGATCAAACTCCAACCATGGTAGTGAATTCTCATCTTGAGTTCATGAAAAACATCATCCACTAATGGATCATTGTACCTTGAAGGAATGTCAATGTAAGAAAAATGTATTATGGTTGATAGAGTCTAAACCAGATTGAAACATGAGTACCTGATTCCTCTCAATCCCTTATTTTGTAAGGATTATGATTTCCTTATAAACCATCAGACCTAATCCATTAGGACACATAAAACATATTCATACAACTGGAAATCTCATATAACTCAATGGGAACTACCATTACCTTATACAAGAATGTAGGAATGAAATAAAAAAGTGATATATTTTTCCTCATATCCTGGAATAAGGACATTTCTCAATAACACCTCTGAAACAACTCCACATCCCTCATCGATCGATGATTATAGGCCCAACAATAGTAATTGGATCCTAAAAAACCTACTTGTTAACACAAACAAGATATTTATGGGTAACTCCCTTCATTTAATAGGACAAAACCATCGATTTTAGTGAATATCTAGTTGATTATCAAGGAATTTACATGGAAGGTTATAACTGAAAACTATATTACATATGTACCTAATCTCTTATACCATTCAACTATTGTATCGATGTTATGGGTCAACAATCTATTTATAAGAGTTTGGGAGAAAGGATAATTCAACTAGCACAACTATTCTATTCTCCTCAGTTTGGTAACCTAACTAGACCCCCTTTGAATCACTTCCCTAAATTCCCAAACTAATCATTACAATACTACTAACTCCAAACACCGCCCCTTGAACTATCCCACTATGATACCAATATGACATGACCAATCCCACATGTTCCATTATCAGGTTGAAAATTAATCAAAGGGTTACATCCTAAAAAATTCTTCAATAGGATAGGGGATGGCGACTGTCACCAAGTAGATGTATCATAGAATATGGGATGCCTTAACATATATCAACCATTAACATATACATATCTCCAATAAATAAAATAACCTATAGTACCACCAATATATATATATCTATATATACTATATATAATAATAGAGTGATTCCTCACATGGTATGTGAGTTTTCACATAGGAACAACACCATACTAATTGTACATAAATCAAGTCTCCAAACCTGATGAACATAGAACAAATTATAGTTCCTCCTCATTAAAAGGTCTTCTAGATTAGTCGTCGACTTATATGGTCACCACCCCCATCATCGACCACTAAGATCCACTATGTTCCATCAAGTGTTATTTTTGAACTCATTTTACAATCTCTAGGTCCTCCTAGAACACCTATGAACTATGTATCATTTGTATAGACACAACATGTGTGGAAATTAATTCCAAGGAGGGGTGAGTATAAACATACTCAATAGGATGTTTGAAAAAACAAAGGAAAGAAAAAAAATGTCTTCGCTCAAACTCCATAAAAGGAAGGTGGGTTTATAGCAGTTAAAGAGGCCAAATATGATCTATAACTATAAGTATTAGACATATAGGGAAGTCTAATTTATCTCATATCTAATCCATAATGGTTTTCATCTCCTGAAAACTAGTAGTTCTTAAAGTACTAAAAGGTTCACAAAGTTTAAAGTTGATATTATAACAATATGTTTCATCTAGAAGGAAACCAAGGTTGTGTGATGTGTTTAAATAATTTATATATCAAAACAACATGGATTTTATCACTTATATGTTTCCACTCATAACTATAGTATGAAACCCACTCCTCATTAAAGAAAATGTGTTATTAAATGTATCATCCCACTATCCAATCTACAGTTATCATGCACTATCGGGGAACCCACACCTTGTTTAAGAATTTTTGTTGGTCATGGGAGTACTAGTCCTTAATTCCATAACTAGAAATCCATGTGGAATTCCACATACCTCATAGAATAAGTAATAGGACACTCGTTCCCTACCAAAAGGGAGAGGTTCGATTGAGGGAGTATTGAACCTTAATGGGGGACTCAAACCATGTTGAGTAGTGCATGTTAAATGAGTGGGTACATAACACCGTGGATAGAGGCCCGATAACATTATTATGTGGGGGAACCACACATTATTATGGGCTAGGGGAGAATAAACTTGAAAATTTATCTTGAGTAACCATTACCTAAATATTTTGGTGGGTACCAAACTCTGGGAAGAATTCAGGGGACCTGTGCCCTATTATCTGCACATCACAAGGGGAGTACTTGAATTTGTGTCTTTATCGGTCATCTCACGCAATCCTTCTCATAACCTTTATAGATCAATAATCTTCAAATTACCCAAGACATTTCATAAATGGTCTCCAATGTAAAATAGGATCATTTCATCACATTCTACATGTAAAAACACACAAAATAGACTATTTATTTTTTAAAATTTAATGCTTTTGTGGAAGGCATGAAAAACACCAAATGATTCACATTTTACATCTTATGAATTCGTAAGAACAACATGGAGTCCCTCTATGAATGCACTAATATCATACTTGCATGTGGTATCCCACTACCTATCATTTTCATTTATTTACTTGGTATATAGTTCTCACAGATGACCTGGGTATATATTCTAGTACATTCCATATCAGATAGTGTATGTAGTGTACGTAAATTCCATGTACTAGTTTAGAGTGTACACCATTTCACACTATGTTATGTGGGATACTACTATAAAATATTTAAATTTATAATACAGACCATGTTGTAAATAAATATTCTAAAAGAAAAATATGTCCCCTATAAGTGGTCATATGTGATATGTAGTACTTAGTTACACACCATGTGAATTGTTCTCCAATATAAGCCCTTGTCCCTAGACATGGAAAAGTTTACATCGTGTAGTTATAGACTAAATGTGATGTAGTCATAAAAATTCCGGAACATGGGAACTTCATCAGAATCACCACAATCTCCTCTTTTTTCCCCAAATCATTACTAATGTAATTCCAAGGACCTTATCCATCACCATCACACCTCTAGTGGGCCATTTTCATCCATCCTATTTTGGAAAAGTAGAAGGAAAAGGGTTTTCACCACAACCCCAATTCCCTCTATTTCTTTGTCTTTTGAAACCCAACCACAAAAACTCATTCAATGGAATTTATCCCCCAATGAATATCCCTGATGCCTCGCCATGGGTTCTTGATTCCCTCCAATCCACTTCAATGAACAAAATCGCTTTTTTCCATGTCTATTGGTTATACAATCATCATGATGGGCTAATATCGTCGAACCATCATCCACAATGTTATCTGGAAGTGACTTCTCAAATAAGAGGATGGATAGAATAGGGAATAATATGGGTATTTTTGGATAATTAAATGTTCTACAATCCATTAATAGTGTGTGAATCCACTAACGATGAACATAGGGAAAGCATCTGATTTTTGGAAAAAAATAAGCATTCAATTTGTAGTTATTTAAAAAAATTAGTAGAAAATCGTGAATAAATGATTTATCAAAAAATTTCATAAATAATGTAAATAACATATTTATATAATTATTAATACCTTTATAAATAAATAATACCTCATCAATACATCAATTGGTGTCACACATTTCAGTCATCATCATTGTTTCATCCCCAAATTCATCTTTGTTTCTCAGTCTAATATCACGTCATTTATGATACAATCCTTCTATTGTCTAAATCATTGGTTATCATAGATGAAAAATGTGTCTATAGCTAGAGGGGTTCAATAGTAAGATTCTAAATTGGGTGATTTTTATGTTTTAATTATTAATATTTATTTAAATTATTAATTTTAATGAATCAGTGATAATGAGTCATCCCTAAGGGCCTATAATATAAATGAATGTTACATCACCCTTATGGTAAACACATCACAATAAAATTTATAGAGGTTTCATAATTCCCATATAATGACCATTTAATGATATATCAGTATATGTGCTTTTTGGATATATTTTTTATTAATTAATTAATATAATATATTCTATAAAATTCATCAGACCTGAAAATTCCCCAATACTCATCTCGAGGGGTTAAACAACATGCCTTGTGAAAAACTAAGGAAAATGTATATATTTTTTCATTCACTATGGTAAATTTATTATTTACCCTTAGAGAGGTCCTAGTACTATAAAACTAAATATTGATCTGAGTCTTGATCTCAAAAAATGTGGTCACTACAATATGTATAATGCTAGATTATAAAAGTTACTGAGTCTTGATAGTGGTATATATTACATTTTCATTATAGAACACATAAACATATCATGATCAACAAAAATAAACTTGTATATGATTCTCTTAAATTATTTTTCAAAAATTTTATTGTTTGTGATCCTTTAAAACTTGGTAAGTAAAAGAAATATTACATTAAATCATAAAAGGGGGAGACCACTTCAAAGACCACTGATCTTGTTCACCTTTAACTTTTCGATCTAACCGTGGTTTACATTATATAAGGTAAATCATAAAAATCTTAAATTTTCTATAATTATAAAATATTTACATGGGGTTATTTCTTGGTATACAAAAATTAGTCTTATAAATATTTAATTTATTTTTCTATGAAAATAAAGAAGAAAAGGTTTATATGATCGTATCTATTCAAATGGATCATGGGATATGATTTAAAAATAAATAAATTTATGTCCATAATATTTTAAAAGTTTTTAATAACTTTTACTCTCATAGAACACAATAAAAATTGATTTTTATCAGATAAAACCAAACACTACATATGATTTCAATAAATCTCTTCAATGAATTCAAACATCCCTAATAATTTTATACTGAGGAAATATATATTTCTTCAAATACACTTAGTCACATTATTGTAGTAACTTTACTTATTATCTCTTTGGGACCTTAGGAAAGGTATGAAATCCAAAAAAAATATTTTGAGGTGTATGGATATACAATTTATATTATTAACTCAATGTTTAACTAAGGAATGTTTTGATACTAAATTAGATGAAAGTATTTTTATGGGGTATTCCAACTCAATTAAAGATTATATAATCATCAGTAGTAGTATAAATACTATAAAAGAATCAATTCATATCATGTTTGATGATAATTTTCCTAAACCTCAATAACACATTGATGATGTTGAGGATGACCTCGAGAAATCGACCAATTTTCTTAAACCTCCCTGTAAAGAAGTAGATGTTGATGAATAATCACCCTTATGTATATTGAAAAAGGAATGGTTTAGATTTAAATTTAAAATCCTAAAATATGAATAATAAGATAAAATATTTGTGTATTTTATACCTTCAAATAATTATAATAATTTAAATAATATCTTCAAATATAGTGGATAAAAGTACTAAAGCATTCAAACATATCCAGATGATGCAGTGGATGTGAGAAGAGTGACACAAATAAATATAAACTTTATAGCATGATTTTTTTTATATTATTTTATATCCAAATGATTATATACCTAATATTTACACTATAAACCTATGAAAATTGATATCCACTATGATATATCCTTTTATATAGGTGGATACAAAACCCAAACTCTTATACATGTGAAGAAAAAACATAGAATTTATAAGGACTAACCATAACTCATTCCTTTTAACAGTTTCAAGAACAACCTTTAAAACTAAATTTTGAACACGTTCCAAAACTAAGGTTGTTTAATTTAATTGTGTTATAACCCTTGTTTGATTTATGTTATGACTCAATAAAAACATTATAATATAGATGGAATAAAAAAATTAATTAATATGACGATAAAATAGGGGAATGAAATAGATGGGGTTTATGGTATATAGGTAGTGATCTTTAACCCGTGATGATGTTGTAAAATGTTTTAGCTTAGGGATTACCAACAATGCCTCAATTATTTATCATATAAATGAGAAGAACAGTGTCTCTCTCAACATTTATAGAACTTAAGTATTTAGTAAATGAATTGTATATTTTTGTGTTACTACTTAATTTCTTTAAAATTTATATATAAGATTAATAAATGTCTAATATATTTGGAATTATCTCTTTGATGTCTATAATTTCTCCCAATTTCAAATAATGAAATAGTTCTAATAATTCAATTAAGGAAATAATATATTTATCATATTTACACCAATGGTCATTGTTTTCAACATTCATAGACTCTGAATAATAATTCTCCACAACTTCATAAAAATAATCATTTAAATTATCCTTAGATTATTCCATGAAAAACATCCTCGAATACTCATTCAAAATATCCCATGATAATTTCCTTTAAACTTTGAATAATACCAACCAAAATATTTTCGTCAATATAGAACATTTCCTAAAACTATCTTCCGTAGCATATGATTTCCAATCCAATCAAAAATAGTGATAAATAATTCTCCTAAAAGTTATGATAATATGAAAGTGTATCTCAGTATGAAATATTTTTCCTTTCTGAAATCTTTCAACTCGGACATCTTACATAAGGGTCCTCCCAAGTGTAATATATTTTCATTTTGCAAATATCCAATATATAATATCCTTCTAATCTTAATACATAATATCCTTCTAATATTCATATGAAATATCCCTCATATATGTTGTATATTTTTCTTGTTCAAAAAATAAAAAAACATAATATCTTATATTATACATGTGGCATTTGGCCATGCCAATTTTTTTAGATTCCCAATACATGATGATTTCTTTAAACATGAAATGTTTTGAAATTTCCAGGTTTTAGAATGTAATGTTTTCTAGTACCTAATGATTTATCAAATACATAATATCCTTCCCTTTATATGTAATATATTTTACCAACTCCACTACAAATGTATGGTTTAATACTTAGATAAATTTCTATATATAATATATTCCACCAAAGTCATAAAAATACATAATATTCTCTACTGGGAATAATGTTTCAACACAAAATATCATAAATGAGAATAATAAATTATAGAATAATAATAATGAATAAAAACAGAATAATAATAAATAATATAAACTATAATAAACATAAAAAGAATAATAAAAAAGGATAATCTAAGATAGGGATCAGTAATTATCAAAACACAAACAAATAATGTAAAGGAGACACTCAAGGTTATCCCCCTTTCTAATAATTAAAAAACCCAAACTTCTCACCCCCATCTTATATGATCAAAAACAGAAGAAAATATTGAATAGATCATATATAATTAGACTAATAGAATATAAAACCAATAAAAAAATTGGTGCATGAAATATAATTAAAAAATTTATCCTAATAATTTAAATGATATAGAATATCAAAAAATAATAATGTGCGGAGTAAACAAACATTTTTAAGTTGTATGAAAAAATATCAAAAAATAGTGAATATGCTCTCTAGAAATAAAATTAGTTAATAAAATTTCCCCTCACCCCAACTTATTCATAATAAAGAGATATGTCAACTATTAATGATATAAAAAAATTTTAAAAAATATTCTCTTTAATCCAAGATTTTATCACTTGAATATATAATACATTTAATTGTAAATATGTGAACTTATCCTATACAAAATAAATATAACAAGGATCCCAGAATAATTTAATGATATTAAATTAATTAAAAAATATATTCAATAAATTAATAATAAATAGTAGTTAAGAACTAGAAAAGAAACCAATAAATAATAGTAAATAAATTTTCACTGGATAGAATGGAATCATAAAAAATAAATCTCATGCTGACATACCAAATAATAGTATATTAAATGCTGTGTACATTGTTAATAATATATGCATCACTAGGGATAATAGAGTGTTTTAGGTTCTATAATATTCTTCATAATTCATTTGGGAACCTAAACTAAGTGAACTCTTTGAACACAAAAACTCCTTAAATATGTTACAGTAAGCATATTTTTTAACCCAAGTGGATGTCTAAATATTTCAAAATATTAATAAACATAAGGTCAATGAAAGGAATATTTAAATAAATTTAGAATATAATAATTCATTTGTATATTAAACACTAAATCTAAGAAATTAATGATTTAAAGGGTTCACTATGATACTATATCTAATAGTATAATATTAAAATGAAAGATGAAAAACTCATAAAAGGTTAGTCTCTGATACAAATTTTTAGGTCCAATAATAAGTATGGAAGGAGAACATTTGGGGTAATATAATCCTTACAATATTGATATTGATATTAACAATTTCATTGATTATGAAGTATAAAATGATTAAAATTTTAAAAATAAAAAAATTATATAGTGGATGTGTGAAGAGTGAAAGAAGTAATGATAAATAATAGATCATAAAAAATTATTATAATTTATATCCAAATTATTGTTTATTTACTCTCCACACTCTCTACCTAAAAGTATGCATATCTAATATGATATATTCTCTAGCATGGGTTTAATAAAATCACAACTTTTTATTTAGTTTTATACTAAACCTATACTTTCAAATGATAATCTCTAACAGCGGGGATCGAGAATAATCTATGGAACAGCCTTATAATCAAGCCTAGAAAATATGGAAATAAATTTTAATTGTGTTCGAACCAGTGTTAGAGTTTTGGTAAAACATGACAAAAACATTATAATTCAAATAAAACAACACAATGAATAAATAAAACTAAGAATATAGAGAAAGATATATATGGTGTTTTTAGTGTAGAAATAGATATCCTTATCCCCTAATGATGTATTTCCATGAGGTTTATTACAGTGAACCAGGAATTCCTCAACAACACAAAATAGTGGTGAGTAGAGTAATGATACTACTAAAATTTTTATCACTTTATTGTTTAATAAATAAATTGTGTCATCGTGTTCCACTCCTAAATAAATTTTGTTTTTCTATACATTATTATTCACTGTCTAATAACATTGAAATAATCTAAACAATATTCCTTAATTATATTAAAATCCTATAACGAAATAGTTATGTTAATTTAAATTACAAAATAATATATTTTGCATAATTTTTACAAAATTAATTTTATTTATCAACATAAAATTATTGTCTTGATCATCATTAAATTCTCCAATGAAAATTTTCCAGGAAGAATCATTCAAAATCTTTAATGGTAATTAAAATTTAATCTTTTAATAGTATCTATAAAAATATTTTTTGAATACACAGTGTTTTCAGAAACAACATATCATAGAATAATATTGATAATTCAATCGTAAATGGAGATAAATAATTCACCATACAATTATGATAATACATAATAGTATCTCTATAAATTGTATTTTCTCTGTAGTGAAATCATCCTAATCATGAATATTATTTAATGGTCCTCTCAGGTGTAATATATTTCCTTTTTTTGAATTCCAAAATGTAATATAATTCCAATATTCATACATAATAATATTTCAATTTTCAGGTATAATATCATATCCAGATGTAATATATTTTACATATTAATAAAATAAATATGTAATATCTAATACCTCGTGTGGATGGTTTTTAATTATCTAAAATTTTGAATATCTCAATACCTAAATATTTTTTTCAACTCATAATTATTTTTTTATTTTTTCAAATTTCAAAACATAAGGATATATTTCTATATATGAGCATTTTTCTAATACATAATATCATTTACTTTGTGTCTAATATTTTTTTTATTTCCTCTATAAATATATGGTTTCGTACATAGCCAACTTTCAATAAATATTATATTCTTCCACGATCTTCATAATATATAATATCACACACTTAAAAAAATTATTAGACAAAAATTATAAGAAATTATAATAATAAATTCTCAGATAACAATAATGAATAATATTAAAAAATAATATTAAATAGTATAAAAAGTTTTAAACATAATAATTAATAAATGAATAAACTAAGAGAGGAATATGTAACCATCAAAAGAAAAAACAAACAAATTCAAGGATACACTCGACAATAAATTTTATCCTTTGGAAAAATTTATCAGTAACATAAAACCTCATACACATATAAGATGGTTAGTTTTAAATGGGGTTGAGAATATAAATTTATTGTCAAACCTTGAGCCACAAAATATTTATGATACCATTAGTGATGAAAATTAGGTCCTTTATTTGTTATAAGAGGTAAATAAATTAACAATAAAATATTTTTTGACTCTTTTTAAAATACTCAATGAGCAACCAATTGTTGGTAGTAAATGTATTTGTTAGAATAAGAAACATGAGAATGGAAATGTCGTTAGAAATTAATATGGACTTATAAAAAAATGATATAATCAAGATGATTGTATTGATTATAGTTGAATATTTTCACATGTTTCTTGTATTTTTTCAATTAATATATTTTTAACATTCACCTCACACTTTAAATTTATTCTTTTTCAAATTGATGATAAATTTTTTTAAAATGGTTATATTTTGGAAAATGTATGTATTAAAAAACCTAAGGAATTTTAGTGTTAAAAATATTCAAATCATGTGTTAAAGTTAACCAATGTTGTTAGTGGATCAAAACTAAACCCTCAAACATGGTATGATTTTTTGTGTAAACATTTTTTCTATATCATATTGAAAATAGTATAAGTTTATTGTACATTTATTTTAAATTATTTTTTAAATTATTAAATAGTTGTTAAATTTTATGTTTATAATGTTTTATTTTCTTTAACTAGATAATATATTTGTTTTGAATTTATATATTTAATTAAAATATAATTTTAAATTATCTTTATAGACAAGTTAACATTTTTTCCTCAATTTTCAAATTAATAATAATTAGGATAAAAGTTTTATAATCCATAGTAAATAGATCAATATACTTCTTAATGTTTTTAGAATAGATCTTGTATTGGAAATATATAAAACTATGATCTTATTTAGTAAATTAAAATTGGATGAAGATCATAAAATGGTGGAAAATAAGCTTTATATTGGTATTATTAGAATATTTCTTTACCTTATCAATACTTGATTATACATTGTGTTTAGGGTTTCTAATTTTTCTCATTTTCAAAAAAAATCTAAATAATATCAGCGTAATGTTTCTAAAATAATATTTAGGTTTATTAAAAACACAAATAATCATTTCGAGATATATCTCAATGAAATTTAATTTAATATAACATGTTATTTGGATGTATTCATTATAGAATTCTAAATAGATAGGAAATTAAAATGGGGTAATTCTAAATTACATGAAAAATAGTTAGTCTTATGGAGTAATAAAAAGTATAATTTAGCTTATACTTCAATAACCAAAGAAGAATACAAATTTATCGAAAGAACGAATGTAATTAAAAGTTTCCATGTAGGATTAATATAAAGGGACACATGGGTTATCAAAGAAGATTAAGGTTGTAAGAACCTGATATTGTTTCAATTTTGGGCTCTGAAAGAGAGGTCATTTTTTATTTTAGGATTAATTCTTGAATTTTTATGTTTATAGATGAAAATAGAGGAGTTTTTAGTTGTGTTTTTAAGGTTTAACAAATAGATTTAGGTTTTGGGTGACGTTGGGAGGTGGTACCCCTCATAGTTTATAAGTGGAACCAACTAGCCGATGAAGTAGTATCATGTACCTGATGATCATAACGAATTGGTGTGTTCTCAAGTCGCACCACCAGGTAACCAGTGGCCCTAGTCAGGGTTCCTAGTAACATCTCCCTTTAAAAAAGGTTATTTTGGTCATTTTATAACATACAATTTTATTCCTATTGATTCTTACATTCAATCTCCATTTTTTAGCCTAAATAAGATCCTATATAGGAGATCCTTTTTTCTCTACTTCCACCAACTTCCATTATGATTTATGGACGATTTGAGAATATTTTCCATGAAAAATAAATTATAATTATTATAATTCTCTTCTTCTTCCATTACTCATTTCTCTTCTCTATTTTCATTTTCCTTGGTTAGGATTTTGTTAGTGATTATACCACTGAATAGTGGAATCACCACTAAACATGGGGATTATTCTTCTCTTACATATATAAATCTATAGAAGAGTATATACCTTAAATTTTTATATTTATTGATGTGACGTTATTGATGTGTGATTTTTTATAAGGATTTCTCAGTCTATAGAAGAAATTGAGAGATGACTAGGTTACATTAAAAGGGTTATTAGATTATTATTATTATAAATGGTTTTCAAATTATTTACTGATGATTTCATTAAGGTTTGTTAAATTTTTATAGGGTGTCTAATTTATTGGGTTACATTGTTAAGATATATTGGTTTAATGTGTTTTTGAGCTTATTAAAGATTATCTAGATATATAAATCATACCAATGATCATGGTAGGTGGTATCAACAATTTAGATGAATTTATATGATATATCTGGTACACGCCTACGACCGGTATTAAAAATCATTAATATAACTTACATATATATTTTTTAATTATAAATGAATAAATTTCAATTCTGTTTTCCTATTATCTAAAAAGGGGTCCTCTTAAATTGTGGATCTGATGTAGACCTAAGTGATGGTCTCAATTTGTACATTCTTATTTGGAATATTATTTTCAAACTATTTGGACGGTTGGATTAGAAAATTATTTGGTTATTTAAACATAACATGTTTACATTGAATATTATAATTAGTATATTTCATAATATTGATTATGAAGTTCTCATTGTTTCACTCCAAAATCCCCAAAAATAGAAATTTTTCATGATTCCCCTAATTTTGACATGAAATATTTTCTAATCATTCATGTTTTGTTATCTATGTTTTTAGTGAGTATGAACTCCATTTCTAGTTAAAATATTGAGTGGTGTAACTATTACTCATTAGATACTTCTAGTTTATACATTTTGTATGTATTATAAAAAAGGACCATTTCTTTTCACTTTATCCAGCATAAGATAAAAGTTAACAATTTTAACCTAACCTTGGTCAAGATCTCATATCATTGGTAGTTTCACAATTTGGTTATTCTAGTGTAAAAAAATTGATTTTCCCTTTGAATTTATTTAGAATTAAATACTTAAATTTTTATTCTTCAAAAACATTATCTTTCATAAAATAATCCTTTAATCATAAATGTTCACATATTTAATCCAATAAATCATAATATTTGGAATCTCTAAACACTTCTTTTTTTATAAATCATTATTAGATAATTTAATTTTATGCTGAATGTTTTATATATGCTATTATTTACACAATAATACTTTTTTGTCAAAATCACTCTTCATTATGTTTCAATTGAAATTACAATTTCAAAATGGACTCATGAAATTATTATTGTATTAAAAAAGAGTTATGTATAATGATTCATTTTATAAAAAAAATTCTATAATGGTACATGTTTTCCTTAATGCTTGTTTTAAGTATTTATAGTATTCATTAAATAATAAACATTAATCTTGTGTAGCCTGGTTTTTACATATTCCTTTTCTAGAGGCATGTTTGGATTATTAGTAGATAAAATTAATTTTAAATAATGAATTGGTTGATATTCCTAGTGAACTATTATCATAATGCCTTGAATTAGTGGTTATGTCTTGCATTTTATCATGTATGGATTGATGTTTTATATGTTTTTGGAATCTATTTTATTTAAACCATGGGTGGTTCATGATTATGTTATGATTATGTGTAATTTGATTTAAACTCCATTGTTATGATTTCTAATGTATCATATACAAGCATGATTATTTTTAATTATAATAAATGTATTGGTTTTTTGATTGATTTTCTATTAGAGAATAACTACTGCTTTGATAGATAATCATCATGCTAGGAATGGTATTTTTATGATCGTTAATTTGTAATTAGTATTCCTTAGACATATAATAATGAATGGGATGGGCAATCAATGGACTAACTCCAGTATTCCCCATCAGTTATCCCCAATTGTATGGGATACATGATTTCCCTAACTTCATAAACACACACACACAAACACAAACACAAACAAACAAACACACACACACACATAGATATATATATATATATATATGAAAATATATATAAATATATATATGTTTATAGTGGGTTATTTGATATTGTAATCATTTTTTACCTATTGTTTTGTATCAGATCTTGAGTATTTAGAATGAAGTGAGTAAATATATATATGATCCTCTTAGTATAGGGAGTCATTCATTATATCTATTAACTCATCTATTATTTTTATTTATCATTACTAAATATTAATTGATGAATTAATGAGTAACTATTTTTTATATAGTTATTTAAATTACTCAAGATTTTTTTACACACACATAGTTATTAATTGTTTAATGAATATTTAATTAGTGTCTCTCTACTATGTATGTATATTCTCACACCATTCATTGACACTCAATTTTAAATTCAACTTTTATTGTTTTATTTTAGGTACCTGGAGATCGATGAATGTTTATGGAATTACTATGAAATTTTTCCATGGAATTACATCATCCACTACCGTATTATTGTATCTATTTATTTAGTTGGCTAGAGTACTATTTATTGTATAGCCGTATTTTTTTTAATCTTGGCCCCTATTTTTCCATGAATTTATTTTTTTTACTATTTTATACATTATACTGCACCCCATATTCATTTTTTTCATTCATATAGAGTTGTATTTTGACTCTTTTATTGTTATGCAGCAACTACAGACTATGTATTTAGTTGTCTTTAGGAATTTCCAATATAAAGATGATTTCTTATCACTCCTATAAGAGTTTCATCATGGAATGGATTAGTATTCAAAGTGCATAAATCATTCCCTTACTTTTATATTATAACCACGTTTCTTGTCACCTGCCCCATGGGATTGGGGAACGATCTCAAGTTAGTTGCATCCTAAATCAAGATCTATTTTAGTATTCTCATTAGGTTTGTTACAAAGTGGTATTAGATTTATGTTGGGAATCATGGTATTTTTAAATTTCTTATATAAGAGCGAATATTTTCAGGTATTTATATGTTACCCAAAAACAAACATCATCAACCTCTCTATGGAATAAACTCATGTTAATAGGGGATGTCTGAGAAGTAGTAATTATTGGTTTAATTGTGGATCTTGATTAAATGTCTTGAGATTGATGTGGGAAAAATAGATAATTGTAGATGGATCAACTAGGAGTTATTTTCTATAACTATTAATGAATCATATAGTCTATTAGCACATTAAGACATGAGAATCTCATTATTATTATAATCATTATATTTTAATTTCCATAATTAATTAACTAGTTGCTAATTTTTTATTAGTATATTATTTATTAGTTGTTATCTAATTAATTAAATATGTTCACATATATATACATATTAATTTTGATTGTTTATTCTTTATTTATTTGTGTATTATTTAACTTGTTTTATAACCTGTGTTCATGTTCATGTTATTTATTTTTTTCTATTTAATGTGGATTGAAAATGCTATTATGATATGTGTTTTATACAATAACCTA
This sequence comes from Viscum album, assembly GCA_963277665.1. Classification (NCBI taxonomy): domain Eukaryota; kingdom Viridiplantae; phylum Streptophyta; class Magnoliopsida; order Santalales; family Viscaceae; genus Viscum; species Viscum album. Next base: position 2,082,825,984 of record OY728146.1, read on the forward strand.
TCTCCTTTGAGGATAATTTTTTTTCAGAATGGTTAAATAATTTTTTTACTTAAAAATGATACTAGATATCTACTAGTAATTAAGTAGTTTATCTATCCTAAAAATGGATTTTTTACTATTATATTTATTTCTAGATTAGTAATGTAATATAGAAATTTTATGTAATTTGAATATTGATGCATGTTTTTTTAGATATTATTTATTGACGTTTCATATTTTTGATAATTTCAATTATTTTTTTCTTAGTCAAATAATATCTTTATTTAAGGATATATGATATTAACATTATATTAGACAAGATATTTTTTTATTGATTGACCTTTAGAACCAATTTAGAATTTAGTTTTCGATTATGTTTCTTTTTATATCCTTACCATGTTTCCCTAACATTTGAGAAAATTAATTGATTGAATTTTATAAATTAAATTGTAAAATTGATTCCTTAAATTGATATTGTATGATATATTATAACCATTCATGTATTCTAAATCCAAGTATCAAAACATGGAATTAATTTCATGATTTATCATTCTCTCACTCCAATGATGTCCATGCTGGCCATTTTAGGCTCCATAGCACCTCCCTCACCATTGGGGATGGGGAATTTATCCCCTCCTATAGTCCCAAAAACTGAGATTATTTTTAATTTATTCATTATTTTAGAGGTTCTTATGGTTGTGGATATCTCCCCATGGGAATTTTCAAATGCTTCTATCCTTTTTTTTCGTCATTGGTGGATCTTTTTGGTCACAAGATCGCAACATCACATGATTTTTCTCATCACAGTAACAGTGAATTGGTTTTGAATAATAAAATATCTAGAGGTACAATCAACTCATTTTTGTTTTTTATTTACTATAAAATGATTTAATAAAGATGTTATTGAGATCTTCTCATTATTTTATATTGTTTACTTTTTTTGATTTTTATATTCTCAATTTATTTCCAAATCAGGCGTGACCTTACTATGGTTGTAATTTGTTTAAGACTACTATTTTTTCCCAACCCTTTTTTAATCTCATTATTATGATGTCTATAGGTAATTCCTATTCTATATTTACATGTATGTATTTTCATTAATTTATTTTTCTACATACATCTTATAATCTTGTTTTCATAGAAGATAAATTATCAAATACTTTTACCTAAGTTTATTTATATTTGAATTTTTAAGGAATATTGTTTCGAGAAACAAGTTATTTTCAAAAAAAATCCATCCCTTTTCATATTATATAGTTAGTAAGGACACGAAACATTCATATTTCATAGATTTAGATTATCTACTAAGGAATCTCTTATTAGGTTCTCAACAGTGAAATTGATTGACAATAGTAGAGCTTCATTATAAGGGTTTATTGATAAGTTAATTTTGGTGAGTTATATTATTTCCCAAGATTATGGATCCTCCCCTCATAATATGATTTGAACTTTCACAACAACATGCACTGTAAATAATTGAACGACTCTTATAAATGAGGTTGACGAACTTGAATTTTTCTCTTGGTAAGCCACTGTCTAGAATCAAGTAGATTTTGTCAATTCACGGATTTTGGAATCCACTGGTGGGGTTATGCCATTTATAAGGGAATAATGAGACTCTATTTAAGTATAATGGGACCCGAAATCCCCTTCTAGACTATATATCAGTAGTTCTAGTGTCCAGGGTAGACCTTTAATTGATTTTTGGAAGGTCTCAAGAATTCATTATCCAAACATCTTATTTTTTGAAATAATAACATGTTTATTTTATAATTTGTAATGTAGTAAGACACTCGAAAATAATATTAATGGTTTGGGGAAGGATTTAGAACTAGTCAGGGTGTAGAGATATCTTACTCCTAATTTTTATGAGTATGGTACCCATGTGTATCATACCCATGGTGAGGAATTATAATCTATTAAAAATAATTAAAATAATGGAAAGGATATTTTTCCATGGATTAAAATATAAATTATAAAAAGGAACTAGTGTAGGGATTCACATATTCTTCTCATTGGATCATTGCTTCCCCAATGGTGTTTCATTATGTGTCTTCTATCTAGGTCATGTAACAGAACTATTTTGACATCCTGGGAGTGGTATTAAGAGATTTATATGTGAATAAATAATGGACTTGTGTTGGGTAAAGGAAGAAAAATAATGTATCCCTGGATAAAGTGGAATGTTAGTAATATATTTACTAGGGAGGCACGATTCATCCTCAAGAAGCCTCTGATGATGACTAAGGATATGATGTGTTTTTTTAGTTTTAATAATTTTATGAGTAGAATGAAAAATTTTAATAATACACTTTAATTATTAGGTAGAAAGGGAATAAAGATTCCTTAGAATCATAAAACTATTTAGTTATAATAATTAATAAGAAAATAATTATAAAATATTACTTAGATATTCTTGAATCTATAACCAGGAGATTAGTGGGGACTTTTTCAATCTTATATAATATACCACTTGAAGGACTGAGGAAATAAAGGATCTCAGATAATCCTTCTTGGGAGTATCCAAAGATCATCTGGTTTAAGGAACTCCACCACTCATGGGGACTAATGTCTATAGTATAGGGATAGAATAGTACAGTAGTGGAATGCCACACGGGGGATTCTCTTTTCTTCAATTCATCTTTGAAAAACTGATAGCGTCTTTTAATATGTTTGGTAAGAATTTTCAAGAATGTATCATTAATTTTATATAATTGGTTTTGTTCTGGGAATGGAGGATATGGATAAAATAAAGTACGATAGATATCCTTAGGATTTTAATAATGATCTACTGCAATGGTTTGACTTACTACTTGATTTCACTAGTCTATAACTGGGGATTTCCCATTTCCAAAATTTCATTGAATCTTATCTTGAGATTTTATCATTCATAGTTAATATGATTTATGTATACCATCATCATCATATTAAATTTGATATCAATGAATTATCTTATAAATATAATATATATTCTACTAGCTTGATTATTCAATATATCATTTAATTGGTATTTTTATTAGTCGTAGTATTTTGATTTTGTTGATGTTTAATTTTATATATTATTCGAGGGTTCCCACTCAACACCAAAAATAATCATTTCTAGTTAATAAAAACAAAAAAAAATTATTTTTTTAATAAATGGATTTTTGAAAGAAAACATTAAATAATTTTAACCTATGGTTTTGAACCTGAAATTGGTCTTCTTTATATTCATTTTGCTTGGATGTTTTTTAAATAAATTAGATTTTAATTGACAGAAAAATATAGTAGAGCTCAGGTGACTCTTATAGTGGGGTGTACCAGAAGAGATAGTGTATAATAGTGGCTGGTATTTTTAGTATTAAATGTTAGATAGCATAACCTTTGGATATTAGTTCCTTGTGGTATTCTATAATTGAAATTATTTTATGATTCATGGATTGGAAGATTGGTAATATTGTTGGATGAGTAATAGAATTTTAATTTGGGATTGTTCATTTAGAGTTGGATTTCATTTTGGGTGAGGATTTAATTTGGTAATTTTTTATGTTATAAATTTTTGGGAATTGGGTATTGGTAGTATGGTGATGGATTGAGGTTGTATAGTATCATCAAAACTCAATCTCTATTTAGGTATCTTGGTCCATGTTATGGTGATTTCATATCATTTCAATCTAATGGATTTTCTTATTTTTGTTGAATTTATTAGTTTCAAATCATTTGAGTGATGGATTCTTAGGTGAATGTCTATGTAAGTTGTCTATAAATTGAACATTTAGTGATGTATTGAATTATCAGTGGAGAGTATCCTCAAAAATCCTAGGGATGAATATTTGAATAATATAGATCTTATAATAAACCATATCTTATTTGTATTGATTTTTAGAGAAATTAGAGTTTTTAATAAAATTTATGGTGGTGAGAACATGGGATCATTTGAATTTTGGAACCCTAAGGATAGGTTGTTTTTTTACTTTTTATTTATGCATAAATTTCAATGTTTAAGGAAGAAATTATATGCATTTTAAAGTGTGGGTTTATGTTTATTTGGTATCTTGTGGGTTCAATTGAAGTTAAGAGGTGGTACCAACTATAATTTAGAATTGCAGGTGGAATATCGTACATGATGGGATAGTACCAGGTATCAGATGTGTTTTTTTGCATCATTAAAAGATCAAAATTGAGGAAGAAACCCACTATATTTCTGGATATATCATACTCAAATAAACATGATAAAAATAACATCAAATAAAACTGATGTATCCTTATCTCACTGAGATCCATCACTTTCATTATTGATTGATAAAGTTTAATGGAGACCCCCTAGAAACAACATTCAAAATCTTTCCTCCACAAGGATGACACCATCCATTAGAATTAACATATGTTATGATATGACCCTAAATCTCTAATGGTATGTTATACCGTTCCCTAATGAAGACAAATGGAGGGATTTGGATATGGATTAAATAAGTTGTATGCACATATAAACATCCAAAATGAGGCCCATCACCCTTTATATAGGATCACATGATTCAATGAGAGGATTCAATATTCAGATTCCATCAAACAACAACTAAAAAGTGTTACCCTTAATGCATGTGATAGGAATTGCAGTGGTCATACCATTTTCATTCACTTCATATCATGAACCCATGTCTGTGAGATTTTTAATATTTATATCACAGGATAGAAATAAAGTATATCATGTAGTATGGTAACCTATTTTAATGCATATCTAACAATATATTATTTTTACTTAAATCCAATTAAAACATTATGCAATAACTTCACAACTTTGTTTTAACCCATTCAAACTATTTTTGAAATGGTTTATGAATCTCCCTTTATTTTTGAATAACCACTTTGATGAGGTCTAACTGTGTGACCATAAGGGCCTTTGTAATAGTGAAAAAGAATATCAATTCTATAAATGTAAGAATGTAGTATCCTCTAGATAAACATTAGTGCTACTCAAGAAATAAATTGTTCTTGAGTGATCTCAATTAAAAATACTCATATATTTATCTTAACATGTCCACAATATGATGTATCATATAAATTATATGTATACAAATATAATCTCTTTTTCCAGGACATCATGTATCAACAAAATATGGAACATGTCAATAAAGCATAAGCCAACTAATAAATTCATGATTCTCTAACATACACTGGTAAGTTTGAATTAATTAATCATGTATCATTCATCTAAGTAGGTGATCACATCACGTGTCACTCAACAAATCATGAATATGAATTTTCTCAATCTAATTCAATCAAGGGCCTAGATGTAACACTTGAGCTCAGATTATAGTAACTGTGAATTTATTTTAATAAATAAATAATATAAATCAGATTTTTATTTTTAATGGCACAATAATTCTAATTCATAATATGAATATCAAATATGAACTGACATGGTCAAAATAAGTCGGTAATGAATTTTTTAAAATTTCACTTAGAAATAACATTTTATTAATAATTGAAAATGTATTTAACTATTCATAATTTTATTTATAATAATTTATTATAAAATTCACAATTAACCTTTTATTTATTATCAATTTTATAGAAATTAAGACAAGATTATTTAGAGTTAAAATGTGATAGCTTTGTAAAATAATAATAATTGAACATTGTTTAAATTTAATTAATTAAAATAATATTTAGTAAGTAATTATTTTAATGATGTTTATTGATCATATATCTAAATATATGTGTTCATATTGATATAATTATTAGTATTAGTCATATAGTTAATGAATGATTATATTATGCTTGAAAAAATCATTTTAATAAAAAAAATACATTTTTCATCATGTATTACAGATAGATTTTTAAATTAAACTATATCAATAATGAGAATATAATTTCATAAAATTGATTTAATATTTTTAATTATAATAATTAATATTTGGTAATAATTTAAACTTATGTTTTTCATAATGATTTGTAAAAACAATAAAAATTTGTTACCGTGATTAAGGTTAAGACTTGTTTACCGAGTAGTTAATCCAAAACTATATGTTTTAAATGACCTAAAAACATCACCAAATCCTTGAGGTTGAGTTTGTTTCTACCATAATATTGTCACCTTATAATATTAGTAATTCTTAAAACATGTTTTCTAGAAATTTACTTAATAATATTTTATGACATTGAAAAATTACAAGTGTCTCACTCACCTGAATTATAAATGGGAGACTCATCCCCTCGGTTATTCACACATTTTGATAAATTTAGTTGGACCAAAGCCAAAAAAATATCTTCTCAAAATTATTATCGATTTTCTATATTTTATGGTATTACCAAAAGTCCAACACTATGGTCCTTAAGAATATATCCAAAAGAGGTTTCTCTATGATAGGGTGTTCATCTTAACCAATATATTTTTTTTATTTTTTATTTTACCAATATCAATTATATAATAGAAATTAAAATATAATTAAATTAGTATATACCATATACTATGTTATTTTTTTTATTTCATAGTATTTATCCATTTACATATCCATCAAATGGGAAATAAAACCATCGGTTACACGTATGGAATAATAACACCTCCAAAACTGATGTAAATTTTTTTCCATCACTTCCTCACAAAGATAGTTATAATGATGTATATAATGAATACATATAAAACTAAAGTAATAATTATTATTATTTAAATTTAATTTTTCATCTACTCTTTTACCATTTTATCCATTAAAAATGATAACATCTCTCCTGCGAGTGTCCGACCTACAATCTCTATGAAGAGATTCAATTCATTTCCATGTGAAGCTTTAAAGAATAATAATGAAAATTTATATAATAAATAAATATGATATTTATACCTTTAATATTTTAATTTCCCTCACTTCCTTATTGTCTTGAGAAAGTGGTGAGATGATACTTGTTCTTAGGCGACGTTCCCAAGGCGCCAAAGTATGACAATAAATGATGATGGAATCAAGAAAAATTGTGGAATGATCTACTAATAGAATAAAACCAACCAAACAAAAAATTGAAACATTTATGTTTGTCTAAGTTGGTTCATTGAAATTTGAGATGAAATATTTCTGGTAATAAAAAACAATAAATGGGATGAAGATCTAATGGTATCAAAATTATGAAGCATTTATGTTTTCACAATTAACGTATATCCAAGAATAGTGGAAAGATTAATCATTTTTGGATCCAAACCTATATCAATCCCATTAGCCAAAAAATTTAAACAATCTATAGAGATGGAAATAAAAATGAAATATAGGGATATTTACATGTAAAATTTTACCTATCCATAAATGGTTGGAATTTTATTACACTCCATGACCTTTACAAGTCAATAAATTTCTCAAGTAGTGGTAATTTATTATGGGTTCCTATAAAATTCAGGAAAGGGGTATTATGAAGTGGTGTGGTGGATTCTCTTGTACCTTGATGGTTTTTAAGGACTTTCTGTATATTTTAGCATTTATGATTTGTTTTACGGTTAATTTTACATTAACATTATAGTAGTTGAAGACATATGGATATAAATGAATGGAATTATTTACATATAGAGATTCTTTTATAAGTTTTTGATCAGTATTATATATGGTAGTTGCATAATCCACCATGATGGTTGAGTAAATTTCCACAGTAAATGTAGGTAATGAGAATATTTAGTTAAAGGATTTATTGTAAGAAGTCAAAATAAATTCAGGGAATATAACAGTATTCAGTGACTCTCAAAGTGGGATTCATATTGTAAAAAAATACAGAATTTTAGTCCTGGAAAAACCCTTTCAATTATTGAATCCTTTTATCCATAAGCTAGTGGATGAGATATGAAAGATAAGAATAATTTAGAATCTATTTGATAAATTAACAGAATATATAACTCAGTAAATTCTAAGGGATGATTGGGCCTTGATGGGAATTTGGTGACCTATAATTAAATGAAGACATATTCACTGATTGTTTCTGTGAGGGTATGAGAGTATATAATTTTTCAAGTGATTAAGTGGACTTGGTGGAAAATCCGTGAAAATAATTATTATGTGGGTAATTATTTTCTTCGTTTCCTGAAAAAAAACATTGTGGATAAAGTGTTGGAAATCCAAAATATGTGATTTTAGAAGTTCCATATTGGAACTAGATAGAGTCATGGTTGGAGGAATATATGATGTGAGAAATCATATGTTGGATTTATCGATGGTTGCAATAATAACTAACTTTGGAAGATGGAAGTCAAAAAGAAGTATTTAGATTGTATATGAATGAATTTGTTTGATATATAATTAAAGCATAGTGCTTTTAAAAGAATATATAGGTTAATTATAGAGAAATGAGAATAATACATATATATTTCATTGTTCATAAGGGATCAGTAGTTGAGGCAGTGTGACTATTGGTATCTTTGACTGAGAAGAGGTTTGTCCCTAGTGATAAGAATGTGGTTCCATCAAAACCAGTAGTGGGACTTTTTTGTAAATAGATGAGTGTGATAACATGGTAAGAAATCTTGAAATATTATTATCACTCTCTTATTATTTTTATGATTATTAAAACTATTAGTATTTTTTCCTGGAGTAAGACTATGTCTGAACCATGTAAATCCATGGGTTTCTCTATGCGATTGGGGGTTATTTTTTCTTATTATTTTGTGCATGTTCTAGAAGATCTTCTCAAGTTATTGAGTAGTTTCATAATTTTATGCTAGAGTGTATTTCCTTAATTTGGACATTATTATAAAGTGATACCAATTTTGTAACATCCAAACATTGTTCTGTAATTGATGTTATAAAAGTAAGTTCCATAATGTTGGTTTTTTTTACAAAACAACCCGAAATATAAGGAAGTCCATATGGATCTTATATAAGTTCTGAAGTTTTTTAAATATCATTGAATGAGGTTATTGCTCATTTTTATTTTTTTTATTCTTTGATTTTATTATCATCTATTTACATCTCTCTCTATTTTTACTGGTCAAAAATATCATATTATTGTGATTTTTGAGAGTGTCCTTTATAGGTATTTTACTAAATTAATCAAACCTATTTGTTTATATTTTACTCTGTTCTCACTTCTATTAAATGTATGGATTGGGTTTCAATCTACAACCATTATAAATTTATTTTTTTGTGGCTAAATATATAATATTAAAGGAAACATAAAAAAGGAACCATCAAGCAATTTAGGAGTGGTGACAATGACCCACATGTAAATCAAGTTATGACTGAGAATCTATAGAAAATTTATGTTCCCTTTTTCTTTCTACTTCAAATTTTTTTCTATTTAAATATGTTTTAGTAATATTTATATTTTATGTGGTAAATTCACCCCCACTCTTATTTCCATCTTCTTAGAACCAAAATTGGTATCAAAACCAACATTTATTAATAAATAATAATCACATTAAAGGGGTTATTATAAAAGGTGAAATTTAACTTTTACTCCCTTGGTTTTAACAAGGGTCACTCAATAGGTTATACTCCCTTATTTTATTGTGCATACTATAGTTATTGAAAAAACTGTAATTTTATATTTATTTAAATAATTATATATATTCATCTTGGATGTTTTATAAACATGGTTTCATACCTTCTAATGAAGCAGATGAAAAAATGGATTCTTGATGATATAGTGACTTTAGTTATATATGGAGAATACATGAATAATCATTATTGGGGATTAGATAGCAATTAAATTAACTATGTTTAAATGTGTAAAACTTATAATTAAATTTGTAAAATTTTTAATTAAACACATGAAGTTATAGAAAAAATAAAAGACACGAGACCTAACATGTATAAGAAGGATTTCAAAATATTTAACATTTTATTATAATTAATCAATTACTGAAATTTTGATACATTTCATAGATATTTTGAATTTTATAAAATTACTTGGTCATGATGATAATATATAATCACCTATGAAGAAAATATTATTAGTATAGAAAAGTTATTGGTTACCCAAGGGAATGATAATTCAAGAATCTAAGGACATCCAAAATATGCTCATAGACGAATTCAGAGGATTCTTCTTGACCTATGAGATCACAATTAAATATAACTATAAAAAGAAACCTAGGAATGTTAACTAAAATAAGATAGTTTATTTCAAATTAATTTAAAAAATAACTTTTTAGAGTGACACCGAAATATATCACTTGGAAAATAGGATAAAAAATTATGATGCAAAATAAATCATTATTACAAGAAAAAGGGAGTACCAACATGAGGAAGTTGAATTCACGTTCTATGATTGAAATAATAAGAGAAACATATATCCAAATCATATGATTTTCATGAAAAATATGAAATATAAGAGGATAATTAAGAAATCATTAAAAATATACAGTTGGAATGGAAGTGATGACTGCCTCTCATAAATTGACTATAGTTATGATATCGTCTAATGCCTCATGGAAATTTTTTTGAAAAGTGACATGGTAAATTTTTTAAATTATTAATATTAATTAATATATACAAATTATGACGAAATTAACACTTCTATATATTAATTTTTGTGGAGTGGTTATCTAAAAATTCATCCAATGTATATACTATAATGATAAAATTATAGGTTCTAAATTTCATATGATGAATAGTTTTGGAAGTGTTTATATTAATCAAACTTTTTCCTATAATCCATCCAAATTTGTTAATGAAATATCTACATATAAATTTTATAACTATTTCTATAAAAAAGAATCATATTTATGAATGTAATTCAAAAAATACCCATTATGGTTGTATAAAAAAATTTCATATTTATTAGGACTTTTTTAGGAAATACCCCCACACAAAGAAGATATGTGTTTTAAAACAACTTTTTCCTATCATTTTTGTATCTAAATTCACATTGTTACCAAAATATTTAGTATCTTCATAATTTTATAATAAAAATTACTCAAGATAAAATAATATAGAGTTATGTAGCACATTGATAGTTTATTCTTAATAAATATTTATGGTGACTACTTTGATTTCAACCACCAAGAAAATCTTGTTGTGGGATAAATATCTTTTGGTAATAAATCAATGTTAAAGATCATCAATATTAGTACCACATTTTTCATTAATACCACAATTAATATTGATGTATTACATATTTGTCATATTAAATATAATTTTCTATGTGTTAGTCAATAATGTGATAACAGTTTTACTGTTTCCATTGATAATGATATGTGTATATGTTTGATTATAAGGATAAGAATTTATATTATACAACCCAATTTCAATATATATATATATATATTATTTATATAAAATATATTATTAGAGAATATATGAAATGAACTCACCCATTGATGCCCCAAATAGGTTGGTAGTAAGACGAGGTATCGACCCAAAACCTACCTCCAAAAGGGTGGGGGACGACGACTAGCCCCAAGTGGAAATATCACACAATATTAGGGGTCTTATCCTTTATAAACCTATAAGAGACGAATATATCTAATTTATAAAATAATCATAAACACAATTAGTGTATATATAAATAAAAGAACTGTATACAATGCATGTATGATACCTCTTGTGGTAAGTACATCACCACATTGACAAGACAATATAGGAAATGTTAATCAAACAAGGCCGCTGAACCTAATGAAAATGGAACAAAGGATGGATACGATTCATTGTAAGTTTTCCCATATTAGTCATCTATTGTTATAGACAAATACTCCACCATTAAACACCATGACCTAATATGAATTTTTAGGTGATAGTTCCACAAATGTTTTACCCGATCCAAGTCAACCTAGACCACTATTGAACATCATATCATCATTACATACATAACACTTGGGGATACAAACCTCATGCATGGGTGAGTACAAAAATACTAAATAGGGTTCCCCAAATGGTAAAGGAATAGAAAAATTAGAAATTCAAACCAGAATTTGAAATAGGACGGTACCCAAAATTAAGAATATGGGCACTGATCATCTCTGCAACTATAAGTATCTAAGACATAGGGACATATCATTCATCGTATCCAATAAGGATTTCATTTCATAATCAATTTTGGGTGATTTTTTTTACCAAAATACTCACCATGATTAAAGTCAATAATAATTTTAGTAAGTGATATCTTTAAGAAAAAAATGGGTGCATAAGGTGTCACAAGGCTTTGGCAACCTAAACCACTCAACCTTTCTAACTTTCATGTTGCCTCTCATTACTATTTTAAGGGGCCATTACATTCTGAAGTATATGAATCCTTAAAGGGTGTACAAGGACCATCAATCCACGACTATTGTGCCATAGCTCTAAATACATATAATGGAATATTCACCCTATCTAAAAATATTTTTTTGTCATGGGATTTCCATCCCCTAATTCCAAAGCTACCCATCCATATGAAAAATCACAAACCTCATAAAATATTTAGTGTGGGATCAAACCTCACCAATTGGGAAACTGTTGGTTAAGAGAGTAACAATCCTCAATAGAGGACCCATGCCTCATTGAATAGTTCATTTCATATGATGGAGTAACTTAATCCATGGATAGAGTACTCACACCACGATTATACAGGGGAGTAGTAAACTCTATCAGTTTTTGTGGGGGACCCACACATCTTCAAGGACCAAGGGGGTACTGACCATGTTCTTGATCTAGATGACCCACATCCCAATTATTAAATGGGGTACCAAACTCTATGAAAAATATAGTGCACACATTCCCTATAATCATGAAATTACTAGAGTACCCAAGACTATGTCTACTATAATCATCTCACCTGAACCCTTTCTTCACCTATATAGAGGTAAAATTCTTAAAAACTGAGCACAAAATTTCAGAAAAAGTATCTAATGTCCTAGAGGTTTTTACCATCACCTTCTACATGGTATGATATCTATGAAATAACTATTTAACAGTTGAAATCTAGCACCATTGTGGGAAGGCATGAAAAAGGATACACAGTATAGAACATGTACCTTCATTTAAACATCGCGTATTCCAAATAAGAATATACTACTACAATCATGCGATGTTGTTTCCAACTAAAATACGTGTACTTTTAAGTACACACAATGTAGGTATCACATATTACCCGGTCATGTACTCTAGTACATTCTATATTGAAAAGTGCATGGGGTGTACTTACATTTCATGTACTGGCTAGGTGAGTGCTTGAGTACACTCCATGTTGAGAAAGATTTCACTACATGGAATGTACATCTATACTACATGTCATGTAGTATTTAAAGCATCTAAAAGTTATTTTTAGTCATCACTAGTGACTAGACATGACATGTATATATTAGTTACACACCATGTAATATTTTTCTCCCCAAGAAACTATATTCCCTGCACAAGTGAACATTCACATTGTGTAGTGATGGAATATATGTTGGGTAGTCAGAGAAATTTCAAAACTCGAGATAGAAATTTAATCACTATAATATCCATGTTTTTTCTCCTTGTATCATTCCACAATAATCTCCAAGGTCCTTATACATCTTTTTAAAACCTTCTCCACAACCTTTCTACCCTTCTGATGCTGAAGAAGACCACTAAATGGAATTACACCACACCCCCAATGAACAACATACCTATTACCATTAATTAAATGCTTTCAACACTCCTTTAACGGTTCTTCATCGACTTTTTAAGATCCCTAATGACTCAACGTGGCCTCATTATACCCTTAACACCACTACCACAAAAACATAGATGTTCGCATATCAATTTGTAATCTCTTTATCATCCAAGGACAATATCATCAAATCGTCGGCCATTAAATTTTCCGGTGGTGGAGGCATAAAGGAGAGGTGAGACTTAATGGGGAAGAACGTGATGGTTTTCTAGATATATTTATATTCTATCCAAAATTTTCCATGATTGAATATACCAAATTTTAAGAGCACATAGAACGATTAGATATTTCTAGCATAAAAATTCATAATTAATTTTCAAGGATTTTAGACCTACAGTAATGAATAATGGATATTGTATTAATAAAAAATTCATGAATAATGGTGTGAAATAATTGAAATAATTATTCCTAACTTGATGCTGAATCTCTATCACCTTAATCTATTCGTTGGTTCCATGTAGCTTAGTCATTATCATTATTGTGTCTGTAAATTTGTCTTTGTTTTCTAGTTTTATATTGATTATGTGAATATTTTATTCTGTTACTCTGTTAATATATAGTTGATTTTAATAAAAAAAAGTGGAAACCCCTAGATGAGTTCCATAAATATGGATTAAATAAGTTATATTTAGGTTTATTATCATTAATAATTATTTAAAATGTTAATTTTATTAAAACAATTAGAATGGGCCATTCTGGGGTCTTGAAATGTGATGGAAGATTACATTACCCCATGGGTAAACCTACCACATTATAATCAATAGAGGTATCATAATTCCCTTATGAAACACATTTTTCGAGATATAGACTTCCGCACTCATGTTATAAATATTTATTTAAATAATAGGTATTTAATACCACAAAAAAATCATCATACTTGACAATTAAACAAGCTCCATATAAAGTTAAAAAATAAACCCCAAGATCAATAAAACCATCATAGAATTCTTTATGATCCTCCTATAGGTTAAATTAACCATTTTACACTTAAAGATGTCCTATTTCTCTAAAAATAAAAATTGATCAATGTTTTAATGAGTAAAAATTTGGTTCAAAAAATCCTATACAACATTATTTCATTTTAACACTAAAAATGAAACAATTGAGGATTCTTAATAACTAAGATCAGAAAAAATATCACGCAAAAAAATAATTCACCCTTGCACGCACTACCTTTACCTTTATAGGTCTAGTCTATAATAGAACATGGTATACCTAAACCTAGGAAAATAACAATCTTTCCCCTTCTCAATTGTATCATCTCTAGCTCATATCAAAGTAAGACCTTAGTAGAAACAAAATTCCACTTTTTTGTGAGTCTTTGCAATATTTAATACTCGAAGGTACATCTATTTGGGTTTCTTGACTCCCAACCATTAATCTATCTCTATAATAGTCTTTGTTTTAGAATGGACCATTAATGTTACACATTTCATCATAGTTCTTCAAAAATATTTTTCACTTACACTAAAAGAGCTACAAGGTACCACGATCTTCAGGATCTATGAAATCACCTATATCATTTCCTACCCACTAGTCATGGGAACCAATATCACCAGTTCATAAGATAAATTCATTCTTACTAACCCACTTAAAAAACATATAAATTAAAATCATAATATTGGAATCTGATATGTTTTTATCCACCATAAAAGACAAAACAATTGTGTAGTGGATTCCTCTTTATGAAAGATGCTGATGATGATGTCAAGAAAATTGTGAACTCCTAAATCTTCCCAACACCTTACCATTTTCCATCAAGTGGCCCAATCCACCATAATATAGGGTCATCCTAGAAATTCAAATAAACAAACATTGTCTACTCTTGAAATAGGGATTATAACCACAATAACTCAAGAAACCATGAAATTAAATGATATGGGAAAACCACATCCATTATCAAATAGAAAGAGTTTCCATATGATGGTAATTTCAATAAATTTCTAATAATCATACCATATATAAGCTCATGTGTCACTATGGAGGTTCCCATTTAATATATCTATCAGGATATTCAATAAAAACAATGATTACCAACTATTACCCACCTTGGGGAGTGGAAATTGTTCTACCTACCTTCAAAAAAACCATCAACTCCATATTTTTAGAAGATCTAGACTCTTTATAACTCTAGATTGAGATCACAGGTAGGGATATCCATCGCAAAAAAGAGAATTTTAATAATGTCATTATTAATGAATGGTGAGAAATGTATCCCTCTCTAATCAAGAATCAACCATTCTAATGATAGTTTTTTAAGAAAATACATCATCAACCTGAAAAAAATCTATAGGAAGGACATTAGGCACCATACCACTACTACGCCACCCTAATCTCATCAACTTCCATGACCTCAACATCCAAAATTCTAAACACTGCTCCATAAATCTGGATCTCACACTATAAGATTTTACTATAAAACTAGTACTCTCATGGTAAGAACACCACAAGTCTCTGAATGAAAATAGGATCCTACATGAACCATCATAAATAAAGTTCTAGTATGTAGGCTAAATAAACATTTAAAGGGTGTTTATCATTCTAATTAGTATCACTTGAACACAATTTCCAGAATTAATGATGACGCATACATAGGACCTTAATAGATGGAATGTAATGTGTCACCCTTTAGAATCATTACCACATACCTCTATATTCATTGGAAGGGGATTCTAAACCATAGTATGAATGTGTACATTATTCTTACAACCCAATGTGTTCCTGACCATAATTTATTGAGCATTGGATCTACTCCCCAAAGTAGATGGGATCTCACTCTCACCTCTTCTATTCATCAACCAAACACTTTGAAAAAACTATAGAAGGGTAACAAACTTATAATAAGAAATGTACATATGAATTTCATCTCTTACATGAAGGAATTAATCAAAATAAATATTTCTACACTGAGGCTAAAGTCACTTAACAATAAGGATTCGAGAAAATATGGTCACCGTGAGTAGATATTAACTAGTTAAAAAGGTATGGATCAAGGCCCCACTATAATCATTAACTATTGAATGTACCATGACATAAGAATAACTCATGCCTATATATACCAGTTTGAGAAACCATGAGGTGATTACATGAATCTTTCCCACACTAGTACAAAAATTGTTTTTTAGAAGGGTTGATCGGGTCTTATCATTGGTTTTCTAGGTTAAATTATTATAAGTGATATAGTAAATGTTTTTCCCATTGATTTATGATAATTAAAATTAAAAAAACTATTTTAAATAAATCATAAATACATTAAGAGTTTTATTTTTTATCAAATAGCATAGAAATACATTTTCAACATTGATAATAAATAAACTAATGTTTGAAGTACTTATTTTCTAAAATATTTAGATATTTATTATCCCCATTGATGAAAATGAAATAAATAAAATTATAAAATTTAAAAAACCCAAAAAAATTAGGAAAATGAAACATACATATAATAATTAATGTATCTCCTTGTTTTGTTGTTGTTTGAATTAATTTAATTTAAGGGAATTATTTCATGGGGAATTTAAAGTTGAGCTTTATAAATAATCTTAAAAATGGATTTTAAATATCATGCATGAAGCATGGAATTTTCTCCATGATCCATGTAAGGACCCGGATTTTTTCATGTAATTTTTTTATTATATGGGAATATTATGAGTATGAAAAAATTGATGGCAGGTGACTCCAAGGCCTGATGTGCCCGGAATGAATTTCTGAACTTTTTTTCTGGTATGTTCTGTAAAGGTGTTAGCGGAGTTTTGTAACCTTTGAAACGATACATGGAATTGAAATCTGAGGGAAATGTTGAACACGTAGAGATGATATTTGCATAAAGAGACCTTCATCTCGACCATAGTAGGTCAAGGTTGAATTTTATTTTTTGGACTTTTCATGGGAGAAAATAAAATAAACATGCTTTATTTTATTTTTGAAATTGAAACCTCCCATTTTGAATTTAGTGGTGGGGACCACCTGAGCATGAAACCCCCCATTTGAAATTAGTGGTGGGGACCACCCAACCCTCTAACTCTCTCTTTAATGTGAGGATACCATTGGAATTCTCCCAATTTAATGAACCAAATTATTTGATTTATTATGACAACTTTAATGTGCCATATTTAATTAAATTAACCCAATTAAAGTTGGCTCATCACTTCATTTTGGGAATCGTTGGAAAAGGGGATCTTTGGAGAACTGTTGGATAAATATTCTTCAAAGAAGAACGTCCGTAGATCAAGAACAAGGATGACACGCGAGCTCAGACCAAGAGCATGGTGCGGCAACAATGAACACCGACGTCACAAGCATCATCTCCATCCTCACTACATCTTCAATGGAAATCAAGGTAGGTGATTTACATTGATTTATTATTGAATTAATTTGATAATTATTCATATAGTAAATTCAAATTGACAATGACCAGACTAACATGGCCATCATACCACAGATATACCTTGCCCCTTTAACTTTTGTTCTTCACGCGTTCTTTATGCATTCGTCAATGCCAAATAGTTAATGACACTAGAAACAAAAAGTTTTGTTGAGCGTGACATTTAGATGCAGAGCCCTGGACATGAGGATAGTGAATATGAAAATCAAATAATTTTCAAGCATGGAACAAAGCCGTGATGGCTTGCAGAAGAAGCCAGCGTCCGGCACCCGTCTAGTCGCGAGGAAGGAGGGCGACACACTTTCACGCCACCGGTTAAGCAGGAGGCTATGGAATATTGACCAGAACCATTCGGCCGCAATGGAGGTTGAAGGGAGGCCAACACATGACCAGTCGTAGAGGATAGTTGTGGCATCCCTCCCTTTGGAGGGGGTGAATTGGTTGTGGTGAACCGAGCAGGACCCACTCCGATGGGTCACGCTTTCGAAAACCGAATGGTCCTTTGGCCTTTTGGGTAACCTGGAAGGTGCCTCCCTCCTAGGATTCGGCTAGGGAAGACCACTCCATGTCGGTCCCCTTGAATGCGGGTCGCACCACAGTCTGCCCGAGCAGGCCATGCCCCCTGGCCGCGCCTAGCTGGTCGCGCCCCTGAGCCGCGCCGTGTGGGCTAGGCCGCCCCTTCGCGAGTCGGGCTGGTCCGCGGCCGAGAAGGCCGGGCCCACCATGACCCAACACAATCGGGTAATATCAACCAACACCGGGTTGGGTTGGCCCAAACCAGGTCAAACCGGGTCTGTCTGACCTCGTCGTACCAGACCCGAGCCTAATTAGACAAAGATATGATTTTTTAACCGTACCATGAGAATCAGGCGTCCGTTTGATAAACTGTCTATGACACCCAAATCCTTGGATCATGATGGTCCTTTTGGTATACTAAAATAGATTTTTGGATAATATTGGAGTATGGCTGGGTTGGATCAAACACTGAATCCAACCAGGCCCTCAGTGTGAAAATGATAATAATTTATAGACCGGGCATCTAATTGATGTGTCTTCTACTACGTTGGGTCCCTTATGACATGACAGTACTTTGGGTTACTACATAGTGGGTCTTAGTAGAGTTCTAGGTGTGAATGATATCACGAGGGATAGATTGTATGGATCTCAAGAGCACCGGGTGCGAGGAATCTAGTGGCTGGCAGTGAGGTGGAGGATGGGGACATATAATACAGAGGTTAGTTACCTATTGACTATGGGTGGGTTGGATCCTATGTGGGTCATTGCAGGGGTTACTACCTATAGATCATGTGTTTCTTATCACTAAACGATCCTTTTTGGTTCAGCACATACCGATACTGTGTGGGTCAAATCCCGTGTGGGTCATCGCTTAGCGATCTTGTGTGGTTCAGTGCATACTGATCCTGTGTGGGTCATCGCTTACTGATCCTGTGTGGGTCATCACTTAGTGATCCTCTGTGGTTCTGCGCATACTGATCATGTGTGGGTCATTTCCTATGTGGGTCATTGTGGGGGTTCGTACCTATCGATCATGTGTGGTCCAGACTCCGTATAATCACCAGTAGTGCCTCTTCAGAGAATAATATGATCTAGCTTCACGAAAAATCATTTGTATTTCTATACATCACATATATCTGTGTGAGCATAGTCTTATATCTTCATGGTGTACCTGTGTGGAACTATATCTTCATGGTGTTACATGTGTGGTACTCCTACCTTTGTAGTGTTACATATGTGGTACTTCTACCTTTGTGGTGTTACCATTGTGGTATTCTACCCTCCAATGTGAGATGAGTATATCTTGATAACTTAGGTATATGTATGGGAATATACCTAAGTAGGGTTGACTGTTGCTTCCATGTTTTTTTATTATCCTTTGGGGATTTGAGAGACCTTAAGGGGTATCAGAATCCCTACTAAGTATCGTTATACTCACCCATGCGCGAGCTTCACCCGCACCTAGTTTTGTCTTGTGCTGATGACGGACAGCGCTGAGTGAGGATGAGGTTAGTATGATAGGAGACTTCTCAAAGGTGAACCTTAGACGAGGCATACCATAGAGACGACCATTTTAGAGTTGTATCTACCATTCATGTTGGATCCTTGGAGGGTGTTCACAATTTCTATTTCTAGTTTTACTTGTACTTTCCATCTTTACTTATACATTCCAGTTGGGCTTGTATTCCATCCCCTTTACATTCAGTACACACCTTTTTTTACTATATATTTTATCTTGTGCTTGTATCTTGTTGTGTTCTTTTTTTGTGCAAGTTTATAGTTTATAAAGTTAATTCCTTCCCGTTTTAGGAAATAAGTCTTTCGGTGCTTGTCTCAAACTCCTGTCCTATAGATGGTGGGCTTGGGCTAGTCCTGGCACAAGCCCTGGGGGACGGGTTGTGACGAATTGGTATCAGGGGAGTATGGTTCTAATGAAGAACTAGGACTCTAATCATTTCTGTATTGAGCAATAGTGTTAAGTTTTATGAGTGTGGTATTCTATTTTGGAAGTCTAGTGTTGGTGCGGTGGCTGACGTATCCCTACAGCAGGACCCTAACCTATGATTTCGGACTCAATACATGAAAACACTAATTTCATATGTGTTTTTGAAAAGTTATCTTTGTGATATCTTTGAGTCAGCTCACCAGGTATAAACATAATGATTATGGTGTACCTATTTCTTTTTAGGATGCCTCCACACAGATAGCCATCTAGGGTTTCGAGTATAGTACGTGATAGCAGCCCACTGAGTGATGAGGCTTTGGTGTAGAGTCCCCTTATGGCAGTTGTACCATCGGGTGGTTTACCAGCAGCACTACTACCTTTTGGGAAGCTAATGCCACCATCCCCAATAGTAGAGGGTTCACACCACATGAGCATGTTGAACGATTTCCAGCACCAGACGCCACCGAGTTTTTGTGGTGAGATAGATCCCCAGGCGGCTGAGGACTGGCTAAAGGATGTGGTTAGAGTTTTTTAACATTTTGGGACACTAACCAATCTCATGGTGATCCTTGCTACCTGTCTTCTTCAGGCAGCATCAGGCAGATATTGGAGCATGATGCTCCAGATTTAAAATGATTTGACTCTCATCTGGGAGGAATTTGAGAAACTTTTCAAGGAAAAGTGCATCCTAGTGACCCTATGCTCAGTGCGTATACATGATCTTATCCACTTGCAGTAGGGTAGAATGACTGTGGATCAGTATTTAGTGAGTTTCACTGACCTATCACGCTACTCCACTGAAATGTTGCATGACACTTTGTTCAGGGCCTAGACCATCGAGCAGGGGCTCATGCGAGATAGTAGTGCTTCGATGGTTTCTCTTAGCATCCCGAAATAGGAGGGGGTGTTAGAGAGAGCACTATTAGTGGAGGGATTCCTTGCTGAGCTGTAAACTGTAGCAATCCCCACCACTGGAAGACACGTAGCAGAGTCATCGATAGCTGACAGCAGACAAATGACTTATAGGTCCAAGAGGACCA
Source organism: Viscum album (assembly GCA_963277665.1). Lineage (NCBI taxonomy): Eukaryota > Viridiplantae > Streptophyta > Magnoliopsida > Santalales > Viscaceae > Viscum > Viscum album. The sequence goes on from OY728146.1 coordinate 2,082,847,405, forward strand.
GACCTATAAGTGGATCACCGTAGGATACATGGTCAGTTGTGCGCGTCTCTCGAGATAGAGAAGGACCAGTGAGGAACAATTAGTGTTATTCGTGTGGTGGGAAGGGTCACATGGCTCATGAATACCCGACCCTCCGTATAGATGACTGGCAGATGGTCGATGGACCGCCTGGGCAAAGGAGAAGATTCGATCGAGGACGTCTGTAGGTAGGAGGCAGATGTGCCAGAGGAGTAGGTCGTACAGCAGGAAGTGGGCGGTGATTTGAGGTTCTACCTCCACCTCCTCTAGGTGGTCCACCCCGACCATAGGAAGTAGGTGGACATGGGTGAGCTCAGCTCCTGGTAGCTGAGGCCTACGACCATGGCACTCCGAAGATGATACAAGGTATGATCTATGTCTACTCCACCTTAGCTTTAGTACTTATAGACATAGGTTCCAGTCATTATTTTATTTCCATGGTTCTCATTTAGAGCTCAAAGATTCTAGTGGATTTGTTAGCTCGATCCTTATGGCTAGAGACTCATACGGGAGTAGATTCGATGATTATGCATTGGTGATAGTAGTGTGAGCTTACTCTAAGAGGTGAGAGTTTTGGCTAGTATATTCTAGTAGTGACATCAAGGCCTTACAATTTTATCTTGGGTGTGGACTGGTTATCCATAGTCCATTCTCAAATTTACCTTTTTAGGCACAAAGTGCGGTGTGTCCACACGGATGGGACTAGGTTTTCCTTCACCGACGAGAAGGGAACCTTTGCAGCACATGATGAAATTCTCGAAGGAGGGTGCAGCCGATCACACATCAGTTAGCTAGAATTACCCTTGGAGCGGTTGATATTGAGAGTATGAGCTAATCTGTAGTGGTGGACCAGTATGCAGATGTTTTCCCTGATGATGTTCCGGGTCTACCTCCCCCCAGAGAGATGGAATTTTACATCAACTTGTACCCTGGGACGACACCAGTATCTACTCCCACATATCAGATGGTTCTTGTGGAGCTTTGAGAGCTCCATGTACAACAAGAGGAGTTATAGAGAAAGGGGTTCATTAGGACCAATTTTTTTATTTGGGAAGCCCCAATTTTGTTTGCTAAGAAGGCATATGTGATTTTGAGACTTTTTGAGGACTATCGGCGCATGAACCAAGTGACCATGAAGAAAAAGTACCCACTCCCAAGGATTGAAGATCTCTTTTATAATCTCAAGGGAGAACAATGGTTTTCGAATATAGACCTTAGATCAGGCTATCACCACCTCAGAGTACGAGATGAGGATGCACAAAAGACGGCCTTTGGATGTTTGTATGGCCATTATGAGTTCTTGGTTATGCCTTTCAGCATGGGCAATGCCCGAGCATTGTTCATGGGACTCATGAACAGGATCTTCAAGCCATACCTTGATCACTGTGTGGTAGTCTTCACCGATGACATCCTGATATAATCCGTGGTGGAGGAGGAGCAAGCCTATCATCTACAAAGAGTTCGGGAAACACTCCGAGAGTATCAACTTTATGGTAAGCTCTCGAAGTGCCAGTTCTAGATACGAGAGGTCCACTTTTTAGGACACATCATCTCGGAGGCTAGAGTTGTGGTGGATCCATTGATGATTTAGGTCGTACTTTCCTGGGAGCCACCCAAGAGTGTGACAGAAGTGCGGAGTTTCCTAGGTTTGGCCGGTTACTACCAGAGGTTTCTGACTAAAGTTTTCAGAGTTGTGGAACCATTATCAGAATTGATGAAGAAGGGGAAACCATTCATGTGGTTGGAGAGATACCAGCAGAGTTTCCAAGAGCTGAGGCAGTGACTGATGAGTGACCCAATCTTGAGGATATCGGAGGAATGCATTGGTTACATAGTCTACTAATACACATCAGAGACCGACTTGGATATGTCCTAATGCATGAAGTGAGATGTGATCAAGTATGGTTCTCGATAGATGAGAAAAAATGTGCAGAACTACGCTACCCAGGACCTGAAGTTAGCAGTAGTAGTCATTGCCTTGAAGATTTAGTGACATTACTTGATGGGAGAATGTTTTACAGTCTACTCTGATCACAATAGTCTCAGGTATATCATCCCTTAGAAGGAATTGAACCTGATACATCATTGTTTTCTTGACTTCCTCCAATACTATGACTTCAATATAGTCTATACTCTTGGGAAGGGGAGCATAGTAGAAGACGCACTCAGTAGGAGATCTGGTACACAATGGCTGAGTGAAGAAATAAAGAAACTTGCTGATTTGTGGATATCCTATGTGGATCGAGATAGAACGGCTTATCTTTAGTCTCTAACGGTCATTCCCCCACTTCTTCAGTGATTTAGGGAGGCACAACCTGCGGACACTGACTATAAGACTCAATGTTCTCAGATATCAACATGACAAGCTCCTGATTGATTTTCTAAAGGTGGGGAGAACAGCATCCTATTTATAGGGAGTATGATGGTACCGATGGCACTACGGGAGGAAGTGTTGAGGGAGTTCCATACATCCCCTCTAGCGGTACATCTAGGAGTGGAAAAGATGTACCAGGACCTTCGGTGTCAGCACTGGTGGGCGGGAATAATGAAAGAAGTAGTAGAGTTTATCTCAAGGCACCTCACTTGTCAGCAAGTGAAGGCAGAGCATTGGGTTCCAATAGGCTTTTTTCATCCACTAGAGGTTCCAGAGTCGAAGTGGGATGAAATTTAAATGGACTTCATGGTAGGACTTCCACGCACGTACAGAGTTCATGATTCTATCTGGGTGATCATTGACTGAATCACCATGTCGGCCAGCATCCTACCTATTAGAGAGCAGGGATCAGTAGAGAGCTTGGGATGCCTCTACATGGAAGAAATTGTACACCTTCATGGAGTGCCATCTACAATTTTCTCTGATCGTGAGGCACATTTTACATCTCATCTATGGAAGGGGTTGCAGGAGGCATTCAGAATGGAGATTTAGTTGAGCACAGCCTTCCATCCTTAGACTGATGGTCAAACAGAGCAGACCATTCAAACCCTCGTGGACATGCTATGTGCTGGCATCATTGATTTTTTTCGCAGCTGGGAGAATCACTAGAATTTGGTGGAGTTCACGTACAACAATAGATATCAATCCACTATTAGAATGGCACCATTCGAGGTGTTGTACAGTCGACCTTGCAAATCACCTCTGTGCTAGACTGACCTACGGGAGTCAGCACTCATGGGACCAGAGATGGTATGGGCTACCACAGAGAAGGTGCAGATCAACAAGGAGCGGATAAAGACTGCACAATGAAGACAAAAGTCTTATGCTATCAAGAGATAGTGACTTCTAGAGTTCGAGGATGGTGACCATGTCATTCTATGGGTCTCACCTCGAGGAGGTTTGCGGAGATTTGGCCGAGGGGAAAAGTTATCTCTAAGATTCATTGGACCCTTTCAGGTCCTCAACAGAATAGGAGAGTTGGATTAGCACTAAGCTCTTCTACCTCTACTACACCGGGTGTATGGTGTTTTCCACGTATCCCATCTAAAGTGATATATACATGATCCTTTGCACATCATTGACTGGGGCGAGCTGGGCATCAACGATGGGACAACATTTTCAGATGTTCCAGTAGAGATTGAGGATCAACAGGAGAGAGTATTTTGTGGGAAGTTGATACCTCTAGTGTACGATCATTGGGAACACAGGATCCTCTAGGAGAGCACATGGGATAGGGAGGCTCATATTCATTCTAATTACCCCCACTTGTTTACCTTGTTTGTGGTATGGCTTTTAGGGACGCAAAGCCCGGATGTGGGAAGAATTTAAAGACCAGGATTTTTCCATGAATTTTTTTTATTATATGGAAATATTACAAGTTTGAAAAAATTGAAGGCATGTGATTCTTGAGGACCAGTGTGCCCGGAATGAACATCTAATTTTTTTTGGGTACGTTCAGTAAACGTGTGAGAGGCATTTTTTAACTTTTGAACTGATTCTCATAATTGAAATATGAGGGCACCATTGAACCCATACCGTCGATATTCCCGTAAGGAGACCTTCACCTCAACCGTAGTAGGTCGTGAGTGAATATTAGTTTTTGGACTTTTGTGGGAGAAAATAAAATAAACAATCTTTATTTTATTTTTGAAATGAAAACCTACCATTTTGAATTTTGTAGTGGGGATCACCCAAGCTTGAAAACTCTGATTTTTATTTAGTGGTGGGGACCACATGACCGTTGAACTCCCCCTTTAATGTGAGGAAACCATTGTAATTATCAAAATTTAATGATCCAACTTATTTGGTTTATTGTGAAAACATTAATGTGCCAACTTTAATTGAATTAACTCAATTAAAGTGGATCATCACTTCTTTGTTGGGAATCATTGGAAAAGGAGATATTCGGAGAACCATTCGAGAAATATTCTCCAACAAAGAACGTCCCCAGATCAAGAACAAAGATGACACACAATCTTAGATCGACAGCATGGTGGGGGAACAAAGAACACCGACATCACCAACATCATCTCCTTCCTTGTGACATCATTTATGAATATCAAGGTAGAGGATTTACTTTGAATTATGACCTAATTTAATTGATAATTCTTCATATATTGGATTCACAATGATGATGGCCAATCTATCATGGCCATCATCCTGTGCATATACCTTGTCCCTTTATCTTCTGTTATTCATGTGTTCTTCATGCGTTCATCAACACCATATAACTAATGATGTTGGAAACATAAATTATTGTTGAGAACGACATATGGACATGGAGACCTCGGCTTAAGGAATGTGAATATGTGAATGAAATAATTTTTGGGCTTGGGAAGAAGTCGCGAGGGCTTGCGGAATAAGGTGGTGGCCGGCACTCAGCAAACCATGAGGAAGGAATGTGGTGCGCGTCCACAACACCGGTTAAGTAGGAGGGCGTGACCCATAGGCCGTGGTGGAGTAGGGTGGTGGCCGGAATCCAACTCGCCCTGTAGCGCAGTGGAGGCGCGTGTCCGCGCCACCGGTGGTGCAGGAGGTGGCAGCCCCTTGGCCTCGGCGGAGGCCGAAGGGCAGCCGGTACCCGAGAGGCTGTAGAGGATAGCGACACCATTTGGGCCGCTGGGAGAAGGATGAACTTTCGGTGAATCGGCCAGCCATCACACTCCGAGCATGACCCTCTCCTGTGGGTCCTTCTTCCCAAAACTGAACGGCCCTTTGGTCATTCCAGTGACCTAGGAGGAGCCTCTCCCTCAGTCATCGGCTAGGGAGGACCCCACCGCGGTGGTCCTCTTGACCGCGGGCTGCACAGCAGGATTCCCGTGCGGGCTGTACCACTCGGCCACACCCAGCAGGCAACCCCCAGAAGGTCATTCCCAGTAGGCCATGCCGAGCGGGCTATGCCCAGCAGGCCTCACCCCCAGCTGGTCACGCCTCATGCGGGTCGCGTCGCTTCAAGCGGCCCGTGACTCGTGCGGACTGGGTCGCGCCCAGTGGGATTGGATGATCTATGGCCCAGTGGGCTGAGCCTGTCGCAGCCTAGGACATCCGTGTTGGGTCAGCCCAGGCTGGTTCGGGACAGGTCAGTCAGACAGTACCCGAGCCCAATTTGACCCTGATACGCTTTTTTGGTCCTAACATGAGAATCAGGTGTCCATTTGACGAACTGTCTATGGAACCAGAATCCTTCGATCAAGATGGTGATTTTGGTAGACTCCATATGAATTTTGGATAATTTTGGTGTATAACTAGGCTGAATGAAACCTCGAATGCAACATGGACCTTAGAGCGGAAATTCTAATAAGTTATGGACCGGGCGTTTAGTTAACGCACCGTCTATTGCATTGTGTCCCCTATGATGTGATGAACCTTTGGGTTAATATTTTGTCGAGCTTAGTGGTGTTCGAAGTAAAACTGATATCATGATGGAAAAATTCCATGGAACTTGAGCACATCGGGTGTGAGGAATCCAGTTGCTGGTAGTAAGGCGGAGGTTGGGGACAGATAATACAGAGGTTAGTTACCTATCAACTCTTGGCGGTTCAGATCAAGTGTGTTTCATTGTAAGGGTTAGTACCTATTGATCCTGTGTGGTTCAGTGCTTAGTGATCTGGTGTGGGTCAGTGCATACCGATCTCGTGTGGGTAAGATCTTGTGTGGGTCATCGCTTAGCGATCCTATGTGGGTTAGCGCCTACCGATCCTATGTGCATAAGATCCATTGTGGGTCAGTGATCAGAGATCCTATGTGTGGCAGTGCATACTAATCCTATGTGGATCAGATCATATGTGGGTCATTGTGGGGGTTAGTACCTATCGATCTTGTGTGGGTCAGACTCCGTATAATCAGCAGTAGTGCCTCTTGATAGAATAAGATGATCTAGCTTCGCGACTAATAATTTGTATTTGTATACTTCGCATATACCTATGTGAGATGAGTTGTATATCTTCATGGTGTACCTTTGTGGTACTATATCTCTGTGGTGTTACCTGTGTGGTACTCCAACCATCGTGGTGTTACCTATGTGGTACTTTTACCTTCATGGTGTTACCGTTGTGGTATTCTTCCCTCCAATGTGAGATGAGTATATATCTTCATAACTTAGGTATATGTGTGGGAATATACCTATGTAGGGTTGACAGTGGTTTCCATGTTTTTTTATCTTTTTTGGATTTGAGAGACCTTCGATGGTGTCGGGGGCCCTACTGAGTATCATTATACTCACCCCTACACGGGCTCCGCCTGCACCTTGTTGTGTCTTGTGCAGACAATGGACAACGCTGACTAAGGATGAGGGTACCAGGAATAGAGAATGCTCAGAGGTGGACCTTATATGAGTCGTACCACAAAGTTTACCATTTGAGATATATACCTACCCTTCAGGTATGATCCTTGGTGGGTGTTCATAGAAGCAGTTTCGTGTTCTACTTTTACTTTTCAGTTTTACTTTTACTTTCCAGTTGGGCTTGTATTATGTCCCCTTTACTTTCTGTACACACCCTATTTTACTATATAGTTTAAATTGATCTTGTATCTTGTCTTGTGCTTGTTTTGTGTGAGTTTACAGTTTATAAATGCAATGTCTTCACGTTTTAGGGAATACGCCCTTAGGTGCTTGTGAAAAGCCCCTAGCCTAAGGAATGTGGGCTTGGGGTTGTCACGACATCGGTCCCAGGGGATGGGTTGTGACAATCCACATAAGTATTCTTCATCATAAAAAAAGAATCACTAATAATCATATTGATTCAGAAAATCTATGATATATAAATGAAATAATTGGATAATACATAAAAATAGCAATGTGAAATCATTACCAAAAAACCCATATAAGTATTATTTGATTCAAAGATTATTAGATTAGAAATGAGTAAAGATAGTGCGATAAAAGTTATATACAACAGATATAATATTTTATTCATTGTTATAAATATTATGAAGGAACTGAAAATTGAAAGGCATGCTATGAAAAAATTTAAACATCATTTTTTTCATTATGAAAATTTACTTTTATTGTTAGTTATTTTAATTTCTTACTTTAATACTCCAAGTTGTAAGAGTTTAGTGTTTATTATTTAATAGCTAACATTAAAAGTTTATTTTTAATATAGTTTATTAAATAAAAAATTTAAAACCAAACCTATAAAATCTTCTCATAACAATTATTAAGTTACTAACATTAAAACAATGATTATAAATATTTTTATATAATAGGTCATATCAGGAGTCACCTAACCATAATCATTCAGCCCATACATCATTTCTGAATCTAATTATTTGCACTCAATTCTTGAATGTAACCAAATAATGGTGGTGATAATTGGATTGTATTGACTAATATTGCATCTCCAATGGCTCATATACCATTAGCTTCTCAATCAAAACTGACTCTAGGTACATCACTTTGTCAAAAATATTAGATTATCTAATCCCAATGAAAATTACAATGTGGGGGTATATTCACAACATCACAAATGTTTTCCTAAAGTGAAATTATAATATTATCACATAGTTAGGGTAAATATTTTATATGGATACCCAATTGATGATGCTTTCTTGGGTACTCTGGCCTAGGTGGTGTTGCATGAATCCACTACCACAACACAAAATATCTCTCTAGAGTTTATTCTTTATCTAATGGGCCCAAAATATTACACATTAAAATATTTATTTAGAATACCTGAAATGACCTATGGGTCTCAATTCATACCCAAACACCTAAAATATTACATATGGAGGGTCTAACATCCTTTAAAAAACACAATCCCAGACAAGGGATCAAACTCCAACCATTTTAGAGAATTCTCATCTTGAGTTCATGAAAAACATCACCCACTAATGGATTATTGTACCATATTGGGATATCAATGTATGAATAGTTATTAGGGTGGATAGAGTCTAAACCATATTAAAACATGAGTACCTGATTTCTCTCAATCCTTTATTTTGTAAGGATTAGGATTTCTTTATAAACTATAAGACTTAAGCCATTAGGTCAAATTAAACATATTCATACAAATTGTTAATCTCATATAACTAAATGGGAACTACCATTCCCTTATACAAGATGTTATGAATGAAATAAAAAAGTGAGATATTATTCCATATATCATGGAATAAGGACATTTCTTAATCAAACCTCTAAAACAACTCCCCATCCCTCATTGGTCGATGATTACATGCCCAACTATAGGAATGGGATCCTAAAAAACCGACTTGTGAACACAAATAGGATATTTATAGGTAAATCCCTTCATTTAATAGGATGAAACCACCAGTTTTAGTGAATATCTAGATGATTATCAAGGAATTTACATGAAAGGTTATAAATGAACACTATATTATATATGTACCAAATCTCTTGTACAATTAAATTGTTATATCAATGTTATGGGTCAAAAATCAAGTTAAAATAGTTTGGGAGAAAGGATATTTCAACTAGCATAATTAATCTATTCTCCCCAGTTTGGTAACCTAACTAAATACCCCCTTGGCATCACTTCCCTAAATTCCCAAACTAATCCTTACAAGACTAATAACTAGAAACACCGTCCCTTGCACTATCACACTATGATACCAATTTGACATGACCTTTCCCATAGGGTCCATTATCTATTTAGAAAATAATCTAAGGGTTCCACCCTAATACCTTCTTCAATAGGATAGGGGCTGACGACTGTCACCAAGTATATGTATCATAGAATATGGGATGCCTTATCCTTTATCAACTAATAACATATAAATATCTCCAATACATAAAATAACCTAAAATACCACCAATATATATATATATATATATATTCTCTATATAATAAAAGAGTGATTCCTCACATGGTATTTGAATTTTTACATAAGAATAACACCATTGGAATTGTACATCAATAATGGTCTCAAAATGTAACATCCCAGGTAAATAAAGAATAATACATTTTCATATTTATTAACATTTACGAATTAAAAATTAATTTTACTTTAAAGGGGTTTCTATGTTCTATAGCGTACCCGATACGCAACAAAGAGTTTCTTTGAAATCTTACGTTGCACACTAGTAATAAAATAATATTATTTTAAATGGTAGTTAACACGTAGTCGTTGAATTGGCGGGAATGAATATAAATAACTATAATATGATTATATATGTTTTTTAAATGTTTTTATATTTATCCAATAAAAGATAAAGGCTTAAAATAAGGAAAGAATTCAATTTTAGGCATAGATACTCTTATATTCACTAAAGGTCGACTTATCGCCTTTTCATGGAGAACCTCCTTTAAATATAGTTTTGGTCACTCTTATACATTATTTTGGACCAAATAAAACTCTTCTTTAGAATCAGGACATCAAAATTTACTTTGTGTAAATTTTGGTATTTTTCTGATAAAGATCATTTTTTAATGAATAGTGAAAAATGTCGTATTTTAATTCAAAACCTTTTTTTAATCTGATTTATTAATATGATTAGATTAAATTTTGAATTTGTTTTAAAGTTAAATTAGAATATATTTTTACGATTTAATCCAATAGTCATCATTGTAATTAATTTCACTTTGAAATCGGACTTAAACTAGTGTCAATCTTTTGATACATTTTGTTTCATAAAAACACGCTATTTGTTTTGACAGCAGGAATTAATTATTAAATTAATTAATGCAACTTATATGTTTTCAATTTTGTAAAATAGACATCATTTCTGAATTCGGAATATCAAAAATATCTTAGGGTGAATTTTTGGTATTTTTCTGAAAAACTTCAATTTTTGATGAATAGTGAAACAACTAAGTGGAACTTAAAAAACTGATTTTTCGTTTAAATGATATTTTACCACCATTGAGTTTGGAATTTAAAAAATCCTACATACATGGTTGTCATTAGGAAGTAAAATGTGGTTCAATGGGATTAAAATAATTTTTTAGTGAATAGTAACTATTATGTTTATTAATCGTGATTAGAGGTAATTAGTGTAGTTTAAGGTAAAAATAATGTTTTAATAATATTCAATGACCAAGGAACATGTCCTAACCTTATTGTATGTGTCATTACCGACCAATAAAATCCATGGGTTAACTTGTGGACCCCATGGATCCACTTTGGTAGGAAAATGACCTTTATAACTTTTTATTTAAAGATAAAATAAAAATGCCACAAAGATGAGTTGTTTTATTAAAACAATTTTTAAATGGGGTAATACAAGTCATATTTTTGACTATAAATATTAATTAAAAGTCTAAAAATATTTCCTACATCATGATATTTTTTTTATAATTTTTAGACATTAAATATATTAAATTATTTATGACACCATGATGATGCAGCGATTACCTCATTATTTAACGATTTAAATAAAATGAAAAGATAATATAAAATATAAGACATACACATGTAAAAAACCTATTTGATGGGTGGATTTCGAACTCTTATCACCTTATCCAAAAAATATTTAATTTTGGGACCCTTTTTATCCGAAAATATTTTTATAATAAAGTAACCTTTTATAACTTTCCAAGAGTGCCCCTCCTCTCCTCTTATAAAAGGCCCAAACCTATACCACCTTACCCACAACTGTCAAGCCTTTGGTTCGGCCAAGATCTTCACTTTTTGTCTCTAAACATCCCTCTATTACTCCTAGAAGCCTCAATTTGGGCAGAAGTCTTCCCAAGGAAGCCTTTGAGCTCAAATCAAAAAGAGTTACCCGTTTTAAAGGTAGTGTCTTCTCTTGTGTTCTTATGTTTTATTTTTCTTCTCCAACCCCCTAAACCCTTTTTATTCATTTCTTTTGTAAAAACTAAAGTATCTTAACTATTATAGGATTTTTTTTATAAGAAGTATTCGAGATAAACTTACAAACAACTACATCTAATGGCTAAAGAACATATTTTTTCTGTGGATGGTGAATTTCTGCCTCACGAAACGATGATTGTTCAATATTCTTTTAACACCTTCAAAGGTGGCCATAAAGATGTCACTATATTTATATATGATATATAATATGTTTATATTTTACTTAAGCTTATGTATTTTTCATTTATGGCATACCTTTATGGTTTCCATTATGGGTATACGCGATATCATCATGTTAGGAAGTGCGGACTACCGCCCCCTCAAAGTGATTTGATTCGTTAATGCCATATGTGGGACGTATAAAGGATGGATTTAAAGTTATTATATATGATGTTATAATGGAATTATAATGTACCTTTATATAATTGTTATTTATTTCCATTAAACTATGAGATATAAATGAAAGTAGCGTTCATGCGTACGTACAGCTTACCGTCTCCATGAACGGTGAATTTTATTTCTTAACTATAAATGATTATTTAATATTAAAAATACATGTATATGCTGGATATATATGATATATATGATATCCAAATCATGAACATCATTTTGGATATAATGAACCTTTGACCACACGAACAACATGTAATTGTAAGAAGTCCACTTTCGACTTAAGAACCAAATATCGACAAAAAAACATTATTAACTTAAATGATTACAAAATGTTTATAACATGGAAATAAGTGATATAAAAGGACTAATGAACTTTAAATAGGTTCAGAAGAAAGTTGAAATTAACTCAAGTTTATTATTCAGGACATTAAAGAACGATCGAGTTAAGTCAGACCCGAGGTAAGGGACTTCATCTCAATCTCCTTTCATTGAGGCATATTTTGTTCTAATACAAGTCTTTCTTTTATATGGTGTAAAAACCCCTTTGACTTTAACTTTTATACAAAAGGAATATTTTTCTACGAAGCGTTTTACTAAACGACAAAAATTAATGCTTCTTTTATCGTACGCGGTGACAACGACCTTTTCCGCCGCCGCGAGTATTATTTGGTCTTTGGCTTCCTCAACAAGCCATAATGTTTTTAAAATGAAATAAATATCATATAATCTTTTATGGATTTTGGTATTGAAAATGGTTTTTATAATGGATTTGTTATGTCAATATATTTAACTGATATATTTTGATCAAAGTGTGGAAATGTTTTATTTCCATTATATTTGTTTTATGTCTTATGATTTTATAATGGTACTTGGACATTTGACGGGTGGTTACGTGATAAACCATATGACAGGTGGTGCCGTGAATACCAGGACGGGTGGTTACATTATAACCTCCAATTCATTGGGTATAAAAGTCGGTCGTATAGCTATTTCATTAAGTGATATGTGTGGAAGTCGACCGTATGGTTATTCCACTTAAGTATGTTTATGTCCCAAGTTACCTTTATATGTTATGTGATCTTTATATGGGTTTTATGGTAAAATTTTGGTTACAAAAGGGTACGTAATGATCTTTTATTCAGTGAAGAGTCTTTACTACTTCATAAAGGTGAAAAGTATTACTTTGATAAAGTATACATGGTTTACTGGTTGTTTTGAAAAACTAACAGTTTTCATTCATTGTGTATCCCTTACTGAGCTTTTTATGCTCACCCCAAGTTTTTTTTTGAAATGTTTTTCACTGGACTAAATGTGGAATAGGGTCAAGAATGGGATCAAGGGAAATTCATGCTATCTAAAACATGGAACTAGACATGTTTCTTTTTAAGAGTTTTTATTTTAAGGAAACTTAGTAGAAGTCTCTACTTTGTAATCTTTTGAGATGTAATAGTTATGTCCTAATTCTCTAAAACTCTAAACCTGAAAATATCCTCCATGTAAATTATTCATTTAATTAAATATTAAGCAAGGGTTAAGTTTGGGACCTTATAGTTGGTATCAAAGGTCGGTTTAGACAACTTTAGGAGTTAGAAATTTGTTAAATTATAAATTAATTTATGGTATGATTGAAATGATATAGAATTTGAAGATTACCATGTTGCTTCTCCTAAGATATTTCTGTGTTAATAATGGTTTTTCATAGAGGAAATAGAATAGATTTTCTGGGATGGCATATATAGGGATATGACCTTTCAAATCAGTATCCTGAGATGGTCAGAATCAGAACTAAACAGTTTTTTGCAGTGATGGCTCAGTTGACTCAGGTGAAAAATGTTGGTTGTTTTTATTGATGATATTTTGGTGTTTTCTAAAAGTAAATAGGAGCATGAAAGTCATTTAAGGGTTATCATTCAAACCTTAAAAGAAAAGAAACTATATGGAAAATTCAGTAAGTGTGAGTTTTGGTTACAACAAATTTCTTTCCTTGGTCACATTGTTTCAAAAAATTGCATAACAGTTGATCCTGCTAAAACAAAAGTTGTTAAAGAATGGCCAAGACCCACAAATGTAACCGAGATGCGTAGTTTCCTTGGTTTAGCAGGTTACTACCGAAGGTTTGTTGAAAAATTTTCACAGTTATCTATTCCATTGTCTAAGATAACTTGTAAGGGTGTTAAGTTTATCTGGACAAAAGAATGTGATGATTGTTTTCCAGAGTTGAAAAGAATATTGGTGAATGCTCCAGTTTTGGCACTTCCTTCCAGGAATGGTGAGTTTTTTATATACCTGGATTCTTCATTGAAAGGACTATGTTGTGTCTTTATGAAGAATGATCAGTAATTGCTTATGCTTTGCGCCAGTTGAAAATTCATGAGGAAAATTACCCTACACATGATTTGGAATTACCAGCTGTTGTTTTTTCTCAAAAATTTTGGAGGCATAATTTGTATGGAGTAATGTGTGAAATATATACTGATAAAAAAATTTTAAAGTATATATTCACTCAGAAAGAATTGAACATGAGACAGAGGAGATGGCTAGAATTAATCAAGGATTATGACTGTACAATTCATTACCATCCGAGAAAAGAAAATAAAGTGGATGATGCTTTTAGTCGAAAAAGTAATGCTTCATTAACCATGATACGTTTGGAACGAGATCCTTTGGTTTTTTATTTGATGAACTTTGGCATAGAAGTTGTTGGTGCAGGATGGCCTTCTGTTTTCTTTTAGGTATCAGTGAAATCTTCTCTATCAGACAGAATTATGAAAGCACAGAAGAAAGAAAGTTAGTTGCAGAAAAAGGTAGAGCAGGTTTAGAAGGGTAAGTTCCCTAAATTCAACATTCATAATGTTTGTGTTTTAAGATTTTGGAAGAGATTGTGTGTTCCTTGTGATTCACAGTTGAAGAGAGAGTTGTTATGTGAGGCTCATAGTTCCCCATTTTCAGTTCATCCAAGCAGTACTAAGATGTACAGATATCTGCGAGAGTATTACTGGTGGGATGGAATGAAAAGAGATATTGCTGATTTTACAGTGAAGTGTTTGACATGTCAACAGGTTAAAGCACAGCAACAGTTACCGAAAGGGGTGCTTCAGTCTTTACCAGTACTAGAATGGAAATGGGAGAATATATCCATGGACTTCGTTGTGGGATTGCCGAAGACACCTCTAGGTAATAATGAAATTTGGGTTATTGTTGATCGCTTAACTAAATCTTCTCATTTACTTTCTATATGAGAAACTTTTCCCTAAATAAACTTTCCCGTTTGTATCTTAAAGAGATAGTCATGTTACATGGAGTTACCCTCTCCATTGTATCTGATCGTGATCCCATGTTTACTTCTAACTTTTGGAAAGGCCTTCAGAAGTCATTGGGTACTGAATTAAATTTTAGTACAGATTTGCATCCTCAATCATATGGGCAGTCAGAACGAAAAATTCAAACATTGGAAGATATGCTACGTGCTTGTTCTAAGGATTATCAGGGAAGTTGGTACCAACATCTTTCTTTGGTTGAGTTTTCTTATAATAACAGTTTTCATTCTAGTATACAGATGGCACCATTTGAGGCATTATATGGGAAGCGGTGTCGAACTCCAACTTTTTGGGATGATGTAGGTGAAAGGAAGCTAATGGGACCAGAATTGGTAGAAGAGATGGCAGAAAAAGTTCAGTTGATTCAGAAACACATGAGAACAGCTCAGAGCAGACAGAAAAGTTGTGTGGATAACCGGAGGAAGGATCTATCGTTCGAGGTAGGTGATCATGTTTTTCTCAAGGTTTCTCCATAAAAAAGTGTGATGTGATTTGGTAAGAAAGGAAAGCTGAGTCCAAGGTTCATTGGACCATATAAAACAATGGAGATAGTTGTATCAGTTTCTTACCGAGTGGCTTTACCTCCGAGTTTATCTTAGGTACACAATGTTTTTCATGTTTTGATGTTGAGAAAGTATATGCTAGATCCATCTCATGTTTTGATCCCAGAGGTAGTTTAGGTGGAAGAGAATATCTCTTATAAAGAAAAACCAGTCCATATTCATGACCGAAGAGAGAAAGTGTTGCGAAATAAGGTAATTCACCAGGTAAAGGTTTTGTGGAAAAACTATATGGTTGAAGAGGCAAATGGTAATCTGAAAATGCTATGAGGGATAAATACCCCCACTTATTTTGATAAGTGAATAAAATTGTGAGGACGCAATTCCCAAAAGGGGGGAAGGATGTAACATCCCAGGTAAATAAAGAATAATAAATTTTCATATTTATTAACATTTACAAATTAAAAATTAATTTTACTTTAAAGAGATTGCTATGTACGACAGCGTACCCAATACGCAACAAAGAGTTTCTTTGAAATCTTACGTTGCACACTAGTAATAAAATAATATTATTTTAAATGGTAGTTAACACGTAGCCGTTGTATTGGCAGGAATGAATATAAATAACTATAATATGATTCTATATGTTTGGTAAATGTTTTCATATTTATCCAATAAAAGATAAAGGCTTAAAATAAGAAAAGATTTCAATTTTAGGCATAGATACTCTTATATTCACTAAAGGTCGACTTATCACCTTTTCATGGAGAACCTCATTTAAATCTAGTTTTGGTCACTCTTATACATTCTTTTGGACCAAATAAAACTATTCTTTAGAATCGTGACATCAAAATTTACATTGTGTAAATTTTTGGTATTTATCCGATAAAGATCATTTTTTTAATGAATATTGAAAAATGTCGTATTTTAATTCAAACCCTCTTTTTAATCTAATTTATTTATATGATTAGATTATCTTTTTAATTGGTTTTAAAGTGAAATTAGAATATATTTTTACTATTTAATCCAACAGTGTTCGTTGAATTAATTTCACTTTGAAATCGGACTTAAACTAGTGTCAGTCTTTTGATACATTTTGTTTCATAAAAACACGCAATTTTTTTTGACAGTGGGAATTAATTATTAAATTAATTAATGAAACTTATATGTTTTGAATTTTGTAAAATAGACATCATTTTTTAATTCGGAAAATCAAATATAGCTTAGGGTGATTTTTTGGTATTTTTCTGAAAAACATCAATTTTTGATGAATAATGAAACCACTAAGTGGTACTTAGAAAACTGATTTTTCGTTTAAATGAAATTTTACCACCTTTGTGTTTGGAATTTAAAAAATCCGACATACATGGTTTTCATTAGGAAGTAAAATGTGGTTCAATGGGATTAAAATAATTTTTTGGTGAATAGTAACTTTTATGTTTATTAATCGCGATTAGAGGTAATTAGTGTAGTTTAAGGTAAAAATAATGTTTTAATAATATTAAATGACCTAGAAACATGTCCTAACCTTATTTTATGTGTCATGGCCGACCAAGAAAATCCATGGGTCAATTTGGGGACCCCATGGAGCCACATTGGTAGGAAAATGACATTTATAACTTTTTATTTAATGTTAAAATAAAAATGTCACAAACATGAGTTGTTTTACTAAAAAAAATTAAATGCGGTTATACAAGTCATATTTTCGACTATAAATATTCATTAGAAACCTAAAAATATTTCCTACATCATGATATTTTTTTATAATTTTTAGACATTAAATAAATTAAATTAATTATGACACCATGATGATGCAACGATTACCTCATTATTTAACGATTTAAATAAAATGAAAGGATAATGTAAAATCTAAGACCTACTCATGACAAAAACCTATTGGATGGGTGGATTTCGAACTCTTATAACCTTATACTCTAAATATATATTTTTTGGACCCTTTTTATCTGAAAATAATTTTATAATAAAGTAACCTTTTATAACTTTCCAAGAGTGCCCCTCCTCTTCTCTTATAAAAGGCCCCCACCTCTACCACCTTACCCACACCTCTCAAGCCTTTGGTTTGGCCAAGATCTGCTCTTTTTGTCTCTATAAATCCCTCTCTTAGAATCATCACTTTGGGAAGAAGTATTCCAAAGAAAGCATTTGAGCTCAAATCAAAAAAAGTTACCCATTTTAAAGGTAGTGTCTTCTCTTGTGTTCTTATGTTTTATTTTTCTTCTCCAACCCCCTAAACTCTTTTTATTAATTTCTTTTGTAGAAAATCCAGTATCTTCAATATACAAGGATGTTTTTATAAGAATTATCCAATCTACACTTACACACAACTACATCTAATGGTTAAAGAATATACTGTTTCTGTGGATAGTGAATTTCTGCCTCACGAAACGATGATTGTTCAATATTCTTTTAACACCTTCAAAGGTGGCCATAAAGATGTCACTATATTTATATATGATATATAATATGTCTATATTTTTCTTAAGATTCTGTATTATTTATTTATGTAATACCTTTATGGTTTCCATTATGGGTATACGCGATATCTTCATTTTAGGAAGTGCGGACTACCGCCCCCTCAATGTGATTTGATTCGTTAATGCCATATGTGGGACGTATAAAGGATGGATTTAAATTTATTATATATGGTGTTATACTGGAATTATAATATACATTTATATCATTATTATTTTTTTTCCATTAAAGTATGAGATAGAAATGAAATTAGCGTTCATGAAAACGTACGGCTTACCGTCTCTATGAACGGTGCATTTCATTTCTTATCCCCAAATCTAATGTACTATTATAAGTACATATATATAATGAATATATATGATTTATGTTACATCTAAATGATTAATATAATTCTGGAATTAAAATATACATATCTCTCATTTAGTTTTAATTCCATTAATATGACATAGAAATGAAATTAGCGTTCAAGTGTACGTACGGCTTACCGTCTCCATGAACAGTGCATTTCATTTCTTACCTCTAAATGATTATGTAATATTAAAAATACATGTATGTGCTGGATATATATGATATATATGATATCCAAATAATTAATATCATTTTGTATATAATGAACCTTTGACCGCACGAACAACATGTAATTGTAAGAAGTCCACTTTTGACTTAAGAACCAAATATCGACAAAACAAACATTATTAACTTAAATGATTAAATAATGTCTATAACATGGAAATAAGTGATATAAAAGGAATAATGAGCTTGAAAAAGGTTCATAAGGAAGTATAAATTAACTCATGTCTATTATTCAGGACGTTAAAGAACGACCGAGTCAAGTCGGACCCGAGGTAAGGGACTTCGTCTCAATCTCCTTTCATTGAGGAATATTTTGTTCTAATACAAGTATTTCTTTTATATGATGTATAAACCCCTTTTACATTTAATTTTATACAAAATTAATCTTTCTCTACGAATCATTTTACTAAACGACAAAAAGGAATGTTTCTTTTAACGTACGCGGTGACAACGACCTTTTCCGCCACCGCGAGTATTATTTGGTCTTTGGCTTCCTCAACAAGCTGTAATGTTTTTAAAATGAAATAAATACCATATACTCTTTTATGTATTTTGGTATTGAAAATGTTTTTTTATAATAGATTTGTTATGTCAATATATTTAACTGATATATTGTGATCAAAGTGTGGAAATATTTTCTTTCCATTATATTTGTTTTATGTCTTATGATTTTATAATGGTACTTCGACATTTGATGGGTGGTTACGTGAGAAACCATATGACGGGTGGTGCCGGGAATACCCGGATGGGTGTTTACGTTATAACCTCCAATTCATTGGGTATAAAAGTCGGCCGTATTGCTATTCCATTAAGTGATATGTGTGGAAGTCGACCGTATGGTTAATCCACTTAAGTATGTTTATGTCCCAAGTTACCTTTATATTTTATGTGATCTTTATATCAGTTTTATGGTAAAAGTTTGGTTACAAAAGGTTATGTAATGATCTTTTATTCAGTGAAGAGTTTTTACTACTTCATAAAGGTGAAAAGTATTACTTTGATAAAGTATACATGGTTTACTGGTTGTTTTGAAAATCTAACAGTTTTCATTCATTGTGTATCCCTTATTGAGCTTTTTATGCTCACACCAAGTTTTTTTTGAAATGTTTTTCACTGGACTAAATGTGGAATAGGGTCAAGGATGGGATCAAGGGAAAGCCATGCTATCTAAAACATGGATGTAGACATGTTTCTTTTAAAGAGTTTTTATTTTATGGAAACTTAGTAGAATTCTCTACTTTTTAATCTTTTGAGATGTAATAGTTGTGTCCTAATTCTCTAAAACTCCAAACATGAAAATATCCTCAATGTGAATTATTCATTTAATTCAATATTAAGTAAGGGTCAAGGCTGGGGCCTTATACCAAACCTGATGAACATAGAAAAAATTATAGTTCCTCCTCATTAGAAAGTCTTATAGATTATTATTTGAATTATATGGTCACCACCTCCATCATCAACCACTAATATCCAATATGTTCCATAAAGTGTTATATTTGAACTCATTGCACAATCTCTTGGTCCACCTCGAAGACCTATGAACTATGTATCATCGGTAGAGACACAACATGTATGGAAATGAATTCCATGGAGGGGTGAGTATAAACATACTCAACAGGATGTCTAAAAACACAAAGGAAAGAAAAAAATGTCATACCTCAAACTACATAATAGGAAGGTGGTTTTATAGAAGTTAAGGAGGCCAAATCTGATCTATAACTATAAGTATTAGATATATAAGGAAGTCCAATTTATCTCAGATATAATCTATAAAGGCTTTCATCTCATAAAAAACTAGTTCTTCTTGTAGTACTAAAAGGTTCACAAAGTCTGAAGTTGATATTATAGCAGTATGTTTCATCTAGAAGGAAACCATGGTTGCATAATGTAGTCAATAATTTCTATATCAAAACTACATGGATTTTATCACTTTATGTTTACACTCATAAATATGGTAGGGAACCCAATCCTCATTAATGTAAATATGCTATTCAATGTAGCATTGCACTATAAAAATCTATAGTTATCATGCACTATTGGGGAACCCACACCCTTTTTAAGAATTGTTTTTGTCAAGGGAGTACTGGTCCTTAATTCCATAACTACCAATCCATGTGGACGCCCACATACCTCATAAAATAATTAATGGGACAATAATTCCCTACTAAAAGGTAAAGTGTCAGTTGAGGGAGTATAAAACCATAATGGGGGACTCATACCAAGTTATGTAGTGCATGTTAAATGAGTGGGTTCATAACACCATCGATAGAGGCCTGATAACATTATTGTGTGGGGGAACCACACATTTTTATGGGCTAGGGGAGTATAAACTTGACAATCGATATTGAGAAACCATTACCTAAATATTTGGGTGGGTACCAAACTCTTGGAAGAATTTACGGGACCCATACTCTATCATTAGCACATCACAAGTGTAGTACTTGAAAGAATTCAGGGGACCCATGTGATGTAGTCATAAAAATTCCCAAACTCGGGAACTTCATCAGAATCACCACCATCAGCTCCTTTTTCCCAAAATTACTCCTAATGTCATTCTAAGGGCCTTATCCATTACCATCACACCTCTGATGGCCCATTTTCATCCATCCTATGTTGTAAAATTAGAAGGAAAAGGGTTTTCACCACACCCCCAATTCCCTCTATATTTTTGTCCTTTGAAACCCCACCACCAACACTCCTTCAATTGAATTTATCCACCAATTAATATCCCGGATGCCTCACCATGGGTTCTTGATTCCCGTCAACCCACTTCGATGAACAAAATCATCTTTCACAGGTCTATTGGTCATACAATCATCATCTTGGGCTAATATCGTCGAACTGTAATCCACAACGTTATCAGGAAGTGACTTCTCAAATAAGAGTATGGGTAGAATAGGGAATAATATGGGTATTTGGGGATAATTAAACGTTATACACTTAATTAATAGTGTGTGAATCCATTAACAATGAACATAGGGAAAGAATCAAATATTTGGGGAAAAAATAAGCATTCAATTTGTTGTTATTTAAAAATTGTAGTAGAAAATTGAGAATAAATTATTCATGAAAAAGTTAATAACGAATGTAAATCACTAATTTAAATAATTATTAATACATTTATATATAATTAATACCTCTTCAATCCATCAATCAGTGTCCCACAGTATAGTCATCATCATTGTTTCATCCCCAAATTCATTATTTCTCAATCTAATATAAAGTCCTTTATGATACAATCCTTCTTTTGTATAAATCTAGGGTTCTAATTGATGAAAAATGTGTGTAGACCTGGAGGAGTTCAATAGGAAGATTTCAAATTGGGTGAATTTTATGTTTAACTTATTAATAATTATTTAAATTATTAATTTTAATGAATCGCTGATAATGAGTCATCCCGAAGGGCCTTAAATATGAATGAAAGTTTCATCACCCATACGGTAAACACATAACCCTAAAATTTATAGAGGTTTCATAATTACCATATGATAATCATTTAATGATATATTGATATATGTTCATTTTGTATATATTTTTTATTAATTATTTAATATTATATATTCCATAAAATTCATCAGACTTAAAAATTCCTCAATACTCATCTCGAGGGGTTAAACAACATGCCTTGTGATCAACTAAACCAAAATTTATTTATATTTTCATTCACTATGGTAAATTTATTATTTACCCTTAGAGAGGTCCTAGTACTATAAAACTCAGAATTGAGCTCAGTATTGATTCTGAAAAAAAATTATTCACTACGATATGTATAATGCTAGATTATAAAAGATATTGAGTCTTGATAGTGGTATAGATTACATGGTCATTATAGCACACATACACATATCATGATCAATGAAAATAAACATGTATATTATTTTATTAAATTATGTTTCCAAAAGTTTATTTTTTGTGATCCTTTACAGCTTGTTAAGTAACAGAAATATTTCTTTAAATCCAAAATGTGGAATCCCCTTCAAAAAACCTTGATCTTGTTCACCGTGAACTTTTTGATCTAACTGAGGTTTATAATATATAATGTAAATCATAAATTTTTTAAATTCTCAATAATTATAAAATATTTACATCAGATTATTTCTTGGTATACCAAAATTAGTCTTATAAATATTTTATTTAATTTTCTAAGAAAATCAAAATAAAAAGGTTTATATGATCATATGTGTTCAAATTGATCATGGGATATAATTTAAAAATAAATACTTTTTTGTACATAATATTTTACAAGTTTATAATAACTCTTACCCTCCTAGATCACAATAAAAATGGATTTTTTATTAGATGAAACCAAACTCTACATATGATTTCAATAAATCTCTACAATGAATTCAAACATCCATAATAATTTTAGATTGTGGAAATATATATTTCTTTTAATACACATATTCACATTATTGTAAGAACATTTATTAATATCTCTTTGGGACCTTTGGAAAGGTTCAAAATCCAAAAAATATATTTGGAGGTGTATGGATATACATTTTATATTATTAACACTAAGTTTATCTATGGAATGTTTTGATAATAAATTAGATTCAATTGTTTTTATTGAGTATTCAAACTCAATTAAAGCTTATATAATCATCAATAATAGTATAAATAATATAAAATAATCAATTCACATCATGTTTGATGATAATTTTCCTAAACCTCAATCACACATTGATAATGTTGAGGAAGACCTCATGAAATCGACCAATTTTATTTCACCTCCTTGTAAAGAAGTGGATGTTGATAAATAATCACACTTAAGTATATTGGAAAAGGAATGGTTTAGATTTACATTTATGATTATAAAATATGAATAATAAGTTAAAATATGAGTGAATTTTAAACCATCAAATAATTAAGAAAATTAAATAATAATTTTAAATATAATGGATAAAAGGATTAAAGCATTCAAACATATCCAGATGATGCAGTGGATGTGATAAGAGTGAGACAAATAAATATAAACAATATAGCATAATTGATTAATATTATTTTATATTAAAATGATAATATATCTACTATTTACACAATAAAACTTAGAAAATTGATATTCACTATGACATAACCTTTTACATAGGTGGATACAAAACCCAACCTCTTATATAGGGGAAGAAAAAGCATAGAATTTATAAGGACTAACCATAACTCATTCCTTTTAACAGTTTCAAGAACAACCTATAAAACTAAATTTTGAACACGTTTCGGAACTAATTTAGTTTCTTTTAATTGTGTTATAACCCATGTGTGAGTTATGTTATAACTCAATAAAAAATTAAAATATAGATGGATGAAAAAAATGAGTTAATATAACTATAAAATAGGTGAAAGATGTATATGGGGTTTATGGTATAGAATTAGTGATCCTAAACCCTTGATGAAGTTGTAAAATGTTATAGCATATGTATTACCAACAATGCCTTAATTATTTATAAAATAAATGAGAATAAAAATGTTGCTCTCAATATTAATAGCACTTAAGTGTTTAGTAAATGAATTGTATATTTATGTGTTACTACTTCATTTCTTTAATCTTTATATATAAGATTTTTAAATTTCTATTATATTTGGTAGTATCTCTTCGATGTCTAAAATGTCTCTCAATTTCAAATAATAAAATAGTTTTAATAATTCAATAAGGAAATAATATATTTTTCATATTTACCACAATAGTCATTGTTTTCATCATTCATAGACTCTGAATAATAATTCTCCACATCTCCATAAAAATAATAATTTAAATGATCATTAGATTATTCCATGAAAAACATCCTTGAATAGTCATTCAAAATATCCGATGATAATTTCATTTAAACATTGAATAATACCAACAAAAATATTTTCATCAATAAAAAACATTTCCTAAAACTATCATCTGTATCATATGATTGCTAATCCAATCATAAATAGTGATAAATAATTTTCCCAAAAGTTATGATAATATGAAAGTGTATCTCAATATGAAATATGTTTTCCTTACTGAAATCTTTCACCTATGACATCTTACATAAGAGTTCTCCCAGGTGTAATATATTTTCATTTTCCAAATATCCAATATATAATATCCTTTTAATTTTAATACATAATATACATTTAATATTCATATTAAATATTCCTCATATATGTAGTATATTTTTCTTTTTCCAAAAATAAAAAAAACAAAATATTCTACATTGTACATGCGGCATTTGGCCATGCCAATTTTTTCAGATTCCTAATACATGATGATTTCTTTAAACTTGTAATGTTTTGTACTTTTCCAGATTTTAGAATGTAATTATTTCTAGTACCTAATGATTTATCCAATACATAATATCCTTCCTTTTAAATGTAATATATGTTCCCAATTCCACTAAAAATGTAAGGTTTTATACTTAGATAAATTATTATATATAATATATTTTTCCATAGTCATAAAAATACATAATATTATCTACTAAGAAAAATTTTTCAACACAAAATATCATAACTGAGAATAATAACAATGAATACAAAACAGAATAATAATAAATAATATAAACTATAATAAACATAATAAGAATAATAAACTAAAAAGGATAATCTCGAGATCAATAAGTAATTATCAAAACCCCAAAAAATAATGGAAAGGAGACACTCAAGCTTATCCATCTTTTTAATAATTAAAAAACCCAAAATTATCACCTCCATCTTATATGATAAAAAACAGAAGACAATATTGAATAGATATTATAGAATTAGACTAATAGAATATAAAAAAATTTTGTTCACAAAATATAATTAAAAAATATATCCCAATAATTTAAATGATATAGAATATCCAAAAATAATAATGTGATGAGTAAACAAAATTTTTTAAGTTGTATGAAAAACAATAAAAAAATACTGAATATTCTCACTAGAAATAAATATAGTTAATATAATTAACCCACACCCCAACTTATTCATAATAAAGAGATATATAAACTATTAAAGAAATAAATAAATTTTAAAAAATATTCCAATTAATCCAAGATTTATTTACTTGAAAACATAATACATTTAATTATAAATATGTGAACTTCTCTTGTACAAAATAAATATAACAAGGATCATTGAATTATTTAATGATATAAACTTAATTAAAAAATATATATAATAAATTAATAATAACGAGTAGTTAAGAACAACAAAATAAACCAATAAATAATAGTAAATAAATGTTCATTGGATAGAATGGAAACATAAAAAGTAAATCTCATGACAACATAACAAATAATAGTATATTAAATGGTGTGAATGTTGTCCCTAATATATGCATCAATTTGTATAATAGAGTGGTTTAGGTTCTATCAGATTCTTCATAATTCATTTGAAAACCTAAACTAAGTGAACTCTTTGACCATTAAAACTCCTTAAAGATGTTACATAAAAATATTTTTTAACCCAAGTGGTTGGCTAAATATTTTACAATATTAAGAAACATATGGTCTATAAAAGGCATATTTAAAGAAATTGAAAATATATTAATACATTTGTATCTTAATTTTATCATCAAATTCTATAAAATTACCAGGATTTGAAAATTTTATATTTTAATCAAACATAGTATTAATAGGATTTCATGAACAATCACATTTTTTAAATTATATCCAAGTCATTTTTTAGATAACCATTCACATTATGAACATATTATAAATCATCAAAAACCATCAAAGTAGAGGATGAATCAATATTCTTCATCTTTTCATTTTTGTTCTTAATATTTCTTTATCATTTCTTTATCTAAAATATATCATCCATCATAACAATTAATTCCCTTATGTTCTCCTCATTAGAACTCTTGGATAATTTTTCTTTCAAATATTCATTCTCTCTATTTAATTTCCCATTATATTCTCTAAGATTTCACACATTGTAATAAACATTATTTTTATCCCATGAAACCTTCTTATATTACTTCTTTAGCAACATGTGTATAGCACTAATAATATCTATATACATTTTTTTAAATAACACACCTCACTTAAATCTTTTAAAATATGAAAAAAAAATTATCATAATAATTAGTATAATAAGATGATGATTTTCATGGTGTAGAAGATAAATTCAATACCTTAATAAGTTTATCCATTAATAAAATATTCCTATATATTTTCTTCCCCTAGTATGTAGAATTATAAGATTTAAAACATTTAGACTAACTTCTTTTAAAATTTTTCCATTATATTCAAACTTGGATACTCTTTAATTAATATTCCATTATTTCTAATTCAAATCCCGTAATTGCTCTATTTTATATAAAATATCTTGAGATTATTTTTCTAGAATATTTTTCTATCTAACATCATCCATATCTAGCCATCAAAAAACTAATTATCTCGCAAGATTTTTTAAGGTCTAGTGTAAATTATTAGATCTAAAATTGGTATAAATAAATAAAATTAAACACTAAATATAAAAAATCAGTGCTTCAAAGGGTTCACTATGATACTAAATATAACAGTATCATATCAAAATAAAAGATGATAAACTCATAAAAGTTTTGTCTCTGATACTAATTTTTAGGTCCAATAATATGTATGGAAAGAGAAAATTTGGAGGATTATAATCATTACAGTATTTTGATTGAAATTAAAAATTTCAATGATTATGATGTATAAAATTATTGAAAATTGAAAAATAAAAAGATTATGCAATAGATGTGTGCAGAGTGAAAGAAGTAATGATAAATAATAGATCGTAAAAAATTATTATTATTTATATCCAAATTCTCATATGTTTACTCTCCACACTCTATACCCAAAAGTATGCAGATCCAATATGATATAGTCTAATATATGGGTTTAATAAAAACACAACCTTTTATTTAGTTTTATACCAAAACTATACTTTCAAATGATAATACCTAATAGTGGGATTAGGAATAATCTATAAAACTGCCTTATGATCAAGCATAGAAAAAAAGGAAATACATTTTAATGGTGTTCTAACCAGTGTCTGAGTTTTGTTAAAACTCGATAAAAACATTACAATTCAAATGACACAACACAATGAATCCATAAAACTAAGAATATAGTGAAAGATATATATGGTTATTTTAGTACAGAAATATATATCCTAATACCTTGATGAATTATTTGAATGATGTTTGTTACGGTGACCAAGGAATTCCTCAACAACTCAATACATTGGTGAGTAGAGTAATGATACTCTCAAAAAATTTATCACTTTATTGTTTAAAAAATTATTTTTATCATCGTGTTCCACTCCTTAATAACATTGGTTTTTATATAGATCATTATTCACTGTCTAATAACATTGATAAAATTACCACAATATTCCTTAAATCTATTAAAATCCTATAATGTGATAGTTATATTAATTTATATAAGGAAATAATATATTTACCATAATTTTTACAACATTAATTTTATTTATATACATAAAATTATTGTCTATATCATCATTAAATTCTACAATAAAAAGTTTCCTAGATTAATCATTCAAAATCCCCCATGGTAATTAAATTTTTTTCTTTTAGTAGTATCTATAAAAATAATTATTTTAATTCAGCATGTTTTCCAAAACAATATATCATAGAATAATATTGATAATTAAATCATAAATGGTGATAAATATTTCACCATAAAATTATGATAATACATAAGAGTATCTCCATAAATAGTATTCTCTCTCTAGTGAAATCATCCAACTCATGAATATTATGTAATGGTCCTCTCAAGTGTAATATATATCCCTTTCTTGAATTCCAAAACGTATTATCATTCCAAAATTCATACATAATAATATTTCAATATTCAGGTATAATATCATTATCATATGTAATATATTTTACGTATTAATAAAATCAATATGTAATATCTAATACCTCATGTGGGTGGTTTTTTAATTTTCTGAAATTTTTAATATCTCAATAGATAAATATTTATTTCAATGCATACTTTTTTTTCAAATTTCAAAACATAAGTATATATTTATATACATGAGCATTTTTCTAATACATAATATCATTTCATTTCTATGTAATATATTTTTTTAGTTCCACTATAAATTTAAGGTTTTGTACTTATCGAAATTTCTATAAATATTATATTCTTCCATGATCTTCAGAATATATAATATCACACCCTTATGAATATTACATGATAGAAAATATAAGAAATCAGAATATTAAATTCTCATATAACAATAATGAATAATATCAAAAAATAATAGTAAATAATATAAAAAGTACTAAATATAATAATTAATAAATGAATAAAATAAGAGAGGGATATATAACCATCAGAAGAAAAACAAAAAAATTCAAGGATACACTCAAAACTAAATTTTATTATTTGGAAAAAATTATCTGGGACATACAACCTCATACACATATAAGATGGTTGGTTTTAAATGCGGTTAAGAATATATAATTTTTGCCAAACCTTAATCCAAAAAATATTTATGATA
Organism: Viscum album; assembly: GCA_963277665.1. Lineage (NCBI taxonomy): Eukaryota > Viridiplantae > Streptophyta > Magnoliopsida > Santalales > Viscaceae > Viscum > Viscum album. The sequence goes on from OY728146.1 coordinate 2,082,876,345, forward strand.
CCATTAATGATTAAAATTAAGTCCTTTATATGATAGAAGAGGTAAATAAATTAACAAGAAAAAAAGTTTGGACTGTTTTTAAAATACTCAATGATCAACCAACTATTGGTATTAAATGGTTTTTTTAGAATAATCTAAATGACCATGGAAACATAGTTAGAAATTAATATGGACTTACAGAAAAATGATATAATTAAGAAAATTGTATTGATTATAGTAGAATATTTTAACATGTTTCTTGGATTTTGTCAATTAGTATATTTTTAACATTTACCTTGAACCTTAAATTTACACTTTTTCCAATCGATGTTAAATTTTTTTCTTAAATTTTAATATTTAGGAAAATGTATGAATTAATAAACATAAGGAATATTAGTGTTAGAAATATTTAAATCATGTGTTTAAGTTATACAAGGTTGTCAATGGATCAAAAATAAACCCTCAAACATGGTATGATTTTTTGAGTAAACATTTCTTGGATAACAAATTGAAAATGGTATAAGTTTATTGTTCATTTATTTTAATTTATTTTTTATATTATTTGACAGTTGTTAAATTTTATTTTTATAATTTAATTTTTTATTTAACTAAATAATATATTTGTTTTGAATTTATATATTTAATTAAAAAATAATTTTAAATTATCTTTATAGATGAGTTAACATTTTTCCCTCAGTTTTCAAATTAATCATAATTAGGATAAATGTTTTATAATTCAAAGTAAATAGATCAATGAACTTATTAATGTTTTAAGAATATATCTTGTAATAGAAAAATATAAAACTATTATCTTATTGACTAAATTAAAATTGGATGAAGATCATAAAAAGGTGGAAAATAAGCTTTATATTGGTATTATTAGAATATTCACTTACCTTATCGATACATGATTATACATTGTGTTTAGTGTTTCAATTTTTTCTCAGTTTTAAAAAAATATAAATAATCTCATCATAAGGTTGCTAAAATGATCTCTAGGTTTATTAAAAACACAATGAATCATTTTATGATCTATCTAAATGAAATTTAATTTAATATAAAAATCTATTTGCATGTATTCATTATAGAATTCCAAATAGATAGGAAATGAAAAATGGGTATTTCTAAATTACCTGAAAAATAGTTAGGCTCATGGAGTAATAAAAAGTATAATTTATCTTATACATCAATTGCAAAAGATGAATACATAGTATTTGAAAGAACGAATGTAATTAAAAGTGTCCAAGTTGGATTAATCTAAAGGGAGACATGGATTATCAAGAAAGATTAAGGTTGTATGAACCTGAAATTGTTTCGATTTTGGGCTCTCAATGAAGGGTCATTTTTTATTTTGGGATTCATTCTTGAATTTTTATGTTTTTGGATGAAAATTGAAGAGTTTTTAGTTGTGTTTTTAAGGTTTAACTAATATCTTCAGGTTTCAGGAGATGTTGGGAGGTGTTACCACCCGTACTTTAAAATATGGAACTAAGTACCCGATGTGTTAGTATCAAGTACCTAATGATAATCATGAATGAGTGTGTTCTCAAGTAGAACCATCGGGTAACTAGTGGCCCCAGTCAGAGTTTCTGGTAACTTCACCCTTTAGAAAATGTTATTTTTGTCATTTTATACCATACAATTTTATTCCTATTGATTCTTGCATTAAATCTTCATTTGTTTCGCCTAGACAAGATCCTATTTAGGAGATCCGTTTTTATCTACTTCCCCCATCTTCCATTATGATTTATAGAATATTCAAGTAGATTTTCCCTAAAAAAATAAATTATTATTATTATTACTCTCTTCTTCTTCCCTTATTCATTTCTTTTCTCTATTTTCATTTTCCTTGGTAAGGATTTTGTTAGTGATTACACAAATGAATAGTGTAATCACCACTAAACATAGGGATTTTTATTCTCTTACCTATATGAAGCTATATAATATTATATACCTTTAATTTGTATATTGATTGAAGGGATGTTATTGATGTGTGATTTTTTATTAGGATTTCTCAGTCTATGGAAGAAATTGAGAGATGACTAGGTTACTTTAAAAGGGTCATTAGATTATTATTATTATAAATGGTTTTTCAAATTATTCGTTGAGGATTTGATTAAGGTTTTTATCTTTTTATAGGGTGTCTAATTGGTTTGGTTACATTGTTAAGATATATTGGTTTAATTTATTTTTTGAGCTTATTAAGGATTTTTTTGATCAGTAAATCTTTCCAATGATCATGGTATGTGGTCTCAACAATTTAGGTTAATTTATATGATATATTTGGGACATTCCCACCATCTGTAAGAAAAATTATTAATATAACTTACATATGTATTTTTTAATTATAAATGAATAAATTTCAATTGTATTTTCTTATAATATAAAAAGGGGTCCTCTTGAATTGTCGATCTGATGTAGACCAATGTGATGGTCTCAATTTATACTTTCTTATTTAGAATCTTATTTTCAAACTATGTGGTCAGTTGGTTTGGGAAATTATTTGGTTATTTAAAAATAACATGTTTATATTGAATATTATAATTAGTACATTTCATTATATTGATTATGATTTTTTTGTTGTTTCATGCTAAAATCCCCAAAAATAAAAACTTTCCATGATTCCCATAATTTTGACATGATATATTTTCTAAGCATTCAAGTTTTTTTATCTATGTTTTTAGTGAGTATGAACTCCATTTCTTGTTAAAATATTTATTGGTGTAACTATAACTCATTAGATCCTACTCTTTTATACATTTTGTAGGTATTATAAAAATGATCATTTCCTATCACTTTATCCAACATAAGTTAAAACTTATCAATTTTTAATTAACCATGGTGAAGATATCATATCATTGGTAGTTTCAAAATTGGGTTATTCTAGTGAAAAAATATTGATTTTCTCTTTGAATTTATTTAGAATTCAATACATAAATTTTTTATTCTTCAATAACATTATCTTCCATAAAATAATCCTTTAATCACAAATTTTCACATATTTTATTCAATAAATCTCAATATTTGGAAGCTCTAAACTATTCCTTCTTTATAAATTATTATTACATAATTTAATTTTATGCTGAATTTTTTATATAGAGTATTATTTCCAAAATGATACTTTTCTGGTCAAAATCACTCTCTATTCTGTTTCAATTGAAATAAAAATTTCAAAATGGACTTCGTGTACTTATTATTATATTAAAAAAGAGTGATGTATAATGATTCTTTTTATAAAAAAACATTCTATAATGGTAAACGTTTTCTGTAATGTTTGTTTTAAGTATTAATAGTATTGTTTAAATAATAAACTTCAATCTTGTGTAGCCTGGTTATTACATATTCCTTTCCTAGGGGCATGTTTGGATTATTAGTAGTTAGAATGAATTCAAAACCATTACTTGATTGATATTACATGTGAAATATTATCATAATTTCATGAATTAGTGATTATGTCTTGCATTTTATCGTGTATGGATTTATGTTTTATATGTTTTTGGAATCTATTTTATTTAAACCATGGGTGGTTCATGATTATGTTATGCATATGTGTAACATGAGTTATGCCCCATTGTTATGATTTCTAATTTATCATATATAATCATGTTTCTTTTTAATTATAATAATTGTATTCGTTTTTCTATTGATTTTCTATTAGAGCATAACTACTATTATGATAGATTATGATCATGCTAGGGATGGTATTTTTATGATCTATAAATTATAAGTAGTCTTCCTTTGACATATAATGATGAATGGGATAGGGACTCAATGGACTAACTCCGGTATTCCACACCAGTTATCCCCAATGGTATGGGCTACATGATTTCCCTAACTTTTATATACACCATTCCATTACCCCTGGGATGGGCCACTTGAACCCTGACTTCATAAACTGACACACACAAACACACACACACACACACACACATATATATATATATATATGTGAATATATATATATATATGTCTATGGTGGGTTATTATATATTGTAATCATTTTTTACCTATAGTTTTGTATCAGATCTTGAGTATTTGGTTTGAAGTGAGTATATATATATATATTCTCCTCTTAGTATAGGGAGTTATTCATCATATATATTAACTCATCTGTCATATTATTTTTATTTATCATTAATAAATATTCATTGATGAATTTATGAGTAACTATTTTTTATATACATATATAAATGAGTCAAGATTTTTTTACATACACATAGTTATTCATTTCTTAATGAAGATTTAATTAGCGGCTCTCTACTAAGTATTTATATTCTCACACCATTCATTGACACTAAATTGAAAAGTCAACTTCTATTGTTTTATTTTATGTACCTCAAGAATGATGAATGTTTATTGAATTTCTATGAAATTTTTCAATGTAATTGTGTCATTCACTACCTTATTATTATATCCATTCATCTGGTTAGCTAGAATACCTTTTATTATATTCCCATATTTGTTTTTTTATAATATTGGGCCCCATTTTTCCACGACTTTATTTTTTTACTATTTTTATACATTATACTGCACCCCATATTCATTTTGTATCATTCATGTAGAGTTTTATTTTGCCTCTTTTATTGTTATGAAGAAACTATAGACTATGTATTTAGTTGTCTTTAGGAATGTCCAATATACAGATAATTCCTTAACACTCATTAGGGGAGTTTCATCATGGCTTTGTTTATTATTCAAAGTGCATAAATCGTTCCCATTCTTTTATTTTATAACCAAGGTTCTTGCCACCTACCCCATGGGATTGGGGAATGATCTTAGGTTAGTAGCATCCTAAATCAATATCTATTTTCGTATTCTTGTTAGGTTTGTTACAAAGTGGTATCAGAGTTGTGTAGGGTTTCATGGTATTTTTAAATTTCTTATACAAGAGCTAATATTTTCAGGTATCGATAAGTAAACTAAAAAACAAACCTCATCAACCTCTCTATAGAAGAAACTCATGTTACTAGGGGATGACTGAGAAGAATGAATTATTGGTTTAATTGAGGATCTTTATTAAATGTCTCAATTTTGATGTGGGGAAAATAAATAATTGTACATGGATCAACTACGAGTAATTTCCTATGACTATTCATGAATTATATTGTCTATTAGCACATTAAGAAACAAGAATATCATTATTATTATAATCATTATATTTAAATGTCAATAATTAATTAAATAGTAGATAATATTTTATTAATATATTATTTATTAGTTGTTGTCTAATTAATTAAATTTGTTCACATATATATACAGATTAATGTTTATTGTATATTCTTTATTTAGTTGTTTATTATTTAACTTCTTTTATAACCTGTGTTCAGGTGCATGTTATTTATATTTTTATATTTAACATGGATTGAAAAGACTATTATGATATGTTTTTATACAATTATCTATCTCTTTTGAAGATAATATTTTTCATAATGGTCAAATAATTTTTTTTACTTAAAAATGATATAAGTTTTCTACTAGTAATTAAGTAGTTTATCTATCCTCAAAATGAATTTTTTACTATGCTCTTTATAACTATATTAGTAATATAATATAAAAATTTTATGTAATTTGAATATTGATGCATGTTTTTTAGGATATTATTTGTTGAAATTTCATATTTTTGATAATTTCAATTGTTTTTTCCCTAGTGAAATGATAATTTTTGTTAATGTTATATGTTATTAACATTCTATTAGATAAGATATTTTTTTATTGATTTACCTTTAAAACTAATTTAGAATATAGTTTTCGATTATGTTTTTAGATCTTTCCTTACCATGTTTTCCTAACATTTGTGAAAATTAATTGATTGTATTTTTTAAATTAAATTATAAAATTTATTCATTAAATTGATATTGTATGATATATTATAAACATTCCTTTATTATAAATCCAAATATCAAAACATTGAAATAATTTCATGATCTATCATTCTCTCACTTCAATGATGACCTAGCTAGCCATTTTAGGCCCCATTTCACCTCCCTCACCATTGAGGGTGGGGAATTTATCCCCTCCTATATTCCCAACCATTGAGATTATTTTATATTTATTCATTATTTTAGAGGGACTTCTGGTTGTGGATATTGCCCCCATTGGAATTTTCAAATGCTTCTATCCTTTTGGGTCCTTCATTGGTGGATCATTTTGGTTACAGGATCCCAACATCATGTGATTTTTCTCATCACACTAACAATGATTAGGTATTAAAAATTAAAATATCTATAGGTCCAATCAACTCATGTGTGTTTTTTATTTACTATAGGATGATTTAATGAAGGTGTTATTGACATCTTCTCATTATTTTAAATTTTTGAGTTTTATGATTTTTAGATTCTCAATTTATTTCCAAATCGTTCATGACCCTACTATAGTTCGAATTTGTTTAAGTCTAAAATGTTTTCCCGAACAATTTTTCAATCTCATTATTATGATGTCTATAGGTAATTATTGTTCTAGATTTACATGTATGGGTTTTCCTTCATTTACTTTTCTACATCCATATTATGAAATTGTTTAAGTAGAAGATAAATTATTGATGCCATTTATCTAAGTTTATCTATATTAGAATTTATAATGAATATTGTTTGAAGAAATAAGTTATTTTCAAATCAAATCCACCCCTTTTCTTATTATATAGTTAGTAAGGACATGAAACTCAGCTATTTCATATATTTCACTTATATACTAAGTATTCTCTTACTATGTTCTCAATTTTGAAATTAATTGACTATAGTAGAGCTTGTTTATAAGGGTTTATTGATAAGATAATTTTAGTGAGTTACATCATTTCCAAATTTGATGGATCCTCCCCTCATTATATGATTTGAACTTTCACAACAACATGCACTATAAATTATTGAAAAAATCTTCCAAATGAGGTTGACAAACTTGAATTTGTCTCTTGGGATGCCACTATCTAGAATCAAGTAGCTTTTTTTAGTCCATGGATTTTGGAATCCACAGGTGGGGTTATACCATTTATAAGGGAATAAGGGGATTGTATTTAAGTGTAATTGGACCCAGAATCCCCTTCTAGTATATATATCATTTTTTTAGTGTCCATGGTATACCTTTAATTGAGATTAAGGTCTTAAATATTCATCATTAAAAAACCTTTTTTTTAAATCATTACATGTTTATTTTATAATTTATAATATACTAAGACTCTAGAATAAAATATTAATGGTTTGGGAAGGATTTAGAACTAGTTAGGGTGTTGAGAGATCTTACTTCTAATTTTTATGATTATGGTAGCCATGAGTATTGTACCCATGTTGAGGAATTATAATCTATTAAAAATAATTAAAATAAAGGAAAGGATATTTTACCTTGGATTAAAGTATAAATTATGAAAAGGACCTAGTGTAGGGATTCGACTATTCTTCTTATGGGATCAATGAAAACCCTATTGTGGTTGATTAGGTGTCTTCCATATGTGTCATGTAACAGAATGGTTTTTTACTTCCTAGGAGATGTAGTGAGAGGTTTATATGTGAATAAATAATGGAATTGTGTTGTGTAAAAGAATAAAAATAATGTATCCATGGCTAAAGTGGAAATTTAGTAATATATTTACTTGGGAGGAGGAATTCATCCTCACGAAGCCTCTGATGATGACTAAGCATATGATGTGGTTTCTTAGTTTTAAGAACTTTATTAGTAGAATGAGAAAATTTAATAATACTCATGACTTATTAGGAATAAAGGGAATAAATATTCCTTATAATCATAAAACTATTTAGTTATAATAATTAATAAGAACCTAATTTTAAAATATTACTTAGATATTCCTAAATCTATGACCATGAGATTAGTGGGGACTTTTTTCAATCCTATATTATATACCACTTGAAGGACTGAGGAAATAAAGGATCTATGATTATCCTTTATGGGAGTATCCTGATATCATCTGGCTCAAGGAACTCCGCCACTCATGGAAACTAATGCCTCTCGTATAGGGATAGAAGATTACATTAGTGGAATTCCACATGGGGGATTCTCTTTTCTTCCATTATTCTTTGAAAAACTAATAACATCTTCTAATATGTTTGGTAAAGATTTATAAGAATATATCATTAATTTTAGAGAATTGGTTTCGTTCTGGGCATGGAGGAGATAGATAAAATAAGGTACGATAGATGTCCTTAGGATTTTAATAATGATCTACTGCAATGGTTTGACTCACTACTTGATTTCACTTGTCTATAAGTGGGGATTTTCCATTTCCAAAATTTCATTGAATCTTATCTTGAGGTTTTATCATTCTTAGTCACCATGATTTATATATATCATCATCATCATATTAACTTCTATATCAATGACTTATCATATAAATAAAATATATATTCTACTAGCTTGGTTATTCAATATATCATGTTAATTAATATTTTCATTAGTGGTAGTATTTTGAATTTTTTGATGTTTAATTTTATATATTATTTGAGTTTCTCTCCCTCAACACCTAAAAGAGTCATTTCTAGATAATAAAAAAAAATATTTTTTAAAATTAATGGATTTTTGAAAAAAGAAATTAAATGATTTTAACCTATGGTTTTGAACATGAAGTTGGTCTTCTTAAATATTAATTTTTCTTGGATTTTTTTTAAAGAAATTAAAATTCAATGGAAAGTAAAATATAGTAGAGCTCAGGTGAATCTTATAGAGGGGTGTACCATCAGAGAGAGTGTATATTAGTGGCTGGTATTTTTAGTATTAAAGGTGGGATTGCATGTCCTTTGGATATTTGTTCCTTGTGGTATTCTATAATTGAAATTATTTTTTGATTCATGGATTGGAAGATTGGTAATATTGCTGGATGAGTAACAGAATTTTAATTTGATATTGTTAATTTAGAGTTGGATTTCATTTTGGGTGAGGATTTGATTTGGTAATTTTTGATGTTATAATTTTTTTGGGAATTAGGTATTGGTAGTGTGTTGAGTGATTGAGGATGTATAGTATCATCAAAACTTAATCTATATTTAGGTATCTCGGGCCATTTTTCTGTGATTTATAATTATTTTAATCAAAATTATTTTTTTTATTTTTGTTGAATTTGTTAGCTTCACCTCATTTGAGTGATGGATTATTCGGTGAATGCTAAGTAAGTTGTCTATAAATTGAACATTTAGTGGTGTATTGAATTATAGGTGGAGTGTATCTTTAGAAATCCTATGGATGAATATATGAATATAATGGATCTTAAAATAAACCATATCATATTTGTATTGATTTTAAGATAAATCAGAGTTATTAAGGAAATTTATGGTGGTGATAATATGGGATCATTTGTATTTTGGAACCCTAAGGATAGGTTGATTTTTTATTTTTTTTATAGATAAAGTTCAATGTTTAATGATGAAATTATTTGTGTTTTAAAGTGTGGTTTTAGGTTTATTTGTTATCTTGTGGGTTCAGTTGAGGTTAGGAGGTGGTACCAACTATAATTTAGAATTGCAGGTGGAATATTGTGCATGATTGGATAATACTAGGTATCTGATGTGTTTTTTAGCAACATGACATGATCAAAATTGAGGAAGAAACCCACTATATTTCTGGATATATCATACTAAAATCAACATGTTACGAAGAACATAAATATTACAAATGTATCTTCATCGCACTGAGATTCATCAATTTTAATTTTGATTGAACATATTAGATGGAGACCCCCTAGAAACAAATTTCAAACTCTTTCCTCCACAAGGATGACACCAGCCATTATAATTCACATATGTTTTGAGATAACCCTAAATCTCCAAGTGTATTTTTTACCCTTCCTTGATGAAGAGAAATGGAGGGATTTTTATATGGATTAAATAAGTTGTATACACATATACACATCCAAAATGAGGCTCACCGCCCTTTATATAGGATCCCTTGATTCAATGAGGGCATTCAATATTCAGTTTTCATCAATCAACAACTGAAAAGTGTTACCCATAATGAATGTGATTGGAATGGTAGTGGTCATACCATTTTCATTCACTTCATATCATGACCCCATGTCTGTTATATTTATCATATTTATATCATAGGATACAAATAAAGTATATAATATAGTATGGTAAACCTATCTTAATTCATATTTAACAATATATCACATTCACTAAAATCCAATTAGAACTTTATGCAACAACTTCAAATATTTGTTTTAACCCATTCAAACTATTTTTGAAATGGTTTATCAATATCCCTTTATTTTGGAATGACCACTTTGAAGAGGTCTAACTATGTGACCATATGGACCTTTGTAATAGTTAAAAAGAATATCAATTCTATAAATGTATGAAAAGAGTATTCTCTAGCTAAACTTTAGTGCTACTCAAGAAATAAACTGTTCTTATGTGATCTCAATTAAACATACTCATATCTTCATGTTAACTTTTCCACCACATGATGTATCATATAAATTATAGGTATACCAATATAATCCATTTTTCCATGACATCAAGTGACCACACCAAATGAAACATGTCAATATAGTATAGGCCAACTCATTAATTCATGATTCTCTAAAATACACTGCTATGTTTGAATTAATTAATCACATGTCATTCATCTAAGTAGGTGATCACATCATGTGTCACTCAACAAATCATGAATATGAATTTTCTCAATCTAATTTAATCAATGCCCCAGATGTTACACTTGAGATCAGATTATAGTAATTGCACATTTAATTTTAATAAATCTATAATATAATTCAGAATTTTATTTTTCATGGAACAATAATTCTAATTCTTAATATGAATATCAAATATAAACTCACAAGGTCAAAATAAGTCGGTAATGAATTTTTTAAATTTTTTCTTAGAAATAACATTTTATTAATAATTGAAAATATAGTATTTAACTATTCATAATTTTTTTTTATAATATTTTATTATTATATTTATAATTAACCTTCTATTTATTATCAATTTTATAGAAATAAAGATAAGATCATTTGGATATAAATGTGATAACTTTAAAAAATAATAATAATTGAACATTGTTAATTTTAATTAATTAAAATAATATTTCGAAGGTAATTATTTTTATGATGTTTATTGATTATATATCTAAATATATGAGTTCAAATTGAAATAATTATTATTACAAGTCATATAGTTAATGAAAGATTATCTTATTCTTGACAAAATAATTTTCATAAAAAACATTTTTCATCAAGTATTACAGATATATTTTTAAATTAAACTCTATCAATTATGAAAATATAATTTCATAAATTGATTTAATATTTTTTATTATAATAATTAATATGAGGTAATAATTTAAACTTAATTTTTTTCATAATGATTTGTAAAAAAAATAATTTTTTTTACCACAATTAAGGTTAAGACATGTTTAGTGGGTAGTCAATCTAAAACTATAAGTTTTAAAATGACATAAAAACAACACTAAATCATATTGGTTGAGTTTACTTATACCACAATATTTTCACCATATAATATTAGTAATTCTTAAACCATTTTTACCATAAATTTACTTAATAATATTTTAAAACATTGAAAAATTACAAGTATCTCACACACAAAAATTATAATTGGGAAACTAATCCCCTCAGTTATTCACCCATTTTGATAAATTTATTTGGACCAAAGACTAAAAAATATCTTCTCAATATAATTATCCATGCTCTATATTTTATGGTATTACCAAAATTCCAACACTAGGGTCCTTAAAGAAAATATCCAAAGGAGGTTTCTCTAAGATAGGGTATCCATCTTAACCAAGATCATTTTTTTATTTTTATTTTACCACTATCAATAATATAATAGCAATTAAAATGTAATTAAATAAGTATTTACCATATACTGTGTTATTTTTATTTCTATTTCATAGTATTTATCCATTTCCGTTTCCATCAAATGGGATATACAACCATTACTTACATGTATAGCGTAATAACGCCTCCCAAACTAATCTAAATTATTTTCCATCAATTCCTCACACGGATAGTAATTATGATGTATATAATAAATAAAAATAAAACTAAAGTAATAATTATTATTATTTAAATTTAATTTCTCATCTACTCTCTTACCCTTTAATCCATTAAAAATGTAAACATCTCTCATGAGTGTGTCTGACCTACAATCTCCATAGAGTGATTCAATTCATTTTTTTGTGAACCTTTAAAGAATAATAATGAAAATTTATATAATGATTAAATATGATATTTATAACATTAATATTTTAATTTCCCTTCACTTCCTCATTGTCTTGAGAAAGTGGTGAGATGCTACTTGTTCTTAGGCGACGTTCCCAAGGCACCAAGAGATGACAATAAATGATGAGGGGATCAATAACAATTGTGGAATGATTTACCAATAGAATAAAACCAACCAAAAAAACAAATGATAACCTTTCATAAATACAAGATTCAGTTCAATGGAGTAAACTATGATAACACATTTACAATAGAAAATCAAACAACCAAACTCTTCTGTAACAATATCGAAACACCAATACAACTAAATCACAAAAACCCAAAATCAGATGAACTACAAGAAAAATGATACGCTTTACCTTTTCATGTATCCTAGAATACCACATATACAAAAGAACCAACGTTAAATAGTAAAGGGTGCGTAATAATATTCAGTTGGTTTTTCCAAAGTGGCTTCCCTTCAAACTCCACTGTGATATAACCATTAGATCATTTATATAAAGTAATTTATATAAAACATCGAATAGTGCAATAATTTCCCATAATCCAAACACACCCTTACTAAGCCATTTTAACCCAAATCCACACAATATAAGAGAAAGCCAAAAAAACAAGAAATAATAAATATTACCATATCATATTAGCATGGTAATTTCATCATTCTTTTCAATACACATAATCAATACATTTACATAAAGTTTCACACACTAAACTTGGTGTAATGATCATAGTGGAACATCTCTCTCATGCTTGTTTACTACTTTCCAAATCTAGTGGTACTTCCCACCCACTTATTCTTGATGATGGACCATCCATAAACTATCCATCCCCTTTTTATAGTGTTACTCCACACCAACATCTCATCGTTGTAACATGAGCATAAAATTCTCGAGCCAATAAACAAGCACATGCACCCACTAAGGCCACAACAATATGCAAACAACTATTTCACCACAAAAAACCCCTTAGGATATCATCCATGCAACCCTAAATTTCAAAAAAGTAACCACTTTTATTGAAAATAATTTTTCACAATCTGTTTTCAAAAATCAACCCAATCTACTGATTTTAAAATCTACATTTTAAAATCCAATGTCATGAACATTTATCCATAATACCCTATTTTCCCCAAATTCAAAAAAACAACAAAAAATGAATTTCCATCAAACATAACACATCATAATCATATCCAAATTAAAGAAAGAACTAATAATTGAATATTAGTCTTTTTGTTCTATAAAAAAGGAGTTGAGAGAGAAACCACCTACCTTTGGGTTTTGGGGAAACCGACCAACACATAACCACACCACAACTCTGAGTAAACACTCCACCAAATCCACCTTAGGAATCCTTTTCTAACATAAACAAGCCAAAATTTAAAAAATTTAGGACAAAATCCTATATATACATGAGATGGTTGTAGATCTAGAAATAAAATATAGAGGGAGATGCATATCTAATAGAAACCAAGAAAGAACCAATAGAGGAGACTTACTGGAGAAGAATCACCATCACCACACCTTGAAAACCCTCTGAATCACCACCAAAATGAGTGGGAGATCCCATATAACCATTTATAACAAACAATATTCAGTGGGGTTCATATTGGGAAATAAATTAAGTGTTTTGGGAAAATCTAGAGTGAATCCATTTAAAAAAACCATTTTTAATGGCGCACAAGGTTAGCTTGCACGGTTAGACAAACCGGTCACTAACAGTGCTCCTATTACTCTCCAAAGGGTTTCCCTCATGGTTTACACACACATATAGACAAAATATGTTCAAACCATGACAATAACCCTATCTCATGTTGCATGGTTACCTAAGGGTTTTGAATAGTTTCACCTAATCATGGTCAAACCGTGCGCCCTCAGAAAAACCACAAAACAATCCCAAAACCTTTTGAAACTCTCCCAAACATTATCTGATCACATTAAATGATTAAAAAGGAAAAAGAAAAGGTTAAATACCTCAAACTGGTGGTTCTACATCCACCCTACAGTTTGACTTTCTATATTTAGAAAGTAGAGAACCATCGCTTTTCCAAAAGATCTCGGGCCACAGTTCGGCCATACCTTTCTCCCACTCACAAGTATCCTCCTAAATTTGACCATCCCTCCACAATAACTGAACTAGAATGATGATTTTACCATGAAAGACATTTTCTTGCCTATCCACAATTCGCACTAGCACATTCACCAATGACGTATTTGAATCCAGCTCATCATGGTCCCATAAAATCATATGGTCTGGATCCATATGAAACATCTTCAATTGATAAACATGAAACTCAATGTGCACTACACTAAACTATGGTGGAAAATACAACTGATAATACACCTATCCAACCCACTAAATTATATTCAATGGCCTAATATAACTTAGATATAACTTACCCTACTTTCAAAACCAATAATTCCCAAGCCTAGGAGAGATTCCCAAGAACACACGATTACCCACCTCAATCAATAACAGTTGTTGGAGATGGTCCACATACGATTTTTGTATGACTCTGAGCTATCATCATTTGATTCCCGATCAACTTGATCTTCTTCATAGTCTCCTATTCAAGGCTTGGTCTAACCATCTTGGTTGCTCCTATTTCCACCCAACATAGTAGAGAACGACACAGAAAACCATACTATGATTCCAACTGAGCCATATGTATTGAGGCATGATAAAATTTATTATATGAGAATTCCACTAATGATAAGTGCTCCTCCCATGAGCCACCAAAATCCATCACACAAGGCCATAATATATAATCCATGTTTTGTATCGTCCTCTCAGATTTCCCTTTCATCTAAGGATTGTATGTCGTACTCATTATTATTTGTGTCCTAAGGTCTTGTTGTAAGGATTTAAAAAAATGAGATGTGAACCTCTAGTCTCTATCTAACACAATCAAAACCAGAACACCATACATCTTTTCCACCTAATGGATATATATTTTTGATCGATCCTCCACCTTATGATATTCACAAGTATGGATGAAATGGTCTGACTTTGTGAGTGGATCCACTATCACAAAAATGACTTCATGCTTTCTAATCATTCTTGGGAGACCTGTAATAATATATATCTCTATCAGTTCCCACATATAGATAGGGATAGATAAATATTTCAACATACCTTCCAACTACTAATGCTCTACCTTGACTTGCTGACAACTCAAGCATCTTGATAAAATATTCACCACTTTCCTTTTCATACCAACCCACCAAAATTTCAATTTGAATGAATTATATATTTTCTAAATTACATGATGGTCAGATCATTTGGAATGATGATTATCACTTAGGAGTTTGTCTTGAAAATCCAATAGTATAACCATTCGATTCGGAAAAAACAAAAGTGAATACCAATTCAGTTCCCATCCCTCAATGGTCTCCCCACTATTATGTTTTGAGTTCATCGCCATTCACTTCGAATCATACATCTACCCCTCTCAAACCAGAAAAAATCATGTTTGGAACTAATGATACTAGAAATAAAATCGCTATATCCCCTTGGTATTCACATTCCAACAACATTTTGGTTATAACCGACATCAATTGCCGCTGATTTGATGCATGTTTCACCACATGAGCATATGACTTCCCGCTTAATGCATCGGCCCCCAAATTTCCCTTTCCCAGTGTATACATCTTGTAAAAATAAAACATATAGATATAATACATCCATATCATTTTCTTCACGTTCAAATATATTTATGAGAAAATATGCTTTAAACTGTTATGATAGGTAAACACCCTGAGTTTCTCACCGAAGAGATAATGATGCCACATTTTTAAGGCATGAACCACTAGTGCCAACTTCAAATATTATGTTTGGTAGTTCTTCTCATGAAACCTAAACTTCCATGATCCAAATGCAACCACATGATCCCCTTTCTTGACAAAACAGCCTAACCTTGATCCTCGTGCATCATAATACACCACATATTCGTTCCCTTGTTTTGGTAAATCCATGGTTGGTACCAATGTAAGTGAAAACATAATCTCATAAAAAGATTTATAACATTGTTCATTCCATTGAAATGGAATATTATTCCTTGCCAAGACTGTCATTGGTGAGGTAAATTGTGAGAAATCACAAACAAAACATCGATAATAGCCAGATAGACCAAGGAAGCTTCGTATCTCGAAAACTCTTTTTGGCAGTTTCCATGAAATAAGAGACTCTATCTTTTCTAGATCAACAGAGAACCACTTCACAGAAATAGAATATCCAAGGAAACAAACATCAAGTATCTGAAAATCTCACATCAAAAAATTGGCATATAATCGATGATCTCTCATGACCCCCAACACTATTTCTAAGTATTTCTCATGCTCCACCCTTATCCTAGAATACACCAATATATCATAAAAAAGACCACTACAAAAGAATCCAAATATTTTTGAAATATCCAATTCATCAATTTTATAAAAGCTTCTGCTTAATTTGTCAGACCAAAGGGCATAACCACTACTCATATTAGCCATATATACTTATGAAGGATGTTTTTGGAATATCCTAATTTCGTACCTGCTATTGAGGATATCATAATCGCAAGTCAATCACGGATATCAACTAGACTCTCCTAAACTTATCTAAGAAATCATTAATTTGTGCATGTGGATAACGATTTTTTATCTTAACCTGGTTAAGCCTATGATAATCAACAAATATCCAAAAATTTCCATTCGATTTTTATCAAAAAAAATTAGTGATGCCTATAGAGACATGCTAAGCTGGATGAACCCTTTGATTTATAAATCCTCCAACTACACTTTCAATTCCCTCAATTATTTTGGTTTTATATGATAAGATGGAACTGAAGTAGGACTGGTCCATATATTAAGATCAATTATAAAATATACTTCTTTCATAGGGGGAAACCTTGAGAATTATTCAAGAAAGACTTCTTGAAAATGATCATCAACTGCTAGAAAAATACTGTACTCAACTCATTTCATTGATTCCAATGACAATGATACTAACTAATATGAGATTTTTCCAACATATGGTAGCAATGAACATGTTTCACCAAACATTTTATTATTAACTCCTCTAAAGAGATGATCAAAACCATAATCTTTCATGAAACTAACCGTTCTCACATAAAAGTTGGTGTGGGACTTTGACATTTCCTACCAATACATTCCCAAGATTATACCATAATCACTTAACTCAAGCACTAAGAAATCCCACATCAACTCAATTCCATCCCCAACTATGCAACATGCTCTACAAAGGAAGGCTTGACACACTTTTTGACCCATAGGGGTTTAAAATTTTAAAACTGAAGGAATCATTTAAATATTAATCCCATAAAACTAATAACGAATGAAGCAATAAAAGTACTAGAAGAACACATGATAAAAAACGATTTCATATAGATATAATTTAAAAAAAATTTACCATGCACTATGTATGGTCCTGATTGATCATCCATTACAAACTAATTATCTCCAAACAACTGCTTTCTTTCTACACTCTCTTCTTTATTTCCCTACTAAGGAGTCATGGTATTCCTAGAATCACCATGACTAACTTTACTTCACTAAAGAGGGATATTTTGTTTTCCACACCCTATCAAGTCATAGGATGCCTGAAAGAGCATTGTCGTGGGAACCCTCAAATGATTAATGTGATTTTGGGATACTTAGGTGCAGTAGAGTGGCTGACCAAGGTCGTCTCTCAAAGGATGAAGTACATTTAAAAAAACTTTTTAAGGTATTATAAAAATATAAGAAAAGAGAATAAAAACACTACTTGAAAGGATGGGGGCTGGTTATAGTTTATTAATCTAGAAGAATTTTACTGGAAGAATATTGTATTTTTTTAGTTTTGAAATGAAGTTCGATTAAAATGACACAACAAAAAGATGTTTTTAGACAATTTTTAAAAGAAGTAATCGATCTAACTATACCTATTAAATCATTTATTAATCATTATAATTTAAATTAATATTCACTTAATTATGACCCCTTAATTTGGTAACCCCCGAACTCTACGAGAATTAACCTTACCACAAAGATGAATTGAATTTAACCTTAGGCTAACTTCGGAACATGCAATCGAAACACCCTGCTTTGATTGATGTTTTAAGTATAGATTATGGTTAGTGGTAAATTAATTCACATATCTATTCTGGAAATGAGGATGAATTGTGTTTAGGGATTATATTTTAACTCTACAAATTTATCCCGTATGGTCTTGTATTACCGATTAAGATCGCGCTCTCACAATTTACGCAAAATCCCGACCTCACGTGTTTTTGTGTTAATTGTTCAATTGCTTTCTTAGTTTCTAAAAATTTAAAAACACAATTCATGGATCATATTATGTGAATTACATTAACTCATTGATTCAAAATAAATTAATGAATAAGGATAGAGGTCGATTAATTAATAAAAATAACTACGCTTCCATGGGTGGCCTAATCATCGTAGAAGCGAATTGCATTTGCAATGGTTTATAATGGGTATAACCCAATAACGCTTCTACTCAAGAATTACATACCAAAGAGGAAGATTAATAGAAGAATAAATTTAAATAAAACAGAATAAAATAGAAGAAATAAAAGAAGAACAAAGAAGTTTATTAAGAAAACACAAACATTACAACATGAGGAAGAAGAATAGGGCTTCGACGAAGGGATCCTTGCTTCAAGAGCTACCCTTATTGAATTTCTTGGATAATTGGAGTGGAACCTCTTATCCTCTTCCCTAAACTTCCTAATTCACGTCTCAACCCCCCCCCCCCAAATGAGAAAAAAACAAATTTATAGAGTGATGGGGAGGCTAGGTTCAAAGTGGTTTCAAGTGTGAATGGAGAATCTCGGAAAAATATTTTATGCCAAATTGCACCACCCAATTGACCACCAAAACGTGTGAATTGGCCCGCATTCCAGAAGGATAATATTTGCGGATATGGTTCCTCTATATCATCTTAAATTTGGGCATAATCAACGCCCATATGAAGGAGTTATGGCCGAAATACAGAAGCTTCTTCATTCTGGCGTGTCCATCCCACCTTTGACTTTATGGCCCAATTAATCCATCCAAATGCATTCATTTGATCCCGTGTCCTGAATGAAAGTTGTATCCCATGAAGTAAGGAACATAGTAAAAAATTATTAAGTTCAAATAATTCAAATAAAAATATTTATGATGGAAATACTACACTGATTTTGAAAGGGTAAAACTGGAATTTTCATCAAATATTCAAATGAATGATCTAATCCCAAATACATTCTAATTGAACATATTTAACACAATGTGAGGAAATTATATCATTTTTATCAATAAAATATTCAATAAAATAGTGTTTTATCAATTATTGAAACCCCTGTGGAGTGTCACGAACACTAAAACCTCAGAGAATTATGATAATAACATTGAATATTCCCCATATACTTATATTTATGAAATTTTAAAGGATGTGCAATACAATCTGGTTTGATGTAGCCCGTAGAGCCACACTAAAAAACATATCATCTTACACTGAGGATTTGAAGGAAGATTCACTGTTCATGCCCTCAGATTATGAGCAATACTCACACCCTAGAAATAATTTTCCCTCTTCCACTTGATTCCATTGTTATAGTTATCACTATTTCCCATGGGTACCAACATTCTTACCTCGCCTACAGCCCCCAAAATATCTCATTCAAGAATTTTTGCTCTATTAACCGTTTTCATGTATTCATTTATACATAACACCGATATTTTATAATTAATTTCTTACCTCAACCGAAAATATAAATACATTATTTCAATTATGTACAACTCTCCACCTTAGGTGAAAATAGCACTAAGGGAATAAATATAACAGCATGTTTTGTTACTGAGAGGTTCTCTTTTTTTAATCTAAATAGATTCATTTTGTTCTGAATTATGAATGTATGTGGGTAGAATGTTTTGTTAAAGTACTCCTCAAAACCTCCCATGTCATACCTTGGTCTATTCCAGCTTAGACCGATATCTCCTACCACAGACGGGCATGATCTTACAACATGTACATTTCAAACTTCCTTTTCAGCCTTGCGGGTGTTCTACGGAATACAAATATCCTAATTATTTTTTTTACTATTCCTCAAAATTTTCTGGTTTTGAATCATCCCTAAATATTGGTGGATTTTTCATCTGAAACTGAACCATATGATCCACATGCTTTGTCTCATCCACATCATTCCCACATTCCACATCATATAAAGATTGCACTATACTCTGTACTTGCTGCTAGTTCACCTGGGGCTCAAGTGAAAACACATCTTCAACATCCTCTTCTGGTTGGTCTCTACAACACCTACCTAGTTCCATTTCTATCAATAAAAAAACATCCATAAGTCTCGCTCTATTAGTAATAAAATGATTACAATTTCAAAATCAATTTCATTGAAACTATCATAAATTGGACTTCCATAAGTTTACCTTTCCCTTTTTTCACTATTTTGAAAAATAAAATCCCCCATGTTTTGAAAATAGTGCCATTTTTAAAAATACCACAACCATCCACTTTTCAAACCCAAAAATTTGAAAATAATTCCCATATTTTCACTAATAATTATATTTATACCGCAACATAAATAATCATGGAAATGAAATATGTAATCATAGATGGAAGTCGTATCTACCATGAATGCCATGATCAAATCATTGGATACACCCATGGAAATTATATTTCCAATGACTATAAGTTTTTTCCAAACACTTATGTTCCCAAATCCTTGCTAAATTGATGTTTAGCATAAAATGGTTATGTACATCCTTCTATGATATACATTTCATCTTCTGACAATACTACACCTTCCTAACACAACCATTTAAGGACTAGGCCAAGAATGAATGCAACAAAAATACTGACAGTCAACACCAATGAACTAAACAAACATAAAGATCAAGGACTAAACTAAATAACACACTTGTGACGTCCTTCCCATTCCTTACTGGATTGAGAAGGGAGTGAGATGCTATATGGACTTATATGATGTTCTGAAGGTTCCAAAGGCTTTAATGAAATGATTGGGGATTCAAGAATAATTGGTGAACAATTTTCCCTTATAATAAAACCAACCAACCAAAAAAGGCATTACCAACCACAAATACATGATGCATGTTAACAGAGTAAACCATGATAACACCTTACCAAGAGACGACCAAACAACCAAAATCATCCTTAACAATTCCCAAAAACTAATACAAATAAATCATAAAAACACAAAATCAGAGTACCACGTATAAGTCATGTCAAAGAGACCCAAAAAATGATGACACACTCCCTATCTTCACACCATGCCTCATGCTCCAAATATCATAATATCATCACAGCATCAAGATGAACTGCTTTAAAAAAGATATGTTTTACCCTTGCCTGTATCCTGGAATACCACATCTTCAAAAGAACCCAAGTGACTAAGTAGGAGGTCATTAATAACACTCATTAATTTCTCCTCAAATGAATTCTTTACACACACCACTAGGATATAACCTTTTTCACATTTATGTGAAGTAGTTTATATAAATCATCAAATAGACTAACAATTTCCCGCAATCCAACAACACCCTTACAAAGAAATTATTCACCAAAATCCTCACAATATTATGGAATACCAAAAAAAATACATAATCCATTTTGCTATAAAATATTAGAGCAATAATTTCATTTTTCTTAGCCACACATGTAATCAAAACATAGCCATAAATTTTCACACACTCAACCTAGTGTAATAATCATGGTGGAACATCATGTCCAAGATTATTTACTACATTCCCAATCTAGTGGTACTTCCCACCCACGTATCCTTAATTCTGTAAATCCTATCTACTATACATCCACTTTTTATAGAGGTACTCCCCATTAAATCCCAATCAATCCAACACAATCCGAAAATTCCCAAGCCAATAAACAAGCACATACACCCACTAAATCTATTACAATATGCAAAGAATTATTTCTCCACAAAACAATCGCTAAAGAACACCTCCATACCATATTAAACATTAATAATGTATACCCTTTCATTGAAAACCATTTTTCACAAACCATTTTTATAAATTAACCCAAGATACCAATTTTAAAATCATCTTTTTAAAAATCCAATGTTAAGAACATTTCACTACAATACCCCATTTCCCCAATATCCATAAAACACCCCAAAATGAATTTCCATCAAGCTTATCAAATTAAAATAACAACAAAATTCATGAAAGCCCAAATAATATAAGATAATTATTCTATATATAGAAAAATGGAATTGAGATAGAATCCGTCGACCTTAGGATTTTGGTTAAATCGACCAACTCACAACTGCACCAAAAATCTAGGTGAACTCTCCCCCAAATCCACCTTAGATCACTTTTACAAACATCAACATACACAAATATAAACATTTTAGGAAAGAATACCCAAATATATACATGATATGGTCGTAGATCTTGAAAATTGAGAGAGTGGGATATGCAGAACTAAGAGAAACCAAGAAACAACCAAGAGAAGAGAGTTAACAGAGAAAAATAGCCTACACTACACCTTAAAAACCCTTTTAATCACCCCAAAAACTACTGGAAGGGTAACTATAACCATTGAAAACCAAATATACCAATTGTGGTTCTATTTGGAGAAGAATTGAAGTGTTTTGGAAAACACCGAGTGACCCCGTATTAAAAAAACATTTTGAAATCTTGGACGGTTAGCTTTGAAGTTTAGAAAAACCATGAGCTAACTATGATCCAGCTACTATCCAAAGGGTTCCCCGCATGGTTTAATAACATGGTTAGAGAAGCCATGTGAAAACCATTTGAAACCCACTATCTCATGTTTCATGGTTACCAAGGATTTCTACATGGTTTCACTTAACCGTGCTCAAACCGTGCGCCCGTAGTAAAGCCTTAAAACTATTCAAAAACCTTCCAAAACATTCTCAAACATTACCCAACAACAATAAGCACATAAAAATGAGTAAAAATTTTAAAAACATAAACTATGAGTTCAAAATTCTCCCTACCATTAGACATTACATTCTCATAAAGTATAGAAATGTTTCTTTACTGAAAGAGCTCATGTAATTTCTCGGTCATCTATTTCTCCCACTCCCATGTCTCCCCTTGAATTTGACCATGCCTTCACAAAACCCAAACTAGAGTAATTCTTTTACCATGAAAGAATTTCTATTTACTATCCACTATATTAACTGTCATGTGCACCAATGAATCATCCGACTCTATCTCAACTAGATCCCATCAAATCACATGGTCAGGATCTTGTCGATACATCTTAAACTAAGAAACATAAAACACAATGTACACCACACTAAACAATGGTGGAAAATCCAATTGATATCCAACCTCTCCAACCCTCTCAAGTATCTCAAAATTTGAAATATACCATGGAGATAACTTACCATTCCTTCCAAAATAATGATGTCCAAGCCTAGAAGAGATTCTCATGAAAACAAGATTACCCACCTCGAACGATAAAGGTCATCGACGATGGTCAGCATATGATTTATGAAGACTCTAAGCTATCTTAATTTTCTTCCTAATAAAATTGATCTTCTCTATAGTCTCTTATAAAATTATTGGTCCAACCATCAAGGTTTCTAATGTTTCTGCCCAACATAGTGTAGATTGGCACAGACTACCATATAACACTTAAAACAGAGGCATATGTATTGAGGCGTGATAACTATTATTTTACTATATTTCCCCAAACGGAATGTTCTCTTCCCATGAGACACCAAAATCCAGCACACAGGCCCGTAATATATCTTCCAATTTTGGTATCATCCTCTCTGATTTCACATCCGTTGGAGGATGTTACCTCAAACTCATTGGTAACTTTGTCCCAAGGGATTGTGCAAGGATTTCTAAAAATGAGATATGGTCCTCGGATACCTATCTGATATAATTGAAATTAAAACACCATGCCTCTTTACCACCACACATAAATAGACTTTTGACAGATCCTCCACTGTATGCGATTCATGAATAGGGATGAAATCCTTTGACTTCACGAGTTGATCAACTACCCCCCATATGGAATTGGGCTTCGTGACCATTCTTAGGAGACCTATACCAAAATATTTTATTATTACTCCCCACTTCTAGATAGGGATAGGATAAATATTGCAACATATCATAAATCTATTGAAGTTCTACCTTGACTTTCTTATATTTCATGCATCTTGAAACAAACTCCAACACATTCATTTTCATATTATCACACAACAATTGTTCTAACAAATCCTTATATATTTTTTGAATTCCATGGTGGATATCCCATCTAGAATGAGAATAAAAATTGTTGAGTTTCCCTTGATGATCCACTATTACGACCATCATATTCCAAAAATAAAAAACTGAATACTCAATCAGTTCCCAGTCCACAATGGTATCGCCACCATTGAATTTCAACCTCATTACCATACACTCGGAATTAGACATTTTCACCTCTTTAACCAATACAACCAAGTCAGGAACCAATGATACCAGAAATAAAACCTCTCTATAACCTTATTCCTCACATTCCAACTACATTTCGTCTATAAACAACATCAATGGACACTAATATGATGCATGTTTCACCACCTGAGCATATAAATTCCTACTTAATGCATCAGCCCTTGAATTTCCCTTACCTAGTTTATAAATCAAGTCAAAATCAAACATAGGGAGATACATAATACAATTCAGCGCCTCATGCTCAAATATATATGTGATAAAATATGATTTAAACTCTTATGATCGGCAAACACAGTGATTTTTTCACTACAGAGATAATGACACATCACTTTCAAGGCATGAACCACTAATGCCAACTCCAAATCATTATTTGCGTAGTTCTTATCATTAAACTTTAGCTGTCATGATCCATATTCTTCCAAATGATCCCATTTCATGAGAACACAACCTAATCTCTATCCTAATGCATCACAATACACCATTTACCCTTTCCCTAGTTATAAAGAAACCAAGATTACTGCTGATGTAGGGTGACCAATAAGATCTTTAAAATATTTCTGACAGTGCTCATTCCATTTATAACTAAAATTATCCCTTGTCAAATATTTTATCGGTGGGGAAAATATTGAGAAATCAAGAACTAATCATCAATAATATCCATCAATACAAAAGAACTTTCATATATTTAAAATAGTTTTTGGTGGTTTCCATGAAATAATAGCCTCTATATTTTCTAGATCAACTTAAAAACCCTACTCAAAAATAACATGGCCAAGTAAATGAACTTCTAATATCCAAAAATCACACTTTCAAAATTTTGTATATAGCTACTGACTCTCATGATCCCAAAAACTATCACATAGTGTTGCTCATGCTCTACCATTTTCTGGGAATACACCAATATATCATCCAAAAATAATACTACAAAAGAATCCAAATATTTCTGAAATATCTGATTTCTCAATTCCATAAAACATCTAGTGCATTAATATGACCAATGGGAAAAAAACACATATTCATAATTTCCATATCTACATCTAAAGGTAGTTTGCAGAATATTCTCATTTTGAACTTACAATCTCTGATATCCGTATCGTAAGTCAATCTTAGAAAACCACTGAGCTACCCTCAACTAATTGTAAAAATCATTAATGCAAGAAAGTGGATATCATTTCTTTATTATAAACTAGTTAATACTATGATAATTAATACACAACTACAAAGTTTCATCCACCTTATTAACAAACCAAACAGGCGATGCCAATGGATACATATTAGGCCGGATGAACCCTTTCTTTCTAACTCCTCTAACTGCACATTGAATCAGCTCAATTATATTTGTTCTCTATAGTGATATAGAAGTGAGATATGATTGGTCCCTTTAATGATATCAATCATAAACTCCACTTATATCATGGGTGGAAACCCACTAAATCCTTAGGGAAAGATATCCCTGAAATATTCTACAACTACTGGAAAAATGAACTTTTATACTCCTTCCATTTATTCCAATGAGAATTGCACTAATTGATAAGAGATATTTCTAATATATGGTGTCAACAAACTTTTTTCAGCTATATTTTTATTTTTCTTTCCTCTAATGAAATGTTCGACACCATCATCCATCGTGAAAATATCTATTAGCACATAACAGTTGATGTGAATCTTAAACATCACCAAATAATCCATTCAACGTATTATACCATAATACTCCATCTCAAGCACTGATAAGTACAACATCAACTCAACCCTATCCAAAACTAAACATCAAGTTATACACCGGAAGGCTCGAAACCCTTTTTGACCCATACATGTTTGATGTTTTTAAACCAAAGGAATCATTTCCACACTTAATACCAAAAAACTAAAAGAACAAGAATCAATAAAATAATTTTAGACACTGCTATCAAAAAATTATTGTGTCATGGTATAATATAAAATAATCATACCTCGCACCATGGATGGTCCCGACTAATTATCCATCACATACTATTCTGCTCCGATCAATAGCTGGATTTCCATACTCTTCATTTTATTGGCCTACTGAGGGGTCATCATATTACTAGAATCACCATAAAATGGAGGAAGAAATGAGGAAACTTAAAGATTTTATGAATAATAACCACCCTCATTTATTTAGGAAGTAATATCCATGAAAATTTAAAAGAATAACTTTTTGAAGGATGGAAGAATCTACACCAAATATTCTATTATAGTAATTAAAAATTGTATTTTAATGAAACTATAATAAAATCCATATTTTAATTTTTTTCAGCACACAAATTACAAT
Organism: Viscum album; assembly: GCA_963277665.1. Classification (NCBI taxonomy): domain Eukaryota; kingdom Viridiplantae; phylum Streptophyta; class Magnoliopsida; order Santalales; family Viscaceae; genus Viscum; species Viscum album. The sequence goes on from OY728146.1 coordinate 2,082,903,244, forward strand.
CTTATAGGACGAATATCAATTGTGAACATACATGGTGAAAATAAACCTATAATGTTTTTTGAAATTTTATCTTAAAAATAACCTTTTATAAATAATTTAAGATGTAGAATTTAACTATTCCTAATTTTATTTATAATAATATATTATAATATGTATAATTTTCAATGTATTTATTATAAATTTTATAGAAATAAAGACAAGGTCATTTGGAGGTAGAAGTGATATTTTTCATAAAACTGTATTTAAATAAATTATGTTTGTCTATTTTAATTAATTAAAATAATATTTAATAATAAATAATTTAAATGATATTTATAAATTATATATATAAATATATTTATTAAAACCCTAAAAAAGTTATTAAAATTCATATAGTTAATTTAAGATCATTATATGCTTGAAAATTTCATTTTCATGTAAAGTATTTTTCATCATGTTATTGCCAGTTTCTTTTAAAATTAGAATTTTCTATTTAAATAGATTGAATTTGGTAAAATATATTTCATATTTTAAATCAATATAATTAATATTGGATAATAATATCAAATTACTTTTTCATAATAAATAGTAAAAACAATAAAAATCTATTACCATGGTTAAGGTTAAAACAAGTTTACCGGGGGTTAATATTAAAAGATTATGGTTAAAATGACATAAAAACATGTTTAAATACTAATGGTTGAGTTTATATTGAAGATATACTTATAAATGTTTATTTTGAGCCATTATGGATAATGTTTTTTCAACAAAGTAACTTAATAGTATTTTAAAATAGTGAAAAATTACATGTGAACCACTCACCACAATTATAAAAGGGAACATACTCTCCTCACTTATTCACACATTTTGATCTGTTTTTCTGTACCAAAACCTCCCAAAATCCCTCACCAATATATTTATATGGGTTATAGAGTTTATGGTTTTCCAAAAATACCAACCCAAGGGTACTTAAGAAAATATCTAAACAATTTTTATCTAAGAGAAGGTAATCGTCATAACCAATATATTTCCTATATATTATTCTTTTACCACCATATGTTATGTCCTAAAAAATATAATATAATAACACCATTATATATCATATAATTTTTTTTTATGAAATAATATTTATCTATCTCCTTCTTCGGAAAATGTGAAATAAAACCATTGAATATGTGTACAGAAGACAATAGCCTCGTGAACCGATGTAATATATTTTCCATCAATGACTTAATGAATAATTCATAATTAAAGAACTAATTAATATGTATGATAATTATGAAAAAAGTGTTATTATTTAAATTTAATATGTCATCTACTTACTTATAGTTTCACGCATTAAAAAAGGATATGGTCGCATGTGCATAAGTATGACCTACCGTCTCTCTAGAGCGATGCGATTCATTTTCCACGCACAAATTTAAAGAATGATTCCCAAACTATATCAAAGGAATAAATATGATGTTTATAATATTAATATAATTATAAATGTTATTAAATTATAACCTATAAACCATAATTAGAACATTCATGATGAAACATATATGAGAAAACTTAGTAGTTAACACCCGAAACAATGATAATAACGACTGATTTTTAATGAACGGTTGATAAAATGTAATAAGTGGATCATAGATGATATTATAGATATTTATATGGACTTGTTATATAATTATAATAAATATACGTTTTTTATACCTGAGGATAAAGTACATTTGACGAAGTTAATGTGTGATGTAAAGGATTTCATCTCAATTTCTAATCCATTATGACATATTTGGTATTATGAACACATTTTATTTTATGTAGTGTATATAATTACTAGTTAAGGAACTGAACAATAATATCGAATTATAAATAGTGATTAAATTTTAAATTCAGTTTTACTCTTTCAATGGGTTTCAATATAAAAGTCACCAAAGAGGTAAGAATTTATTTTACAATATTATTTTTTGGGATTGCTTATATTTTTCATTAAAATAATATTATAATATAAGCTTCTTTGAATCAATATATTTTATTATCCTCTATTTTTTAGGATTTTTTATATATTTTTTCATAATTTTTCTCTCTTTAGAACATGGATCAAAGAATTATATTCTTAAAATAAAATTATATCATATATTCCTTTTTCACCGGGTATATTTCTTCCATATACTTATACTTCAAAATTATATTAAAAAGTAATTTTAATTTACCCAAATGATTAATTAGGGTAATTTTATGTTAACCTTTAATTTATATATGGTTATAAAGTAATATTTATAAATTTTCTAAAAAGGATCATTTTAAACATTCTTTTGGAAAATTCTAATGTAATGTTCTTTTTAATAGATAAAACTTTAAAAGATTTTTCCACTACCATAACTGTTTTATACTATTAAGCTTCTTTTTATTATTTTCAATAGTTTTTTAAAGAAGATTATTAAATTATAAATTTTTAAAAATATTTATCTTACAGTTTAATATAATATATAAAATCCTTTGTTTTATTACAAAATTTACTTTTTGAAGAATTTATGGTCATCTCTAATTTCTTGATTAATTTTATTATCATAAATATTATCCTGAAACAGTCATGTTCATGTCATCATTATTCATTGGAAATTTCTATATTTATTTGGATATTATTTTTTATGAAAATATCTACAATTTCTACATATGTTTTTTCATTAGGAAATTTATTTTATTGAATAGATAAATCATGGTATTCTTTATTATTTACCCAACAAAAATATTTTTTAATAAGTTATAATGTTTATCAATTATATTGATAAAAAATTATAGCGAAGGGTGGGGACTATAATTGCATATCCACTTGATTCATTGACTGGTCTCATGAGATGAACTAGTTGTCCAGTATTATTAAATGGTTTTCTGGTGTATACCCACCCATAGTTTAAAATTACTTGGTAAAAGGCCTCCATGGTAAAGGTATCATGATTTCTGATATCATGATTTATAACATTACTCATTTCCTTCATTTATAATATTGTTATTATTATCCATGAGATTGTCACATTTTATATTATCCATGGATGTATTTCATGTTCATGTAATTGATTAAATTGTATGTGATTTTAATCATTTACTAGGATTTTTTGATCATGCCTTATATACTCCTGATAGCATCCTCTGTATGTAACCCTTACTAAACATTTGAGCTCATCCTAATATTTTTTACTTTCCCCAGGATATGAAGATAAAATATTTAATTGAGTTTATGGACGTATATTTTTTATTATTACCTGGTTTTATATTTTATTTCCAATGTAATGAATGGTAATCCTCTATGTATCTACTTCTTTAAGACTACTAAACATATAGTTTCATATGGTTGAGATATCTTTTATCTTATACCAATGTAATAATGTAGAAACTGGGCCTAGGATAATATAGTTGGTGTTGTTACACTAGTGATCCTTTCTCATCATATGAGTTGAAAAATCATCTACTGGTTGAGTTCCAGCTGATGACATGATCAGCAACATACCCAACCACCACCTAATTAGATAAGCCTCATGGCTTGTGTAAGAAAGTTATCAAAGTATTAATTTTCCTATTCTAGGTATCTCACCAAACATATGAAATATGGATTAAAAATAAGCATACACCTTTAATTATAATAATGTAAATATGAAAATACTTGTTGTTACACCCAGATACTTTATTATTTATTTATTTTTTAAGTAAATTCAATCTCTCGAATAGCATGTGATGTATGCAATATTGGGATAAAACAAAACATGATAGTCTATTAAAATATTATTTAATCATGACCATTATAACCTAGCTGTTAATTTGTATGTTATGAATTGGGTAATATAAGTTATGAAAATAATGTTTATCTATTGATTAGAAATAAAATAAAATAATTTTAAAGTAAAAGACAATTTTTTTAAAAAAAACATCAAATAATACGACTTCTTCACTTTTTGTGAAGTCATTATAAAATTAATTATTAATTTTTTTTAGAAAATTTATTTGATAAATTTAACTTACTTTTTAAAATCTTCATATTTGAATTATATTATTGTGAATTTTTAGGATTTTTCTGAAAATTTTCAATTTTTGATGTATTGTGAAATATACAATTTTTTTAAATTTATTTTTTGTTTAAATAGATAACTATATGATCTCTTCTTCTTCCAAGACTGAATATTTATAAAAACAATTCAGTAACGGTTGTTTCAAATATTATTTACAGCTTAAATTATATCACATCCTTGAATGTTTACACCCCTTTTAGTAGTTTTTGTTGCATCTCAAAATGTCACTAATATAGATTACAAACATTGTATCTCTCTTTCACCAAGTATCGACTTATCATGGAATAAGATTTCACCACATAAAATTAGATTTCACTATGTGTAATATTTCACCACATGTAATATTTCCCCACGTGTAAGTGTATTTAACCATGTTTAATCTGCAATTAATTTTTCTTTAAAGGGTTTCATGAGATTTCAATGGAAAAAAATAATGACTGTTACACAACATGAAATTAAAATTCACTATATAGAATTATAATATGAATAAAATAAAAAACAATGTTTCCAATGTAACATAAACCTTCTGCACAAGTTTTTATTCAATTCATATGTTCTTTGCATCATGATCTTTGAAAAAAGAAATCCTACACACCTTAACCTTGGATAGAAACACCTCCCTTCATTGAAATCATTAATAAAATCCCTCTGTGCACCTCCTCTTTATTACGAGTGTTCTGTGTTTAATTTCTGGGATTCTACTTCGATCTAGAAGTGATCTCGTGTTGGATTTTTGATATCTATACTTATATTGTTGAATTATACCTTTGAATTGTTAATATTCTTCTATATCGGTTCATAAAAAATTATTTTGTTCTTGTTTAGAGGAATCCAGTAGTAGATTTCTATCATAGACATAGGTATTTTTTCACATCTTCCTCCACTTTTGAGGAGTTAGATCTAATTTCTTTTTATCGAAGAGTTCTTGATTGATTACTCTCAATTTTGGGAAATTGTTGGTGAGCATTCTCCATCACCATTCATTAGGTTGGTGGTATAAAATCCAATTTCGTAGTATCTATTTACTTTATGTGTATGAAATTATAGAGGTTTTATGGTATGATTAATGACTGAGTTTTTATATATTCAATTAATTAATTGAGTAAATTAATTAGTTTAAGGATTGTTCAATTGGGAATGAGATTGGTTAGTTTAAATAATTAATTTATGAATTAATTATGAGTATCTTATTAGGGTAGATTTATTTATTTAATAGTGGAATTAATTAGTTGTTAATTACTTTTTTAATGAATTAATGGGATTGTTAAGATTATGAAATTTATTTTAAAAAATAATTTTTAAATTAATTGATTATCCATAATTTATTTTGGGAATTGATGTGATTAATTAATCATTGGTTTAATTAATTAGAGTAAGTTGTGATTAATTAACTGGTGAATTAATTAATGGAAACGGAGGTAGTTGATTAATGGTTGAATTAATTAACAGATATAAAATGACCAATTAATTAATGAATTAATTGAAGGGTTTAAAATGATTACATAATTTTGAATTGATTAATGGAATGATTGGTGAAATGGGATTTGGCTATGATAATGGTGGCATAGAGTTGCAGAAGGGATAATTGGGGTGCGGGAATGAGATTAAAGGGAAAATACAAAGAGATGTTCTAATATTGTTTACATAAGGACCATGTGATGCTTAAGTGAAAAAGACTTTGAGATGTTATAATATTGTTTGTTCAAGGACCATGAGATCCTTCAAGAGAAAAAGAACCACGTGAGCCTTCAAGTGAAAATATCATGAGAGATTTCCCATTTTTTACAGGAAACTTTTATTCTTGTTTCGTATTACTCAATTTAGGCCCTTAAGGGTAGATTTTATAGTGAACATTACTAATTACTCAGAAATTTACATGATTTTTATATTTAACAAATTCTTTATGAACTATGATAACAAATGGTGACATGGAAATTCATATTTTTGATATCTATTGGAGATAATTTAGACTCTAATGTGGGATGAATCAGGTATTATCATTCATGTTTCCACAGGATATCAAATGAAAATGTGTTTAATAAAGAGTAACTGGATAAATTTAAATTTTCTACCTCATTTCTATATTTATTTTTATAAAATTTCATACACTATTTTGGACTGGATATTTTTAGACACCATTGGTGATGGCCTACATAGTTTCACTCAAAATATATTCAAGATGCTTGATCGGTACTCAAATAGATGTTATTGTTGCAGAACATGTTAAGAGAAATGTTCCTAGATTATATTGTTTATTGGGGATGGATATTTGATGAGGGAACCATACATGGTTTTGGATACGGTTGGTAGTCATTTGTGTCATTATTTTCATTTGGATTTTAGACACTTTGACACTTAATTTTACAAGGAATGTTTCCCTTTAAGTTGATTATTTTATTTCCCACATTGATTAAATTTGGATATTGGAATTTTTTATTATATATGATTCTGTTATTTTCTATTTAATTCCATTTGTTTTTTACTCAAATTAAAGAGGTTATAGTATCCCAACAACTGACTTACCAGTCCCTCACTACAATTTGGTAGCCTTTAGTGTATTGGGAGGCACGCATGTGGTCATGTGGCAGTCTGACTCAGGGCACCAGTGCATGGAACCTGGGTCGGGACATTACAAAGTTGTATTAGATATATCATTTTCTTTTCTTCAACTTTTTTTAGTATGATTGGTGAAAGTATATAGTAAACTTGAAAGAGTTATAGTCATGGTAATGAGCTCATGCATGGGATTTGAAAACCCATGTATGGGTGAAAATCTAAGTACTTAGGGTAGGATTGTTGTTATTTTTGTTTGTTGTTACCGTTGAATATTATTTCACCTTGGGTGACCCACTTTTTGTGTGATGTGATTATTGTTTTTGATATATTTTTATATTGAAACATGGCCCTGAATGGCATGTGAGTTGAGTCTCCATGCATCATTATAGAAACTCAGAATTATTTTTTTTAAATGCATCATCATTGGAACATTTGAGAAAATGAGTTTTGAGTAAGTTGTTAAAGTTAATCCTGTTTTCTAGCTTATGATATTGAATAAAAAAGGCGCATAATATGAATTTGGAAGTAGTAAAATGATGGAATAATGTGAATAAATGGGCGTCGAAATGAGAAACTTGATCAATGATAATGTGGTTACCCTTGTAAGTCGGACCTAGGTGTTGGGTGGTTTAGGGTGTTAGTAACACCTCGGTTTTGACTGTGTGTTGAAATTTGTGGAAAATAATTGTTCTGGATTTATTTAGTTTTCCTCTAACTTAAACATGATATATTTGTTTATGATTCCTAAGTCATGTGTTTGGATTTTTAGAGAAATTCCTCTATGAAGGCACTTATTGATAGGATGACTGGAGGACATGGCTATGGATGAACCTCCAGTGGTGGAACCTAAGGCTCTGATAATGCCGTGGGAGATAGTATGAGATATGTTTTGAGAGAAATTCACTCGTTTTATGCAATTGAGGGAAATAGAACCTGTGCGGGTTTTAAAAATAATCTATGACCTAACAAGGGAATTTTAGTTTCCACACCGTTTGACTTTTATTGTAGAGGGTGTAACTATTAATGCTATGTTATGGGTGGAATCTATCCAGACTATAATTGACCGCTTGGAGACTCCTATTGAGAATTGTGTCAACTAAAATCTTGCATGTTGTGTGGTCTAGAGAAATGTTGGTGGAACATCCAGACATGAGATGGATATCTAAGAGTCATGGTATGAAATTACATTCAGGAAAAGTTCATTGAGAACTTTTTCCCAGAGACACTAGGGAAGGAGAGAGTAGATGAGTTAATGTGGTAGACTTATGGAAACCTTTTTGTGATAGAATATATCAAATGCTTTACATATTTGTAGATTTTTCTCTAGAATTTGCAGCATATGAGGATACTTCTGCAAAAAGATTTCTGGATGGACTTAAGTGTTAAATTAAGTCCCAAGTGAATACTATTAGGATGAAGAAGTTTACATATGTGGTAAATAAAGCTATGTTCACTAAGGGGAACTTGAGGGAGGATTCTAGTGTGAGATATGTTGTTTCTTCTGGATGTTATGGAGTTATATCTTCTGATAGAATGAAACATTTTTATGGAATGTTCTCCCAGAGTAGTGGTATGAAGAGTATCATGGTGGAAGGCTGTAGTGAAAAAATAGGATTTAACATCAGTTTTTTTTCATGACATTAGATTTTAAATTATGTTTATAAAGGAGACATGAAAAAGATTATTTTCAACATCGGTTTTGCTAAAACTGATAATGGAAATTAGTTTCATTATCTGTTTCAATGTTTATTTTTTAAAAACAAACATCGAAAGTTAAATTTTTATAGAAAATTGAAAATATTACCATTTTAATATAACAAAAAGCCCTATAATAAAAACAAAATATAAAATATTCCAATAATAATTATCATTGAATAAAAATATGTAACCCACATGATTATATCTAGTTATTCAAAAAATTATCTACACATTGGTATTATAATGTAGAATTAAACTACACATGCTGGAAATTTACAACATGCTCATTTTTGGTTACTATGGATGAATTCAGTTGATTATTAGTATGTTCAAACACTTATTATATCAATATAGTTTGTTTTTTAAACACATCTTTAATATTATTCATAAATATTACAATATACATACTGCAAATCCTAATAAAACATAAAAAATAGTTCACAAAAAATAGATTGAATATCGGTAAGATCATATTCAGAATAAGACTCGGAATCATTGAATGACTTAAATAACATTGAATGATATAAGATAAAAATAGAATAATATGGAAGAATATATAAAGAAATTAATACAACTAAAATTATCAAATTCAGTAGTTTCCTCAATTGTGATTTTCTGATATATGAATCGTAGAGTATAATAACCACATTCAACATGTCCTTTTTTATGATGAAACTATATTAATAAAACATTAAACTGATAATAAAAAATAATATATTTCAAAAAATCAGAATAAATATAATATAAAGACTTCATATTAAAAACATTATTAATTCATAATTATATTTTAAATAATTCTTCAATTAAATCATTATCATCGATTTAGAAAATGATATTAAATATGATCCATTGAAGTTTTTTCGAATTCAAACTATCGACTACATGCTTATTTAAGGGTGCGTCACCCTGTGTCCCACATCAATTTACAGATATTTAACTCTCAACCCTCACCACCTTTTTTAGTGCTCATCTTGATTCTTTGACATTATGCCAATCAATGTTATAAGACTCGGTATGATATCCACAACTAAATATTGTAAAAAAATTGAAGTTATTAGAGAAATTCTCATTGAGAAAACATGGTTTGAGAAATTTGATTCCTTATGGGAAATTGATATCAATTATTAGTGTTGGGAAAATATTTTTTTTTTCAGAAAGATGATTTTGAATTATATCACCATAAAGTTGATTGATAAATTTATTCTTCAGTTAAGTTTTTCTAAAGATGATAAGGAATAGGTTTTAATTAATTTTTGGGTGAAAAGTATAAAATTTCTTATGAGAAAATCTTAGAGTTAGTGGAATTATGGTTTAAAAGTGATTCATATATCCATTCTCACAAAAATTCTTAAAAAATGTAGGAGTTTCCTTAAATCAAAGGATAAAAATAAACTCTATTTATGTTTTTTGAGAAATTTGGAAAGGTTTCACACCAAACACTAGATGATAGGGTATTAACATTATGGATTCAAGGTTATCTAATTCTATGAATGGGTTACAGGGATACCCTTAATGTACTAGATATTTTTTTATTAAATTTTATGATGAATATGAGGAATATAAAAGTAGTAAATTTTTCCTTTCTAACAGTGGAATCAATCAAGAAGGCATCAATAAAATTTAAAATTCTAGTGTTTTGTTGTTTTAAAAACAATTTTTTAGTCAATTGAATGAATTTATTTTTTTTTATTATGAATCAGAAATATCCTATTGGGGAAAAGGATTACTTAATTGGTGAAGATACCATATCAATAATGATGTTATATTTTATACCAATCTAATGAATTTTTTATATAGAATGGATAAAACTAATTCTGAAGATAAACCTATATTAGATAAGAACCTCGGAATGAAAAGTTAAAGTCTGAATATAAATTCCCAATAATAAAAAGAAACATTTCAAGAAAGACATGGCACATAATTCCCAGAAAAAACCTAGTGATCCTTAATTTGGGGTAGAAAATGTTGAGGTATTTCCTTTTAAAATTCAAACAGAATATTAATTGAAGGAAGATGAAAATAGAAAGAAACAAAATATAAGGTTATAGAAGACCAAAATGGTAGAAATATTAATGAAATGTGTAGAAAAATATTCAAAAAATATATGTCTGTTTGTTTTTCATTTATTAGTTGTGATGTAATTTCAAAAGTCTAGAATAGTTCCTCATACCAATCCAATTAATCAGGATGTTAGTTTGGAGTTAATGGAAACATCATTTGTCCCCTAAAATTATCCAATAGTAAGTGATAAAAGTAAAGGTATTGTGACAATATGATAAGTTACAAAATCAATCCTAGAACAATATTAGATGGTACTTAAGAAAGAAAAACTCAAATATGCAATGAATGTTGAAAAATGAGTTCTCAGAACAAGATGATAGTTCAAAAGAGAAATGGAAGAATAATAATCATAATAAGTGGAAGAAGAATAAGAACAAAGACAATAATAAAGTGAAACTGAGGAATAAACCACTGAATAAAAAATATCATCAGAGACTTGTTAAAAATCAACATCATTTCCTTATAAGTTAGATAAAAAGACGAAGCAAGATGTTTTAGGGTAATTTTAGTCTTATTTAAAAGAAGAAAAAGAAGATATTCCTTCTCGTGTGAATGTAGCAGAAAAGGATGAAACTGATAAAGAAGTGGATATTTTAAAAGTTTTAAAATATGAAAATGTTTTTACAAAAGCATAGTATGTTAAATTTGAATCAAAAGAAAAGTCATATGTTGGACCTTCCTGGACTCATGTCTCATAAGTTCCATCAATGTCATCTAACTTTACTACCAAATAGGAACAAAAAACATTAATTGTATTTTCAAAAAAAAGGTTAAGTGATTCCATACTATACCTTCTGAACATTCATTCCATATGTAAAATAATTTATAGTTACTTGAATGAAAAATAAAAATTGTGGAAGATGTTAGCATATAAAGTTATCTAAAATGAAATTGAATTCAAAACCTTCAAAATTAATTCAAAGTCTACTATGAGATATTTCAATCAGATGGTCAGATTGTCAAGATAGTTTGAAAATGATTTAAAGGATCATGAGGATCAGTTAATTGAAGTACAGAAATTAAAAAATGAGTTTGTTAAATCGTTTGACATGTTCTGGTCATAGGATTCCGATAAATATATGTTTATAGAAGAAGTCAAGTACAAGACTAATAATTGGGATGAGGATGTAAATGTTCTAAAATAAAAAAATTCCATGTTCGAATTAGAAAATAACAAGCTCTGATCTTGTGAATGTGGTTTGTTCATCATAAAGGAAGAGAATAATTGGATCGTTGAGGAGCTTCAAAGGTTAAATGCAGAGGTTTTAAAGAAAACCTTCATGGAGGACCAAATTTTGGATCTTGATTTAATGAAAGATAAATCTAAGAAGGATCACAAAGATATAAGGAAGTTGAAGGAAATCATCAAGAAACTTTATAAGAAATAATGGTTTTTTTGAACTCTGGATATAATTAAACAATTTTGGAATGAAAGTTTAATGTGATTAAATTTTTATCAAAATAATACACGTTTGAATGTATTTCAATTTTATTTTATTATTTATGTTATTTATTTTATATCCTTTAGGTTTACTTAATTCACATTTTATTTTTTTATGTTATAGTTTTCTATCATTTTAGGAGGTTATATTTTTTTCCACTATTATTTTTTTAAATAATTTAGGGGGAGTTGTTTTTAAAGTAGTTTTTAGCAAAACATTGTGTGAGAAGATTTTGGAAATGTTTTTTGAGATTTTTTGGGAGAATTTTTTAGAAGAATATTTTCTAAATAAGGGAGTTTGTTTTTTAATAAAACATAATGATTAATCCTAGAGGAATATTTTTTACTAAGGGGTAGAATCCAAAGTTTTTTTCCATTGGATTATCAAGAAATGATAAAATAAATGGGATTTAATATATTATGTTTATCATTGATTATATTAAAATAATCAATGATTTTTATGTATTTAAATGTTATTAGTTATCATTTTAAGTGTTTTATTTTTTTCCTTACAAAATAATGATATTGTTAAGTAAAAATAAATACGTTCTACTTTTCCTTTCCATAGTTTAGGAAATTACATACACTTTCATAAAACTCCATTTTAATAAATTTATATATCATAAGTATTTTATTATGTCTTTGTAGAAAACAAATTTTTATACCTGACATAAAAATACATCTAATGTAAAATGAGTACGAAATTTGTTTATTAAATATGATCAATCATACAGAAGTTGTGTCGAATACATCGAACCAACTACTATTATGAAAAGTGTTTATAATTATTTCCTATCTATTAAAGTGATGAAAATCATGACCATTAGATCTACATTAGTACCAATGCATCGAATTGGTTCTGATTAGTTTATCATGTTGAAATTAAATAGTGAAGTCTATCAGACTATCCAAAGCTTATAATCAGATTGACCAGAATTAGATATATCGGAAAGAATCAATAATAGAATTATAATGGTTCTGAACTAAATGATGTTGGATAATGAATTACAATTCATGCATATCTTTCAATAATAAAGATAAAAATCATTATGAGCTATCAAATTTAACTTTGTTTGAGGCAGATGCAACAAGCTGTGAAATATAACCATCGAAGGATTTCTAAATAAATAACAGGTCAATTGAAGAGCAGGAGTAGATACATTTTAAACTCAAGTCATATGAGGACCACTCTATGTAAACATATGATTCTAATTTTTCTTAATGTTTCAAAGATTTGTAGTTATAAGGAATCCATGTGAGAATTATAAATTACTTAGATCATTTTATTTTGTATTTACTATGAGAGATCATGGTTGGATCAGTGGATTCTGGGGATAGAAATACTTGTGAATCTGATCTATCTGATTAATGGATTCTATGTCTAGGAATATAGTGATGGTGATCACCATATCAGAGGATTAATTGTTTAATAAATACATGGTTGATTTGTATCCATCAGATTAAGGTTTTTCAAGGCATTAGAACGAAAATATATACTGATCATCATATTAAAAGTTTTCCTAGTATGGAAAGATACACCATTACAACAGGTACTTAAACTTTGGATGTTTTAAGTTATTATTTCTGAAATTCTTAATGTTTATTGTTAAAGAGTAATTTCATTTATTAATATTTCAATTCATTATTACTATGACAAGATTTTGGTTTTACTTATTTATAGAAGTTAAATATTTCATCATGCATTAATATTATACATTTTTTAATTTAATTATCTTTTTAATAAATTGTTTTATCGGTGTGTCTGTGATTCTAATAATTACTCTAATATATTGGATTCTTAAGGCATCTGATTTAATACTGTGATCATGAGATGATCACTTAGTCTAGTCTTTTTTACATAAGCTGAATTGTGTTTTGTCTTATTTTATTTTTTTAAAACTAAAATTCAACCCATCCCTCTTGTATCCATTGTAATATCTTTTTGTCCAATAGGTTTCCTACTCCCCCAATTTACACTTCATATTCCTTTACTTGGATGGGTGTTTCAAATAATCCTGAGACATTGATTCAGTATTCATTCTTTTTTCATTAATATTTCTCTTGTTCACCATTCATATCCCAATAAACCTAGTGAATCAAAGTAATGAGACTTGTGAGATACTCTTCTATTTTGTTCATGATAAAATTAACAAAAAATATTTAGAATATTTGAGGGATTAATTCATGAATAAGATTTGTATGAAATTCATCAGGATGCATAATCTTTATAATGTCTAAACACACAATATATCCAATCATTTTTACTATTTTTGGTCCATATAGTGACCCTCTCAAAGTTTTCAAACAAATATTCCCTTTGATATCTCAAAATATTCATGTTTATCACACTCATTATATTGATCATGGAGATTCTTAAGAATTATATATGCATCCATATTTTTATGTGACTTATGGAGTTCATCAAAAATATATGAAATAATCAAAGACAGGACATATAGCACATCATTTATGTTTTTTTTGTAGACAGAAATATATTCTCCACTCACCTATTTAGTGGGTTTAAGATCTAGGGATTCTATCATGGAATGATTTTTTTCATGGTTAAATATAATGTGCAAGTGCTTTTAACATGCCTAGGATTTATAATTAATATGAATATTTCATTTATATATAATATATCACAAGTATAATATGGTAAATGAAATTTTCATTTTAATAAAATAATAATATAATCATATATAAGTAATTTAAATTTATTTTAAAAGTATACAGGAAAAAAAATTATTTTTATTATAAGCTTCCCTCTATTTCATCAAGCCTAAATAGACCTTGCTAGTAGACTCAAAATTTCATTTCATGTAGAAATTCTAGTGAAAAAAATAATTATCTTATGATAACATAGAATAAGGATATAAGAAACATGGTAATTTATTTAAGTATGCATTCATGCTGACTACAGGCATGAATCTCCTTGATCAGTTTAGTGAACTTCCCAATCCTAAAATTTTGACTATAGTTTCCTCAACACTTGCCTCCAAATATGAATTTAATTGGATAAGACCACTAAATCCAATACTATTTTGGATAATTTTACCCACTATAATTTTTAATACATTTATATATTTAAAAGTTCCCCTGATGAATGCATGAACCAACACATTAACTGTGCGTTCATCTTAACTCTACGAATTGATAGATATGTGATTTAATACTTATTTGAGAATTTTTTATATATTATGAAATAATTTCATTATTTTTTCCATTTACATTTCTTATTAATATTATTTGGACAATGTTTAAGTGGTTAAAGACATCAAAATAAAATAATTTTCTCATAATATAATATATTTTTATTCCATCTTGCATATTTTTTAATTAATTTATTTATATTATCATGATAAAAAATCTATAAAAATTAACCTTGTTTGGTATATAAATAAAATAAATATTTTTGAATAATCAAGAGCTTTCAAAGGGTCGGCTTATAGAGAGGGTGATAAACTAACCCTTAAACCTTGAGGAATAATTCCTAGAACTATGGTATGGATAATGTAATATCATTCCAAATATGTTACTATGTCTCAGATAAGTTGGTTCCACCTCATATTTAAACATGAATTGCCTCTATTCACCTAAGACCTTCATCATTTTTATATTATTTACTCAAAGCTCTGTACGGGGAACCAGTATTTTGGGTGGTAGCTGAGTGGTTAACACACCCCCTAATCCTTCATTAAACCTAGCATAAAAGTCTTTTAGAGGGATATTTCATGGTTACTATAATAGTACTATAGTAAGTAATGTATTGGTAAAGTATTAGTTGGAACTATTCATCTTATTTTGGGCTTCAGGCCAACAGTTTGGGCCTATGGGTCATAAGGCCTTCAAGTCGCCATTATCCTTCAGGGAATAGGGCCTCTAGGCCACCTCAGCCATCTAGTCTATGAGTTTTTGTGCCAAAGGGCCATCAAGAAGTCCAATAGGACCACACATGATAAGGAAACAGAAGAGTATTTCGAGAAAGTAGAATTCACTAGAGCAGTGCTAACTATATTGGATGAATGAGAGGGTATAAAAATTTTCATTGGTACCAGACATTGTGCAACTCTACAGAGGGAAATGATAACCGATCATCCATGTGATGTGGGGAGATATGAACCTTCATTTATATAGATTTTTTTGATGACTAGTTCTAGTGTAGTTGGTTTTTTGGACCTTTAAATCATATATTGGGCCCCGTTCCTCTAGGTCTTCAGGTCATGTACTGGGACTTGTACCACTGGGTCTATAAATCCTGTAAGGGTTCTCTCTCAACCCAGTTAAAAATTTTTTTATCCAAGTAAAATAAAAAACTAAGTTCTTCGTTCCATTCAAACAGTAAGGGTTACCCTAGGAATTATTATAGTGTTTTATAAAACAAACCATAGACACAGAATCCCTTAAATAATATTCAAGATATGATGAAAAATGGTACATAATTTTAATTTAATAATTATTATTATAGACAAAATAATGAAATAATAATTAAATTAAATTAAATCTAATACATACATAGGCTGGTCAAAGATTATGATCATTCATTTGTGCAATGAATACACATTTAAAATAACAAGTTGGCATTCATTTAAATTTCTCATTATTAAGATATGTTTTCTGAATAAATTAATTATCTTATTAGATAATTAATTATTTTTTCTTAATCCCATCCAAAAAATCATGGAGATTCTCATCCATTGTTATTTTAATAAAATTAAAATTAATTGGGTACAATGAATGTACATGGAGGCAACATGGGGTGTATCAGTCCAAACTACCCAGCATGTTCGTCATCATGTATTGTGAACTCGTATGGAAGATAGAATACATGATATGTCATGTAATTACATAAAATGTGCTGAAAAGAAATGACACACATACATGTGTTTAATTGTATAGTGTGTAATTATTTTAATGCACACATAGTACACATCATGTAAGGAATAAACACAACATGTAATTTAGAATTTTATATAAAATTTAATTAAGAATTTAATATTATATAAAACCTATCACATAGTTTGTACAATAAATTAATGAAATAAAGAATCATGTTGATTGGGTTTATTGGTTAAATGAATTAATTTTTCATTTTCATGAAAATAGTTAAGAGAAAAATGGTTTGTACAGGACCGCCACACATTGTGTATTTCATTTTATATATATCCATGATAAACACCTTGGGACATCGTGTGTATTTTTTAAAGAAATTAATAAGGTACACAGTATGTGTAGTAGCTTCATGTTGTATAACATTTATGATTCACAACATTTAGTTACGACACATCAAGTATTAATACATGATGCATATTTCACCATGAGGTTTCCATAAAAATCTATGAAACTATATGGGCTACAAAACATGTAATCTAGCTACACACTATATAATCTAGAAAGTAATACTCTAATATGATATATTCAACATGTGGCATGTATTGAAGATGTGTGTAATATTCATCATATGATGCATATAAATTCATTTAAAGCTTATCCTTATGAAAATAACTTATATACTTGTTGTTTACTTATTTGATGTATTCCATGTAATTATATTTTATCCATCCAAAATAAGCAATACCTTTGAATGAGTTATTTTGAAGGTATTAATCTATTTAAAACCCTTTAATGGTCATTTTAAGGTGAATGTACAAGATAACTCAACATTAAAATTAATGGAAAAAATCATGAAATTAAAAACTACCAAAAAAACATAAGTCAATTAATATTAAATAAATAATTATAAATTTAAAACAGACTAATCTAAAATTCATTGAAGGTTTTGAGTGCATCAAAATCCAATCAAGCCAAATCCAAATGAGATTTTTTCATTTAAAGTGGTGAATAAACCGTAATAACATGATGTTGAATCAAATTTATCATTCAAATATAAAAAGTATCATAATGAAAGAATCTTAGTACCATAGAAAGGGTCTTTCACATTAAATTTATAATTAATTTAATAATAATAATAATTCCTCAATCATGAGTTATTTCATTATTGTAGTGTTTATTGATAAAAAATATGTCTATATTATACTATCACTGCATCATGAATATCCCAAGTAAGGTCCCTATAGTGGTGATCCATGCATGCTCCTTGATCTCATAGCATCATAGACAGTACTTCGAGTGCTAACATGGGGGTACTGATCATCTTACATCACCTACCTTTGAATGAAACAAAATAATTTGAGTTTTAAGGATTAATTCTTTTTCTCTCATTCATAAAAATAATTCGTAAGGTTGAACATTTATCTTATTCTTTCGAGGAAAATTATAGATTTCCATCACTGAGTTATAATTCTCTAAGGAAGAGAAATCCTTGGGTAATAAATTATTTTCACACCTCATAAAAATGATTAAATTGGGTATATGTATAGCTAGGGTTAGAGAAATTCTAATTATACAAAGGTCATTGTCTCATATCTTAATCCATAAAAATACCATATATATAACAATAATATAATTATTATAATTATTTTATTGATTCCTACATGTCTCACAGATAATATAAATATAAATAAATAAATTATTTTTAACTGAAATGATATTTAGAATATCATTTTCATTATAGGGTACCTTACTGAGCCCATCCACCTTCCTTATAATTTATCAAAACTTGAATTATAAATATTATTCAATCAATAAATAAATAAATACAATATAATATTCATGGTCTGGTGAATAAATATCTATTTTAATATTCATCTCGCACATAAATATGGTGACTGAATATTTGAGATCAATAAATTCTTAATAAATATTATTCATCTATCTGGATAGTATATTTTTTCATATTTTTAAATTCTCATAAAAATTAACAGAGATATATGGATACATTAAGTGTGTGACCCTCTAGGATTCTTCTTCAGTATCACTAGGTTGGTTTTCCTAAAGTGTGGTATTTATTTTTATAAACTTATAAAGGCACCGAGATAGTAAGAACTAAATTCTAAATCATAAAAAACGACATGTAAATTCTCATTGGGTAATACAATTCCTTTGTGTCGATATCTCATCAAGAAGGTTTCATACTTATTTCATCAAAACAATGTTCAATATGTCTTTATTTGAAAGTATGAAATGAACCCATCAGGACACCATTTCCATGTAATTTAGTTCAGTTGTTCCTTTTCAATAAATTTTTTGAGATATAAAGTTCCATATATAAAAAAGTGGAAATAATTCCTATACTAATTCATTAATAACTTATCATTCATGATTCCCCCAACTTTTCCATGGACATATTTCATCAATTTTTTTGACAATTCTTCAATGTATGTGACTCTTGATATGAACTAATAATAATCTTAAATTATAAGTATCATTACACATGTTCATAGATAGGAATATCCAATTATACATAAACATGTGGAATACCTATTGATAATTTGGTCCTTATATTATCTCATTTTAGATATTATTAATTTTCAAATTCATGATATAAATCATCATCCTTTTATGAATACTCTCACCTTGAACTATGCATCATATGTATCACATCAGATGATATAATATTACTATAAGACATTTAGTTTATGAATTTCATCACAACACTTTTAGGTTCTCACCATAATGGGGAACTATTAAGATGTTTTCAATGAAATAGATAATATAGGGCATTATCATATTAATTTCATGCAAAAGAATAAGCCATATGTAGTAAGAAATTTTTTAATATTCATGTATATGAACATATATGTATTCTAAAACACAATGTACTTGGTTATAAAGCACCAAATATAATATTATTGGCATCTACTGGTGGATTGAAGATATGATTCATACTCAAGAGTGATGTATGAATACTGAATAACTTCTTGTCAAATATAAATAATTTCATAAATAATTTTTGTGAAGTGGATGATTCCAACCCCTTTTAATGAGTGTATGTTTCATACTCATGCATTGTACATTAATTGTACTGTATTAGTGGTCACTATAAATTTTTAGTGATAATAAAATTTCTGGCTCGACAAGAGGTCAAACATGTAAAGGAGTAGGTTCTCATACTAATGTCAAACCTTGTAAAAATTTCTTATGTTTTGTTTATTCTTCTTATTTTTGTATATGGATGAGGAAGTGATTTTTGAGAATGGATCATGACTTTAACTAGTTATTGGGGTTTAATTAATAATAAATAATTCACAAAACCATATACCACTAATTAACCACCACCACCACTCCCAATGGTACACTAAGTAATCCAGGTTCTACACGTGGTATGAGAGAATACCAGGTTACCCTAAGATCTATCTTTTAGAAGTGAAGCATTGAGATTTTGAACTTCATATATATTGTGGAATTTATCATCATTGAGGGGAAGAAGTTTCATGGATGGAACCACTGAATGTTAGATTATTTTCTTTCATAAATATTGATATTCAATGATGTTGTAGTTTTGGTATTTCCACCTATATCAGGATATTATCTTATGTATTTTACTATCCAGATAAATCTTGCGGTGGATGGGAATGTTGTAAATCTTATATTATCATATTTTCAATACATAGTGTACAAAAAAAGTATTGAAGATCAAAAAATAAAAAGAAACATGTGAAAAACGTGAAAACATGTATGATGGAAATTTCCAGATCACGTAATCCAAGATACAGATCTAGATGGAAAATATTAAAGATGTCAGGATGGCTGAATATGAGAATGTTGATGAATATTTCTCCAGGGTTAATGAAATAATTATTCATATTAGATTATTTAGAGAAAATATGTAATATTATATGGTTTTAAATAAATTAATGAGAAAATTTCCAAACATATTTGATCCAAAGTATTTAGTTATTGAAAATATTGAATATTTTTTCCTTTATGAGTTACCCAATACCCTTCATAATTATCAAATTAGAATTGTTCTAGTTAAAAAAGTAAGGGTAAAGTGGATATGTAATTTAAACCAATTAATATGTTAAAGATGAAATAATATAAGGTTGAATATTTAGGTAAATTTGAGGATAATAATCAGAGTTATTAATATTTCAAATAGGTTATGGATTCTATCTCAAATAATGTAAAAATATATAATAGAAAATACCTAGTAAAATCTTACTCCAATTATTTAACTGTTGATGAGTTGGGAACATTTCAACTAACTACCCAAGAAGAAAGAAAAGTTTGGTGAATTATGGGGAATAAAATGAAGAGAATCCTCATAGAACATCTAAAGATAATTCATTAAAATAATAAAAGAGATATTATAAAGGTATAAGTGTGGTTTAGCACCCAACTTTGTTATGTACCACTGAGATGGGGGTGAATCAGTGGTACACTTTATGAATTATTCTTTTAATTAAAACTCTTGGACTAGTTAATGTCTTAATACACCTTTTCTTGATTTACTCAGCCTCACCTGAATGCAGTAGGAAACAAATAACATAAGAACAAATGTATTTACAAGGGTTGGACATAAAATCATACACCTTATCATGATTGGTTAGTCACCCCAATCACATATTCTCCATGATAAACCCAAGTAGTTATAACAAAGATATTCCCAATCCCATCATTATGGAGTCCTGTTATTCCCTTATTTCAAGAGTTACAGTGGAAATTGCATCTTTCCACTACCCACTATAAAGGTGTTCATACTAAAAAAAATAAATATCTCTCTTGTTTCTTTGGGTTTCATCAGCACCACTTGGAATTTATCAATATTTTTAATCTTTTTATTATTATTCATTGATTGCATCATCCTTCTTCGATAATTTTATTATATAATAATAATGATCATTTATTCAACCTTGTTTCCCTTGTTTATATGATTTAATGATATAGATCTTCATAAAATTATTAAACAATTGGCCACACAAGTGGTTTTTTATCTAAAAGAGCTATTGACTTCAGCCTCACTTCTATCCTTGATACAAAAGTTTATCTGTTTCTTTATTCTATTTTTTCTAAATCAATCAATTTTCTCCCTTTTCAATAT
The DNA here is from genome assembly GCA_963277665.1 of Viscum album. NCBI lineage: Eukaryota > Viridiplantae > Streptophyta > Magnoliopsida > Santalales > Viscaceae > Viscum > Viscum album. The sequence goes on from OY728146.1 coordinate 2,082,924,968, forward strand.
ATTTATATTCATTTAAAAATTGTGAATATGTTTTATCAAAATGGAATTATGGAAACCCCATGTTTTGTGGTAGCAATGATATTAATATTCAAACTAGAGGATATTTCTAGTTTTCAATTCACAAAAAATTATCATTTAAATTCTCAATCAATTATCTATTAAAACATTCTTTAAGACTTGGGTTTTTTATTCCTTATAAATCTCTAGTAGATACATATAAATTATATTATTTTTGAATTCAATCTACATGTATATGTATTCATGCATTGTTTCCACATGTCTCTCCTCATTTTGGAGTGAATCTATTCTCAAAATATCAGTTTGTATCACGATCCACTTGAGTGATTATGATGATGTTTCCATGAAGAATGGTCCTTGAGAATTTTTAAATTTAGTTAACTATTTATTACGAATAAAAATTTCAAATAACCTCATATAATTCATGTCTCAAAAAATTCAAAAATTCTCAAAGTGTTAGCTTTAGTAGGACTCGTATAAAATTTCTAATGACTCATATTTATTATTTTAATGAATCATATGTAGGTCCTAAAGACTCATATACATGTTCAATGATTATAAACTAGGTCAAAAGTAACTCATACATTGGTATTATTATATCATATATAGAAACTCAATTCACTCATACAGAAATGTGAAATCACTCATGCATGGATCAGATAACTCATACAAAATTTGGAGTGGGTTGTATGTAGATCTAGCCCCTTTTCTAAACATTGTGTCTTAGTCTTTAAATGAATCATATGAAAATATTAAATGAATCATATATACATTACTTTTTGAAATTTCCATATTTAGTTTGTATATTATATATTTTACTCAAAGAACATCATAACCTCATCTAACCTTAAAATGAATTTCTCAAACACATCAAATCATACAAGGGAAATCTTTCGCCTAATACACTAGTGTTTATTTTCCTAGTTCAGTGGGTGTATTCTTCATACCATTAGCTATAGTTTACTATTAAAACCCATATTTCAATTAAATTTTTGATATCCTCACCAGATATATTCTTCCAAATCATATTTTAATCTATTATAGATGGTACCCTTTCTTAGTCATCAATACATTTCATTAATCATGATGAAAATAACTACAATCATCACATATAATGGCTGCAACATGAATCTATCTAACCAAGATATTCACGATAGTAGTATAAAAATTTATCCTTCTCCTTTTCCATTTATGATTGAAGCATATAATTCATCACACACTAACATTGAAAATATTATATTGAAAATATATTCAACTTCATGTTTTCAAACCCGTTTGGGAACATCAATCTCAACCATTGGTGTTTTATCAATATGAAAAATCTATAAAATACAATGTTATATTTTCTATCTTATTGAAAATATATTCAAATAAAAATTTGGTATGGATCTCCCTCGTATAATCTTCAATATTATTCATTAGTTATTAAGTAGATTCTTCTTATCCCCCTTTTATTACCAATAACTACTTCATTCACTTGTTGAGATAAGGATAGATTCACAATCTCCCTTAGCAATGATCCCTTTTCTAGTCAACTCTAAGCCTATGGGTGATGATCCAATATAGAAAATAAGATTGAATAACTATGGTAATCAAAACTAGAAATAACCTTTTATACATGCAACAAGAACAAAACAAACTCACTTTAGGGGTTGATCATCCAAATTGAACAAGATATTTTTATCCTGTACAAATATTTGACAAATTTATTAGAAAACATCAAGGTAAATATTTTTTATCTTCTTTTTAAACCCAATAAGTAATCCCTTAATAAATATATTTTTTATAAATCATGGCAATTATGTAATATTGATAGTTTTACCTTAAACTTTATATTTCTTATTATTTATCCAAAATTCCATATTTTCAGGTATAACTTCACCTATAACTACCACCACTCCAAAGAAACCTCCAATAAATGGGAGTACTCATTTATTCATTATAATGGTAGGAAGTAAACCCCATGATTGGAACATTCTTTTTTTACATAGTATAAAACCGTCAACCAGCACCTGCTTTGTTTTATCTCATTCAATTCCCTATATTCTAGTATAAATAAACAAAAAAATCTGAAATAATGAGGGACATAATAGTTCCTCAATTAAAATAGAAAGGTTTAGAGTTTCCTCTCAAATAATATCCCTTAGTTATTCCAATCTCATTATGGTGATAATTATTTACACTTCATTGTCTATCATTAACCTTTATAGGTTTCAAGAACATTTATATCCCTTGGCCTTTTATATTTTGTGGGAATGACTTCTTCACCTCATCCATTAAAGAAAATAAATTACCTAATGAGAGCATTATTTTCACTATTGATTTGACTTGGTCAATCTGGATTGTCACATGATATTTTTATATAATCTCTAGTATACTCACATTTCTCAAATATATTTTCTTACACTTTTAGGTTGTCGCTTTTAAAAAACCTATCATTATATTGGATAAATTATTGTAAACTCTCTTTATTACCTCTATAATTATCATATATTTTTGATTTATCTATAATAATATTCATTTCCATTTGGGATAGATAAACTATTAATCACTGTTTCTTCATATATTCAACTTCATTATTTTTTCACATTTCTTATTTTTAATCTCAGAAAAGCATGATTTTTTTTATTTCAAAACTTATATAACATTCACACCATAAGGATCATCTCCTAGAAGTATGATCATTAAATACTTAAATTTATGAATATCTTATCCAAATATTCTATAAAATTATTCTAAGAATCCTAATCTCTTCTAGGTTATATGATTTGATGAATATTTAGTAACAGGTTGATTCCATTGATAATATATCCACATATCCTCAGTGTATATCTCACTTTGTTTATTAATTTTCTCTATTATATAAAAATGATACATCAAGAGTATGATTTATATCCAAACACGACAAATTACTAGTAAAAACCTTAAATCATTGGTCTTTTATACTGATGATGAATATATCTAAAAAATTCTTTTTTTATTACTATTTTAAATTGGTCATGAAATTTCCTAAGGGTATTGATCTTATTTTCATATATTTCTCTTCATATAGTTTGGAATAGTGTATCTCACATATCTTCTTGGTTGAAAAAAGTCTATATTTTATTTTATCACATGAACTATTAGGAAAAAAATTCATTTTGAGACTCATTTGGAATAAATTTTACATGTTTATGGGACTCTTCTTATCACTATCTTGAGAACACTCACTTTTAAGATCGGATAACTTTTTAGAGTCTTGTATAATCTTTTTTGTAAAATTTTGAGCACCAAGAGACATTAATTATGTTTGAGATAGTTCTTCTTCCTACACAAAGTTCTTCTCTTTAAGATCTTATACCATATTTTCCTACTCAGCTACTCTTAGTTTATCTTTTTTAATCATATCTATGTATGTCACTTATTTATTAACATTGTTTAATTTTAACATGGAAATATTATCATTCTCTTTTATCAAATTCCACTTGTACTTTTTTATTTTTGTGGTTTCCCAATATAGGCCTATAACTCATCTTTCAATCTATATCTCATCTTGCTTCTTTCATATTCATCATCACTTCATAAAGTATCAAAAAAAAATTCAATATGAGATATAAAATTAACTTCATCATATAATTGTATTCTTTGTGTTGAGTTAGCTTATTATTTTTTACCCATAAAATTCATTCTATTATTACCGAATTAATTCTTTGTTCTATTACCTTGAATCTACTATTTTGGTTTCTCTTCCTCTTTATCTAATTTAGATTCAGTAGCCTTATTATTTGACTAGTTATTTGAAAAATAATCAATTACATTAAATCTATAGAACCTTGATGGTTAATTTCCTGTTCCATTCCTCTTAAGGTGTCTAAATTTCTTTTATAGAAGATAATTTTTTTGATTGAAATCATTATCAAATTCCTCATATTTACAGTCCCTTGATTCTATCTATCTAGTATCCATCATTTTTAGTATTCTCATTGCCACAAATTATTTCTCCTGTTATTCATTATTTATAAAATTTGGGGTATTTCTCATTCCATAAGAGATGATTATACTATGAAACTCATCCAATGAAACATATTCAATATACTACAAGGCTGATATCATCAGATAAACCCTATCACTTAATGTTTTTTAATATTTTCTTAAAAATTATATATTCATCTAGATTGTCAACAAAACCCAATATATTACTTAAAATATCAGTGAAAATTTTAAAATAGTTGTCAATATTATCCTCATAAATTGTTTTAAAATCATTAAATCTACTCCTCCAAACACAGATTTTGGATTCCTTAACTTTTACATTTCCCTCATAATGCCTCTCTAATTTTTTTATTGCTTATTAACAGCTATAAGCCCTATGATTTTTTTAGAAACCTTCTCTAAAATAGACATCAAAAAAGTTTTTTTTAACTTTCTATAAATATCTATATTTCTTTTATATTAAAACTAAATATAATCACCTTAAAAATTGGTTGGAAATATCATTTTCTCTACATCTCTTACTATAAAATCCCTGACCTAGATTCCACTAAATGGTTCCCAAGGTGAGTAGCCACATGACCTAAGCACGCATCCCTGTGTGAAAGATTTTGTCAACTAGTATGGAGGGTCTATTAAATCACATGAGAATACCATACCATCTTTTTTAGAGTAATAACCTATACATATTTTATATAAAACAAGTAATACAAAAAATGATAAACCAGGAATTTGCATTGATAACCAAATCCCAAATAGTGTACAAACACAAAAACATATGTAAACTTTCCATGTCATGGAAAGAGTTTCAAATATGTATGGAAACCCAAAATAAGGAAAAAAAACTAACTCCCAAAAATAGTTCCTGACTCTAAGTCTGAATCCCAATCCATTCATGTCGCATGCCCAACTAAACTCCCTAGTATAGGGCCTTTACCCTTGTCCTGGACTGCAACTAAGAAATCATCTCGGTTCCCTAACGGCACCCTAAATAGGGTGTGATTACAACTCAGTAGGCCACCACCAACTGGGTCTAAAAAATATATAGTCTAAATAAATAGTACATGACATTTTGAAATAAATGAAAAGGAAAATATAATACAACTCTAGATCCATTAGTTAAAAATATTTACTTTAGAAAATTCCATAACATGATTCTTGGGTTAAGAATTTACATCATTGATAAAATAGCCCAAGACAATCAATTTTCAATCATAAGTAATTAGTCAAGTTCCCTATCTCACTAGGGAAATCGATTTCCAGATCATTCACGTCACACTTACCTTAGAGCATCAGTCTAGGTAGTCTCATCCAATGCAACCTTTATGGCCTAGAGCATCTGTCCAGTATCCTATCACATGGATTCTGTTGGTGGGTTCATAGCATCATACAACCCAGCCCATGGGAGAAGCCTCAATCCCTTATACCACACTGCCAATCCTTGTACACATTCTTATTTATCCAATCACCACAAATACCATATCAAATACCAAACATAACAAAGCATAAAACATTTTCAATTCACAATTCATGCAACAAATGAATCATCATCAATCATTAAACCAATAGTAAAACAACCATTTTATTGGCATAGCCCATTTCACCTATCTACCTATTTCATAACTTTATCATTTAGATAAATAAACAATTCCTTCACATTAACTCATTAAACATAATTCATAAATTCATAATAATTATCCAATTTACACATTTCAAATACAAAATCACAAGTCATTTAACACATTCATGGTATTCCATTTATCCCTTTTCACATTTTTTTAAAAAAACCATTATTCCAAGGCTAATGACTAGACACTACAACCATTAATTCCCATTATAACCCAACAAATAATTTTGACACATTTTTCTTGGGATCTTTTTTCACACTAAGCAACTCATGGATTAACATTACCAATTTCCTACATTGGGATTGTTAGTGCACCCCATGGGTGGCCCTAAATTGGTATATACAAACTCAACAAATCCTATAGGGATCAAGAAGGGTTTAAATCATCAATTAGTCAACCATTTTATCAATTCTCACTCAATAAAACAAGTCCACATCAATTGAGATGAAATATTACAACAATACATTTACAAATCTATAACAAAACTATGGGATATAACATATAGACCACCTACCTAAATTCTAGGGTAGAAAACACTCTTAACCATCACCTTATATATGAATTCAACCACCCATTGATGTCTTAACCAATAATCCACTATAAAATTTGTTTTTAGGGATTCTTACAATGATAGAAAATGTTACAAGCTTAAATCCCAAAAAGAGAATAAAGAGGAGGATTGGACTTGCCCAGAGTTTTGATCTACAACCAACTACACTCCAAAAGGTCTAAAAATGAGAGAGATCATTAATTGGAAGGTCATGAGGCTTTAGTTTCTTTTCTAGGGATTGAGGTAGAAAAAATGGCAGGAAAATCGAGTGAGAACTTTTAAACCTTGATGGGATGGTTTGAAAATTCACACATTTTAATGGGGTGCCCAGTTTGGACACACGGTTTTCCAAACCGTGTACCAACCATACACCAGCCTCTTCCCAAAAAGGTTTATGCCACATGGTTTTCTCTTGGGAGGATCACATAGTTTTAATAAACATGTTCCAACCATGCAAGAATTATCGATCCAAGGATTCATGGCTTGGCTTCCCCCCTCAGATATTTTTCACTAACCATGCACAAACTTTGAAACATGCATAGATTTCCCCTGTTTTCCTTTTCTTCCATGTCCCAAGCCCTTGGAACAACCCTGGACCTCTTCATACACCAAGTAACCATTTAATTATACAAAACTAATTTATTTTAATCAAATTATAAATGAGGGAATACATCTATAATGTCTGGGATCTTACACTTACTTCAATGCCAAGTGATAAAAGGTATAGTACAATACTATTCCTCCATATATCGTAGTTTTTTCTACAAAAAAGTTGGGATACACCATCAATTCATCGATTATAAATTCTACAAGATAAAAAATTTCTAGGATCCTTTATAAAGAACCTGGATTTTCTTTGATACCACTTATAGTTCTTAACACAAAGTGGGGGTGAATTAGCAGTACACTTTTTATGAATTCTACTTTAAATTAAATATCTTAGGATTTATAAAGTCTTTATCTTATCTCAATTGATTTAATCATAATCATCCATATATAGTGGTAAAAAGGACTTAGTGACACAAATATTTACAATGTTCATACATAAAATCATACTCCTTATAGTTATTAGTTATTCACCCCAATAATGGATTATCCACTATAAACCTAAATTGTTTCACTATATATATTTGAATTCTCATGATAATTTAGTCGCACTATTATCCTATTTCTAGTGTCCCACCTAAAATTGTGTCTTCCCACTATATTGATTGGTTATTCACCTAAATATGGGTTGCCTTATCACTACCTAAAATTTACTTTTATCCTCAATCATTCTTGAGAATAATTTTAGTACATGATCCTTTAAAAACATTAGTAGCTGATGATAATAATAAGTTTTTTATACTTATACATCGTCTTTAGAACTTTTAATTATTTTAATATTACTTAAATTCTAAAGTTCTCAGGCATATTATTTTTATTTATTTTTAAAATTCCCTCATATTTGGTTTTGAATTATCTTCTTGATAGAGTATCATATGAGTTTCACACCTCTATATTTTTTCATTAGAACGTTCTTATCCATTTTCTACATATTTATATTCATAGAATAATTTATTGAATATATTTTTTTTCCATAATGGTGATATAGAAATACATGATTTTCACTAGTTGTGATCTCAATATCCAAAATAAAGTATGTTTATTGTTTTGAATTATCAAATAAATATCATTTCAATTTCAAGTATATTCTCTGTTAAAATTTTATTTAAGTCTCTGGTTGTTTATTCCATATAAATCTCTATGAAATCCAAAATATTCAAATTTAGTTGGAATTTAATCCACATGTTCATGAATGCATGTATGATTTTCTTGTGGATCTTCTATTTTTGATATATCATTGTCCTCATAATAATTATTTTATCATGATCCATATGAGTGATCATGATATTGATTCCCTTAAGAAAAATTATTTTGAATCAACTAATATAGCTTCCCATTTTTTCATAATATAAATATTGAATATATCATATAATTCGTATCTTCATAGAATCAATAATTATCTAAGTGTTTTCTTCAAGCTAACTTGTTTCTATTTATAAATGAGTCACACTCTATCTTCAAATAACACATATGCATGTTTGGAATACTCATATTTTGGTCCAACAACTCATATATAGGACACAAATTACTCATACATTGGTATGATTAAGTCGTACGTAGCAGCTCAGTTCACTTATATGTTGATGTTGAAATCACTCATATGCAGCTCATATGACTCAGGTGAAGTCTATATTAACTCATAAATAGATCTTCCCCATTTTATAAATTATTTTGCATGATCTGGAAATGAATCCTATTAATATCCTAAATGACTCATACGTTGATTTCTTTTTGAAATTTCATGCTTTATTCAGTATATTCCATATTTTACCCAAAGAACCTTAGAACCTCATCCAACCATTAGAGGAATTTTTCAAACACCTCAAATCAAATTAAATCATCATCCATGGATTCCAATTCACCAAATATAGTAATATGAATGTTTAGGTATCCATGGATATATTATTCGTACATTTAACTAGTTTTTCTTCTTGAAAACCATAATTTTATTAAATCATAAATCTCCCACTAGATATATTGTTCCAAATCAACTTATAAATTAAATATATAGTACATCATCTATGTGATCAATATATTTTCTTAATATTGAATAATAGTTGAAAAAATATAAAACATAAATTTTTTAACTTGAATATATATATACATTGTATTTATGATATTAGTAGCATAAATTCTCATTCTCCTTTTAAATTTATGATAGAACCATCTCACTTATCAAACATTTATTTTTTATAGATTATATTGACAAAAAATACAATTATATCATCAAAAAATAAATTTATCACTTCACAATGTGAAAATAATGATTAATATAATAATTTTACATAAACATATTGAAATTTAATTCTTCAATATATCAATCAGAGGAAAAGTTTTCTTGAAAAGATTCAAATTTCATAGCACATGTTGAGAGAGAAAAATATTTCCCAAGAAATGAAAATTAATAGGGAGAATAAACCTATATGGATAACACGTTGAATGTTGGATTGGGTCCCCTATAACAAAATTATATATATTTTATGATTAACTATATTAATTTTTTTTAATATTAATAGAATTATTAGCAAGATGGTTTTATTCATACCTGACATATTTGTGATAATTTCATAAGAGTAGTAGTCAGATTGAAAGGTCATATAAGTTTCCCACTATGATTAGAACCCAATAATTCCATGAATTTATTATTAAATATATTTTATATTCTAAAAATCTTAATTTTTCATACATTAACATTACATTATTTTGGATGAATACTTAATACATTAAACAATGGGTCCCTGAATACTATATTAGTATAGTACCGTTGGAATCATGGAAACATTAACACTCGTATAAAAGTGAGCTAAATTTTCTCCTATTAGGTTCTTCATGACCATCACCCTTCTTAGATACATCATACTTAATAAATTTCTATATAACCATGGTAAAGGATAGATAAAAATGGGTGATCTCAAATGCTCAGTAATGGTAAATAAAGGGGACAAGTAAGAATAAATATAATCATACGGGTAAGAGAAAATGATAATAAAATTGGATTATCACACCCTACATAACAAGAATCATAAACATGAATCATAGAACAAATATTGGAAGTTAATAAACCATGAATCATAAGTTAATAAAGAGAATAATCCATTAAATCAAAACATAATAATAAAACATGGAATTGTGGTAGACACATAAGAATATAAAATAATTTCCATAATAGTGAATGAATCACTTCCAAGGCCATATTAGTGGTATGGGTTCACTCCCCATACCTTATAAGTAGTCATGGTTCACTCCCATGACCATTTCAGTAGTCAATTTTTACTCCCAAGACCATCTTAGTGGACAAATCCCTCTACTGACCTAATTTCACTCCATGTTCTATCCATTTCCATCTCATGAAATATAAATCATTTCCCAATTTATTACAGAGAGATATAGGTCATACCCATCTAATAATAAAATCATACATACATGTGCACAAGATTATAAAAAAATCATATCATAACCCATTATATGTAATGGGTATCATAAAAATGTCATCATATTATAATCTATGGAATATAGACATGTTTCATAATCATTTATTCAATGTATATTCCATGAAAATAAAATATTTTTATAAATATGTAACTAATGAAAGGTAAATGGGTTTCCTAAACATCATGTAATAAAAATATAAACCACTCAATGGGAGAATATGAAAGGATCATTTGGATAATTTCCCATTAATAAATGTGTAATACCAACAAATATCATCTTAAACAGAAAATAATTTGGAAATATCATTCTAAAAACATATCTTGAGGAAAATTTCCTTTCTACTTTGTAAAAAATAATTTTTTCTAAATAAACGGTTTAAAATACCCTTTTTATTGAAAATAACTTTGAAATATTTTAAAGAATATTTGAAAAACATAATACTTTTTTTAAATTATTTTCATAGGAAAATTATCTTAAAATATAATTTTTTAAATCATTTTTAGAAACATTTTTGAAACATGGTTCTTTGAATAAAACATATTTCCAATCAAAAAGTCAAATGAGATCATATTTTCTTAATCACATTTTCTTAATTATATTATGAACAAAAGAGTGGTAAAATTCTACTAATACATGAAGGAATCATGGATAACCATAGGATAAGAAAATTTTTGATTGTTCACGAAATATTTTTCATAATATTTCAACAATGGTAGAATAATAAAATACAATACAGATAAAGAATGATATTTTTTCAATAAAATCATACCAATTAATAAATTGGAATAATACTCACCATGTAAGAAAATTAAAGTAAATAAATAATAAAATATAAATAAAATAACAATATTCCCGATATAACATGTCAAATGGTATTATATACACCTCGTAAAATAATATAGTTACATTACAAAACATGTTCCTCTTATAAGGAAAACTTAGACAAAACTATATTACAAATTTGGTGTCTTTTGATCCTTAAAACCCTGTGATAGATAGATCATTAAATGTATATGTAAATACCTATAAATTTAATTTTATTACCCATATAATATATTCTTGGGAATTATATACACCATTAAAAATTGATGAGGGGTGAATAAGGAATAAATCTCAAAAAAAAGTGATATGAGAAAGGTCATACCTTATGTATTGACTCTCGTCATACTCATACAAACATACTGTATAATATATATAATTTTATTAAAAATAACTTATATAACCCAAATACTTTATATAATTCCATATATTATTTTATTATTACAATATATTACCTATTGACTAATAATTCCGTGATAATGTTACGCTTTGGGTATTATCTTTTTTTTCGTACATATTATGACTTGTTATTCTTGATCCTCTTACACAGATAATGATTTACATATTTCCAAAATGTAATAAATTTTTTTAATATCATATATATTCATTATATATTTATTTTTAATAATCTATAAAATATTGAAATATGAAATGGAATACACTATTCCTGGAGATAGTGGGTCGTATATACGCATGAACGTTGTTTTCATTTAATTAATGTATTTAAAGGAATAAATTAGATGGAATAAATGTATATATATAATATAATTCTAGTAAAAAATTATTTCATATATATTATTTCACTAAACTCAACCTCAACACATTCCATGTAAAGTGTGAACGAATCACATCGCTATGAGGAGGCGGTGCTCCACTCGTCCACAAACGAGGTTATCGTATTTACAAAAATTAAAATCATGAAGGTATGTATTATATACTAATTAAATAAAAATAAAAATATCATATATATCATATATAAAATATATAAATCGAATTTATATCATAATTACCACCCATGAGAGGTGGTAAATGAAAAATGAACAACATCATTTCGTGAGGTGGTAGTTTGTCGTACACAATAATGGTAATTCAATTACCCATTAGATGGAAGTTTGTGTAATTGTAGGTGTAACTCTTATAATTACAACATATAAGTATATTTTGGATACTAAGGTTATAATATAATGATGTAATAATAATATTTTATTGGGTGGAGAATGAAAATAAAACAAAGGAGATTGAAGAAGGTTGTTACCTCTTCTTTGGGTAACTCCTCTTTGTTTTCACAAATGCGATTCCTAGGATGGATTTATAAAAAAAGGGAGGCATATAGTGTTATTTTATGAATTTTTTTATCTTATTTGAGCATATTTTGTGTAATCCAAATGGTTTGAGAGGTGTGAATAAGTGGGAGGGTTGAGTGCATTTTTATAGTGGAGGAGGAGTGGCATTCATATAAATTTTTTAGTATAGAATTCCACCCATGTGTTTCTGATGTCATGTAGAAACAATAATGGTAAAAATTAAATATGAGTGATTATAGGGTATATATATGAAACTTAAATGGCTTTATGAAAAATTTATATGTTATTTTGGGCCTTACTATTAATTCTTAGTCCTTTGTTAAGTTAATTTTTATCTTAATTGTTTTAATTAATTTTAAACGCTTTGACTGATATTTTTTCTAAAAAACTAAGATTAACATATTAGATATTATAAATTATTATAAATATAAATATGGGAAAAAAATTTCAAATTCAAATCACATAAGTGTTAGAAATTGACTTAAAACTACTCCAGCAGACAAGATGACAATGCCGATTTTTTAGAGAAAATGTTTAAAAGTTTGAAATATTTTCATATCTAATTTCAGTGTGAAATTGGTTACAATGACATTAATGGTATTAATTTATTTAAAATTAATATAATTACACTTTAATTCAAAATTAAAATGTAATTAAAATAAAAAAAATTATAAAAAAACTGTTTTGAATTAAAATTTCATATTTTTTACTATTCATCCAAAAATGATGTTTTCCAGAAAAATATAAAAAATTCATTCGAAGATAATTTTGATATTATGAATTCCAAAATAATTTTTGTTATCAAATTAAATTTATAAAAGTTTCTAAAATTAATTTTATTTTTGTTCATGGAAGTACATAAAAATCATTTCACTTGATAAAATATAATTTTCAAACAAATAAAGACATTAAAAAATTACATGATTTATTATAAATATGTTTTATTTATATGAAAAAATATTTTAGAAATATTTATTAAGTTTCATATTATTATGTTTAATGGATTGGTTATAACTCAATTTTTAAAAAAATTATAATAATATTATTATGTTTCGTTGAAACTCAATGTTGCATATAACGTAATACAAGTCAGCATTGTGTCTAGTGAAAGATTATATTGGTGAAACAGGGGAAAAGTTTAAATTTTTGTTTAATTTAATGAAATAAAATAAAGAAAACTTATTTATTCAAATAAATAGTCAAAAACTCACGTGGTTACATTATACCCCACAGTAAATTGATTTCTCCCTCAAAACTCACTATTTTGATACAAAAAATGAGGATAGTTATGAATCATCATATCCTAAAGTTACCATGTATCTTAATATAACTATTGGTTTCTCCACAAAACTTCAACCAGGTAGGTGGTCTTGTTTTTTATAACTTTCTCTGTATGGTCTATAATTTAAACTAGTTATTCCTAATTAGAACGATTCTACTCTGGTGATAAAACATCTATGTTTAGTACATGTGATGGGACCAGTTTGTACATCCTCATGAGAGATAAATAGAACACATTCCTTACTTAGAAGATATTTGAAGAAAGTGTAAATCAATAGGCTACCATCCAAAAATGATCATGATTTTAAAAGGGACTGATATTCCAAGGTCTTAGTTTCCCTTTCTTCTTAAATCTCATAACCTTATTCTAGGGAGATATTTATAGAAGCATCTTCTCCCCAACTTCAAATCTTAGATCACATTGATGGTTATCAACGTAACTTTTACTCGGGATTTTAGCTACCATGATATTATGTTGAATGGTTAAAACCTTCTCATCCATCCCTTCAATGATCTTAGGTCCCAATAGATTTCTTTCTCTAACATCATCCTAGAAAGTTGTAGCTCTATATTTTTTCCAATATTGTGCTTCATAAGGTTCTATCTAAAAACTTTAGTGAAATATATTGTTGTATGAAAATTTACCTTGAGGAATGTGTTGATCCCAACCACATTTTAAATACTAAGAACAACATCTCAACATATCCTCTCGGGTTTGAATTTTTCATTTAGACTGGACACATGTCTGAGGATGATAAGAAGTGTTGAAACTGAATTTTGTATAAACTGCTTCTTCAAGACTTCTCCAAAACATTGATTTAAACCTATTATCTCAACCAAATAAAATAGATTGTGATACTCTATACAACCTTGAAACTTACATAATGCATATTATTAAATTCCAATTTAGAGGGAGTTATTCTCTGATAACAAATAAGTGTTCTGACTTAGTAAGGAAATCGACTACCACCCATATAGCATTATACCCTTTATATATTTTGGAGAGTCTAATGACAAAATCCATTGTGATATTCTCCAATTTCCATTCTATCATGTGTAATGGATGTAACATCTCCTTATATTTTTTTCTTTAATCCTTAACATTATGAAATACCCATCATAGAGATACACACTCTATTATATCTCTCTTCATTCCATCCCACCATAATTATTCATTAAATCTCTATGTAACTTTGTACTTCGTGGATGAATAAAGAATGAAGAACAATGAGCTTCTTCTAATAGCTCCTTCATAAAATATTTTATAGAAGTAACTCATACACAATTACTAAACCATATCATTCCATCATGATCATGGTACTTAGGAACATTTGTAGCCTTCTTTTGCATCTCTACATCTTTCTTCCACACCTCTTTAATATTCACTTGGATAGAGGGTTTAACTTTAAATTAAGAGAGGTGATATTTTTCTCCATCCATAAATATTTTAATATTTGTTCTTCTCAAATACATAAATATTGGATCTTTTTTAATCCTCGTCATTGATTAGAAATAATGATCCTTTCGACTCAAATCATTGATCACCTTGTCCACTTTCTCAGGGTGATAATGTATTGAGCATACATAATCATTTTTCAGATCTGACTATATTATTGGGCGCATGTTCAACTCCTTCTATGTGAATATATATTTCTGAATTTTATGATTGGTTTATATATCACAAGTTTCAACAAAAAAAACACCTCTATGTCTTTAATGATGAAATTTCCGTAACTTACACCAAATCATGGGTTGGGTAATTTTTCTTCTAAATGTTCAACTATATTGAGGTATAGGATATAACTATGTAATTATACATAAAAACATCCTAATATATTCATGAAGGAAAAACTGTATTTTAAAAACCCCCCTCCACGATAGGTAAATGTAAGAACAAGTGTAGTGACTAACCTTCTCTTTAGTTCCTTGATATTTTCCTCACAGTCATTTGTCCAGAGAAACTTTTCACCCTTCCAAGTTGACTTGGTCATTGGATTAGATAGTCATGAGAAATTCTCCACAAACCTTAAAAAATATATAGTTAAGCAAAGAAAACTATAGATCATGGTCACTGTTGTTGGTCTTGGATGACATTAAAAATCCTTTTTCATTGATGGATCTACTTATATACCATCTCTTCATAAATCTGACCCAAAAATGAAACCCTTTACTACCAAAATTTCCACTTCATAAATTTTTCATATAGATTCTCATTTCTTCAGTTCATTAGAACAATTATTATGTGGTCTTTATCCTATTCATTTCTCTTTGAATAGATAATAATATCATCTATATAGACTGCCACAAACTAGTTGAGGTAATCTCTAAAGACTCTATTCATCAAATCCATGAAGATAGAAGGGAAATTAGTAAGACCGAAAAGAATCACTATGTATTAATAGTGTCCATACCCTATATAAATTGTGGGATTTCATATATCCTCCTTTTTGACCCTCGATTGATGATATCCAGAATCAAGGTCAATCTTTGAAATGTATTGAGCATCGTGCAGTTGATTAAGCAAGTCGTCAATATGGGGAAGAGGATAATTGTTCTAGATCAGCATTTTGTTTAACTCCTGATAATCAATGTAGAGTAACATTGATCCTTCATTATTTTTTTTAAAAAAGATAGGTTTACCCCATGGTGACACACTTGGTTGAATGAATCCCTTATCCAAGATTACATGTAGTTGTTTCCTCAATTCCTGCAATTCAATTGGGGCTATTCTATAAGATGTCTTTGAAATTGGTGTGGAACCTTTGTATGAGGTTTATCTAGAACTCAAATTCACTTTTTATTGGAATTATTGGAAACTCTTCCATAAATACATCCAAAATGTCCCAAATAATTGGCATATCATCGATGTCAATTTTCTCCCCAACTATTTGAGATAAATAACCCTTTTAAATGGTAATTAATACCCATGCACTCGATGTAATATCCATAATATGCTCATACTTATCATTACATTGATAGATGGTCATAGGTTGGTTTGAAATATCAAATGTAACTTTACTTCCTCCATAATTGATGTGGTATTTATAAATATAAATCCAATCCACGAATAATGTAACCTCAAATTCTACCAAAGGAAGAATGAAATGATTTTCAAGAAGCACATTCTCACAAACATCAACCAGAGAGGAATCATAGACATGATATGTAATCATCACACCATTAGGGTTTTGCACTGATAATTTCACATCTAGTTATTTGGGTGGAATCATAAAACCCTTAGAAAATTATTTATATATGAATGAGTGGGTAGATACAAAAATCAATAAGACATAAGCCGTTTAATAGTGTATGGTAAGTGTACTTATCATAATGACTTTGTCACACCCCTCATTAGAAATAGTGATTGCATGTGATTTTCCTATAACCCTTGGGTTAAGAGGATGACAATGCCAATCATCATCACTAAACCTCAAGTTTGTACACTAGATATTATAATGCATGTTCTCCTTACACCTGCATCACTAAAGTAGGGGAGGTTCATTATATGTAGTTTTCTATCCATTCACATTTTTAGCGGACTTCTTCCCATCATGTTGGTAATCCATTTCATGATAGAATTCCTTTCCACACTTAAAACATATATTATAACCCTTAAGACAATTTTCTTCCTGATTCCTTCCATTGTTAGATCATAAGGAAATCTTGTCTTCTCCTCTTCATGGTTTTTATATTTTCATTTTAACTCCATCATCTATTTTTTTTTCAAAACCATAATATTGAAATGTAACTCCAACCACCATTTCATCTATGATTTCACAATGCACAGTCTATTTGTAGCTATTTAAGAAACATATGGACAAATACCTTATGATACTACGCTTTAATACACTAATGAACATATCAAATTTAATTTCAGTATGGAAGACAATACCAGAATCATATGTTACAAGCCTTTAGAAATTATCCACATGGGTACCAATAGATTCATCATCCCTTTACTTTAACACAAATAACTCATTCTCTATATTTGTATGAAGAATACAACAAAAATATTTGAAAAATAATTACTTGAATTAATCCTAGTCCAAGGATTCAATTTCATATTTCTTTCATGTATTCTTGATTAGAGTCCACCACTAGTCTACTTCACCTTCATAGTGATAAATAGACAGATTGAATTTCTCATGATCTGAACATTGGAGAATAGAGAATATATTTTCTATGGTATTGATCCATTTTTTAGTGAAAAGTTGATTAGAATACCCTCATAATGAAGGTATATGTTTCCTCATGAAGGACTCAACAAAATGTTGTTCTCTCTTTTTATAATTTGGAAGTTTATCATGATTCAAAGATTAAGATAGTTGAGTGAGCATAGAAATGTTATTCGTCATTCCAAATCCAATAGAATTAATATTCTAATAAGAATAATCATTTCATTTTCTGTCACACTCATCATTGATGCGGTTCCTTTGGGATCCATCCATTGAATGAAACAAAAAATCATAGAGTGAGAAACAATAATCATAGTAGGAAACCGCATAATTATAAAAAATAACATATGGGGTGTCTAAATTAATAAATCTTCTTTAATCTATGACCCCATAGGTTTATCTTTGGTTATACATTGCCAATTTATATTTAAATACTACATTATGGTTCATGAAGAGTTTGTGAATTTACAAAGAATATCCTCCATGAGTGTCCATCTAGGTGTGCAGTAAGGCTCATTATAGTGAACTAGTTCTTGATCAAGGCTAGATCAATATAATTTTTTTAATTTTATCTCCACTATGTATATTTGTGTGAGAGAAACATCTACTTGTAATATTCAGACATGTATTTATTGCCAGATAACTCCAAACTTTATCCTTTACAAAAATTCTGGGATATTTTCTCATACTTTTTCATATCCGTAGAATTACCCTTAGACATTACATTAGGGTTCTCACTAGGGTTTTCCAATCATAGTTTCCATAAGTCAAATAAAATTTTTCTCTCATATCAACTATATGAACCTTGATTTTCATACTTTAATAGTACATATTTTTTTCATAATACTTGATACATTACAAAAAATATCCCCAATAACTGTATTAATATAGTACATTTGGAAAAATGGAAACATAAACACTCGTATATAACTGGGTGACATTATCCCCCACTAGGTTATTCTTCACTATCACCCATCTTTGAAAAATCATATATAATAAATATCTTCATAACCTGGGGAATGGAAACATAAAAAAATGGTGATATCATATTCTCAGTAAGGGTATGAAAAAATATATATGTAAGCATAAATATGAGCAGAAGGTTAAGACAACATGATCAAGACATTATAAGATCATAACCTACATAATGAAGATCATAAACACGAATCATAGAATATATATTAGTAGTTAATAAGATATAAACCATAATAGAATCAATATAATAATCCAAGAGATAATAATATAGGAATAAGACATGGAATTTTGACACACACATAAGCATATAAAAGGATTTTCATAAGTAGTCAAGGAATTACTTCCAAGGCCAAATTGGTAGTATGGTTTCACTCCTAATACCATTTTAGTAGTCATGGTTCACTCCCATGACCATCTTATAAGTAAATGTTCACTCCCAAGACCATTTTAGTGGAAAATTTACTTTACTAAACCAGGTTAACTCCCCATTCCTTCCATGTTTATCTCATGGAATATAAATATATACCCAGTTAATAGTAGAGAGATATAGGTCCAACCCATCTCATAATGAATTCAAACAAACATTCCACAATATTATAAAAAAGTCATATCATAATCCATGAAATGAAATGGGTATAAAAAACATGTCATAATATCATAACCTGTGGGAAATAAAAAGGTTTCTTAATCATTTAATAAAATCATAACCGTTGAAAAGAAGTGGGTTTCATAACCATATAACTCGTGATAGGGAAAAAGTTTTCATAAACATCATGCCATCAAAACATAAACCATTAAGAGGAAGAATATAAATATAATCTTTGGATAATTTCCCATAAAGGAATGTGTAACACTAATAGATGTTATCTTTTATGGAATATAATTTTGAAATATCCTTTTAAAAACATTTTTTGAGTAAACTATCCTTTCTTCTATGAAAATCTCTTTTTATAAAACAACACATTTTTTAAAACACATTTTTTTTAAAATAGATTATAATACTTATAAAGAAATATTTTAAAACCATAAAGCATTTTTAAAATCCTTTTTCAATGAAAATTATCTTAAAATAACATTTTAGAAACATTATTTAAAACATTTTTCAAAACATGGTTTTTTGAATAAAAATATTTTTGACCGAAAAGGGAAATGATATCAGATTTTCCTAAAACAAATCTTAACTATATTATGTAAAAAAGAGTGGGAAAATGATAATAATACATGAATAAATCATGATAAATATAGTAGAATAAAATTAATGAGTGTTCTTGAGAGACGGATCATAATATTTTAGTAATGGAATCATAATCATAAACAATCCTGAGAAATGATGAGATTGTTATAATAAACTCTTACAACTTGATAACATTGAATCATACTCCCCATGTAAGAAAATTAAATTAATTGAATCTTAAAATATCTTTAAAATAAGAATAATATTGATATATAATTTCATATGGTAGTATATACACCTCGTAAATTAATATAAGTGCATAATAAAACATGTTCTTCTAAGAAGACAAATTGATACAAGACTACATTACTTATTTTCTAACTTTTGAACCCTAGAACCACATGAAAAATAGATCAAAATGGATATTTAAATCTCAATATATTTAAGTATAATATTCATATAATATATTAATTTTCATTATACACACCACACAAAACAAATGATTTGTAAATAAGGTATAAAACTCAAAGAAATAAAAGTGTGATGAGAAAACCCTTACCATATGTCTTGACTCTCATCGTACTCTTAAAAACCTTAGGTATAATAAATATAAGTTTAATATAAATATAGTAAATAACCATATTATTATATCTAATAACACATTATTATTTTATTATGAATTTATATAACCATTTTATTAACAATTCAATGTAAATGTTATGCTTCAGGTATCATCTCCCTTGTTTTAATTATATATTTTGAATTGTTATT